>OW119925.1:70109894-70734894 GCA_933210815.1 Meta bourneti
CGAAACTGGAAGTCAGCAAAGGTCATTATTCTGTTCCAGCCGTGAGTTGCATGGATGCCGAAATGACCATGACTACATCGTTGACTGAACTCTTAAAAGTGCATATAGAAAAAAACATAACTCTTGTGTTTGAATGCTATGGTTGTGACCAGCAATATGGCAATCAACTTGGGCACGAATGTGTTACCTACAACCATGAAACCAGGCTGTCTCATTACGGTAAACTAGCAGTTTTTAACATAGACATTAAAGAATTTGTGTCAGATTTTATGCAGAAAAATAACATGTTTTGTTATTATTTAACTGATGTTTTTTTGTCTCAACTGGATTTTAATTGTTTAGTCCAGAGTGCAAAGGATTTGTACATCGCATGTGATACTAACCTTTATAGTGCGTATTAATAAACAGTTTTATTTTGAGAACTTGTAGAGTTTTCGTACATATTCTTGACTTTCATGAATTTTTTTATAGATTGTAAACATATATTTTATGTTTCGTGCAATTTGTGTATAACAGCAATGTTACAACTTAGATCTAAAGGCTATTTTATAAATACAACTTTAAAAATTTAATCTGAAACATAGGTAATAATTTATAGATTTTAAAAGTATAAAAGAAAAAGTAAGTGTGTGTGTGTGTGTGTGTGTAAAGCAGAATGCCTAGTTGTGTTGATTTAAATACTTTGACATTTAAATTTTATTTACATTTGTTCTCAGGGCACCTAACGCTGAACATACATGTTCAGTTGAGTAATTTTAATTTCGATTGTTGCAATGACCGATCAGAAAATCAGTCAAATTTATCGAGAACCAGCACACCCAGGAAGTTTTGGGGGTATCAATGCTGTTTACCGTGCATTACAAAAAAAGCAGGGCAAAATTCCCAGGAAACTAGTAAAAGAATGGCTCAGCAAACAAGATACTTACACGCTTCACAAATCAGCCAGACGCAATTTTCTAAGAAACAGAGTCATTGTGGGAGGCATAGACGAACAGTTTCAATCTGATTTAGTAGATTTACAATCTCTCACTAAATTCAATAATGGATATAAGTATTTATTGACTTGTATTGATATATTTTCAAAGTATGCTTGGGCAATACCCTTGAAAGACAAGACAGGCCATAGTATTTTAAGGGCTTTTAAAAATATTTTTAATGAACGCAAACCTGATTTACTACAAACGGACAAGGGAACAGAATTTAAGAATAAAGTGGTACAAGGGTACTTTAAGAAAATGAATGTGCACTTTTTTACGACAAGCAATGAAACGAAAGCGAGTGTTGTTGAAAGATTTAACCGTACCTTAAAAGCTAAAATGTGGAAGTATTTCACTGAATTCAATACACATAAATATGTAGATGTTATTGATAAATTGATTTACAGTTACAATAGAACATGGCATCGTAGTATTAAAATGGAACCCATAGCAGTGAATTTAAATAATCAGCAGAAAGTATGGCAAAATTTATATGGAGATTTAACTAAATCTGAAACAAAACACAAGTTTAATATAGGAGATACAGTAAGAATTAGTAAAACAAAACGGCTCTTTGAGAAAAGTTATGAAAATAATTGGACAAGAGAGATTTTTACGATACATCAAATAATACCCAGAAAACCTGTAGTTTATAAACTAAAAGATTTAACGAATGAGATAATAGAGGGTACTTTTTACGAAAAAGAAATTCAAAGGGTATCTGATTCTGGTTACTATCCTGTGGAAAAGGTGCTAAAGAAACGCAAGATTGATAATAAAGTAGAGTATTTTGTGAAGTTTCTAGGTTACCCTGAAAAGTTTAATGCCTGGGTTTCTGATGTTAAACACCTATAAATACCGGAGAAATGTATGATAATAGTTTAGTCTTAAAAATGTCTTTTTATGTGACGCTACCGTCGGACAGCTCCCTACAATATTTTCCAGAGAACAAGATTTCTAACTATACGACACAATTACCCACTGCCATAAATTTAAATGGTGAATGGGAGGTAGGATTAGCTGAAATAATTTATCCGCACACGTGGTATAATATTAACGAAAGCAACAATATTTATGGATTTGATTTAGGAGATGAAAAATTAATAACAAGAAAATTACCTCCAGGATGTTATGAATCCGTACCAGAAATCTTAAACGCTATGTACATACCTGCTCATGAAAATAAGATAAAATTTAAGTTTAACAGCACAACCAAGCGAGTTAAGATAAAAACTGAAAACGGAGCCAGAGTTATTTTACAAAAAGGACTTTGTAATCTTATAGGATTTCTTCCTCAAGTTATAGAAGGTGTAAAGGAAAGTTCTTTTGTTGCTAATCCAAACATTTCCTTTCCCTTATTATACGTGTATAGTGATATTGTTGAACCTCAAACAGTTGGTGATGTACAGGCTCCTCTTCTCAGGGTTGTTAAAGTAACTGGTGAAGATGGTGAAATTGTGAGTGCTTTATACGATAGACCTCATTACGTACCAGTCATACGACAGTATTTTCAAACTATTGAAATACAAATCCGCTTAAATTCAGGGGACTTAGTACCTTTCGAGAGAGGTAAGCTACTTGTAGTTTTGCATTTTAGGATGCGGCACTTACTATAAATACCTTTGAATGCGAGAGAGTATATCCATTTTAGTTAAAACCGTTGACCGTGTGACATCATTATGACGAGCGTACCATATGTCTGTTGTTCTAAAAAGTTTGAAGAGCATTATGCAGGTCAGAAGGGCTCTGGAATGGCTTTCTATAGGGGTAACAATTTACAGAAAGGGTACGGAATCGGTGGTATGTTTCGCCGTTTGTTTCGTAAAGCTCTGCCGTTTCTTTTCAGCGGAGCAAAATCTGTTGGAAAATCAGTTTTAAGGGCAGGTACACAAATAGCAAGTGATGTTTTGGAAGGCCAAGATTTGAAACAATCAGCAGAGAAACGCGTTAAAGACGAGAGTAAAAATTTAGCGCAAAAAGCTATCAATAAGGCGCAGTTCATGCTGGGTAAAGGAAAGTATAAAAGAAAGCGCAAAACTACCAAACGTCTCATTTCGTCCAAAAAACGTAAAGTGAAAGCACGCGATATATTTGATCCATAATGACGTTTGTTTTAAAGGACTCTCCAGAATGTGCCAAATCAGAACTGGAATTATTTCACTTACCTCCGACACAGACTGTTATACAAGGCGGGCAATGGGTGCAATTTCACCCGTTATCGAACGTAGCTGATGGCGGGCCCGTTGAATTTCACGTATCAGGCAGTGGAGAGGATTATATGGATTTATCTCAAACACACTTGTATGTAAGAGCAAAAATTTTAAAAAACGATGGAAAGGCATTGACACCAGATGTAAATATCGGACCTGTTAATTTATTTCTTCATGCCTTGTTTTCTCAAGTCGATGTTAATTTGAATGAGCGTTTAGTTTCTAGTTCAAATAACATGTATCCTTATAATGCCTACATAGAAACTTTGTTGAATCACGGATTTGATAGCAAAGCCTCGCAACTAACCTGCGAACTTTTTTATAAAGATACTGGCGAGCACTTGGCTGACGAAACGAATGAGGGATTTACCAAACGATGTAGTTTCAGCTATTGATATGATCGGTGCTATACACAGCGATTTATTTAACCAAGATAGACTTTTACTAAATCTAGTAGATTTAAAAATTAAACTCATACGCAGCAAGCCAGAGTTTTGTTTGATGGGCACAGGAGATTATAAAGTGGTTCTTGAACATGTCTCTTTATTTGTGCGTAAAGTGCGTGTTAGTGTAGGCGTTACTTTAGGCCATAGTAAGGCTCTTGAGAAAGAAACAGCTAAATACCCTATCAATAGAGTATTGTGTAAAAGTTATTCCGTACCTAAAGGAAATATGTCCATTACTCAAGATAATATTTTCGTGGGTCAAATGCCAAAGAGAGTTGTAATTGGGTGTGTGGATAACGATGCGTTTCATGGAACCTATGAAAAGTCTCCCTTTCAATTTAAGCATTACAATTTAAACTTCATAGCACTCTATGTAGATGGCCAACCTACCCCCTATAATGCACTTCAGCCGAACTTTGCCCATAATAATTACATTAGAGCCTATCATAGTTTGTTTTTAGGAACAGATAAAAGTGGCGACAATTACGGAAATGGTATTTCGAGGCAAGAATATCCCAAGGGTTACACGTTGTTTGCTTTTGATTTGTCTCCAGATCTATGCGATGGCGAACACCTTAATCTCATAAAACATAGTAACATGAGATTAGAAATGAAATTTAAAGAACCTTTAGAGCATACTATTAATGTTGTAGTGTATGCAGAATTTGAAAACGTCATTGAAATCAACAAGTCTAGAAATATCATTTATGACTTCAGCAATTAAAATGTACGCACACCAAATAAGCCGTATTTTATCCCAAGACCCACAAACTGCTCCGTTATTCAAAGGTGTGTTTGCAGCAGACAAGATCCCTCATGTACGTGCACGATGTGCTATGGTAATAAATGTGGATCAACAATCTAAACCTGGATCGCATTGGTTAGCCCTGTTCATTGAAGGCAAATCTCTAGAGTTATTTGATTCGTATGGTCGCTCTCCAGAACATTTTGAAGGACCCATTTTACGATTTATTTCTAAATTCACCATTGTGAACTGGAACCCGTTTCCTTTCCAAAGTATTACTTCCAATGTTTGTGGCCCTTATTGCATTTATTATTTACTGAAAAGATGTCAAGGAAAATCTATGAGATCTATTTTAAAATATTTACAACAAAGCAAAAGAAATGATTTTAGAATGTATCAATTTGTGAAAAAAAGATATGGTGTAAGATTTATTTATAAAAATAAAAATAAATTTTTCTAATTATGCATTTTGAGTCTTTCTTTTTTTCGTGTGGGCTTATAACAACTTTTCTGTTTAGACATTTAAAATATTTCACACTTTAAAACAAATTATTAAATGTTTTATTTTTTTCTACTGTTTAATTTTTTTTAAATTTACTGTTTAATTTAATTTTTAAGCTGTTTAATTTTTTTAATTTACTGTTTAATTTTTTAATTTACTGTTTAATTTTTTAATTTACTGTTTAACTTTTCTTTTACTGTTTAATTTTTTTAATTTACTGTTTAATTTTTTAATTTACTGTTTAATTTTTTTAATTTACTGTTTAACTTTTCTTTTACTGTTTAATTTATTTTAACTGTTTAATTTACTTTTTAATTTTTTCTATTATAAAACTAGGTGTATAAGATTATTCAGGATTTTGTTTTTCTTTAGAAATCAAACTTTATTTTACCTAAGTTTTGAGTAATGAACTAAAGGAAATAATCGTAGGACACAAAGATTTAACAAATAATATTTTTATTTTAAAATTCACTATAATGTAATCCAGGAATTCTTTTTAGCATACATTTTGGACTTTTTAACAAACATTTTAGGAGCATGCTCCTTACTAGACAGCACAGATTTATTAACAATATATTTACTAGGTAATTTCATTTCTTTTACAGCACTCATAAACACATTAGTTCCAAAAGGAACTTTCTTTTTATTTCTTAAAATGTGATCCATTAAAAGAACTATGTTAGAACGTGGAATCGTTTGGTTATTGTAAATTATTTCACCCTCTTCGGACCACTTTAACGAACTTTGCCTATTCTTTAAAAAATCATACATTTCTTTAGCAACTTGTTTCTTTCTAATTGGTACTGTTTTTAGAACACTTTCCAAAATAGTGTCTTTTTCCTCGATCTTTAATGGTAAAACATTATCTGAAAAGTCGGTTGGCGGCTCTACTTCTTCATTTTGCTTAACCTTTTCTGGTGTTTTAGCTGTCTGATTGGGTGATGGAAACTTTACATAATTTTGCAAAATTTGTACGTAGAGAAGGGCCTTTTCGTTGTCGCTTAGTTTTTTTTGTCTCAGTATATCGTGCATTTTTCTGTCCAGTTCGGACAAATGTTCGCTCACAAAAGCGGGAAGCCTGTCTTCAGGCACAATAATTAATTTCTTACTGTGCTCCATTGATAAGTGAGCCTATCACTGAAATAGCTGCTGGTAATAAAATACTTAAAATTCCTTCACCTTTTTGTGAAACGAGTATTTTACGCTTTTTGTACAAAGGCACTCTTTTATCCGCTAAGTTTCTAATACTTCTTTTATAAGGAGCAAGCTTGTGTTTTCTATATTTTGTTATTGGAACGTTACCTTTCAATAAATTTAACGCACACTCACATATAGACTTTATAGTATTGTTAGAACACTTTCGCAAAAGAGAAGATTTTGCTTTGCTTTTTAATACAAGTCTAAGCTGCTCTAACTGACGTTGTGTACACTTTGTCATGTTGATTACAAATGATAATCACACATATAAAGCAAAGGTATTTATATTCTAACTAAATCGAAAATTGTTCCAGGCTGATTCATATCTGTTTGGAAGAGATAAAATGTATCCTTTTGTAAGCAGACCTGTTAGTAGCGCCAGGCTTTAAGTCAATCATTAGAGTGATTATCTGACTGGCTACTAGTGATTCATTTCTGGTTTGCCTGTTCATGAATTTGCGATTATCGGGGTTGGTAGAGATAAAAGGTATCTTCAATAAAGAGACCAGTGCGTAAACGCCATGTGTCATCTGTATCTGGCTTTAAGTCAACTAATAGATAACCGTACGGTTTGCGAGTTGCATCTTGAAATACTTCTTGGAAAAATTTACTGTTTGAGGGATACAGCTGTCTACCTAAATGGGCAATTTGGGATCTGTCCCTAGGGTTTTTGAATAGCACCAAATAATGACTATTTAAGGAAATATCCCTCATCTGAGAAGATTTGTGGAACACATTTTGTACAATAAATACAATGCTTAAATTCCTATGGTGACTACCCTTAGTGAACAATTTGGTAAGTTTGGTATCGTTTCCTAACTCTGTCATTAAATCGTCAATCACTATCAAAGCGTCAGAAACAGAATTTAAGACAGCTGGCAATCCTTCGTGAAACTGAACCGTAGGCATTTGACTATACAAATTTTGATATGCACCGTAACACCAGAGTACCTTATTAGGGAAATTATCGATAGTTTTCTGCTCAATGATATTCTTCACAAAATAAGTTTTGCCGCAACTTGTAGGTCCCGCAACTAGCATGGTAAAAGGGTGTTTCAACTTTAAAAGCTCCATGTTAACTGATCACATTTTTAAAAAAACCTTGTCTTTTATAGGGAAAAGGTGGCAAGCTTTTTCATCTTTTTGTCAAAATTGTAAAAATTAAATACACATAAATACCAAATCGTAAAATTTAAAATTTTATTAAAGAAAAAAAAACTGTTAAAACTAAAATACACTTAAATACAAAATTAAAAAACATTTAAAAGCCATACGGCAGAGTTCGGTAGTCATTTTGTATGACTCGCTTATCGTAGACGAGCCTATAATGTTTTTCTTCGCGTACATTTATAACTTTGCGTCTTTTTACATCTCTAGTAATTTTAGCCGTATTAGTTACGCAAAGAGTAGTGTTCATGTCTAGATTTTGAACTAGTTCCTTCATGGACTCAAAATTTAACTTTTGAGAATTTTGATAGTTCAAGCTAAAGCCTCTAATTTTGCAACATTGTACACCATCACTCCTTTCATAGGCATAGTTCTTTGCGCCTCCTAAAAAGAAGGCAAAGGAATAAGTATTTATTGTAGTTAATTTCAATAGTGCATAAAATCCCACCCCCAGATTTAATAAAAAAAATGAGCTTACCAGAAACAAAAACCTTAATAGTCTTGTCATCCAATTCGTCTGTGAATTCTCCCAAAAAGGAGCCCAAAGGAGGGTCATTGGTACCGTTAGAAGCGTATATGATACTAAAATTAAAAAAAACAAAATTGTCACACTGTTTAACACACTAAATTTACATATAAATATATCCCTTGAACCAATAATTACCTGTCAGTGTCAAAGTAGAGTACGTCTTCTCCTAGCTTTTCCAATTCCTCATATAACTTTAAACGGGCCCATGCAGTTGTAAACGTAGCCAAGAATATGTTGGTGCTGGTGCAAGGCGTAACAAAATCCTGCTTGTACACGTATTGCACAGCCGCTACATTCTCTGTTGGAAGATAGATATCTTTAACCTGTAATGTAAAGAAAAAAGGGTTTACAAAATATCTTTCACTTGTAAAAATATTCACTGTATTATTATTAGTCTACATTTCTTTTTCTATAAAAGATTAGGAAGAAGTATTACCTCTAGAGTAGGATCAGTTATCATTTGGTTCAAATCAGCCAGTTTAGTTATGTATCGCAGCTGCACTTTATTTTCAGACATGCCCCATCGTCCCCAGAAGCTATAAAATTACACATAATTAATATAACTAAATATATGTATAAATAAAAACCTGTAAACACACATACATAATCACGACGTGCCCCTTACCTATTTAAGCAAAGTTTGGCAACTTGACGTCTTCCTGGATTAATTTCTATTTTCTCTGCCTCCAGTTCAATGCCCTCTCGATCTTTGTACTTTTCTATGTATGAATCTTTCTGCTCTTCAGAATTACATGAAGTAGGCCACCCTGATGATTCTTGTTTTAACTTTAAGAAGGTATCAATATATTTTGAAAAGAGCCCTACACGGGTTTCCTTAAAGTGGTATACCTAAAAGAATTCATTTTTTTTTATTTTAAGTTACATATTTGCTGATTATATAGAAAAACGAACCACCAGTAAAATTAAGTACCTCGTAAATTTTGATGATTTGATAACCCTTTTCAATAGCTTTTTTCACTTCCTCTGTAACCCAGGTTCCAATGAAACTTCTATCGTCAGCTCCGTGCCCACATTCGGTTTGTTGATATGTTTCCACACAGACTTTGCAGAGTGGGAACGTCAGCTTGTTGTTTGATCTACATTTTAAGAAAATTAATTTTAAAAGATGCCAATTTTTCAATAAAAGAAACGTAACTTCAAGATAAAAGAAGATATATACCTATAGGGCAAAACCGGAAAGTATAATTTTCTGGGCGGTAAAATTCGACATTTTATAATGCCGAAATAATCGCTCAGAGGCCCAAAGTTAGATGTTATTACTTCAGGATGCATAATGGGATAACTAGAAGAAAGCAAATTTAAACATTTAATCATAAGTGAATCTAAATTATTATTATTATATTTTTGTTTAAAAATGTATTGCGTAAAATATGTCTCACCGACAGTACTTGTTCACATAAGGATACAGACTTGTAAAGTCAATATACGCCTCTCCTTCATAAAACAGGCGAACAGCATTTGTGCGACCCCCAAAGAACGAGTCTCTGGGGTTCAGCCGCTCCACCACGTCGTGCGAGCACAAAAAGGTTTCCAGTTCTTGGTTGGTAGTTTTCCAAACGTTGAACTGGTGCTCCCAAATATCAACATAATTGTACCCTAGGGATCTCAGTTTCTGTTCTGTCTTCTCTGCGTTCTTTTTTAATTCCCACATACAATGACCATTTACTGGGTTCACAATATCTTGGTCCGCATAACACTGTGGGCAACCATGGAAAAAACAGCCTACAATTTTTTTTTTTAAGTGAAATGAGTACATTTTCACAATCAAATAAATACATTTTATGAATAAACCAAATTAATAACTTGCCTTGAAACTGGTACACTGTATTCGTTTCTTCGCAAAAACCGTCCACAGAAATGCCACCCACCTTTCTTTCACCAAGTCCAGTACCTGCATGTAAAATGGCTATTCCCTCTTTATGGCATAAGAAGTCCAGCCATTGTACAGATGCAACACTGTGCCGCGTGCGATTTACGTACACATTTCTTGGTACATAACCAATTGTCTTTTCAGTTATAAATTCCGATCTGTATGTGGCCATGCAAGCACTGGAAATGGTGACGTACTGAAATGGGTCAACACTGGCTATCTTTAAAAACTCTTCTCTAAACTGTAAACAGCACCTCCTTAGAATATCAACATCGGATCTAAATATTATTTAAAACAATTTTAAGATTCTATAATGATAAAAAAATGCTTTAATAACAGGTGCCAATTTAGTTTTCAAAACAGTAATACTTACCGGCAGTACTTCAGCATTTCTTCTTGAAAGTTAAAATTCTCTCTCTTTCTCTCCTCGTACCATGCATAAAATTTCTGCCTGTCAGCAGTAAGCATTGCGTCAGGAGAGTAAAATGTGGCATCGGGTAACTCACCTATGTAGGTTTGATGATCGGGGGTATTGAACAAATGCGGAAAGTAACCTTTAGCTAATTCAACTATACCAAACGTTTTGGGGAACTTTGACAGGGCCATGGGTAGAAAGTTAAACGAGTCAATGACTCTTATTTTAAAAGAGGATAGTTCAATTTGCATTATTTTGGAACCATTAGGAATAACGTTAGGGGCCAAACCTTGTTGCAACAAATATGCCAAGACAAATTGTCCATCAAAACCTTTCATGTTATGGGCAATTGCAGTGTACTCTTTGTGTTGTGCAGAAAATAAAAATGCGCAAAACTGGTTGCAGGCCTCATATCCCTTAAACACAAATTCGGTACCATCCGCATACATGGCGACGGCAAAGTTGACCCTGTGCTCAGAATCGCTTTGATCCGTCTCAAAATCAAAAAATATAATTTTTTCATTAAAGCATTTTGCAGGGGTTTTCTTTAAAAAGCATGTATGTTCATTCATATTAAATTCCTTACAATTGTTACATTGAACTTCTCCACATTTGTGTAAATATTTAGGTCTTTGTTTTGAATTTAAAAATTTACTGCAGTTGGGGCAAATATAAAATTGCTGACAATAGCTATCCTTTTTACCTACTACCGATTTATGACGGGCATAACAATCATCAGACCTACACACACGGTTACAGTCCGCACAAGCCTTCAAAACACCCTCTACACACTCTCGAGAGTAACATATGGGGCATATGCGTTCACATCTATGTATGTGAATATTGTTGTACGCCTTGTCGCACTCAGAACAGTAGTAATTAAGACCGTGGAAACCGGTCATAGACTTAATAAGGTCATAGTGGTTATCGTTGAAATACAGGAAAATTTTGGGTCTAGATGGACGTCTGGGTCCTTTATAAGCAACCTAAAACAGTTAAATTAATTTAGTTTACTTAGCCATTTCCAAATTCTCTAACTTAAACAATTTCCCCCTTAAGAAAGAACTTACCTTATTCAAGTTGTCTGAAGAAACTACATGGATCTGTGCATTTAAATAGTCTTCAATTTTTCTGATTTCTGCATAACCGCAAGGTCCCAGGGGTACTCCAGCGTTCCTACACAAATCTTCGGCCATTCTCTTTTGTAGAGGTTTCCTACCGTCAGCTATGTAACTATAGTTCGGCCGTTTCTCTTGGTAGGCCAAACCAACAATAATCGCACGTGCACAACAGAGTCCGTCGTCTTCCCTTGGTATGCTTACGATACAACGTTTCTTAAGGCGATTGGAAGCAACATCTAAAAGGCGTCGCCTTCCACCTCCCTGAGGATTGCGTACCGTTATGACATCAATTCGCAAGCTCCGGTCGTCCAGTGGAATGCTGTCTTTGCTCTGAAAGAAATAAAAACTGTAAGCCTTCTATTCCATATTACACCCTTCCATTAATAACCCCATATCATTTAAAAATTACCTGCAACACTTTCATAATAGTTGAAAGAATGAACTCCACCGAAATGTCCCGTATCCTTCTTAAGCATGTGGATATGGGCCGGTCCAAATGATCCGAAAAGAAACAGAATCTGTAAAATAACAAACATATATACATTCTCCTGAAGTAAATACATATAAAGGTGTTAACACTTTGTTACCATTCTCTTTTAACAATACCTTATGAAATCGTTCTCCGTCATATTAAGTGTTGTTTCTGCTATGAGAGCTGTTAGTAGCATCTGCAGAAACGTTAAAGCAGTGTTAATCACACTGTTTCTATACTGGTGGGGAATTTGATCAGGATTTATATGGGCCGTAAATGTCCGTTCTTCCGTTTGGAAGCGAGCGTTGACCCTTCTCCTCGTTTCTCTTAAAGTATATGGCATATCAATCTAACCAAAATAGTAAAAAATGTATAAGTAAAAACCCGTACGTGAAGTATTACAAAATATGAATAAAAGTTAAGAAAAATGTTCATTAATATTTACTTCTGCACTACCACCACCAATCTGGTTTTCAAAATCGTAAATCTGTTTAAAAAATGAAGGTATCAGACGTGTTGAAACTTAATTAAAAACTATTCGCGCATTACTAATGAACGTTACACTTACAAGTTCATCATCTTCAATTTCCTTGACCCATTGAAGCTCTTCTTCTGTCATAGGATATTCTCGAAACAGCTGCGAAATCTCATCATCATTATCCTAAATAACATTCATTTGTTTTACTATACAGAATTCGTAATCTTAAATAAAACTAGCATTATTTTAGAGGTGTTGAAAAACTATACTTACATAAGCTTCTTTTTCCAGCTCGTTGATCTCCTGCATTTCTTCATCGGTTATAGGATTTTCAGTAAATAACTTAGAAATCTCGTCTTGGCTATTAGAATTCATTTTCTCAAACAGAATAAACTGTCAATAATCTCAAAAAAATAACTAGGTAGTCAAAGTACTCTTGAACAGAAATTCGTATGGTCAAGTCTCACTCAGTATATTGAATATTCAAAGCTTAACACTAACCTTTTATATCTCTTTTGAGTCACGCCCCCTTGTAATCTAGTACGTACCCAGTTAGAACATACCATTAAGAATCATGTGTTTACCCCTTTCCCCCTCTCAAACATCAGTCATATCCATGTATTGCTTTAAACTGTTACCACTATCTGTAAATTTCGAATTGCCTCCCTTCGTCACTATTTCATAGCTAAAACCCCCAATAGAAAGTTCCAGTTCGGGCATGTCATATGTGATTCATTGGGTGATGTAGTTCTAGCATGTCATTCATTTGCTTTTCTCACAATCAGAAAAACAACATTCCCTTAAACAGCAATGTGTTTAAAAGACCCCTTTCTATGGTGACTACTATTTACTTAAGATTGTATCCTATCGGTGACTACGTGTTTAACTCCTTCTGTTATCTTAATTAATCTGCACATAAATCCTTAGTCATATTGTCACAAGTTCCAGAGTCTTCTATATTCTGATACTTTTCCTGTCATTACATACAATTCGCATACTTTAAAATCTTGGTAATAAACTTGTTATATAGCTAAGGTTTATAAATTCAACTTTATTTGTTTTTATATTCCTATTCATTCTTCATAAGGGCACTATTCTCAATAAAGAGAACACATACTTTCACTCCCTTAAGATGTAACTTCACGAGCTAGTATTCTATATGTATTCTAAAAAGTAGGTGATCGTGGTCGAACGGTTAAAGTGCTTGTGTAAAACGGGCGGCCGCGATTACCTTTTGCCGGGTTCAAATCTGTCTTTATAAAATTTTCTTAAAAAAAAAATTCTCCAGTCTAAAGTATCAAGCTACAAGTCTAGAGCTAGAAAATAAATCTTTTAAAACTAATTGTTACTTCTTCCACCACCAGATGGCTGTACCACAATTGTTCAAACCATTTTCTAAAAATAGCACATTCCCAGAATGAATGACAAAAATAAGAAAGTTCCTTAGATTAACTTCTTTTAAAATCACTAGATGGCATCACCAGTCCAACACACTTACAACTAATTGGAAAATAAAAAATCATCAAATAAAACCAAGTCCCATAACGCATTCCTAGTACTAAGAAAAAGCCAACACTACATTAATTCACCACCTATAGTTAACTCTCTTACAGCCTAACGGATAGCGCACTGGACTACAGATCCCATGGCCCCCAGTTCGAATCCACGAAATTCCTTTTTAATTCAAAGTAATAGGGTTTCTCATTTCCCCACCAGATGGAGCTACTTTTGATTCATTACCATGGCAACACAACAACGCCATCTTTACAACGACGTCACCACCTCAAAGCCCCTTATCAGCAATCCTCCCCAACTCCTTATCAGCAGTCAACCCCCAACTACTTATCAGCAGTCAACTCCTTATCAAACAGCGGCCATCTTGGAAAAGGCGGTATAGTGGCCCATATACTACTTGTGTCCTAGGTCTTTAGAGGGGGCGGGCCACGGTGGTCCGGTTGGAAGAGCAACCAGAGGGTTGCGAGTTCAAATCCAGCCAAACACCGTCGTGTACAAAGGGAGCTGATGCACGTTAAATCTGTCGGGGCCTCAAATGTCCTCACGTTGGAGTGGTGTGGAAGTTTGTTGAGTGGGGCGCCAGCTCAGGTGTTGCCTCGTCATCTGACCGTGGTTCAAAATTACGTGGTGTTGTCCTCGGATCATTCCCTTTGGGTTCATCTCGAACCGTCAACAATAGCCCGTTGTGTTACTCCAGTGTGACGTTAATTAAAAATCTACCTACCTACCTTTAGAGGGGCTAAATATAATTCCAAATCCCCATAAGAATAACATTGAGTATTTTTATGATCACTGTCATACCAATTCACACTTAATTTGGTGCATTCATTCTTTAGAATTCTGCGGTAAATATAGACTACATATTTAACTCTTTCTATTTGTCCTAGGTCTAGAGAGAGGCTAAAAACAATTCAAAATCCCCATAAGAATAACATTTGAGTATTTTGACGATCATTGTAAGACGAATTCACACCAAATTTAGTACATTCAATTTTTAGAATCCTGCGGGAACAGGCTATATATTAACCCCATTCTATTTGTCCTAGATCGAGAGAAGGGGCTAAAAACAATTCGAAATACAAATAGGTAGGTAGTTCATTAACGTTCACTTGGAACCACACAACGGGCTATCGGCGATGGTCCGGGATCTATCCCGAAGTGAAAGATCCCAGGACAACGCCTCGTAATTTTGAACCAGGGTCAGATGACGAGAACAAAACATCAGTTGGCACCCCACTCTCTAAACTACGCCAACGAGAGGACACTTTGAGGCCACGCCAGATTTAACGTGCACCAGCCCTCGTGTATCCGACGGTCTTTTGCTTGACCGAGTATCGAACTCGTAACCCTCCGTGTGCTAATCCGTTGCTCTTCGAACTGGGCTACCTCTGCCCTCGAAATCCCCACAGGAATGACATTGACTACCCGTACTATCACAGTTTGACCAATTCACATAGAATTTATTACACTCATTCTTTAAAACCCTGCGAGAAACATAGGCTACATATTAACCCCATTCGATTTGTCCTGGGTTTATAGAGATAATCAAACCAATTCGAAATCCCCAAAGGACTAATTTTGAGTATTACGATGAGTTAAAACAATTCAACTCGAGCAACGCCGGGTAATTCAGCTAGTGTTTTATAAGAGGAGGGCCCGGTTTCAACAAATTTACTCGTAAATACCTTTACAATTTTTTTGAAGTACATGCATGATAAAAACATAATTATTAATTATGTCATGGTCATAAGGAGTGTGTATACACTTATGTATGCGATGTGACATGTTACATTTAAATTAGTTATCAATCACGACTAATGAAATCGTGTAGTGTGTTGTAGTTTTTCAGACCAACATTAAAATAATTCGTGCTGACTTTCATCTCATTCTGATCACCAAACATTTATATTTGTTGGGCCATAAAAACTTCCATAACAGACTTCTTTACACCAAAGTTAAACGAAATCTCTTGTCTCTTATTCATGCAAAAATTTATCTTTAGGATTATTAATTTTAAAAAATCACGTCACTCGATTTTCGAAACAAGAACTTACACTGAAAGGAGAACTTGCGAAGAAATAGTGTTGAGTATTATTAGATTTGAGACCCGGATAGACTGCTTTGATCTTCATTTTCAGTAGAAAAATTTTCTTTAGTTCCGTGGTCAGTGATAATTGCTATACAGATATTTAGGCGTTCCAAGTCTGAACATTTCGGCACATTCACGAATATTATTCTCAGAATATTACCACTATAAAATATTTCAACATAAAAAATCCTTAGATATCAGGACATTAGATGTGCCCTGGGCGCTAAACTGGCAGAGTATTTTTTTAATATAGATATTTACATATGATAAAAAATGAAGAGGAAAAACTTTGCAGATCATAATCGCTGCAAATGAAATGAAAAGGTTTATCAAATGATATCGGGATATGTGTACGGTAAGAATAGCATTAGTCACTCTAAAAATACATCCACGCACAGTTTACTGCCCTATCCATCCTCCCCTTCTTTACTCACAACAAACTCATGCTCATGCAGCACTTCACACATTCTGCATTTAGCTCCTTTTATAGTTTTTGTAGTCTACTAAGTTTTTCCTCTTCATTTTTTATCATACGTAAATATCTATAGTAAAAAAAAATACTCGGGGCCAGTTTAACGCCCCCCAATCCGGGGCACTTGCCCGTCTGACACCCCCCCCCTAGTTACGTCCCTGTTGGGTCGGTGGGGGGGGGGGGCGCCAAGGCGAGTTCTTGTCCCGGGTGGAAACTAGCCTAGTTACGTTCAAATAAACAACTGGACTGGAATGATTAAAATCTGGGACGAAAGTTTAACCAGTTTTTTCTTTCACACTACGCCCTTACCCTTCATAGTTTTTACTTTCTTTTTATGGTAATTGGAAGCAAAATTCATTACACTGTCAATCAAGTAATCCGAGTAAGCCTCACTAGAATATTTATCTGCATTCTAATTGTCTTGCATCAATTTTCTAACTGGAAGCAGCCAAGCAGAAACAGTGTCGAGGATCACTTATGAAACGTTGCATTTTCGAATCCATCTGTTAGTTCCTCGAAAAAATAAAACGGTGAGTGTTCGTTCAATTTTACATAATTATAAGATGCATATAGGATAATTGTAAAGCGTTTATTTCTATTTCTATTGTTTGAACTGTAACTGGTAATGCTTTTCTTGTTGTATGGTTGAATTTTTTTCAAGAATCGAAAGTCAATACCTATTAATATAGATTTAATAATGATAATGATATGAAAATTATAACTGTCCCCAACATATTATAATCTTATATTATTCATTCAATTAAACGCAAATGTAACCGGGTTCTTTAGTTACTGTTTAAAAGTAATCAGCGATTATAACTGTAATAGCGTTAAAAACTGTATGCTTTGAAAATTGAAATTCTTTTATTTGTAACTCTTTAACAAAGCATTGCTTTGCTACTTCGCAAATGTTATGCTATACATAACATGTGTGAAGTAGAAATGCAGACAACTTAAATGATAATGTAAGTTGTTTGCATAAGTGATCTGTTGATTTAAGTAAAGTAGTACTGTTCAGTTTATATTAATATATTAAAGACACAGATAAAGAAATATTAAAAAAAAACTGCAAAGAAATTCCGTTACGATATTAATATGTCCAGAAATCAAATATTTAGAAAACGTCAATAGCATATTGCAATATAGAATTGGAAATTTAAAAATCCTACAACTTGAACAATTTAAAAATTAAATTTAACAATTTATTGACTGAAAGGGCTATAATTTTAGGTTCTGTTCATACAGCCTTTAAAATGTTATTGTTTTATGTATAAATAATAAAAGTTTGGCATTTGTTCTGTTTTTTAAAGGATCAAGTCAAAGTTGTATAACTAGAGTGTAAACTAGATATCCAAATTTTTTAGAAATTAGTTACAATGCATATAATCAATATCTGACAAAAATTCATTCGCCCTTCCTTAAATACCCAACAGTTCTTCAGAATAGCAAAAAATATAACTTTTATCCAAAGGTTAAATTATACGTCCAAACTATTGTAAAAACTAAATTTTCTAAAAAGTAAATAACGGAGTATCGTAAAAATAAAAGAAACAACTGGTAACCTCGGGACCCAACTTTAGGTTGCTTCTGGATTGCGAAGGTTAAATTACGCGTTTTCATTTACAAGCTGAACACACAATAGACAATACATTATAAAAAAATTATAAAGTCTGAAAACAAAAATCCCTCTTTATCTACTTTTTTCAAATGGTTTAACTAATTCAAAATAACTTTCACACAGAGACTTGGATACATGAGTTGGGACTATTATACAACTCTAATATTCTCAACAAGGGTTTGTTTGGGGGTTTTATTGCGCAAGGACCATATTTAGCCCTACTGCGCCAAACACAAGACATACAATATCAAGTAATAAACACAATGAAAGTTTTACTGACACAGAAGAGAGAAATACACCCAGGGAGGTATGCACCTGACAGGAGTCGAACCTGCGCCACCTACAGCTCGAAGGTTGCTAGTGCAGTGGACATACCCACTGAGCCACAACATCATGAATAGGATGTTTTCGTTCTCAAGCAGTGAAGATGTTTTTATGAGCCACTTTGAATAGAAGTGATTTACGGTTTCTTCACCTTCTTTCAGGAATTCCTACGAACCTGTACCCCATAACTTGACTATGTTGTAATTTTGCTTAGTGAAAACGAATCCCACGTGAAAAGGTAAACAAAACTGCTAAAAATAATTGTCTTTAAGTAGCTAATTACAAAAAAGTCTATTATGCGGTTTTCTCTGCTGTGTCCTCAAGACCGAAACTTTAATATTCAAAAACAAGAGCCATATTTTCGAATATCCGATATAACGAGTAATTACTATATCAATTCATTTATTTGTTTTACGTAATCGTATTTTTAAGACTAAAGCGCTGTTTTTATACCTTAAATCAGTGATTCTCAACCACTGTGCCGCGGCACTTTTGTGTGCCGCCAAATTCTTAGAGTGTGCCGCCAAATTTTAGAAATGTATATAGTAAAAATTATAATGCTTTTTTTTATTACGAGTAAAGTTTGTTTAAATTAAAGAAAAGTACACTGTAAAAAAAAATGTTGTTTTTACAGTTAAATACCATATTTTTTAACTGTTTTTATCTTCGATAACTGTGACCTTTCATAAAGTGAAATATTCACCCCAACGTGAAGAAATTTCAAGTGTTCCTAGTATTCCCACCTCCACCCCTCAATCAAATAATGTATAAAGGAAGTGAAAAAGAAGTATGAGAATAGTTTTATTTTCTCTTTTTACAAACAGAAATTATCAAAAAACATCAAGCTCAAATTTCTCATTAAAAGTATTCTTATTATTACCTTGTAATTAATCCCTTAATAAACGTACTGTTGTTTTTGTAGCACACATTATATTATTTTATTTTACACTAGCTGACCCGACAGACGTTGTCCTGTCTTAACTATGAATATTGAATTTGAATTGGTATAATTAATAAAAAAAAATAATTATTCCAAAAACATATTGTTTATTATTCTAATGCTTTATGATACACAACATTCTTAGTTTTATTTTCTGGCGCATATATGAATAATTTTGTTGGTATTTCAACACGGGAACAGGCGACATACAACTGGCCATGTGAAAAACATGGATTTTCAAGATTGATGCCACAAACACTTAGCGACTGCCCTTGCGATTTATTTATCGACATTGCAAATGCTAGCCGCACTGGAAATTGTGACCGTTTAAAGTCGAATGGCATGTCGTTCGGAATCCGTGGAATCAAAATGTCTTCGCCTTTGTACTTCCCTTTCAAAATTGTGGCTTCGATGACGTTGTTCATTTATTTCTTCACCGCAAGTCGGGTGCCATTACAAAGACGTGGCTGGTTTATATTCCGCAACATAATTATTACCGATCCGATTTTTAATTGCAGATTATGAGGTGGTAATCCGGGCAATTCCAGCGAATTTAAGAATTCCGTTGGATAGTTGACAACATCATCTTGGTTAGTGACGGAATCAATCGATTTGTATGTCATCAATTCGCCAGCTCTCTTATTTTGAATTTGAAAATTCATTTCGTTGACATCAACGTTTTTTGCAGCCAATATAACTCGTTCGCTCAACCAAACATGATTTTTGTAATTTTGAGCAATGTTTGGGAAAACCTTCTCGATGAGTTCGGTCTTTGATTCAGTAAAGTGACAAAAATTGGTAGGTAATGTAATGTATCCAGACGATGAGTCAACAGGTATTTTGCCATTACCAATATCGAGCAATTGTTTGGAAAAAACTTCTCCAGATTGGTCGTTCTGCAATTCGACTCTCATGTTCATATTTAATTTGAGCGTTTTAACGTATTTCCATAAAATGAACGACTTTAAACATGCGTTAATTTCGTCGGCTGGCGTTGATCGTGGTATTACTGGTAATGTTTGGCGAAAATCACCTGCCAATAAAATCATTGCACCACCAAACCGGTTTTGGTTCTTTCGTAAATCTTGCAACGTGCGGTCTAATGCTTCCAAAGATTTTTTGTGTGCCATCGTGCACTCATCCCAAACTATTAATCTGCTTTGCTGCAACACTTTGGCCATCGCGGAATTTCTCGAAAGGTTGCAAATTGGAGTTTCATTTATTTGCATGTTCAACGGCAACTTGAGTTCGACCGCCTTCCAAAAACGTAGCTGCAATACCTGATGAAGCAAGTGCAAGTGCGATACCATTTTGCGATCTAATCGTTGCCAAAATCAACGATATCAAAAACGTTTTCCCAGTTCCACCGGGAGCATCTAAGAAAAAAAATCCGCCAGTTCCATCGTTTACTACTTTCATGAGCGTATCGTAGGCATATTTTTGTTGCTCATTTAAAAGGGGAACGTTTCTTAGAACGGTTTCTTTTAATGCCTCGGAATCATATTGGGTTTCGCGTCTCAACTCTTGATTAAATGCGTCGTGCATTGGGCGATTGGGCGTTGTCATTCCTAATTGTATTAATCCTTTGTTGGTAAGCATCAAGTACATGTATTCAATTAAAATTAATGCTTCATTGTGAATTTCTTCATTAATTTGCAAATCTGCATTCGATGTTCTAAGTCGCTTCTCATGTAATATATCTTCGGCCATGTGACAATTTATATTTGTTCCATAAATCAATCGGTGTTGATGGGAAGCATGTAGACAAAATTATGGAAAACAATGTTCGTATTTGTTTAGCATTTGACGAAATCACAGCATCTTCGAGAGTGTGGTCCCAATGAGTGTCATTCTCTAGCAATCTCAAACGTTGACAGGCTTCTATGTATGTGCCGCACAATACACCATTAACAGTTCGCAGATGTTGGAATGATGTTGGGCCACGAACATTGACTAATAGTAAACGCAAATAAAAACACTCGTCTTGGCTGGGATGGACTGTGTAAAGACGTCCTATGCATCGGTGGAAAATACTTGTGGGTAACCTGGAACTGGCTGTCCTTGTTTCCGTCGTTGAAATTTCTTTGACGATTGATTCCAGGTATAATATCTTGGCATTTCGGAATAAAGCAGTGTTCTGGCAGTCATCATTCTGACACATTTCAAAGAAGCTGGTCAATGTTGTCGATGGCGGCCTGTCAACTCGTTGTAATACGTTTTCCGTTGTAAAGTACACCCTTTGACCATTTTCCAGATGTACGGCCAAGTGAACAACAGTGGAGTGTCTTTCATGTATAGGAAATGAAAAAATACGCCACATCGCCTCGTTACTACTAACATAGCGGCCCATTTGAAAATGAGTGATCTCATCGTTTGAATTTTCGGCAGCAACTCCGAACACAGCCATGTCACTACCTTTGTTCACGTACTTGCAGATATATTTTATAGATTTTACGGAATGGCAAAATTCGACATTTATGTGTGCTTTAAATGTCTTGGAGAGTAACGGCGAAAACGGAACAACCCAACGATTATCAACTTCAATGTCCTGCTGATTCACTTTGACTATTGTTGACCTTCCATTGTCATCAGTAGATCGCCGGCGATAAAGTGGATAACCATCATTTCCACTAATAGTTTCTGCTACTAATTATCTTGGAAAGCGTTTTGAACATTTTCCGTCAACCATACACGGAGAAATGGGATTTAATATTCCACAGGGACCATGAATCATATTTTTTGTAACAACCTCATGTAACCATGGATCTTCATCATTATCTGAAATTTCCGCAGATATCACATCATCGATTTCATTTGGTCGTATCCTCTCTACCAACCAAATGAGGATGTGTGCATGTGGCAATCCGCGTTTCTGCCACTCGACTGAATACATCCAACAGCGCGTCTCGCCGAACACGTGATGTTTAACAATGAAATCCATGAGTGATTTTAATTTTCTTTTGAACACCCTTGCGGTAATCTCGTGGCGATCAATGGGTGATTGGCCAATAAATAATTCTTGTCGAATTTCTGTCCACTGTGGATTGCATGTGAACGTTATAAACAAATCTGGTGTGCCATAATGACGTACATACGACATAGCATCCTGAGCGTATTCATGCATATGTCGCGGACTTCCGACGTATGTTGCTGGGAGAATAGTTGTTCTGCCTACATTCTGTGCATTTCCGTCAGCATTGATGGCATTCCGAAGATGAATGTATTCCTCAGAACGGAGTTTTGCCTGGTTCAACCTGATAAATGTCAATCGCTCAGTTTCAACTTTCACGTACATATCCACAGCATATTGGTGAAAGAGACGCCGACATTTTAAGATGTGATTGTCCTCATTTTCCCGAACCATCAGTCTGTATGAATAATAATTCATTGAACTAACTTTTTTGTTAGTTTCGGAACCTATAAACAAATTTTTGTGTTATAATAACATAAATTAACGTTGTGATAAAGGTAGTAAACGTAGTTTATTTACCTGTAACTGGATTTGTCATCTTCATTGAAAAATGATACCCATCTTCACCTTGCAAAAATAAGATAGGATATTGTAACGCATCATATGATCGATGTGTTTCGGACACACGCTGTAGTTGATCGTTACGCCGGTGTAAAACAATATCTCGGTTTTCTAAATTTTCACCCACGACGACAATAGCGACTTCATCAATTGTTGGCGCATTAAAACGTCTTGCGTGTTGTCCTGCAGGCGTCTTATCGGCTTTGATGACAATTTTGTGGTTATCAGATGGCATGCGGTCTAATTCGGTCGTGAATAATGCAACCAATTCGTTGTGTTGATGGAAAAACATTTGGAGTTGTTCCACAATTGGTCTTTTCACCGAATTTTTGTGTACACAACGCTGATCGACTTGTCTTGCTGAATCGCCCATAAAATAAATTTGCAAAAATTTGTAGTCACTATCCGGCGTTGGCAATAAGGAACCTGTTAGATGATATATTTGACCCTGAATCTGCAAAGGTAAACAGATAATAAATAGATGTAATATAGGATATTGTATAGCGAATTGTTTGTACCACCATGTGGCTCTCAAAATACTTTGTCAGCACTGCCATTCCCTCATCAACTTTTTTAAACACACTCACTTCTGGCTGCTTTTGGCAATTTACCGAGCTACAAACGTACTTTAAGCCATTTCAATTAATACACCATTTCAATTGAAAGCTGCCAACGTATTTTGCATCAGGCACGTGGTGGTAAAAGTTTATTGTTTTTCAATATACTTACCTTGAAAGTTGGCATAAAATTTTCTCGAATAACTTTTGTTGCGCCAAATGACGTAATTTGAAAGCAATTATTGTATTGCTGGATATGAGTCAAAAAATGTTTAGAATCTGGCCCATTTCCGGAAACCAATGAATGTAGTGGTTCTGGTGGCGGTACCAATGGCGTCAATTTGACTTGACCGCTCGCGCAACACAATCCAGGGGCTTCATTTTTAAACTTAAATGCCTTGCAATATTGACACACAACGTTCATTGGTCCAATAGCAACGATTTGCTGTGAACTGTAATCGATTTCCACGTTATAATTAAATGCAGCTCGATAGGGGTTAAACGCAACATTTCTATGTTGTTGATTTCGATTCCGTTGAACTTCATTCCGCGTTTCGCGTTGCTCGTCAGTTTGGCTTGCCCTTGTATATCTTTGACTTGTAGCATTGCGAGTTCTGCGACTTAAGTTTGTACGTCTAATTGCTGGCATTTTTAAAAACAAAAATTCAACTGAAAATAAAAAAAATATTCTTCCGCTTCCTTGGAGGCATTGCTACAGCAAAGAAATCTGTGAAAGAATACAAAGAAATGCTATTTCATAAAATAAGAAAAGGCACACTCTCACTGAGCAATGAAATCTATTATAGAATACAATAAAAAGCTAAAATTAACGAAACAACGAATTTAAAATTATGTAGTACTTACATCAGTTTAGAAATATAAATCCAAAATGTACACTATCACTGTCGAATAAAGTAGGAAACACTTATACAATCAACTAAAAGAGCGAAATAAAACTGCCAGATTCACTGAAAGATGATAAACTGGAAGACTTACCGAGTTAGCTTCCTTTGAATATGACCAGCTAAAAATCGAGTGTGGGTGCTGGAATGTTCTCCACCATGAGTCCAAGGAAGTTTCTGTTTCCCCAACTTTCTAGAAAGTTCTACAAAGTTTTATAAAAAAAGTAAACATTCATTCTGGTGCTGCCAGATATCGAGTAGCAAAATTACGCTTTTATGATCAATGAGTTTTTCGTTTGTGCTTTTCGGAATAACGGTGCTTGGGTTAGAAATAAATGTAATCGGTGTAGACAAATTAAACTGAATAGATAAAATTTTTTCAAAAAGCAGAAGGTCGATTTTACAGAATTTTTCAGAAAGAAAATCACTGCTTTCAGCGGAGGATTCACATGTATCTATTCCGGACATTTTAAAATAAGTTACACTCCTTACCCAAAAAGCCTTGTGAAACAGAATTCTACAAATCATTACGTATTCAATAAATTATTTAAGGAAAGTTGGTCGAAATATGCACCAACTTTCCTTGAAAATAATCCTTGGACTCCTGAAAACCTTTCCTTGAATTTCCTTGCAAACATAAATATTTTAAAATATTCTTTCCCCTTCATCAATAAAATATCTATAATTTATTTACATCATGGGAAGAACTAAAAAGTCAGTTCAAACATAAATACTGTAGTTTAATTTGTTTCGGAAAAAATTGTTTTTCGATCAACACTGGTAAAGTAACCATCGCTGCCTAAAGCATTCAATCATGCTCAATGTTATTTCTATTGCGATTTCGAATAGTTTTTAGCCCCCAGGGCCAATAGAACGGGGGTTAAGAGTTAGCCTATGCTGACCGCAGTGTTCTAAAGTATAAGTGTACCAAATTACATTAGAAAACATTAGGTTACATTAGAAAAGTTTATATTGTCAAAAGCACTAAGAAGGTTACATTAGAAAAGTTAATATGGTCGTTAAGTTTTCTTAAATTTTCTAATGTTCCGCGCAACGTTCTTAATTTTTTCTTTCATAAGAACCTTCTCCTGACAATAACAAACACAACAAAAAAGAATTAGCGAAATTGGTCCAGCCGTTCACGCGTGATGCCGTGACCAAGGGAAATAGGGATTCATTTTTATATATATAGATTCACAATTATTATCATAAACTATTTTACACAGTGTATTATAGGTAAGTAAACAACTTTTAAACTTATCTTTCTTTGTGTGCCGCCAAATTTTGAAATCGTTAAAAGTGTGCCGCGACAAAAAAAAGGTTGAGAATCACTGCCTTAAATAATCCTATTAAATTCATTTACCTGTACTTTAAATGACAGTTGCTCACAGATAAACACATTTGATAAATTGGTTGCCAATAATAGATTTCGTACTAAGCTGAGTTCTAAAATAAGGGTTCTATGGGGTATAAGCATAGCAGTGATCGCGTACCCAACCACTCTACTCATAGTCATTCTGTAAAAGTACAGGTTAAATCATGGGAATTCACGATCAATGTTCTTACTTTTCTCTATATAAAAAGTGAGCAACTTGCTATTCCGTATTGTTTATCTAAGGCTCTGGAGGAACTGAACAAAATCATTTTAAACATCTAGAACATCGAGCCATTTCAGAAGTAATATTTTCAATCTTTTATACTAAAATCTTAAAAACGCACAGACAAAATATTTTGTTAGCAGTGAGGTATTTGGTGTTATACCAATTGTACTAAGAGTAGTGTTGAATAAGAAAAGCGTTCCCATAAATGACTTTGTACTTCTTGGCGTATTCTTTGGCGTGAGAGAGATATCAACTGCGCCACTTTCTAACTTTCCAAAAGAGTTCACACAATGATAGATAGGGGAGGCATCGAACAAAAGGAAGGACACTCTTAAAAGCAAGTCGCTGACAGCTGATAAATTGTGATCGATGTCAACTGTCACTGAAACGGGGAAAAACTCAAAACATCCCAAGCCGCTCTACGAAGGAAACTTCTGATGGGAGGCTTCCTTTTACAAAAATCGAAAAAATGTATTCTCTTGGAAACAATAGCTATTATTTCTAAATTATTAAAAACTGGCTAAATTATTCTTAACTCTGTATTTTATAGAAAACGTAAAAAATTTTCGTAAAATTATTTTCCA
The DNA here is from genome assembly GCA_933210815.1 of Meta bourneti. NCBI lineage: Eukaryota > Metazoa > Arthropoda > Arachnida > Araneae > Tetragnathidae > Meta > Meta bourneti. Next base: position 70,136,179 of record OW119925.1, read on the forward strand.
TTAAATTCTTTACCTACTTATGTTGAAATTTGGTTATCAATTATCAAAACATACTTTGACCCTCTTGTCTATGGCATAAAACTGAAACTTTTCATCAAAAGTTAAAGTATAGGTATGACATTCATTTAAGTTTTGATCAAGATCTGTTCAATTTGGTTAATGACGAGATACCTCGTCGTGATAACCACCAAGAGTGTTAAAACATTATTTTTATCATTGACATCTCTTTAAATTGAGATTTATTTATTTCCTAAAGGCCAATATCTTCATTTTAGTTTCATGTTCTTATATTCTTTTAAATTATAACAGTACTGAATCCTTATTCACTAAAAACGCATTAACAATCGCAAGGACAACTGCAGAGTGTAAGTAAATTAGATGTTACAAAAACTTAATATTATTTAATTACTGTAATATATCATCTCAGGCATTATGGATATAGCAGCAGAAAGGGCATATCCTACACCCTACGCCAACTCAACCCTTCTTCCTCTGTTACTGCTGTCCTTAGCGAGGCAAAAGAACTCTCCCACCCCATCAACAACATTCAAGACAGAATATGATTATGTCATAGGTAAGCTAAATTTTTCTCTGCTCACATACTGTTGTGTGTAGCTATTTCTATCCGTAAGTCTTCGATTATTGTAGTAACATATTACTTTATAATTATTATTTACTCCAGGGAAGTCAACTTCTACGGACACGAATACCTTATAGAAATAATTTTTAAGAAATAAGATCTTTTTCTTGATTTGCAAGTCTAACTCTCCTAGGGGTTTATCTTCGAGTCGAAAACCACCCTGTAAAGATTTATCTGACTTCGAGTAGAAAACCACCCTCTGATACAAAAATCTGCTCCAAACTGTCATCAATTGCAGGCAAGGAAAAATTGATTTATATTGTACAAGCTTCATTATATTATTTGTTGACAGTGGGCGCTGGTTCCGCTGGGTCTGTAGTAGCTGGCCGTTTGTCCGAGTCACCTTGCGTGAGTGTCCTGCTTCTGGAAGCTGGGAAGCCACCTCCCCTTCTGAACGATATCCCGAGTATCGGTAGAAACTTTTGGTTCACCGACGTCGATTGGACTTACAAGACTGTCCCGCAAAAGTATACAGGTCATGGACTGGTCAACAGGGTAAGTAAATAAAATTTGTTATATTTGATAGGGTGTCGTATACTTTTGTAAATTTTACAGAAACTAAGAGATGTGGAGTTCTGTGGTAGAGAAGGTAGCTGCGGGGAAAAGTCAAACCATCTCCCTTATCTCGAGTAGAAGTTTGACCATTGTTTCAACAGGCTCTGGTTTCGAATTCCAGTATGAAAATAGATGCTTTTATTGGTGTGGAAATTCCTTTTAAGCCATAGGTCTGGTCTAATTAGCCGTCACGTAGCAAAAAAGTGAATGAGAAACCAAACTGGGTCTTTCCACGCAAAATGAGCAAATCGGTTGTGGCTGACATATCACCGATTTTAATGAAAATCAGTTTTTAAATAGGTCACATGTATTAATGAGCAACTGCAAAATATTAGGTTGCAGAAATCTATATTTTGTTAATTATTGATATTTAAAGGTCAAGGTCACATAAATTTAGATTTTCTAGCACTAAAAGTAGCCTATTTGCGACCTTACATTTCAATAAGTCATTGACACAAATTTAAAATTTTAGTATCGTTACATTCTTCTGAGAAAGGTCTCTTAGGAAACGTCAGAATATAATTTAATAGTCGTCATTGATGAATCTGATAAAAATATAAATTTTTTCCAATTTGTTACAAATTTCAAATTGCTCTGGTATCTCTAGAAATCGAAATACAATATTAAAAATTATTCTTAGTGGAGAGCCTTTCCGAACAAATAGAGTGGCGTAATTTGGTAATTGTATTTCTACTCTTTATAAAGAAAAAAACACTTAAATCTAAAATTATGGAAAAATACGATTTTTCAATTTTTAAAAATGCGTATTTCACTGTGAGGGAGTTCTCCAAAATATCAAAAAGTTTCTACATAAAAAGAGTAAGATGTCTATTATATACGTCCTGAAATTTTCATAACTGTAATTTGATTATTTCTGCCTCTGGACAATTTTTTAACTTCACGTACATTTTACTTTTTTTTATCTCAGATGATAATGAATTATAACCTTCGATAATATAAAAAATGCGATATAAGAATGAAATAACTATTATTATGGTGCACATGCAAAATTTTACATGAAATTTCTTTTTAAAGTCTTGTTTGCTTAATTCAAGCTGTTTTCATCAGAGAAATAATTAAGTGGAAAGTTAATTTTTCTAGAGAAGTCTTTTCGATTTGCTTTTTCCTTTGGAAACGTAAGTATTAAATGCTACTACTTGTGAATATTAAATACGTTTTGTGCATATTAAGCATCATTAGTCATGTAAACACTAATTTTGAGAGTAGAAAACGAATTTAAACATCGTTGTTATACCCGATTCTCCCAAATGTACATAACTCACGAATCATTGTTCCATATTATCACAATCAATAGTGAAATACATAAGTAAAGATTTCAAGAAGTGGGCAGCACTAGAAAAATTAAACAACTACGAAATTGAACAAGAGACCTTTATCAGATTGAAAGTGAATTTGAAGACATTCAAATAAAAGTTTTAAATGTTTAAGATTTTTCAATTGTTATTTGTTGTCTGCTTTTAAAATTTCCTTCAAAAGTTAAAAATAATTTGGTTTTCATTGCTGATTTGGTATTTCATTGTTTTCGTTTGAAACGAGTAAAATGTATAAAATGGGAAGGAAATGCTTTAATTGGCGATAATAAGCATTGCCAGTTAGGGCGATACTGACGGAATATGGTAACCCGTTGTAGACCTAACTGAATAGTCGTTTGGTGACGAAACTTTCAGTCGCCAATTTATCGATAGGCAAGAACGTGTTTTTGCGTTTTACTAATTTTGTTTCTGTTGCTTTGGGATTTCAAATACAATCCTGAATTTTTTTACAAGTAATAGACATTAAACTATATTCTTCCAAAATATAATTTTCGTCTGAGCTGTCCCTCATATAATTTTGTGTGCCTATTTTAAGTGGAAAACCGTCATTTTATAATTTTTTTTTCAAGATGAAGGAAATAAAAGTCGACTTCTAAACCTCAGTAGTAGTTTTATCATACCTAGCACTGTATCTGGCATGAATTTCAACGATGCATTTAAATTCCTTTAGCCCATAGAAACCTTTTTAATTCCATCAAAATCGACTATTTTCCCTTTTTCGCTATAATTTTTAGCTTAAATATTATGTTTAAAATTGTTGTTTCCAAATAGATGAAACAAAAATTCTTCATAGATTACAAATATATGAAATATTGTTGTCTACGTTAAGTGGTTTTTGAGGAAAAGTCTTCAAATATGCAACATCAAGCGATTTCGCAACTGCTCTTCAAAGTTGCAAGTCCTCAAAATGCCTGAAACTTCCAAAATATTTCATTTTGAGCCAAAATATTTTGGATACCTTTATTTATGCATAAACTTAGCAAATTTAACCCTGTTGCAAATTTTATGAAAATCCGTTACCCTACGGCCACAGGTTTATCTGATTTTTGCTCATTTCACATGGAATGACCCAACTAGTAGAAGTTATTCATATCTTATTGCAACAAATTGACAATTGCATGAAATTCATGAATCCATCAAAATATAACAAGATTCCTATTAATATATTTTTGATTAATTTCATGATTCGTATTGCAAGTGTTATTCTTATGTGTTAGTCTTTTTGAAAGTAAAAAGAGGAAGCAGATAATGTAAATATTTTTCGTTTACATTATGGATTATTTTACTGCAACAATAGTACTAGAGTTTTTTCATACAAACATCTTTTGGAACTTTTTTATTTTCGGGTTTGTTTCTGTTCGTGTTCTTAGAAAAACACAAAGAGCTATTCAATAAAGATGAGTATGTAAATTTAATGTGAAAATCTACGGAATTTGGCGTACAATTTCATTTAAAGAAGCAACCTTATGCAAATTTCATGTATATACATTTTGAGATATTATTTCCCATCACATGGCATTTTTAACAGTCTGCTCTGGGTACGATGCACGAACAAAAACAGACGTGATAACTTTTCTCCGTAACTTTACGTTGTATGAATGATTTTCTTAAGTGGAACACACCTTGTCAATGAGTGAATATTTTTTTGGATGTGATAATTTGCTCTCTCTTGTGAAGCAATTGATATGGCCTAGTGGTAAAGCCCTCGGAGGATCGAGTATTCTAAATGGAATGCTGTTTGTCAGAGGTAATAGGAAGAACTACGATGACTGGGCGGCCCAGGGAGCTAAAGGCTGGAGTTATAAAGATGTCCTTCCATACTTCTTGAAAATGGAGGATAATCAAGATTCCGAATATTTGGCAAATGGTAAATAATTTTTTTTTATGTTTGTAACGAATGAGTGGAAAGGGGAAAACATATTGGTGTGTGAAGATCTTGTCAAAAAATACTACAGTAACACCTTGTACTATAATCATATTTATTATATTTTGCTTCTTTTTATATCAACTGAATTAACTGTGCTTCTGAAGATTGTATCCTAAATTGACACACTATTGTTATTTTCAAAATTTGCTCATGCAATATCACTGCTTGGCTTCAATCAAATAGTTCCATTTTACCACTATTTGTGTTAATATTCCAATGTATTTTATTCCATGCACTATCTTTTTGTGTCATGTACAGGGTGTCCCATAAGTTCCGAAATAGTTTAAAAATTCATAAAAATTGAAGGAATTGGTATATTTGAATGCGGTTTGCGATAACGTTATTCTCATGAAAGGGGATTTTTTTTGGTAGAGAAAAAAAAATTAGTTCAATCTTTTGTCAATAGAGGGCGCTGCACCCAACCAATCACAGAATTCCGTGGAAAACGACGTTTATTTCCATGCAGGCAAATGTTTACAAGCACATCACAGCACTAGAGTACTACTTGTTCGATTAAACTGAGGTAAACAACTTAACCAATAGTGCTTTATCCACCAATGTCAGCATCACAATGAAATCACAGGAATACGTATCAATCACAGGAAAATTCAGAAATGAGCTTTAAATCATACACCCATCATTTTGTAGGACTCTGATTTGCATATTTCCTGTGATTGGTTACGTGCAGCGCCCTCTATTGACAAAAGATTGAACTAATTTTTTTTCTCTACCAAAAAAAAATCCCCCTTCATGAGAATAACGTTATCGCAAACCGCATTCAAATATACCAATTCCTTCAACTTTTATGAATTTTTAAACTATTTCGGAATTTATGGGACACCCTGTACATGGGGATTGCTAACAATGCATGTTTTTTCTCATGAAAACTATTTTAAGCCAAATTTTGAAACAATTATAAATATTCGCATGTAGCATGAGTATTACCTTTTAATGTTTTTTCTTGTGTATTCTACATCAAATTTTATTGTTTTGGAGCGTAATTAAAACAAATATAGTTAAACAAATCGAGGTTAGAATAGATCAGACTGGATCGATCAAATACCATCTATGCAGATAGAAAACAAGCACGTTTATTGAAGAACGATAAGACAAAATGGCGGATAGGACACGCCATCGTGGTGATTATATGCATATTCATACTTGAACACCACCATCTATTGGCTGACAGCACAATTGCAATAAGCTATTACATTTTTCAATTAGAGAACTATCTTCATGCATACGATGACAGGATGAAAAACAATTTGCAAAACATTTTTACTTGTTCTAATGATAGAAATAAGATTTTTTAAACCTTTTAGTCCGGGAGCATTGTGTTTCTCGTGGCAAAGTTAATGAAGGAAAGGTACCAGTGGCGCCATTTAATCGGTAAAAACATGTAGTTTGATAATTTCCATGCTGACACTCACAGGTGTTGCGTATGGCTGTGGTGACGTCATCCAAGATGGCCGCCATTGCACTATAAACAAACTGCCTTATCTCGGTCGCTATCTAACAGATTATTAATTTTGTTATCTTGCTGGAAAGGTATTTTTAAGAGCTAAAAGAAATGTTCTTAGCATGTATTGCGAAAAACCAATATTTTGGTTGATACCTGGATTTAAGCTAAAAAAAATGGTTGTTTTAGCCCGATTTTGACGTTTTTTGCTCTGTGTCACGCTGCGTGGTCGTGCTGTTTGGTATGTAATATTTAGGAGTCGTAATTAATGCTATTGGTATTAATATTGGTAAAAATACATGTTTTTCTGTAACAAAGCAGACTCCAGAGGACATCAATTGTTCACAGTTTCAACCAGCAACGTAGGCGCAATACTATACGAAGCTGTAACCATAGTAATAATGAGCAGTGGAAAGTCAAATTATCAGCGTGTATAGACCCAAGGGACGCACATGCGTATGACATTTCCTATCACAAAGAATGCTATATAAAGAATGTTGTAAATGTCTTACGCAAGAAACATCAAGGTCAAATTTTAGACAAGGAGGCTAGTATAATAGATAGTGCATGTAAAGTCGATTTCATCAATTCTCTTTCAGAGGCTTTATAGACGGAAAGGTGGTTTCTATTGTAGAAGCAGATGTGTACAAAGAAATCTGTGCAGCAAACGGGATGGAGAATGAACATGTTATGAAGAGAAAGGCAATTAAAACATTCATTGAAGAAGAGCTTTGGGACATGGATGTACAATTTATTAACCCCATCCGCAAGAATCAACAACAACTTATATCTTTAAAAGCTACTACAGATGTTGTTCTAACTAAAGCTGAAGAAACCACTAGCCTTTCTGGAAAAATGAAGACTCTCTTTGAAGCGGCACAAATTATAAAGGAAGCGGATTTTGTCTAGTAACCAGTGGCATTTTCAAGGACAGTCGATACTACTAAACTTAGTAATGTAGGAACTTGAATTTTTCTTTCAGTGGTGTATTGCTGGAAGCAATATATTCGAAAACGCCAGAGTTGATACAGAACAAGTAGCTCAAAAGGTATCAGTACTTCACAAAACCTTGTGTATGTATGCCTAAGCAAACGGCAAACGAAAAAGGAAACTACGACGATGACCAAGCATACTCGTGATTACCCACTACAAGTAGGTGTTGGTTTAACAGTTCATTCCAATACTCGCAGCAAATTCCTTGTCCAGCTTTTGCATAGTATAGGTTGCTCAGTTGAATACAGCAAAGTTCTGCGCCTCAGTAGCAAAAGAGGTTATGCGCCGAATGGATGAAAATGGTGGGGTATATATTCCACATGACTTTGTCAGAAGGAGGTTTATGTATTGTGAAGCAGATAATATAGATTTCCTCGAAGATACTCCTGATGGTAAAGGAACTCTACTTGGAACAGTCATGGTCTGCTACCAAGAGTGCTTATCTGAAGACCGGTCCGAAATGACAGTAGTTTCAGGTACAGCGACAAGTCGTTCATTATCAGTTCTTCCTCAATGTTTGACCAATTGAATGGAATACAAAGGTCCAAAGAACATTAAGCCAGTAAACCCAACTTTTACAAAAGAAGTACTGTATTCGACCAAAGCAGATCTATCACAATATGTTTCCCTAGACATGGCGTAGCTACTGAGCAAATGTGTAAAGTAGTCATCAGAACACCAACGTATTCCGAATTACAGAGTGAATCACAAAAAACATTTGACATAGAGGGTCCAGGAGTTGATCTGTCAGATGCATTGGATCAAACGAAAGGAACCACACACATACCAACATGGTCAGCCTTTAATTCAGCTTTACTGGATAGATATCCCGGGAAGGAAGGCACGAGTATGTGTCCTACCGATAATACCGACTAGCCCCACTGATCATTCAGTTCAATTAACCTTCCTCACCCAACTGGAACTTGTTAATAAACACATATGTGGCAATAATAATTCCAAATGTGTCTTGACTCTAGACTTGAGTCTTTATAAGCCAGTCCAGTCACTAATTATGTCACTAATTGATCTTTATCAAAATTGGATTGTGCTGCCAGGTGAGTTGCACACAGCTTTTGCAATGATACGTGCAATTGGAATTTTCGTTGATGGAACTTGAATTTCTGACTTGTGGTAAGTGCTCTATGGTGATAAAATAGTCAGTCAAATAATTTCAGGTAAGAAGTTCAGACGTGCGGTTGAAGCACACATTCGTACCCTAGTTGCTCTGCAAGATTGCTACTTTCAGTATTTCTTTGAAGAACATGAAAGTTTGTACATTAATGTTTATAATGAAGTGCAAGAGCTAAGAGCCAGATTCAATGAAAAACTGGCGCACAAGAACGTCTTACTAAACTCCTCTTGGCAATGTAGAAGTGTGATCTCTTAAACAAGATGAAAAGATTTGATGAACAACAGGAAGAACTAAAAACAACATTCGGAATGTTACGAAAATAAATGAGAATGGTTGATTGTTTGTTACTGTTCTTGCGATCTGTCAGGACTGCTAATTGGGATCTGCAACTTTCCTCGCTAGAAGATTTCGTAAAATACTTATTTGCATTAGATTTGAAAAACTATTCTGGAATGACCGCTTGGTACCTTGCTGATATGAGAAGTTTGAAAGAATCAGATCCAGATATTTGGCCTGAGTTCGAAAAGGGCAACTGGGTCGTATATAAGTCTAACATACCGTTTTGTGCTCTAGCTTGTGATGAGGCACTAGAACATAAAAACAGAGCAATGAAAGTTGTGGGAGGACTGGTTGGAATGACACAGCAACCTAGTGCTCTCGCTCGACTTTTCTTAACAGCACCTGAGCTCCAAAGGATATCACAAGAAACACTGAGTATGTGTGGTAGTTCATTCACACCAAAAGCTAGAAAGCACCATATAAATAATGAAACCGCTGCTAAAGCACAAGATAAAGCAATTTGAATCCTATATGGTGAACTGGAGCGTATTGAAATCCTTTTCAATTCGAGAATCCTGAGTTCATGAACATAACAACAAGGGCTGTATTCAGCGAGCAAATCACATCAGATGTTAGCCGAATTGAATAATAAGGAACAGATTTGTATGAAGCCTTCAAATCAGATAGACTTCTTGATGGATCAGGCAGTCTCTGTGGGCACCTATAAAAAAGAACAAGCTAAAACTATGCTCTACCACCAACAAACAAATAAAAGTAAAGATTGTTGGATCCATTCGAGTTGAATGCAGATTGTTCCTTTTTTGCACGGCTTCTGATTTTCGCACGATCTCAACGAGAAATAGACCTATGCACAACCTTAGGGAAGTATGAAGTGTCGGTTATGTCTAGATCCATGTTTGCATAAGATGTAACAATGCATCAATGCCCAGCTAAAAGTAAACTAATTCATATCTTGAAGTCTGCTGTGGAACCCGCAGCAAAAAAAACTCCTTATTATCTGTTCAAACTCACCAACCAAATAGCTAGAGTGTAATCATGGACGGAATAGGAGAATTGCATGCTCTTGATAAAACCATCGCAGTAAAAACCTGTGAAGATCTTGCTGATGCACCCAAAGATCCAAAGGAAATACTGACAGTACGATGAATTTCATATTGTTTTCGACACGTACTTAGACGAATCAATCAAGAATCTTACTAGAGGTAAGAGGCTCCATGGAGGTGTAGGAACACAGTACAAAATATATGACACCACTGATATTTCAAAGATAAATATGAAAAAGCTATTGTCACACACTCGTACCAAAGATGAATTAACCGCCTACCTTGCACACAAAATGCTAAGTCATGCCAAGAAAGCAGCAAAGAAATGTGTTGTTTCGTGGCGTACTGAAGTTTCTGCTACGCATTGTTCTTTGGATTGTTTAAAAAGTAGTCAAGAAGAAGCCGACACAAAAAGTCTTACTACATGCCTTAGACACTACATGCCTACGCCAAAGACAGAGGTGCAGATACACTACTAGTGTTTGCTCAAGACACACATATTTCAGTTTTTCTAGTGAGACGCTATCCAAGACTTCCGGAACACACATTCTTTGTGCCATCATCAGGCGAAGCAATATCAGTACAAAGCATATTTGTATCACTCGGAGCACTAAAAGCTTCAGCATTGCCCGGATTTCACCGCATTATCAGGTTGTAACTCCAACGGAAGTTTGTTTGGGAAGCGGATAAGTTATATTGGAAACAATTTATTTCAGCGAGTGAAGTCCTTGTTGCCTTGCAGATTCTTGATACCAGTGACTCAGTACCTGATGATATTGTGTATCAGCTAGAAGCATTTATTTGCCTCACCCCTTGTTTATCAGGCACACACCTCAACAACAGCAGAATTACGGTGGTCAATGTTCACGACCAAGCAAGCCCTTGGAGATAAGTTACCTTCCACTAGGGGCTTCCTTATACCTGCACTTAAGAGAGCTAACTTTCAAGCACTTGTGTGGTCGAAAGATGATAAACCAAATCCGGTCATCCCTAATTCAGTGGACACTGCTGGTGTATGGAAGAGGGAGTGCTTACCCCTGTCATGTGTGAAGAATCATGTACCCCGGAGTCCCTTCTGAAACTGATTAAATGTTCATGTGTGAAGAATCGATGTTCATCACCAAGCAAATGTTTAGCAAACAATCTGCCTTGCACAGAAATGTGTAGTTGCAATGACGACAAATCAACTTGTGATAATTTGTATCCACCTGATTACACCGACGGAGATAGTAAAGAAGCTGATGGGGACGATTTGTAATCTTCCTATTGTATATTTATGTTCATATAATACTCGAATTTGTTAAAACATCATTTCTTATAATAATGTAATGTAATGTGGAGCATATTTTCTTATGATGTAATTAAAGTCATTTTTACATTAATAACATTATAAGAAACACGATTTTTTTGTTATTTGATGACAAATTTATATATTATAGATAATATTTATAGATTTTCTATAAATATGCATAATTAATTTATAAATATTCATCAAGAACAGACTAAAAACAGCACATCTGAGATTTTTTGCAATCATTTTGAATTTTTTTAACTTAAATTCAATTAGCAACCAAAATATTGGTTTTTCTCAATACTTGCTGAGGACGATTTTTAGCTCTTAACAGCACCTTTCCAACAAGCTAAAAAGAATTCAAATCTGTTAGAGATCGAGATAAGGCAGTTTGTTTAAATTGCAATGGCGGCCATCTTGTATGACGTCACCAGACATAAGCAGAACCTGTGAGGGTGTCACCATGAAAATTACTGAACTACATAATCTTTCAGATAAAATGACACCACTGGTACCTTCCCTTCATTAACTTTGCCACGGGGAGCCGTTTTTTTACATTGTGCTCCCGGACTATTTACCATTCATATAGCTAAATTAAATCAAATCGAATGCTACATTTCTAACACTCAGTAACTAATCTTTAAATACACTTCAATGACTTCCAAATTGTCAGCAAACAAATATATTAAGAAAGCCGGTAATATTTATTGTAGTTGCACACTTATGTGTCCTTTTCTACACTGCCATACACAAAAGTATAATTACCAAACATTTCTTTTTAAACTGAAGAAATGTGTACTTTTGTAAGAGAAAGTTGTTATATATAGTATGAATTATTGTAATTTTATGTTTAGGTTTCCATGCTATGAGTGGTCCAGTAACAGTAGAGCGACCACGGTATGAAGCGGAAATTAGAAGTCCAGTATTCGAAGCTGCCGATCTCTTAGGCTACAGTGTTGTTGATCCTAATGGTCGTAGGCAAACAGGCAAGAGGATTTACTTCTATTTTCATTCGTTGAAATCGTAATAGCAATGTTCTCTTTGCTCCATTTCAAAAGCCTATGTTAAGAAGATATGCATATTATGTTCAAGATTTATAAGTAGCAGTATTAGGGTACAATTCTTATCTCACACATACTATTATCAGATAATATTACTCTTACAAAAACTTAATTTTTAAACCCTTGCACTTAAATAGTATTGTTAACACTGGTCTTTTAATCATCGAAGGCCAAAAAGCAGAATACCTTATTCTCTTTTAAATTATCTCTTTTAAGAGAACATGCGATAACATATATTTAAACTCTATTACTCCGAAACTTTACCTTATAAACCCCTCTAATAATTCACCCTTATTGCTTCACTTGAAGTGCAATATGTATATTATTACTTGATGTTGTCTCTTGTATGGCGCAGCATGGTCAAATATTGTCCTTGCCCATAAAACCCAAACCAACCAACCGTGCAATTCTTAAATAAAACACCATTGCTTTTATTTCACCAAGTCTAATTTTTACGTTGCTTAAGTTAAGTTTTAATTTTTCACAATTTTGTTTACACACTTTAAAGAATTATTAACCATAAAATTATGTTTTCATATTCAAGGATTCTATGATAACCAGGCTACTCTCAGGGACGGACAACGATGTAGCACAGCTAAAGCTTATCTGGTACCGGCCGAAAATCGTACGAATTTGGATATCTTGCCCAACGCATTTGTGAGGAAGGTAATTCGTATTCTGTATTTCATCAAAAATGTTGACTTCTAAATTGTACACCCCCAGAATATTCTTACTATTCATTTAAAACCCTCCATTAGTCACACTGGTCCTAACGAATGCACGATGGCTTTTGCTTTCAATGTTACGCAATGAAAAGAATGACTCAAAATGTATTATTAATTTAAATAATACGTTTCTTGCCGTTATTTGTTTTTCTAGTTTCCTCTGAAATGTACTACGTATTTTGTTAATCCACCTGGTTGTTTACCTTCGCTTCGAAAACCGGTGCAAACTCTGGTGCAAAACCTGTTCTAAACTGTCACCAGTTTGGGGCAAAGGTCAATTCGTTTTGCCCATTTGTATCTGCATTCCCAGTTGGAATACTAGTGCACTGACCAGATCTTGATGGACAGGATATCTTGTCATTAGAATAAAACTGACCCTTGACCTCGTTATCAAGAACGGGAACGATCTCGTTATCAGCAAAAAATAAGTAGTATCTTGCTGACAAAATATCTCGGGAATAGCAAAATTGGTCAATTCTTGATGGACAAGATATCTCATCGAATCCACTAGGAGGGTTATAAGAGAAGTATAATTGAAGCTTTCCTGCCATCTAAAGTGTAGGGTGTCAATTTTAGTCACAACACATCAATTTATTATTTATGAGTAGTTTAATTAAACAAAATTTAAAGTATTTTGTGCCATTTTAATAAAATAACTTCTAATACCAGTAATAGAATACTAGAATATGATAATTTTTTTGAAGATATGGTTTCCGCCTTGTAATATTGTTTTGATGGTTCGTAATTCAATACCTCCAAACAATTGGTTTTTATAAAATATCCCTTACAGGTTGCGATTGAAAGACGAAGAGCTACAGGAGTAATCTTTGATTTTCAAGGTCAGACTTATGAGGTAAAGGCCAGAAAAGAAGTCATCATGTCTGCGGGAGCCATAAACAGCGCCCAACTGTTGATGCTTTCCGGAATCGGACCAAGAAAGCACCTCCAGGATATGAATGTAAAAATCTGTTTCTTATGTGTATATTGCAAAGGTGCAGTTTAGAATATAAAGTCAGATTGATCATTAACCACGATAGCGGAAACTTTTAGAATTATCATTGTGTATTTTGAAAAGAGTTCTCTATCACCATCATTCCCCATCCATTACAATTATAACATTTGTCAATATTGAACTGTTCAAGTGTAAAACTTTTATAAAACTATACGAGATTCTACTAATGAGCTGAAAATCGCGTACGATCATATAGTCGAAGTTAAATATTTTTTAATTCCGATTGCACCCTTCCTCGAAATTACATGAATTTTAGACAATGTAATGAACTTTTTAAACTCTTAGTTTAAAATAAATAACAATTTATGTTCTGTATTTAGAATAATTCACTAGTTTCAAATCTAAATCATTTAATAAAGTAATTTGTTTTTAGCTAAAATTTTCTATGAATATATAATACATTCCCCTCTTACATCAAAATTTAAGTAATGATAGTTCCATTTAAAGTAAATCTGATCGAAAAAGTGGCATTTGTCAAATCTATCTTAAGAATTTATAAAAGGCACATGGCCCTTAGTAACTTTATGAACAAATCGACTAAGTTCAGCGAAATTTGTAATTCTTCAATTTTAAATTTCGGGGTTAATCCATTTGTATCGTTTTTCCGTCGTCCTCTATTAGATGAAATTTAGTATTTCATCTAATCTCATCTATGTAGTATTTCATCTTGTCGGTTTCTCTAAATTTCTGGAATTAATAAGCTCTTAATTTTTCGATAAAACTAGTTTATTATAACATTATAACACGAAAACTGAATTTTATGTACACCTGTATCAAGTATGAAGTTGCATGTATGGTCGACCATGTAAAAGACATTCTGTTTATATAATTTTTGCAGATTCCAGTTGTTGCAGATTTGCCAGTGGGGGAGAATCTTCAAGACCACTGTTCAGCTACTGCAAATTATGAGTTAGATCGTCGTATTCCATCCATTTTTGAAAAGATCGGCGATCCACGCAACATAGCGCAATATATTCACACCAGAACAGGTAACCTAAATAGGTCCTTTGTATTTGAATTTTTTTTCCACATTAAATTTCCATTTGAATTTTTTTGAAGCCACACCACAGTTATTTTTGAAGTTCAATATTCTTCAAGGCCAGTCATTGTCGACTTTTCAGATCAAAGCCGTGCCCTAAACCATATCATAAGCCAAGCTATTCCACGAGTGATTGGACCAATATGGGTTCCTGTGTCGTCGAACACCGCAGTTGCAACTTCTGTTCCTTTTTGTTTCTTCTTGCACTGGTTTCTGTTCTCTGTCAGCCCTAACCAGCTAGTGATCCTGTTTCTCCAAACATTAATCATAGCTTTCAGAGCAACATGACGTAGAACCTAAACGTAGGTTATGAAGGTAGGTAGGTAGGCTATCATGTACGCAGTCGAAACTTTGCATAATCCATTTTATCTGCTTTTAATGTAATGACTCCTACAGCGCCAAATTTGTCCACATCGGTGACTTTTGTCATAAAACTTTTTTCGGGGAATACGTCTCCCCATATTTTCAAGTCTCAATACCAAATTTGGTTCCATTCCGCTTCTTCTATATAGCTACAGATGCCTCCAAAGATATAAATTTATTTTATGGCCACCCTGTATAAGTATATTTTATTTTTTATTCTTTTATTACAACTGCCGTACACTCCTTCCATAGTATATTTTACAGTGTAAGAAATTCAAAATAATTATAAGATAATATGATTTGAAATTGTACTTCTGATCACCTAGGAGATTTGCATATTTACTATTCTGTATATTTAATATTTTGTTTTCTCTTTAAAATATATGAAATCACTGAAATTACGAACTAAATAATGAGAATTTAATGAACTAAATAAATGAGAATGGTGGTTGCATTTATTAGACAAACTATTTGATTTGAAAGGTTCCTTAACAAATAAATATTTCAGGTCCGTTGGCATCAACCGAAGGTGTTTCTGCCATGGCTTTCTTAAATGGGCTGAGCATATCTCCTAATGTTGACAATCCTAATTATGAGTTGTACTTTATTGAAGCAGGAACACAAATTTTGCAGCAACAGTTTGGGTTAAAACCAGAGGTAAACCATTTAAATTGACTACGTACTAGTGTATTTAAACACCTGTCTTGAAGATTGTGAAAATGAAAAAATGCCGTTACCGGAACACAAATACCAATATTTTAAGTTTTCCTCGTTTGCTTTAAAAAGTCTTAATGACCATTGATTGATGAATAGCGAGCATTTGGGCATGTGATCTGCACTTCTTTCTTATTCCAGTGTAAAAATTACAAATTACACTGTCATTGAGTCTGTGCAAAAAAGTTTTTGGGCAATGACAGAGGGGTCCTTAAAAATATCTTCATGTATGGCTCCAATGCAATTCAGGATGTGCGAGGTAGAGGCTGGTAATAAGCCGCACTTTTACAGCTGGGAAAGTATTTCTGGCCATCAATGAATAGATCTGCACGTAATGGCTTGAATGTATTGTTCGGAGATATAGGGAAGTAAGTTCAGTTGCCAAGCATCTGGTATTTGTAAATAATTATAATTTGTATTTCTACAAATATTTTACATATTTGCAGATTTTACATTTCTTTGAAGTAGTACGGAACTAGTGTCCGATGAAAGTCCTAATACCAGGTTCCGTCAGAACCTTCAGTAAAAGAACTAACTATCGATATTGGAAACTTCCTTCGGTAATTTATCGGCATTGAGAATGTCGGTAATTTCGAACCCCCAAGCACGTTCTTAATTCCCTTCCAATAAGATGGCACATGCCATAAACTAGTAAGTTTAATTCATTATATCTGCAAAAGATTCATTATATTTGTAAAATCTGCGTACAAGGGATACAAAGATAACGGAACTTGGGCATTAGAAACTACATTTGTAGCAGTAGAATTTTTATTGCATCGTGTGCTAACTAGGATAACTATTGTTGCAAATCCAAATGCGTTTAACGTGTTAAATTGCTATTACGTTATAGTTTTCATAAGCTTCCAAGTTGGTTAATTGGTTTGTGTGGCTCTATAGTCAACAGGTTTAATCAGACCAGATAAAAACGGACTTAAAATCTTGACCTTCCAAGAATCTTATTAGTTTTTTATTTTTTTGTAAATTTCATCGGCTTGGATATACTTTATTTTCATTTTAAGATAATATTAATGTATTATGTAAGCATTCAATTATTAGTGATAACTCGTTAGCGAAGACATTTTAAATAATGTAATAATATTGATAGTATTCGCAAAATAGTATAATTATATTCTCACGTTTGCAACATAATAAAACAAGATGATTAGAATGATGTTTGATTAAAAATTTTCTTTTTAGTTTTACTTCGAGAAGAGTAATTTTGTAAATATGATTATCTGACCTGTTTTATGTTCCGTTACACATAATTTTAGAGTTAACGTACATTCTTATTTTAGGTTTACGAGCAAGTATATGGTCCTTATGAGAATTCGCCATTTTACCTTTGTTTCGCTTCATTGTTGCAACCTAAGAGTCGCGGAACTGTCAAGCTTCATTCACTGAATCCTTATGATCCTCCACTCATCGATCCAAATTATTTTGCAGATCCTAGAGATTTAAATGACGTTGTGCAAGGCAAGTTATGAGCACACTCTAGTTGTTCTGTGTACACTTATAGTAATTTGTGTCCTTTTTTTAAATAATTCATTATTGTTTATCAATATTTTTCAAGCGTCTTTTTCGAATTTGTTTCTTTCAGAATATCCTCATGACGTGAAATTAAACACGCTTGCTCAGATCTTTCATTTTTCAGAATTTTACATTTTTCAATGACCAGAATTTCGTTTGTGTTTGTATTTATGTCTTCCATTACTTTCCTTATTACAGATATATTATTTAGGAGTTAAAATGTAATGAATTATTTGTATTTTCTGACAAATACCACTAGACATGGGTAATTTCTTGGTGACATATGTATATTTTGGACGAACTTTACTTAAGGCTTTGGTTAAATAAGTTACAGTTTGTAGAATTTCATAAAAATAAATGGAAACCTTTTTAAGTGAGGTGTATAACTTATTATTTTAAAGTGACTGGTAAAGTTAAAATAAAGTTATTCTAAAATAAGATAGGTTACATAAATCAAAACGGGTAGCCATACGTTGTAGTTCGAAGATATTTCTAAATTTTGACATACTTTCATTACACGACGATTAAAATCAATTTAATTTACATTTGTTTTTCATGTTTCATGGGTATTATTGAAAGCTGTACTCCATAGTCAAGTAACTACATCTATCATTCTAATAGGTATACGTGGTTTCCATATCGAAACTTACTCTCTCAATTGAAAAAGTACCTTAAGGATTTAAAACTAAATTATTTTGTTGGAGGAAAGCGAATTTAAATAAGACTTTGATGATCTTGGAATAATATCATAGTAAAGAAGTATGTAAACTAGGACTGTCGAAAAATAGAAATTTTTTGTCTTAAGTGGCAGAGGGTCGAGGTTGCTTACTTGAAGTTGAAACTGTTCGTATACAATTTAGGTACCTGTGAAATATTCATAGAAAGCAGTGATTTTGTAAAAAGTGTAATCGATTGAGAGAGAGTTTGCTTTGTCTACACTGATGATATTTGTTTAAAAACAAGCTCCGTTATTCCACGTGCGGCTGAATAGAATTTTCAATAAAAAAATGTGTGCTTCAAAATAAATTAATCACGAATGCCGTAACAGTTTAATTTGTCATCCTCTTACAATGATAATGTAATTCGAAAACATCGAATTTATGGTGCAAGGGTACCACAATTAATAAATATTGATTGGAAAACTGAGTGCAAGACTAAACGCTGAAAGTTCCTAATTTTTACTGAAAATGAAAATTGGCATTCGTAATCCCTACAAAACTCAAAATCGACTTCTGAAGAAGTCATCTTCAGAAAAAACTTTTGTAGTTTGTCTTACAGCAAGAATGTGATGAAAATGAAATGGATTATATGGATGGATATAATATGTATACATATGTGCGTCCGAAGAAGCTATGAAAAAGTTAAAAAAAATTTCCTGTATACTCAAATGATGCTTGCATTTTTCTATGAAATAGAATCAACATTTAACCAATTCAACCCGAGCATCAGGGTAATTCTGCTAGTTTATTTTAAAAATAAACTTTATTAAAATCACTCACGCACTCATTGACCCAATTTCTGTTATATGAATGATTTGGTATATAATTAACGACCTCAGACATCTATGAAGTGTTTTTAAACGTATTTCCTTCATTCTTTTGTTTAGTAATATTTAAGTTTATGCCAGAAAACTTGGTTCATTGTATAATACAAGACGAGTTTTTATACTTTCCCGACCATTCTATCTCAACCCCAGTGTATAAGTCTTCAATATAGATTTCATTTTAGCTCCAGTTAATTCGTAAGTTTATTTTTGGAAGATTGGATTTGGAATTACTTTGAAAATTTTAATTAAAATTTTTATTTAAATTTTATTAAAAACACTCACACAGTCATTGACCCGTGTTCTGTTAATGAATAATTAGGGAGACACGCTATGATCTCGACATCTATGAAGTCTTTTTTCATTTACATCCTTCATTCTCTTGAATGTAATTTAGTTTACTTTCTCAAGTTTATTCTATTCATCTTGGGTTGGGAGAGTGGGGTGCCAGCTCAGGTGTGACCTCGTCATCTGACCGTGGTTCAAAATTATGTGATGTCCTCGGATCTTTCCCTCGGACCGTCACCAATAGCCCATTCTCTTGCTCCAGTGGGAACGTTATTTTTAAAAAATACATATAAATCTATTCATCTTGGAAGGAATAATAATAAGTACAAGACGAGTTTTATATATGCTTTCAAGACTATTCTATCTCAATCCCAGTGTAATACTCTTCAATATAGGTTTCATTTTAGAATCAGTTTCTTTCATAATCTTATTTTTGGAAGATTTGGTTGAAGTGGATTGAATAGTTAATTATGATGAATTAAAAAGGTACCTCCTTTGTTCATTAGGCACATTTCTAATTTCCAGCAATATAATATATGGTAATTTCATTTTCTATATTATACTTCTATTTCTATAGTATATAATGAACTATTTCTATTTCTATGATTTGTATACTTATTATAATTTCCTTAACAAGCGTAACTGAATAAAAAAGTTTTCAATAGGTAATTAAGTAGGTTTTGCTTTGTGTATTCCACCTTTCATGATAAAATAGTTTTGTTCTAATGTAACATCTAAGTGAAAACAGTGATAACACAATGTTCAAGAACACACTAAAATATTTCGTTAAAAACAGATTATTCTATTTTCTCAAATAGGACTAAAAGCCTGCCAAAGGATTGCTACCAGTCAACCAATGCGAAAGGTCGGATCGAGACCATTCAGAACTCTGTATCCAGGCTGTGAGCAGTATGCTCAAGACGAAGATCGGTATTTCGAGTGTCAGGCGCGATCAGTAGTCGTCACACTTAGCCATCAAACCGGCACGGCAAAGATGGGAGATCCCAGAGACCCATCCACTGTGGTCGATCCTGAGTTGAGGTAAGACATGTCTGAAAAATCTAACTGGGCTGGCATGAAGTAGATGACTTGGGTTAGGAATATGAAAATCGATGGACTATCTAAATTGTGAACATAAAATCATGAAAACTCTTGATAAAATTGCATTTGGTGAATTTTCATACATAATTTATGTTTTCGTAACAACAAAGGATTAAAAAGAAGGGATTCTTGGTATTTTAAATTTATTTATTTATTGTGTAGTACGCTTTCTAATTGCACAAAAATGGTTCTTGGTACACTTAGAACATTCTTGGTACATTTAGAATATTCTTAGAACGTCTGATTTGAAATTAAGGGTAGTCAGTCGTCTCCAAGTGTGAATTTACAAGTTTAACTTAATCTTCCAAAGGGGTACTTGTGATCGACAGGGTGATTCGAAATTCCCTGACCAAACTTTGAAAGGTGGCAGGAACTCCAAAATCAACATTTCTTGTAAAATAATGCACGTCCATAGCTGTTACGCGTAGACACAGGAATTGGCTAGAATGTGAAAATAATATTATTTACATCATTTATCACTATTTGCTCAAAGAGCTATACGAAACTGTAATACGCATTTGAGCGGTCCAAATTTCAGTTGTATTCCGGGGTGTTGGATTTCTATATGCGATTTGCACGGCATCCCATAAAAGTTCGATAGCGTTACAATCTATTAACTTAGATGGAATGGGAAGTCCACAAACTCAAGAGTGTTCCTCTAGCCATAATTTGGCGTGTCTAGACTTGTTTGGCGGCGCATTGTTCCGTTGGAAGAGGCCAAACCCATCAGAATGCACGCAGGACATGAACGGGTGTAAATCGTCAGAAAGGATCCTGTTCACCTGTCGGAGACGTGCCAGGGGCTCCATTGAATGCCAGCTACACAAACCCCCATATCATTACGAAGCCACCACCAGCCACCGGCACAATCCCGTGGTGTTATGTGGGAACTATGGCGTTTTCTCCACCCACGGATATTTCCATCTTCTCGAAACAGTTGGAAACGCGATTAGCCAGACCAGGTTCTTCGTTTCCTGTCATCAAGTATCCAGTTGCGGTGTTCCCGATCCCAGGCGATAGGCATAGCTTGGTGACGAGTTATTCATCAAGGATGCTCAAGTTAGACGTCGGTTCCTTAAGCCCATATCATTGAGGGAACGTTGCAGTCCTTACGCTGATGTTCGTTGAGAGCTCAGCATTCAATTAGTGTTGTTATTTGAGGCAGTGTTGCACTCCTGTCGCGTGAAACCATTCCTACATGCCGACGCTCGTCACGTTCACCCAGAGTCTTAACACCACACTGCTGTCATACGTGCTTCCAGAATTCTTGTAGTCACGGTACACTCTTGAAATGGTACTATTTGAAAATTCAAATTTTTCTACCTCCGAAATGCAATGAGCCATTTCACGAGCTCCAACTATTAAACCGCATTAAAAATCTATGAAATAGTGATAGTTTGCCATTCTCAAGGCGAAAACAGCTCAAGATGCTCCAGACATCTATCGCTTTATATATACATTGGCAGACGCAACCAATGGTGGGTGGCGTTGCTATGCATTTTGCATAGTCACGTCTGTAAGATTTACTGGCATTTCCGTGTTCTTAATACACTTATAAAATACTGAATACATTCAAAATATTTTTTGTACACAGAATACTCTTAGAACCACTGACTTACAAATTAGGGTAGTCCCCATCCCCAAGACAGAAGTTGAAGTTCTTCCAAATGGAGGAAATTTGTAATCAATATTCAAAACATAAATTCATTTTAAGGTGCTTCGTATCAAACTGTGTAGATATGTCAATGTATCATGTATAAAATATTTCTATCATGTAGCTTTCTGAAAGATAGAATGCTCTATACGAATCTCTGAATGTCGTACAAAACGGTCGATATTGATTTTCATTTCACTAACCTATCTAAGCAAACTGTTTGGAGATCAATAAGTTTATCATTTGATGTAAATTAAAGATCATCCATGTTCTAGGGTAAAAGGCATCAGAGGACTTCGTGTAGTGGATGCATCCATCATGCCGATTGTACCATCAGGAAATACAAACGTCCCAACCATCATGGTCGCCGAAAAAGCCTCAGACATGATCAAAGAAACAATCACGTGTCGTCCCTACCCACCACCAAAATACAACCCGAACCTTTGTGATGGGCAAGGAGAATTTGAACACGTTAGGGAATATCCAAGTACTCCTTGCCATGAACAGTTGAATTTCAACGTTCACTCACTGAATAAGCTTCAAGAATCTCCTTGGACCGGAACGCAAAGTCAATTTTCAAATGACTTCAATAATTTTGAACAACCTAACGAAGCAACAAAGACTGGAGATTTTAATACAAGACCTTGGGTGCATGGACGCCAAAATTATTTTTTGAAAGAATCCTACAGACAGATTCCATAAACTGGGATATCAGAACAATCTAAAGCATACGTTGATTCTGCAAGCCAATTTCCAAGGTCTTCACCACACGAATACCAATTACCGTATAGTCAATGGAAATTGTAAAATAGTGACTAGAAAGTTCATAATTATACCCGTATTAATCTGTTCTATAATATGAGTACTTGTATGGTTGGTTGGGTTTTTGTGGCATAAGGACCATATTTGGCCAAACTGCGCCAAGCAGACTATAAAAAGTATGATAGAAAGCACATTGACATTTTCATTAAAGGAAAATTTTAGATATCTATGACAAAACTTCCAACGACTAATGTCAATAGAATATCAATTTAGGAATATTTTCAATTTTATGTTTTTTCTTCTTTGTTTAATGTATTTTAAGTTTTGTTTAATAGAGCCTTTATTTTTGGAATCGATGAAGAGAAAATTAAAATTTTATATTATTTTTCTCATTACAAAGCTACTATTGATTGTTCTGTAAGGAAGTAAAAATAACTTAAATTTTATTTAATATATGCATAATTCTTTAAAAAAGATTACAAAGAATGACTAAAATCAAAGTTAAATCCATCGAACTTAAACATTGAATTCGGTTCAAAATTATTACAATATGAATTTGTGTATTGTAGAAGAACACCGCAGTCCAGGAATTTTAGTATTCAAAAAGCACTCGGACTCAATTCTTAACACAAACATATATGGAGACGAACGATTACATTGAACGTTTAACATAGACTATATACATTAATTACTTCATCGTTTAACATTGTCGTCGTTAGTCCTACGTCGTACACAGTCTAACACTGTCTGCCACTCTAGCATTGGCCAGCAGCATCAGGTCTCGTAGCGGTAGATGGCGACTGAAGCGCCACTCACAGCGGATGTCATAGGCCGGTACCACAGTATATATAATTATTCATCCCCTAACATAATTCATTTTATCGTGTAATTATAAATTCATATCTAAAAACCCAATTGATACCCTTTTTGAATATTTTGACGCTTTCTAAATGCTGTGAATAATATTATCATCATATGTATAATACGTAAATAATGTTTCATTGAATAAATATTGAGAAGCATGAATGGCCTTATTTCTTTTTGTCGCAAGTATGTTTTCGGCCCCTTTGTTTAAATGTATTGCATGCTAGAACTTTTTAATCCATATATTTGAATAATAATTCAAATAAAATTTATAAAATAGAATGGTAAATAGCTAAATGAAAGCATTATAGCAAGATTAGGCTAAAGAAAGCCTGGATTCGTGCAATACAAGATACTAACTTTAGTAGGTTCTGTAATAAGTGTCAGCCATCGGGTAGTCATTAAAATTTGGATGAAATCCTCCAATTGATAGAGAACTATAAGAAATAATATAGGGGAGATTTTTATAATTTTTTTTCATTTCTGTTTCGTTTCGTTAATCTTTCAGAACCAGTCGGTCCTAAGTTTAATATATTGATTTAAAAACTAGGATGTTTCACAAAGTTCTAAGTTCGATAAGCAACAAACTTACTTTTCTCCCTACTTTTTTCCTCATGTCCAAAAGCCTCCGGTAGAATATTTGATTCGAGATCAATAGCTTTCAAAATCTATGGAAACTCATAAGCCACTGTTGTAAAGATAACTTCCATTTTTTTATATTTTGAAAATAATTTATTTAGGAGTTAGATTCCAGGACTGCCACAAGCGACTAAAAGGCGACTCTTTGCTACTGTTTTTCAATCTTGTCGAATAACGGTATATTTTCAAGCAAAACGTCTTAAATGCGACTAATTTAAAAATTTTGACTACTTTTTTTTGGAAAATTCACCTAAAGTCAACAAAAATTTCGTCCCCTTTTCCATAACTGAAAATATTTTTAGGATTTTTCTGTAGAGAAAATTTTCCAAGGGACGCCAATTTCCAAAATTGTCTCAAAGTTACCAATTTCAAAATTTTGGCGACTCTGAAAATTCACTGAAGGTTAACGAAAATTTAGTCCTTTTTTAAAGACTAATTGCGAACGAAAAAAATATTTTTCAGATTTTTCTTTCGTGGAAAAATTTTCCAAAGAAGGCCAAGTTTTGGAGCCAAGCCGTGGCAACCATGAAAGAAAAACATCGGTATCTGATTGCTGGATTGTCATGGAAACCTTATTAAGAAACTATAAATTTGTAATTTTAAAATTGAAATTTCCTGGCGAGATCTTCAATGTCTTTTTCATACTTAATTAGCACATTTTGTCTTTTAACCGATTTATTTTATATCTATTATAAAATTGCTATTAAAATAGTGTTTAAGAGGAGACTTTTTTGCTACTACTTTTAAAAATTCATGCTATTTTTTTGCAAGTGCTTTGGCTGTGGCATCCCTGAATTCTATAGAATATTTATTTTGTATTAAATATCTCTAAAAAGTGGTGACCCGGAAGTGATTAATTTTTAAATCTGGTTTATAGGATATTGTCATACAGTAGTCGGAAGATTTTACACCGTGCTGAAAATTAAGGTAATTTTAACAGTTTCTGGCTCTCCTCCTTTTAAACAAAATGTGATTCAGTTGTAAAACATTTTACATGTCTATTCGAAGGACGTTCTTTTGTAATATATACAGGCCATAAACCCGAACGCTTTCCAGCAAGATTTGGAAGAAGCTTCAAGTCAACATTTCTAGCAAAATTTCATCGCTCAGCTTACAACCGATATTAGGTCTATATGAAGCTTTCACTTTAGTACTGCATTGGTAATAATAGTTCAAAAAATTATCACTTTCAAAATGAGAAACTGTCACTTTTTAATATGCTTACCAGTTACATTCATAAAATTTGTGCTTGTTTAAAGACTAAAAAATACAAAACTCAAGGACGTAATAATTTATTTTTACTAAAGTTAAAGACTATAACACATAAATAACATTTTTTAGTCTTAGATACGAGAAAAGATTTTTAAGAGCACGTTGTTTGGACAAGAGCAATGAAACATATACTATACGAAATGGGAAAATAAATACTTTAAAATAGGTAACTATTAAGGAATGCAGGAACCTTTATTTTCTTCTAGTACCACTTTCACGGCTTTTATGTACACAAAGTATAGTAGACATTATTAAAAATATAATTTAAAGAAAATCAAACTTTATGATGAAGACATACTTTTAAGAAGCTTCTTTTGCCCAAAGCCCATGTACCCCTTGCTCTGTAGAGCCCTACTCTTCTAAGGAAAGTTTTATTTTATTAATAAAGTAAGTTATAATTCTGGTTCAAACTACACAGCACAGGCAGAAACATCTTATCTAAGAATGTGAATATCCAAGATCCATTAAGTTCTCTTAACGTTTTTTGTATGTTTGCGACAAATTTTGCCATCATAAGCATGTGTTTCGTAAAATGTAAAATTCAGAGTCAAAGTGAGGGTCTATAAAATTTTTCGAGGCTTCACTGCTATTTCGTTTCTATACTCTATCAATTGAAATGAAAGTAACTCTTCCTCTTATGTATGTAAAGTTCTTCGAAGAATTTACTTCTAATATTGACTATAGATGACAGAACTAAGAGTTAATATCTCCAAGACAACTTTGCTTTCTTTATCAATAGATGGCAGCACGACTATTTAAGTAGTAGTGTAGTCAACTCGAGATTATCCACGGGAAAAAGGTGGCACAAATAACAGGAATATTCAGATTACTGAGAAAAAATGAATCATATTGTATAATACACTCAAGATAGCAACAATTCTGTGCTGCATTGAAGACTGAAATAATTAAACGTATTAGTGCAGCGGAAATTTTACATTTCTATAATTTCAAAATACTCCCTCGCTATAACTATTTCTTTGCAAACCACTTTATCTTAGTATACGCTTGAAAACCTTTTCGCCACTCAATTGTCATACCTTAGAATGACTGAAAAATTTGTTCAGTGATTTCCGGTTTGTCTTATTCTGATTATAAAAATTCTGAAGGGTAAGTACGATACATTATTTATGACTGGTTGGTGGTTTTGTTTTATTGTGCAAGGGCCTTATATTTGCCAATCTGCACCAAAACCCATCAAATACATAGACATACACACCCAAGGAAAGTTTTACTGACACAGTAGAAGTACCTCAGTGAAGAATCAAACCTGCTCCCCCTACAACTCCCAGTTTGCTAGAGCAGTGGGCAAACCCACTGAGCCACTACATTATTTATGATACAATTAGGAAGTTCTTACACACATAACTTGATATTTTTTTTCAGAACTTTGTAACAGGTTTTTCCAGATACACATTATAGACCAGCTCTATTAGTTTGGCATCAGAGTCAAGAGTTTATTCGCCGGATTAGATGATAGGTTGTTAAGCATAAACAGTGCTCTTCAACATAATGCGTCTTTACTGAGGATTATGCATCTCATCAATAATTTATGTTGTTGCGAATGACACAATACAGCATCGATTAGAAGGCAGATTACCCTGGAGAAGTCCATTAGTAGAAAGGTGGTAAGTTAGCCAGGGGGAGAGAGATTTTATATGCAAAATCGAGTATAGTGATTGCCTTAGGTGATTGCAATGTTTCATGAACCAGAAATCCCAACAATCGCTTTCGACAAAGAAAGATAAATTTGTATCCAGAATCCTTGGTATTTTCTATCTACCGTGCGAACTCCCGACACCAAGTCTGGATGATTGAGGTCTCTATAGAAACAAGGCACGTTCACGACGAGTAGGGGTGTGACACTCGGGATGACTTAATTTTCTTTTCCGCGAATGTTGGAAATGAAAAGAGACAGTTTACGAGTATCGATCTTCTTGGTGACAGGTAAAAATCTTCACAATTTTTCCAATTTGTCATCAAGCGCGCTTGAAGAAGTGTTGTCAAGTGGTAAACTTGAAACCACTTCTTCGAGGTCCGTTTCTGTTGCCACAAACAAGGGCGCACTTTGTGTCTAGGGTCGTTTTTGTGGTAGGTAGAAAAGTCGTCAATTGTAGAAAAGAACGCATTGTTTATGTTTAACCTGTCCCCTACTTTAATGCATAGACACGTTGAAAACCACGTGACAAACTCAACAAGACGGATTTTTTTAAGCCTTTTCCGTGGTGAACTTTACCTCGTATAAAAATGGGTTCGACCGAAGTTCCCAGTCAACGCCCGCCCATTCGACCACCAAAGTTAAGCACCTTCAGGTCGTGACCAGTACTTAGGAGATTGACCACTTTAGTGCTGGCTCGTGCCGGGTATGAGCTTAACAATTTTGGCTCCTCTGATTAATTGAGATTTTCAAGGCCCTTCCACTTATATTTTTATTTAAGCAATCTGTTTCAGATTTTTTGATTTTGCGATGAGATAAGCTGCTTCGCAGGGGTTGCTCCGTAAGTGATATGTCCAGTCCAGTCCAGATTTCAGTCAAGACTGGGCTTCGGTAGCCCGGCTGGAAGAGTTGCGGATCAGTAATCGGAGTGTTGCGAGTTACAAACCTCTATCCAACCAAAGACCGTGGTGTACGTGAGGGCTTGTGAACGTTAAATCTATCCTGGCCACAAATGTCCTCATGCTGCCATGGTGTGGAAGTTTGGAGAGTCAGGTGCCAGTTCAGGTGTGACCTCGTCATCTGACCGTAGTTCGAAATCACGAGGCGGTGTCCTCGGATCTTTCTCTTCAAGATTGAACCCGGACCGTCGCCAATAGCCCGTTGTGATGCTCCAGTTCGACGTTAATTCAACTACCAGTCAAGATCTCAAGCTATCCACATAATAGACTTGCTTAAAGGAAGAAAATTTATGCTACTGAATATGCGACAAGAAATTAATATTCTCTCTTCTAACATATGTAGGGGAAAGGGGAAGCCTCGACCATGACCTCATCCTGAATTTTCATATTTAATATATATCATGGTGGCTGAAAAAGCCCCGGACATCATCAAGCAAACAATCAAGTGCGTTCCCTACCCGCCTCCAAAATACAATCCTTACAATGAAAAAGGAGGGATCGAAAACTGATTTCCTTACCACGAACAGCCCAGTTTCAATCGACTCTGGAAAGATTTCAACAATCCCCTTGGTTAAGAACCCAAATCCAATTTTTTTTTAATTTCAATGATTGTAAACGACCTTACGAAGTAACAAAGACTGAAGATTTTAAGACAAGACCTGGGTCAAAATTATTTTTCAAAAGAACTTAGGTGTCCACTCCAGATACCAGAGACAGAAACATCAGAGCAATATAAAGCAAGCGCCGATCTGTAAGGCCTCCAAAATAATATGAATAACCTTATAATCAATATGGATTGTCAAACAGTCACAGGTAATTTTACAGATAGTTTCGCATAGATCTGTAGGAGTAATTAATACTTGTATAATTGTTGTGTGGTCACCGGTTCATTTCTATAAGTGGACTGTAACAATTCTTTTGAAGATGAAAACAGATACTATGAAGCAATTAATCTGAATAACCACAAGTTTACTAATATGTACATATATACAGTCTATCCATAATAACTGGCGCCATTGCCAGGATTAGTGAACCATATCACTGGTGACTGCAATACGAGTCAATTCAAAAGAGCGACTGCCTGAGGACAGGCAGTTACACAGCAAGGATGCCGTAGTGCGCCAAATGGCGACTTTTTGAAGGATGCCAAGGGTTGAGCCACAACATACCGGCCCCCATTGACATGTTTCAACCAAAACTTGAATTTTAATAGAATTAAATTTCTAATTAACTTTAGCATTTAAGGGCATTTAAAGATTGATTATACTATTGAAGTTTTCTTGTTGCAGATCTTTAATTATGCTATAACCTCAGGTCACTTTTTTCGTCTTTTAAAAACTTTTAGTATAACTTCAAGCTGTAGAATTGAAAATAATTGTTTTTAAAGAATAATTTACCAATTTTGCGTAAGTATTCAGGACTGAAAGTATTCAGGACTGAAAGTATTCAGGAATGAAAGGGAAGATGATTGCTCTTTGTAATATTGCATCGTCTTTAATTTCCTCAATAATTGTTTATTTTTTTAATAACCGTTCGTCTCCATATATCCAACCAAAATTCGTGTCTGCAATTATTTTATGCAGTCAAACTGATATTCTGATCATCCAAAAAGAGAATAGTTTTCATCTCCATGGTAAATAAGGGCCGCAGTAACCCGGTTGGAAAAGAAACGTATTAGCAACCTGAGGGTTGTGAGTTCGAATCCAAACAAAGACCCGTTATGTTCAAAGGGGGCTGGTGCACGTTAAATCTGCTGTGGTCTCAAATGTCCTCACATTGGCGTGGAAGTTTGGAGAATGGGGTGCCAGCTCAGATGTGGCCTCGTCATCTGACCGTGGCCACACCACCCCCTTAAGTATATAAAGAGCGATTTCACTCACATAAAATCACTTCAAAATGCTGCGTTAACATAGAAATGACTACTTTCCCAACAGAACAAGCAACATTGACCAAAGCTAACATGCGTCGAGGTTTTGTTAATTTTAATCACAATTTCACCCCTCTGTTTCATGCATTCTTTAGCCAACAAAATAGCTGTCACTCTTTTGTATGTGCTTGCACATAGGCGCGCGCGCGTGTGTGTGAAACAGCGGGAAATATAACTTTTGATTATAACTAAAGCAAATAACTGTATTTATTTAGAAAATGGGTTACAAAACTCTAAAATTAACATATTAAGTTATTTCCAGAAATCACTGACAAGTGCAAATTGTTAAGATGTTAGTTAAACTTTCTTAAATCAATGTTAAACTTATTAACAAAATCTTTAAGCGAATTTTCAAGCTAAGTTAGACAGCAAAACCTTTAAAGTAACTTATTACATAGCATGAAAAAATTGAATTAAATTGAGTACTTAGAAACAATGTATGATAACTAGAACATAATAATTAATGTTTGAAGATTGAGCAATAGGATTCTGAGCTAATTTAACTGGGTACTGTATGGAGCAACTTGGCCTTACCCGTACCCAGTTGCCCCTAATCAGTTTTGGACACGAGGCAATCTGGAGCCCCCTTATAACTTTTTTATACTAAACAAAAAAAATTGAAGTTAAATAAAAATTAAATCATTCAATTATTTTTATTGTAAATATAAAATTACACTCACCAGAATAGCTTAAAAAGGGTACTGTCTCAAGTTGTAAGCAGCATAAACTATTCCATTTATGAATAACCTTTCATCTCTACTGAAGGAGTGCCTCTAGGGATCTGACAGTTGTTTTGGAGGAAAGACATATCCAGTGTTGCCAATACGTGGTTTAAAAATTCACTCTATCCACATTTAAAAAATACAAAGTGGTACCAAGATGCCCCGTGTACTCAGTTACCCCGCCCTACCTTACAGAAAATATGCAACTCCTCTAAATTATGAAAAATACTCTCTATCCACAAACTCTAAAGCTATTATCTTATGAAATTTTGCATTTCAAACACATTAGAAAAGTTACTATTGAATGTACTTTCCATTACTCAGGATATTTGATTACATGGAACATTGGAACGCATATTTGAACGATATTCCAATTTCTTTCACATGAGATATTGAATATTTTACGAATTGCTTAGTTTATTTGGAAAAAGTAACATATAGTAACAAAAGATCATTAAAGCTACCTGTTCTGTATTGGATATACTGAGTTATGTTGCTCGGGTCGGACACCTTTTGAGTAATAGATGGAATAGTAGAGGATCTAATTCATAGCTTGCTCCAGAACAATTCATCTTGAAGGTTCTATCCCACTGGCAGATCGGCAACAACTGGAATCTATAAAAGTTAATAAACAGTCTCCCTTGTGTTTACATGTTATAATTATATGCAATGGAATATTTGATTCAGATGAACATAAAATTCAGTTTTCTTCCTGTAAGTAATGAACAAGTTTTATCGAAGAATTTATAAGTTATTGATCTACAACACTTAGAGAAACACAAACAGATAATCATGTCAATATTTCATCGAGCAATTCACATGATGAGAAAAACAACAAAAATGGATTTTCTATGATGTGTAGTATTTCATAATTACAAACTTTATTTAGTTTCACCAATGGCCGAGCGGCTAAAGACTTCGCTCTTAACCCTAGTGGTTGTCTCGACAAGATATCTCATTAGAAAAATACTGAAAATGATCTCGTCATCAAAATATCGACACTATTTTGATGACGAGATATCTTGTAATTAGCACAATTGTTGTCAGATCAATCATTATGAACGCGATATATCGTCGAAACCACTCGGAGGATTACGAAACTGGTAGACTGAAACACTTAGTTACGAATTTGAATCTCGTGCCTAACTCGGGCAAGCAGCTTGAATGAGATTTCTTTAAGAAGATACGTAAAAATGCGGGTCAATTCCACCCAAAGTCCTTTCGAAAGACATGCCCTCCCCAGTTCGCGTAACGTAGAAACTAACACTTTCTCTCGAATTAGTGCTTGAAGAGTCATACGTACCATAAGCTGAAATAACAAATTTTGTTGGAAGTAAAGTCAATTCCGCATTAATTCTGTAATGTAATTATGCCATCTTCTCTTAAAATCTTTTTTAAGAGTAGGAAAGTTCTTAAGATCGATTTGACGAACGCCAATATTTTAATCAGATTAACTTTGAAAGGAAATTTGATTACCTAATTTCTGAAGTTTTTGAAGTAAAATTCAGGAGCACACTTTATGCATCTCGGATAAGTTTATTCAAAACAAATATTTTTAGTAAATATTACATTTTTTCACGATGTCCTCTGTAAACCAGCGGAACAATATAAAGAAAATGAACTTTTGAAAAAACAGTAAGAATAGAAGATGAATCGCAAATTTTCTGTAAGAGAATTCTAAAAATGTTCCCCCGGTGCAGTCTACAAAGATATGCTCCAAAGTAGCTTCCTTACCATGGCAAATAAAGCACTTGTTGCAATCAATCAGGTGAAAACGATTCAAGTAGGCTTGAGTTACAATGTGACCTATTCTGGCTTTAGCAGAGAAAGTGACAACTGCTCTGTGTAATTTTTTGAAGTTATGGAGGTCATTAGGCTCACTCTGGAATTAAAAGAGATGACGATTCATTCCAGTATTCCTCCATAAAGTACACCAAAGTGATCAAGCCTCTCTCCTGACACTACCCAGACACCTAGAGAGGGTAGTTGCTTACAAAGGAACTGGGCTTATTGTGGTTAACAATTTATCTAACTTATCAGCCATTTCATTCCTTTATTAAATGACTAACTGATTTGAAGTAGCATTAAATTTTTTTAAATACAAAACATTAATTTTGAATGAATTTTAATGAAAGAAGCATTAAAAAAAACTCGTAATATTTTCTAGAATAAAGGTATTTAGGCAGGTATTTTAATTAACGTCGTACTGGAGCAACACAACGGGCTTTGGCGACGATCCAGGATCAAACCCCAAGGGAAAGATCCGAGGAAAACCTCACGTAATTTTGAATCACGATGAGATGATGAGGTCACACCTGATCTGGCACCCCACTCTCCAAACTTCCACACCACGCCAACGTCAGAACATTTGAGGCCACGACATATTTAACATTCACCCGTCGTTCATGAGTTCGAATCAACACGAGGGTGTTGGTTTCGAACTCATAACCCGCCGATTGCTAATCAGCTACTCTTTCAACCGAGATACTGGAGCCCTCTAGAACTAAGAAATCTCCGAAAACATCAGAAGTGAAAGTGAGTATAAAATTTATAATATAATAAGGTCGAATGGAATTTTTAACCTAAATCTGTGGAATCTCTGATGGTTTTATAATAAAAATAGCGTTAAGGAGGGGTAGGCAGTCGAATATTCGTAAAATTGAAAGAATTGTGAGCAATTTTTATGGTTCTTGGTTTGGAAAGGAATGAGAATTTAGTTACGACAGTAGCTGTATTCATGAATTTAAAATTTTAATTTTATATTGTTATCAAATTTGTGTGTATGCAAGACAAAAAAGTGTAAGCAATTGAGGAAGGAGTAAATGTAAAACACGTGATTGTGAACTGCATACATTCTTGGTTCAGAAAGTTTCAGGTATTGAATGCTCAGAATCAAGTATATTCTCACTTAAAATTGATCAGGTGATAAAATGGTACGATTGGAAACGTGCAGAAACTTCATTTGCAAAGGTTTAAATAAGTTGAGAGTAAATCAGTCTATCGTGGAATATTTTATGCAAATTTGCCAGCGATTTGTTTAAGCAATTGTATATCGATAAAAAATGGATGTTTGAAATGGTCTGCCAGACGTTTTGTAGAAATTACCTTAAATCAACATATTAACTAAGCGAAACGCGTGTGTTTGAAGCTGCTCAAAGACGCACGTGTCGGTCGATGCATGTGTCACAATGTCGGAATGTTAATGCTCTAGTGAATAAATTATGGAATCAAATTACAAGAACGAATTATGTGGGTATGTCTCTTACTTGACGTTATATCTCTAGTGTTTGGAGCAGCTCGGCCAAATATGGCCTAAGCGTTATACCCGTATACTATACTCGTATACCAGAAGTGCCTTGGTGGGGCGGAAGTGACGTCATCAAAAGGGGAGGAGCAAGTGACGTCATAGTTCAGTGGAGAGTTGTAACCGCCCTGTTGCTGATGGAGTTGAGTTGTTAGTTGCGGTTTCAGTTTTTTCTACTTTACCTACTGTTGAATGGCAGCACTCGGTGTGTTTACGGTTTGGACATGGATTTTTTTCCTTCTGAGATTTCGATGTGACGTCATGTGGAGTAAAGTTGAGTTGTAGGTGTCCTGCTTGGGAAAACATTTAAGCAAGAGTTGAGTTGGGTTTTTTGCTTTCTGTGAATGGAGTTGAGTTGTTTTTTGTAAAAAAATTCTTTCTTGTAGAATGGCAACACACAAAACGTAAATAACCAGTGACGTCAGTGTGTTTACGTCTGGGACTTGGGATTTTTTTCCTTCTGAGATTTCGATGTGACGGCATGTAGAGTAAAGTTGAGTTCCTACTTCTGATAATAGAGATTACAAATGTCTCAAGCGAAAATGTAGTTTTATTATCAATTTTCCGCGTTCAAATGAGACGTAACGTCGAGTGTGGGTCCTAATAGCGATTTCAATCGAGTTAAAAAATTTTCTGGAAACTGGTAAATAATGAGGTCTTTCAAAGTGTTCCTGAATCATATCACCATCTCTTCCTTTCACTGTCAGAGTTTGTAAAAGAGGAGCTAAGATCCCACCAACAAATTCAGGCTGAATGATATCGGTGTAAACGTACAGTAAATGTAAATCAACATTAGGATCTGCATCAAAAGGACTCTCAGTGATTACTGTATCTGGGCCTCCATTTCCTGGAATAAAATTTTCTCCAATCACATTATTAGGTTCAAGACCTAAGTTTTCAGCAAATCCCTTGGATAATTATACCGTTGCACCGTTAGTGAGCTGCCCCATCACCTGTTATATTTCATTTGAATTTTTATGTGCTTTGGAAATGGATTTAAAATGTCAATCGGAGAATCATAAAGACCGCACGCTATTTTTCCATTCAATTTTTACTCCGTTTCCTAAATCATATTCTAAAGAATTTTCACCATCAATGATGTTATTCCACATTCTGGGATAAATCATTTCAACTAATCCTACTTCCCATTCACCTGAGAGTTCCAGATGTTTAGGGAGTTTCGTGTAGAAGTGAGACATTGTGTTTCCAGAATAAAATTCAATAGAGCTGCTGTCGCTGTGAAACGTGATGTATAAACTCATTGTGGGTTACTGGAGAGAAATAAATTTGATGAGCAAACTCAATTTATCGAAAATTCGTCTTTGGAATGAATCCAGTGTCTTGTCATATGGATTGTCAGTGATGTCGTAATTAATGTAATATGAAAATACATATTAATCACTTAACTTATACTTTATTAATTTAACAATTATGAGAGATACATGTCTTACATCATTCAAGCACGTGTTACTTATCAACATAGAGTCTATTGAGTTCCAGTTAGGGATCGTAACAGTTACAGTTATCCAAGTTCAGTTACGGTTATCTGACATCCTCCCTTTTATGTTCATCAATACATATTGAAATATGCACAACAAAATTACAACATTACAAAGTACAAAAATTCTTAATTTAAAATTACACAAATTAACAATAATGAATTATGAAACAACCAATATATTTACACTAAACAAAATCTCGTAAATGTGAAGGTTTCTTAATAACACGACCACTTCTTGTCTTTGTGGTATCTGATTTGTTCGAACTTTGAGCACTAGTTTTGCTTATGTCATTTGGGCTTGGTGATATTTTATCACTATCCTTAGTATCATTACAATCATTAGGATCTGTTTGTTCAATAAAAGGTGTCTTAGATTTTCTAAGATGCCTTCTGTTTCGTTTGAAAATTCTGCCCGACTTGTCTTTAACAAGATACGATCTAGGAACAGATTTTTCTTGCGATACGACCTGAGCTGGTTCCCATGTTTTATTTACATAATTTTGTATACTCACATTATCTCCTGGAATAAGCTCTGGTAGAGGATGAGCTGTTTTATCATAATAGTTTTTCTGTTTCTCTTGCCTTAGGACTAATTTTTCTCTAGTATTATTAAAAATTTCATTCTTTAATAATTTAGTCGTTACTGGTAGTTTTGTTTTTAATCGACGATTGAACATCATTTGAGCAGGGGACAGATCAAGTTGTGATATAGGAGTATTCCTATATTCAATGAGTCCTACATGATAATCTTTATTTCCCTCTTTTGCTTTTCTGAACAAACTCTTGGCAATTCCTACAGCTCTTTCAACCATGCCATTACTCTGTGAATAGTGAGGACTAATAAAAACATAGTCAAAATCCCATTCCCTGCCAAATTGCTTATAATTATAGCTGTTAAATGGAACATTATCCGATACTACTATGTCTGGGACTCCAAATTTGGAAAAAATGCATTTAAGAGTGTCTATTATTACATTTGCAGACTTATTATGAATTTCACAAACCTCCAACCATTTTGAATAGTAATCTACAAGGACAAGGTAATTTATGTTGCCAAACTGCATTATATCTACTCCTACCTTTTCAAATGGTCTGTAAGGAACTGTATGGGGTTTTAAAGGCTCTTTAGAATTGGCTCGTTTAAATTTCTCACAAATTTCACACTGTGATACTAGTTTTTCAATGTCTGAATTCATTCCAGGCCAATACATTATTTCTCTAGCCCTTTTCTTACATTTTTCCATCCCAAAATGTGCTTCATGGATTAGATTTAACATGTGTTTTCGCAAAGTGCGAGGAACTACTACCTTATCATTGAGAAAAATTAAATCCTCATTGGCATGAAGGTCATTTTTAATTTTGTAGTATGCCTTTACATCATTTGGAATTGTTTTATAGGCATCAGGCCATCCCTCTCTAATGAATTTTAGAACCTGATCCAAACCCGAGTCAGCTTTAGTCTCCCTTTTAAACTGATCTTTTCTATTTTCGCTCATTGGTAAATACTTTGTGATGGTATGTACCATGTTTAACATGTCGGGGTCATCTTTAACTTTTTCACTTTCTGAAAATGCACGTGATAATGTATCAGCTAAGTACATTTGGTTACATGGCACATATACTATCTCAAAATCGTATTTTAGAAGTTTGAGTAACATTCTTTGCATTCTAGAGGATATTTGATGCATCGGTTTCTTTACAATTGATAACAAGGGTCTATGATCACTTTGTATGGTTACTTTACGTCCATATACTAAGTTATGATACTTTTGAAATGAGAATACTATGGCTAATAATTCTTTTTCGATTTGAGCATAGTTTTTCTCGCTGTCGGTTAGACTCCTCGACACAAAAGATACTGGTTGATCTTTCTGTATTAAACATGCACCCAACCCATCTTTCGAGCTATCACATTGAATTGTTGTATCTTCTGACCCTGAAAATACCTTTAATACTGGGGTATTAGTTAACAATGTTTTAATTTTGTTGAAAGCTTCTTCTTTTTCCTTATCCCAAATGAATTCTACATTCTGCTTTGTAATTTCTCTCAAGGGGGCAGTAACTTTTGAAACATTGGGTATAAATCTAGATAAGAAGTTTATCATGCCCAACAATCTCCTTACTTCAGTTTTACATTTAGGTGTTGGCATATCAATAATACCTTTAATATGACCCGGATCAGCTTTCAAACCTGAACTAGATATGATTTGACCCATGTATTTTACTTCAGGTACCCTGAACTGAAATTTTTCGGGATTAAACTTAACATTTAACTTTTCAGCTCTGTCAAGAACCTTAAGCAAAGTTGCATCATGTTCTATTTCATCAGAACCTGCAATGATGATGTCATCAAAATAAATCTCAACACCAAGAATGTCTCCAAACAGTTTTTGATTTCTCTTCTGAAAAACCTCAGGGGCTGAAGCTATGCCAAATGGCATTTTATTAAATTTGTATCTACCAAATGGGGTATTGAATGTACAAATTTCAGAACTCGCTTCGTCCAGTGGCACTTGCCAAAATCCATCTTTCAGATCTAACACTGAAAATATTTTCTGTCCCTCAAGTCTACTTATAATGTCCTCTGCTGAAGGAATTAAATAATGTTCCCTTTTTATTACTTTATTTAAATCTCTGGGGTCCAGACATAAACGTAGCTTTCCATTAGGCTTTTCTACGACCACAAGACTTTGTACCCAGTCAGTTGGCTTACTGACTTTAGAAATGATCCCCTCATTTTCTAAATTATTCAACGATTCTTTTAATCTCGATTGTAGAGCTTGTGGAACGCGCCTAGGTGGGTGAACTACAGGTATAGCATTATCTTTTAGCACAATTCGATACGGTTCATCTGGAAATTTTCCTGTACCCTTAAATAGATCTCTATATTTATTTAAAATAATGTCTTTCTTCTCAATTCTAATTTCATCAACTCTTTCAATTAATTTTAATTCTGTGCATGCATTTAACCCTAAGATAGGTTGTGAATTTACATCTACTACAAAAAATTATAAAGGAATATTTTCATGCTTGTTTGTAGAGCATTGTAAAATTACAGTACCTTTAGGTCTTATCTTAAAATCACCATAAGACATAAGAGTTATATTCGTCGGTTTCACATGAAATTCAGAATTCACACTTTTCAATATACTTAAAGGCAAAATATTCGCTTCTGCTCCAGTATCTAATTTAAATTTAACTTCGGTTGTTAGCTTATTTACACATACTGTTACATTTTTACACCAAGATTTTTGACTTACCATGTTAACACACTTTTTGCCAACAGAGTCAATAAAAATGTTACTTCCTTCCTCACATTTGTCCATTTGGTGCACTTTCTTGGCACGTTGTGGACACCCAACAGCAAAATGATTCTTTTGTTTACATTTGGAACACACTTTTCCATATGCAGGGCACTCTCTTGACTTATGTCGTCTCCCACATTTCTTACAGTCATATTCCGATGATTGTTTAGAGTACTGAGTTATTGTATTTTTCTTATGCCTTATAGCATGCACACTGCTTTCACTTGACATTGCTCCCATCTCTCTCATGGATCTTAGCTGTTCTTTACTTGCTTCCGCAGCTCTGACAATTTCGGCGCCTTTCTGTACGTCTAGAACTGGTTCACGCAGCAAACGTTCTTTCAGTCCATTGTCACGGATTCCCAACACAATTCTGTCACGGATTAGGCCATCTGCTTGATCATTAAATTCGCAGGTAGATGCCAAAGTTTTAAGTTGAGTAATGTAGTTATCAATGGATTGTCCCTCTTGTTGGACACACGAAAAGAACTTGTATCTTTCAAATACAACGTTCTGCCTTGGTAGACAGTACTTTTCGAAGTTTTCAAGCACATCATTAAAGTTGTCTCTACTGGATGGCGATTCGAATTTAAATGTATTGAAGATTTCTACACCTTCATTTCCGAGTAGGTTCAGTAGGATTGCAATTTTTGTTTTGTCCGGTCGTGAGTCCTTTTCCGTAGCCAGCAAATAATTCTCTAGCTGCTGTCGCCACTTCTTCCAGCTTTCTTTTACATTTCCAGAAGAAAACTTGAGCTCGCCTGGGGCTCTAAAAACCTCCATCGCTCCGAAGATCCACAATAGGAATATTATGCACCGCAAGTTCAAAAGTCCACGCCGATCACAATCTAATTCAATCCTCTAAATTCTGACACCATGTCTTGTCATATGGATTGTCAGTGATGTCGTAATTAATGTAATATGAAAATACATATTAATCACTTAACTTATACTTTATTAATTTAACAATTATGAGAGATACATGTCTTACATCATTCAAGCACGTGTTACTTGTCAACATAGAGTCTATTGAGTTCCAGTTAGGGATCGTAACAGTTACAGTTATCCAAGTTCAGTTACGGTTATCTGACATCCAGACGTTAAATTTGCGAGGATAACCTCTAAACTTGACGAAGTTATTCCAAACGTTTCTTAACAACTCTTTAAAATTTTCTTAACATAAAAAGAATGCGATTTTTTAACTTTCTCTAATTCTTCTGAGTAAAATGTACCAGTGATTATTTCTCCCATTAAATCCTTTATTTTATATACTGATAGTTTTCTATTTCGCATGTTTTTTTCGGGCAAGTCTGAACTTGAAAAAAGCCCACTCACAGTGCATTTCCTATGCAGGTTGCGCGAAGGAACACATGAAATGGACAGAACCAGTTTTCTTGCCGTTGACCAAGGGAGAACTGTTCGACGTCACGATTATGTTCTTCGAGCAAGTCTGAACTTGAAAAAGTCTACTCGCAGCGCATTTACGCAGGTTACGCGGAGGAATACATGAAATGGACGAATAGGAGAACATACATAGTATAGCAGTATAGTATACTACAGAGGCTGTTCGGATATTTTTTGAACGATTTTAATGGACTGAAGCTCAATTTTTACATGAAATTTTTGTGTTTTAAATGTTCCATTTGATAGCCCTTATTGTTAACTATCTTTCTACACTTTAATTTCCATGATAATAAAGACTTTTGTAGTATTGACAGTGGTATTTTGTCCCATTCTTGCTCCACAGTTTTCCAGTCCTTGAATGGTTTTCGGTCGACGTTTTGATAATGCCCTTTGCACAAAAGTCCATGGGTGAAACATCTGGAGATTTAGCAGGAATATCAGTAAAGGGACTTGATACCAGTTTCTTGTTCCATTTTTTCCAAGAATTTAATAGTCGATTTAGATGTGTGGCTGCTTGCTTTATCCTGATGCATTTCTACTGATTGTTGGCACTGTGGGTAAAGATATGGTATTTCTTTTTTGAATATTGGAAATAAAATGTGGTCTTGATAATATGTGGGAGTTGATTTTTACATTTCCCCCCTCTTTTTACTTTTAATTTTCCATTATATGCAAAACCGGCAATAATCATACATCTCTTAGCGAAAGTTCTCACGTTCACTTTGCTATAGTCCTTTGACTTGGCGGATTCTCTTTTAAAATTAAAGATCTTACCTTACAAATATTCTCAGAAATTATTTCTTTTTTGGATACTTTATTGGGAAGTATTTTTCCACTTTCACGTTTTTTCCTTTCTCATTAATAATATTACTTATCGTACCTTTAGATATCGAAAAACCATGACTTTTACAGCGTTTTTGAATAATTGAATAAGCATAATTCTCTTCGGAAAGAGACGAAACATAGCCTTCCATCCATTGCTTATTTAAAAGAGCCATTTTGAAAGTAAACAAAACTCTGAGTTAGCAGACGATAAGTTATACTTTAACTATTTAACTGGCTGTGAAAATAAAATTCTTTCGCAGGCATACAATTTTTTTACAGCTCATCAAAATCGTTCAAAAAATGTCCGAACAGCCTCTGTATTTTCGTGAATCACAACGCTTTGAACTACGTTGCAACTCGTTGCTAGTTTTCGCGTGTTTATACAACGGGATTTTTATTTTGAAAAAATGAAGCGATCTATGAATAACACCAATATGGTAAGTCCCCAATTCTTTTCAATTTTTTTTTATTTTGAATAATTTTGTTTAGATTAATTAGAAACATTAAAAAGTATATTTAAAAACGGAATTTCCTAGATATTTTCTTTAAACTCTCTTATTTTTTATGCCTCATTTTTTTAACACTGAAAGTACAGGTTTGTGAATATTTTAATGATGCCATGCTAGTATGTATGCTAGTATGCCATACTAAATGTTCCATTTTTGTCCCTTATTCTTGTAGATTTTATTTGAAGACCCTGATTTTCCCATGAGGGATTCAGATGATGATGTAAGTTGCTTTTCCTGTAATATATTTTTCTATTATTGATTATTTGGCCTATTTCTAATATCCTTTTTTAGTTATTAGATGAAGCGTCTCAGATTTTTCTGGAAAATTCAATGCCTATTCCCTTGTATTACAAAGTGGGTTCAGGATTTGAGGTAATTTACATTTTTTGTTCGAACTCTTGATCCTATGGAAAAGTGTACTTTTATTAATTGTTTTCTTTTATAGACTGGCCGCAGCGAGTCATCTGTAGTGGGACCCAGGAATATTGTTGATGGCGAGGTTTCTATTGTAAGTACACATTTTGTCCACATTTTTAAGTACTAATTTATATCATTAT
The DNA here is from genome assembly GCA_933210815.1 of Meta bourneti. Classification (NCBI taxonomy): domain Eukaryota; kingdom Metazoa; phylum Arthropoda; class Arachnida; order Araneae; family Tetragnathidae; genus Meta; species Meta bourneti. Next base: position 70,178,084 of record OW119925.1, read on the forward strand.
CCTGTATGTTGTGTTATTTAGTTCTTATTCTGTTTTATTTATCTCGTTTCTTACAGATGGAAAGTGCTGTGGGGCGATTGCGGCGGAAAAATAACAAGTACCAGGCAGAAGAAATCACGTACAGTGCCAGTGTGGATCCAGAAAGGCTTTCAGAGGGTGTGCGAGGCGTACCCTTGCCGGCGATCGTGGATGCTGTTCGCGAGCCTTTTGCTACGTTAATTCGTCAGATTACCGGGGGTTAGCTTCCTCGGACCTGGTACGCTTTTGCATCCAAGCTGAGGGGCTTGACAAACCCATCTCCACGCATTTGATGCCTGTTTCCGATTTAACAATGGAGAAAGTAATGACTTCAGTCATGAAAGTCCTGCAGTCCAAGGAAATTGCCCTAGATTCAGGTTTCAATATTGATGTCATCACTGTCAGGAGAGAAATGGGCGGTGGTGGAAGAAGAAAAATTACGAACATTTCAATAGACAGACTGCAGAAAAGGTCAGTATTAGCAATTTCTCAAGATGATGAGGGGTTATGTTGAGCCAAGGCAATTATATATGCCTTCAGGCACATCTAGAGGAAAACAAGCCCTTAATTAATTCCCTGAGTGACAGATGAAGGCCTGCGCTTTAAAAAAAAAGCTCGGGAATTGCAAGAGGCGGCAGGCATACCTGTTGGCCCGTACACATTTAGAGAGATAGCCATCTTTGAACAACACCTCAAAATTCAAGTGGCTGTGTTTTCTGTTCAAAATCTAAATAAGGTAAAAAAGAATTTAAACCCAACTTAAAAACATTTTTCCTAAATTTTTATAGCAATGACATGTCTTTTTTCAGGTTTCGGACTATTTTTTCGAAATTCTTTGATGATTAATCGTGTTGTTCTCTAAAAGTGCTGTTCTATTTAGGCTTCGCATTATTTTTATTTCTTAACTTTTTGTATTTGTTAATACTAGTTCTTACTTCTTAATATTTTTCAAGGTGTATTATGTTTTTCTAAATAAAACGTTTCCTAGTTTTAGATTTTGCATAGTAAATATATATGCTGTTACGTCATGTCTTATTTAATTTTTTCTCCTAGATCTCCTATAAGGGACCCGCTCAACATAAGCGAGTAAATCTATGGCTTCATGATACACATTATGATGTCATTAAAAGCTTGACTGGATTTTACGGCTCCATGTATTACTGTGAGCGGTGTGAGAATCCTTATAGGAATGTGCAAGAACACAGGTGTCCCGAAGCTTGTCACGTTTGTTTAAGGCAAGGTTGCAGAAACGATGGACCAGTGAGATGTGTGGAATGCAGCAGACTGCCAATCTGAGGTGCTTCCGGCAACAATTTTTACTGTGCGAAAAAGTTAGTATTATTATTAGTAGTAGTATTGTTTCGTTGTAAAAGAGGATTACTTTTGTTATTAAAACTATCGTTTTTTCTATGCTCAGATGTATCAATGCAGAGACTGTTGACGAGTAATTTTGCGACGTCAATGTCCCATGGAATACCATCGTTGTGGGACCACTAAATGCCCGGCATGTGGCAAATATGTGGACGCTTCGGAGCATCGCTGCTTTCTGCCAGTCAAAGAGGCTAAAATACCCTCGGACCGTCTCATTTTTGATTTTGAGACGGACCAGTCATCGGGAGTGCACCTGGTGAATTTTGCGGTCGCACAGTATGCCGATGGGCGAGAAAAAGTTTTTAAGGGGTATCCGGCTTGCCAAGATTTTTGTGCATGGCTTTTCACCAAACATCACAAAGACTATACAGCCATCGCAAATAACATGCAAAATTATTTATTTAATAAAATTAAACTATTTTTTTCTTATAGTTATTTGTATCCTGATTAATTAGTTAACCCATTTTAATATGAAGCTAAAATTTCTTTTTTTTTTCTAGATTCGACAGCCAGTTTATTATGGCGTGGCTTTTAGAGCAGGGCACGCCTCCAGAAGTGATCCCCAATGGTTCAAAGGTTATGGCAATCACCAGCAAGATACTTAATTCAAGAGTAATCGACTCTTTTAACTTCTTGCCAATGGCACTGTCGAAGTTGCCTGCCTGTTTTGGTTTGAAAGAACTGAAAAAAGGGTACTTTCCGCATCCTTTCAACACCCCTGACAACCAGGATTATGTGGGAGTATTACCTGAAGTACACCTTTATAGCCCGGACACCATGTCACGGCCTTCCCGATCGGAATTTCTTATGTGGCATAGAGAGCACGAGAGGGACACTTTTGATTTTCAACAGGAAATGTTGTCCTACTGTAGGTATGTGAATTTTCAAGGAATTACTTCACTTTGAGTTCTTACCCTTCGGAACTGAGGTATCGATATGTAATGACTTGAGTTATGAATACACTATTTCATTCAAGGTCAGACGTTGATATTCTCAGGAGGTGTTGCCAGGAATGGTTTTATATTTCACGGTTATTCAAAGAGCCAGGTGTTCCAAGAGTACAAAGAGTGCCGACACCATAAATCCACTGATGGAAGTTACCATGGGCAGCCTAAAAGAAAAAACTGAAAATAACACTGTTTTTCTTCGGTCTAAGGAAGTTATAGTCATTGAGAAACGGGAGCATGAGTTCAAAGTACAACTAAAAGAAGACGTGGCTTTGAGAGATTTTATATCAAAACATCCCCTTAAAGGCAGATTGAATGCCAGGGACGCGTTTTTTGGCGGTCGGACTAACGCTTTAACCCTCAACTATGAGAGCAAGGCAAAATATATGGATTTCACATCTCTCTATCCCTGGGTAACTATTCCAGTTTTTATAGTTTTTTAACTTTGTTTTTCCTTTCTGGTTTTACATTTTTCTGATACATGCGTATTTGTAGATGAATAAATATTGCCGGTACCCAGTCGGACACCCTGAAATAATCACCGAAAATTTTGGGGATGTCCAAGGTTACTTTGGCATTATAAAATGCAAGATTGTTCCTCCTAGAGGATTATATCTTCCCGTTCTTCCGATGCGGTGTAATGCTAAGCTGTTCTTTCCCCTTTGTCGGACTTGTGCCGAACTCATGCAGCAAACTCCCTGTGAACACTCTTGCATTGCCCACTCTGACGAAGAACGCTCTCTCATTGGGACCTGGGCCTCAGAAGAACTGGAACTGGCAGTTCAAAAAGGTATAAGGTCACGGATGTAAATTATCTATATTTTTTTTAATTGCTGAATATTGTTTTAGAAATACCATTATGCATTTTGTTTTGCTTTTATCTAGATCTTCGAAGTATATTATTTCAAGGAATCCTCTGACTCTATGTTCAGATCATACATTGATCTATTTTTGAAGATCAAGCAAGAGAGCAGTGGATGGCCTTCTGAGTGCTTTACACCTGAAGAACGTGACCAATATATCAAAGAGTATAAAGAGAGGGAGGGAGTGGTGTTGGATGCTTCTAAGATTGCATATAATGCTGGACGGCGGCAGGTAGCGAAATTGGCACTAAATAGTTTCTGGGGAAGGTAAACTTCTTTTTTTTTTCCATTTTAAAAAGGATTCCATACCAATAGTTTGAAGAGGTAAGTTTATTCCGTTGTTTTCTTTACAGGTGGGGAATGAACATAAACAAAATGCAGCTGAAATATATAAACTCTGTGACGGACTTTAACAAACTTCTAGTGGATCAAAAGAAAAATGTACGCTTTCTTTACCTTTGATATTCAATTTATTTTGTTCATTTGAAAAGAATGTGACTAACATCACCTTTCCCTGTAGGTTAAAGACATATACTTCTGCACCGAAGACACAGTTGCGGTGCATTTCGATCTAGCGAAAGAGTTTGTAGCTCAAGACTGCAACGAATGTTTTTCTGGCTGTCTTCACGACAGCGTATGCAAGAATGAAATTGTACGCAGAAGTGGACAAGTTGGGCCAAGCTGTCCTTTACCACTACACGGACTCCATAATCTACGCCACCAATGAAGTCAACGACCCACCTCCAGGAAACTTCCAAGGAGATTTTACCTATTAATTAGGTGGGGACGAGATTACAACATTTGTGTCTGATTAGTAGTAAATTTTTATTGTTTTCAAGGCGGTGCACTATTAAATGAAATGATTACTTTTTGTACGTTCTTCAAAATGAAATTGTTTTTTATTCTTGGAATTTTAAAACTTTTTAATTTATTATTTTTTCTTTTTATGTTTTGCAGGTGGACCAAAGAATTTCGCGTACAAAACGGCAACCGGAAAAACATACTGCAAAGTCCGGGACTTCAACTCTATGAAAGATTTGGTGCAGAGTATGGATCCTACAGCCTCCTTCACACTACGCAAACCACAGAAAATTGTCCGTGAAGGCAAACGACGCAGTTATCAATAAGGAAGAAAATAAAACATACAAAACCGTATATACAAAAAGAGTAAGGCAAGACAATTCTCCACTCTTACATACGAATATTAATGTAAGTACGTGTTGCAATTATTTGTAAAATGGTGTAAAAATGTTATAACATCGTGTCAAATAAATGTTGATTTTTTCACGCGTCTCTTTTTCAAAAATGAGTATCTTTTATTTTTATACTACCTTTTCTAAGATTTTTCCTTTGTTAAAATTTTAAAGTGAAAAAGGTAATTTATTGTGTAAAAAAATAAATAATCTGACCTAACTATTAAATTTTATGAATATTTAAATTTAAAATGAAATTCTCAAGTAGGTAATAGAAAAAAGTATTTTATTCATAACTTTCAAGAAAAATTACAAAGTTGCTTTTCGTAACTGCAGCCATTTGCTTGAAGACAGTCTCTTTAGATTTGGCATACATAGTTTTCACATCAATTAAATAAGTATTTTTCACAAATTCTCGAGGAAAATTATTTAATGCAAGTATTTTCTTAAACTGTTCAAAGGCCGCTGGTCTTCGAATTCTGTTTCTCAAAAGAAAATTGATGAATTGAATAACATTTGAACCTGGAATAATCTCATCGTTCAATTTGACTTCTTTGTTCTGACTCCAGGAAATTTTATGGTGTTTTAAGAACTCCATAATTTTCAATGCAGTTTCTTTATGTTTCACAGGAACGGATCCAAGAACTTCATTTTCTATATCAAAATTGTTTTCAAGGTCTTTATCGCGAGGCTTCTCGTCGAGTGGTTTAGTTCTATTAACGTTTGCGAATGTGACATATTTTTGTAAAACTTAATTGCACAACTTCACTTTTTCATCGTCACTTAATTTCTTTTCAAGATGTATTGAATCTGTGCATCTATTTGGCTCAGATGATCCTGTTCCAATTCTTACATACGGCATCTTGCATTCTAACGGTACCAGTGCAAACTATTTGCTATGTTCCATGGATAAGGGATGATAGGACAGTTAGTGCAGCGGCGATGAGAAAGGTTAAAAATCCGTCACCTTTTTGTACTAAAAGACGCCTTTTCCTATAGAGAGGCACTCTCTTCTCAGCGAGTGTTCTCAAAGTTCTCTTAAAAGGAACGAGTCGATTTTTGGTACGCTTACTGATTGAAAGGTTTCCCTTTAAAAGATTTAATGCAGATTCACAAATTAATTTAACGAGACAATTTGGGCAATTTTTCAATACAGCTGCTTTTCTTCGACTCTTCTGTAACAGTTTCAGGTATTTCACATCCTTCTGAGAGGGCATTTTGAAGAGAAATGATTTCTGCAGCTTGTACACTTTGTTTTATATAAGTTGTGTAGGCATTCGTTTTAAACAAAGCGCAACAATGAAATCCAGTCGGATGATGAGAACAAGTCACTGAAAGTTTGCTTGCAAATAAATCTTTGATCTTAGGGCAATCCAAGCTTTCAATATTTCGTCCTAACAGATTTTCTAAAAACTTGGTCTTTTCTAGTCCTTTCACATAAATTGCAGAATGAACCGATGACAAGTATTGTAAAATAATACGTAGAGTACTATAGGGCAACGTACCACTGTTCCTTTCCAGATGATGTCAGTTTCTTATAACCCAGGCAAAACACCTTTGTTGAAACACAGATAAACTCTTCCAAGGGTGAGTGGGAAGAAATGTCCAACAGGAATGATGTCCTTCGTTGATGGAATAAAAAGCTAATTCTTTAATAATCTAACACCCAGACTTAACTTGAAAACCTTCAAAATAAATCACTACAGGAGAAGACATGTTACGTACGCAACGTCTAAACAGGAAATGAACCTATCGAGGTTCATACATGAAATGCTTATCACCAGGAAATATCCCTGTACGTAACCGTAACCGTTCAGTCGTCTCGGGTCTTAAGTCAATGAGCAAATAACTAAAAGGCGTTGAGGTAGCATCGTCAAAAATTTCTTGAAAAGCCTTGATTTTTCTGGGGAACATTGTCTAGCAAGATGCGTTATTCGACTTTTATCTCTAGGATTTTTGTACAGAACTACATAATGCGAATTCAAATGAACATTTCTCATTTTTTTGCCTTGATGGAAAAAGTATTGCGCAATAAAAATGATTGAAAGATTTCGGTGATGACTACCTTTTATAAAAAGATTTCTTAAGCGAGTATCACTTGATAACTCTACCATCAAATCATCTATGATAATTAAAGCATCTCGAATGGAGATGAGGTTGGAGGGCAAACCTTCTTCAAAATTAACATTTTTCATAGAATTAAAAATAGATTGGTAACTTCCGTAGCAGTAGACAATATGTGTAGGCATTGGATGGAACATTTTGTGATCTATCAGTTTCTTTACGAAAACAGTTTTCCCTAATCCTGTAGGCCCACTGAGGAGACATGTCGAAGGATGAACTAACCCGGGGAGTTCCATATTCTATAATAATAAATTTATTGCTGAGGTTTCCACTTTTATAGTTTGCAGAACATGTCTGTGAACCCTTTAATTATGTTTGCTACGAGATGACACTCGCTGAACGAATCGACAATGTTTTGAGTAAATTCTAAACAGTGGTTTTCAAAGACATGCAAAGAATTTTGAACGCAATCACATATTTCTTTCCCACAATCGGAGTTGTTGAAGTAAAGGTTGGAAATTTCGTTGCATTTCATGTATCCAACTGAATCAATGCTTTGATAAATTTTATATATGTCAAGTGTTTTATTCTGATACAAGTTGTATGATTGATCTTTAATCCGATAAAAACAGCTCTAGATAACAAAAACAGAAAAACAAACATAGGAAAAAAATAAGTAACGTAACTAATATTATTTGACTTTTTGTGCTTTCCATTTTTGTACGACTTACTCTGGTGAATACTTTTAATAGTGTTCTCTTTTCCCTACGTAAACCCTTTTAAACACTTGAATTTTAACCCCAAAAAACATTTGTCAGAAAAATAATAACAAACACATGTAAAAAGATCACAAAAATAAAATAAGACCAAGACATTTTTTCTGATATAAAACAAATTTTATTATTTTTTAAAAATCATGGCTACACCGTATCTTTTTTGACAAACTGGAACATTCTAAAATCATTCTTCTTTCCAGCTAACTGATTAATAATACATTTCATGCTAAATCCTTGACATCATTTAACAATAAAGTAAATGTAATAGTGTCCATGTACATTGGACGTGATGCTTTGAAGTGGAATCTTGTTCCATTGAACATGTTGAAATTTCTTGACAAATTTTGTGATGTCTTTTCCAAATGCTTCGGGTGGGAATCCATACGAATCGAAAAATTTAAGTCTTGTTATCTTCAATATAAATTGCTAGCAAATGAGTCCCCGTCTCATCATGTTTATCAGTATTGAGCACTATAGCGGAGGGAAACTTTTCAATAGTTGATAATTTATCTGAGGGATAAACACCTCCATAATATCTCAACGAAGTAGAATCACGAGATAAGATTCTATGAATCTGTGATGAATTCATTAGTTCCCAAAATCATAAAGTATATTACGAGTTTTGTTGATTACGATTAAATTTTCATACTCAGCATCGACTAACAATGACAGTTTGCTGTAATGTAGTTCCAAATTTTATTTCTATTCTTAAATTATTGTGACGAAGATTTAGATGTGAACCGTCACAAAAATCAGGTGATAAATCAAAGCAAAATAAACATTATCCCTTTGAATATTCCGATCTTGAAAGATACAGGCCTCTGTTTTTGGCATTCGTGAATAAGTTCTGATAAGCTCTTACAAAATGATTTTTGTCAAAATTTGGTTGAAGTGGGTTATGAGGCACCGGTTGACCATCCACGTAGACTCCAACAAAATTTATATTATAATGTTTGAATTCGAAGGGAGACTTTTTATAATGTCCGTTGAAAGCGTCGTTATCGACACAGGCAATCACAATGCGATTAGGTATCTGCCCCGTAAAAATGTCATCTTGGACAAAACTCATATTTCCAGCCGAAATGGAATAAGCTTTACACAGTACTCTGTTAATAGGATATTTGGCGGTTGTTTTTCCAAACTTTTTGCATGTCCTATAACAACGCCTGGGCTGACTCTCACTTTACGAACAAATAAGGAAGCATATTCCACAGAAACTTTAAATTCACCATCACCCAGTGAACAAAATTCCGGCTAACTGCGTATAACCTTAATTTTCCCATCCACCATATTCAGAAGAAGTCTTTCTTGATGAAACATGTCCAAGTCCAAACAGCCATTCATATCAACCGATGCACCGAGCTTGAACATTTCAGCCCGTTTATTGAATCCATCGTTAGGTTGCGCATCTGCCGTATCAAAAACATTCATATACGTCCAGCAGTATCTTTAAAAAACAGTTCAGAAGACAATTGGGAAGTTTTAGTATCATAACCATGATTCAGTAGTTTTTCTATCATGCTCTGTAGGGATAAGTGTTATTACTGGAAGAAACAAGTCTTTCGTTTAAACTTTTATCCACTTGAGAAAACATGGAATGCAAAAAGATATTTACGGGTCCTACTTTACTTTCAGCTGTGATTGGTTTTCCGTCACTTTTTAAAATTTTAAATTTAACGTATAATTGAGTCTGCGACAAATCAAGGTATTCGTCTCCGCTTCCAGAGACATTGAATTCGACAGGGCTTCCATCAGAAACATTGGCTAGTAAATGAAATTTAACCCACTGACCTCTCTCGATGACAGTTTGCGTCGGAGGCAAAGAGAATAATTCTAGTTCGGATTTTGCACATTCTGGAGAATCTTTCAGTAGGAAAGCGATTGTATCATCAGTCGAAAATATCACGTCCTTGCACCTTCCTTACTTTAGATGAAATGAACTTTTTTGAGGACTTGCGCTTCCTTTTAAACTTTCCATGAACAATCATCTCATCTGCTTTCTTAACCGCCTTTCTTGCTAATTTTTTCCCAGTTTCTTTTGCATGCGTTTTAACTGATGTTTTGTAATTTTCACCGGATAACACGCCATTTGCAACCATTGTTCCTGTCCGTAAAGCTTCTTTTCCAAGCGTTTTGGCACCACTAATCAGTAAGGGCAATGCTCTGCGAAAGAGTTTCGCAAAAAATCCTCCTATACCATGCCCTTTATGTAAAACAGCTCTTTTATAGTAAGGCATGCCATTTCCGATTTGCCCTGAATAATAATCCTCAAACTTTTTCGTACAGAAAGTATAAGGCACCAACATTTTATCACTTCTTTTCTGAATGCAAAATAAAAATGAGATCTTTTTCGAAAAGTAGTGCTCTTTTATATGATTTGTCTCTGTCGAAAATGCAACTAAACGAACACTTTACTTCTTTCAAATGGAACTAAATTTTCAGAATGAAGTCATACATCAATATGTTTGGTTTGAATGAAAAATTACTATTTATATCATTCTGACATCTTCAACCCACGTATTGAACTTTTCTGGGTAACCCTGAAATTTCACAAAGTATTCCGTTTTCCCATGACGCTTTCTTTTCTTTAAAACTTTTTCTACTGGATATAAACAAATCTGAAATTTTTTGGAATTCCTCTTTGTAAAAACTTCCCTATATTACTTCCCCCGCTAAATCTTTCAGTTTATAGACAACGGGTACCCGATGTAAAATTTTGTCAATAGTAAAGATGCCCAGTTTTGTTCGTATCCTTTTTCAAATAGCATTTTTTCACGACTTATGCGAACGGTATCGTCAACTTTAAATTCTGAACTGTTCTGTTTTACAGCAGGTTGCTGTCCGTATAACGTATACCAGATTTTTCCTTCATTTTGTAATACTGATACACTGTTTTGTGTCATTGATACAGGCTTTGTTTTAATACTACGATGCCAAGTATGGTTATAACTAAGCATCAATTGATCTATAACGTCAATATATCTCTGCGTATTTATTTCCGTGAAATATTTCCACATTTTAGTTTTAAGGGTACGATTAAAGCGTTCAACGACTGAAGTTTTTGTTGAATTATGTGTGGTAAAGAAATGAACTTTCTTCTTTTTTAAGAAATTTTGCACAAGTTTATTGGTAAACTCCTTCCCATCTGTCTGTAAAGATTGAGGAGTACGTTCCAAAAATATTTTTTCAAAAGCTCTAATTATAGTTGTAGATTTTTTATCTAACAGAGGAAGGGCCCATGCATATTTAGACAAAATATCAATACAAGTAAGTAAATAATTATATCCGTCGTAATGAGGGCGAGAGATTGTGTCAACTAAATCAGATTGAGACTGTTCGTTTAATCCTCCTACTATTACACGATTTCTCTGGAATTTGTGTCTCAAAGGCTTGTGTAAAGTATACGAATCTTTCGTTTGTAGCCAATTCTTTATCTGTTTTCTTTTCACGCGATCTTTTGAAGCACGCTGTAAAGCATTGATACCCCCGAAGCTGCAGGGATGTTTAGGAATCGATATGTCTGATTCAGAATTTCTTCCATTGCAGCAGCGGTTATGATCTAACCGAAAGTTGACATTCATGGTGACTGTTAGAAGATTAAGAAATATGCTAATTATATACTCTTGGGACGAGTTTATATTCTAGGACAATCGCCACCAATGAATAAATGAAGGAAATACATATATATACATTTTTCAAATCACAAGATGTAACATTTAAGAATAATTTTTGTTGGGCAATTGACAATTTAGAAAAATAGTAAACTATGAAAACACAAAGATATGACGAAAATAAAGACTAAACGAAAATTAGAAATAACAATGAATTTATTAAAAGCACTGAAAAAAAAAGAAAATGTTTAGTTACAATCTTCAAAATATTCACAGGTATCTGGTGGACAGAACACATTTCTAAAGCACATCTTGACATTAACATTTCTTAACACACATTTCTTAAGCACATTAAGACATCACTTTCTCTCAGCACATCTTGTAACCTGATCTATATATATAAAATAGGATGCGTTTGACCAATCCACACCAAATTTGGTACACTTATACCTTAGAACACTGCGGTCAGCATAGGCTAACTCTTAACCCCCGTTCTATTGGCCCTGGGGGGCTAAAAACTATTCGAAATCGCCATAGAAATAGCATTGAGCATAGATTGCTTGCTTTAGGCAGCGATGGTTGCTTTACCAGTGTTGATCGAAAAACAATTTTTTCCGAAACAAATTAAATTACAGTATTTATGTTTGAACTGACTTTTTAGTTCTTCCCATGATGTAAATAAATTATAGATATTTTATTGATGAAGGGAAAGAAATTTTTAAAATATTTATGTTTGCAAGGAAATTCAAGGAAAGGTTTTCAGGAGTTCAAGGATGATTTTCAAGGAAATTTGGTGTATATTTCGACCAACTTTCCTTAAATAACTTATTGAATACGTAATGATTTGTAGAATTCTGTTTCACAAGGCTTTTTAGATAAGGCGTGTAACTTATTTTAAAATGTCCGGAATAGATACATGTGAATCCTCCGTTGAAAGCAATGATTTTCTTTCTGAAAAATTCTGTAAAATCGACCTTCTGCTTTTTGAAAATTTTTTATCTATTCAGATTAATTTGTCTACACCGATTACATTTATTTCTAACCCAAGAACCGTTATTCCGAAAAGCACAAACGAAAAACTCATCGATCATAAAAGCGTAATTTTGCTACTCGGTATCTGGCAGCACCAGAATTAATGTTTACTTTTTTATAAAACTTTGTAGAACTTTCTAGAAAGTTGGGAAACGGAAACTTCCTTGGACTCATGGTGGAGAACATTCCAGCACCCACTCGATTCTTAGCTGGTCGTATTTAAAGGAAGCTAACTCGGTAAGTCTCTTCCAGTTTATCATCTTTCAGTGAATCTGGCAGTTTTATTTCGCTCTTTTCATTGTATGTTTCCTACTTTATTCGACATTCATAGTGTACATTATGGATTTATATTTCTAAACTGATGTAAGTACTACATAATTTTAAATTCGTTTTTTCGTTAATTTTAGCTTTTTATTATATTCTATAATAGATTTCATTGCTCAGTGAGAGTGTGCCTTTTGCTTAATTTTTTAAAAAGTTTAATGGGATCAGAATTAATGCTTTTTATACACCAGAATAAATGTTTATTTTTTAGCATGATTTAGAATTCTGTGTTTGAGTATTTTGATTGACAGCTTTTAAATAAGGCATTAATATTTTTTATTTGTGTTAAAAATTTGATATTCCTAAACTGATGTAAGTACTTCGCAAATTTAAATTTGTTTTACCATTCAGTTTATATTAGCTTTTTATTTTATTGTATTCTATAATAGATTTCATTGCTCAGTGAGAGTGTGCCTTTTGCTTATTTTATGAATAGCATTTCTTTGTATTCTTTGACAGATTTTTTGCTGTAGCAATACCTCCAAGGAAGCGGAAGGCGATCGGCTAAGTGCAGTTAACGACTAAGATGATGAAAGATGAGCGTAGACAAGAAACTTCCAAGGAGAGGAATAGAAGACTTGCGATTGCGAGAGAGCTACAACATCTAGAGCAACAGAGACGGCACAGCAGCATGAGGCCCGACTACAGGATATGAAAGATAGCTACTACATCTAGAGCAACAGAGACGGCACAGCAGCGTGAGGCCCGACTACAGGAAAAGAGAGATAGAGCCAAACGATCACGGACTGCGCACCATTTTAGCTTAGCATTGGAAGAATTCCACTACGATTCACATAAAGACTACTCGCTGCATGCAAGTGTTACCATCGGGAAAATGGAAATTGTTTGTAGTTACTGTCAAGCCAAAAAATTTAAATCAGAGTCTACTGGTATTTGCTGTAAAAATGGAAAAATTAAACTCTGCCAACTGGAACCACCACCACAAGAACTTTTGACTTACACATCAGAAGATACGTCAGAGTCGAAGCATTTTCTTAGTAACATCAGAAAATACAACTCATGCTTCCAAATGACACCATTCGGCGCCACATCAGTTGTTGGACAGCCCGGATTTCCGTCGACATTCGAGGTGCAAGCGCAGATTTACCATAGAGCGGGATCTTTGCTTCCGCTGCCAGATCAACCACCAAAATTTCTATAACTATATTTTATTCAAAACGAACAAATGGAAACTGATCAGAGGTGCGCCTACATCTCGGGAACAAGACGTCAGATTGTGTTAAACTTACAGAGGATGTTTCATGAGCACAATAATCTTATTAAAACCTTTGAAACAGCATTGGAACGTATGCCAACAGATGAATATAAAGTAGTCATAAGAGCAGACCGAAGACCAGCAGGCGAACACGAGCGGCGCTTTATCTCTCCTCAAGCAGATGAAGTCGTGGGGGTTATATCAGGAGATGAATTTCATCAACGGGATATCATTATTCAAAGACGAGGTGAATCATTGCAGCGTATTTCGGAAACACATCGATCTTATGATGCTCTGCAGTACCCAGTGATATTCCCCCATGGTGAAGATGGATATCATTTTAATCTGAGGCAGATCAACCCAAGAACAGGTGAAACAACCAGCAAGAAAGTTTCAGTGATGGATTTCAATGCGTACAGATTAATGGTTCGAGAAACTGAGCAGAACCACGTATTGAACTGCAGGCAATTGTTTCATCAGTTCATCGTCGATTTGTACGCAAAAGTTGAGAGTGAGCGTCTCCTTTACATTCGTCTAAATCAACGTAAACTGAGAGTTGACGAATATATTCACCTGAGGGATGCTGAAGCAAATGACGGAACGTTGAAAACCTCGGTGCCTTAGTCATACTACCAGCTACATTTACAGGCAGTCCCAGACACATGCACGAATACACGCAAGATGCTATGACGTACGTGAGGACGTAAGGGATACCAGACTTATTTATCACCTTCATATGCAATCCGACTTGGACGGAGATCAAGGAGGTTCTTACCAATGGTTAATTACCCAGTGAGCGCCACGACTTGATTGCGAGAGTATTTAAACAGAAGCAGTTGAAACTGCACTTTGCACATCTTTCGTTTTTTAGAATTCTGCATTTTTTCGTCGGAATTTCGTTTCTGTTCGTATTTATGTCTTCATATTTTACGTATTACATATGTATATAGTCGAAGCTATGAAAAAGTTAAAACGTATTTTCCGTACAACTTAAATGATTGCATTTTTCTGTGAAAGAAAAGTGATTATTCTAATTAACTTTTCAAGCAACATTTAACCATTTCAACCCGAGCAACGCCGGGTATTTCAGCTTGTGCTTTCTAAAAATCGCGAGGTAACGTACATTGCAGGCTTTGAAAGGCATAAATAGTCCTTATGCTCCCACAATCTCCCGTGAAGCGTATCAGCTATTTCTATTAACTCCACGGTAAAGGCTGCAGAATTAAAATTCTCAATCTGATTCGCACATAAAATTCTCAATCCGATCTCTCAATCCCCGTTCTTTTAGACAATCACTTAACGTGTTTTTGAGGAGCTCTAATAGGCATTCAGTCCCAAGGCTTACATCTAAAGATTCAGGTAGACAATTGTCGATGTTCAAACAGTCTTCAAAACACTTGTAGGCACCCAATCGATTCATTGCGCCATAAACACGATCCAAAACACACGCAGCAATAGCGTTATACTGCGTCTGCATTTCAATCCACTGAGAAAAAGAGAGAGTTATTCTCCTTCTAATTGTGTCACCACTTTGTGTGGTTTGGAATCAAGTGAATGTAAAGTTCTCGAGGGCCCGCACTATCGACTTTGAACTCTTCTTCTGGCAAGAAAAAAGAGCCCTTCAAATCACTGGTTTTTTCCGGCAACGCCCTAGGTTTCATCATAAATTCCGTCCAACCAGAATAGAGTGTCACACCATCTTTCGTTGGGTAAAAAGTCTTTCCGTACTTCTTAAACCGTCGAATGTGTACCAATGCATCTCCTCGGAAAATATTAGTACACGATGTAGAATCGCCAATATCAAACATCCCATCTGGAATTTTATCTTCTTCAAAACATCCATCCTGAAAAGAAATTTAGAAAAGGTGTAAGAGACATGTAAAATATTCAGTGGATATACTAAATGTCTAAGTATCATGAACTCACAAAAATAATTCAAGTAAGATAAATACTTACTCTTGGGTTACTGTGAATCCTCTTGGCATTTCCTGGATCAGGCATATCTTCCACAACTTTTCGTTTCGTATTATTAATAGCATTCTCCATCTGCTCGACAAGGAAAAACAAATTCACGTTAAGGGAACGATGCTCGTGTTAGACGACAAAACTGAATGATGCGACTTCTGAGTACTTCAGGAGTTTTAAAGTTTATCTGGCTAACGTAACCTCTCATTGGTCAAAATAAAGTGACGTCACCGTGCAGTACTATTATTGGTCAAAGGATATGTATTCCTCCGCGTAACCGGAGTAGGAAATGTACTGTGAGTAGACTTTTTCCAAGTTCAGACTTGCTCGACTGACATAATCATGACTTCACATAGGTCGCACCGAGTGTTGCCATTCCCAATCAAATAAACTGACCTGTTCCCATTCAGCAGTAGATAAACTAGAAAAAAACTGAAACAACTCAATTCCACTCCACCACAACATTTCTATTCAGCAACAGGACGCTAACAGCTCACCTCCACTCTAGTAGAACGTCACTCGGACACGCTACCTCACACCTTCCAAAAAAAATACAAGTCCAAACCTTAAACAAACCGAGTATTGTCATTCAACAGTAGATAAACTTGAAAAAAACTGAAACCCAAATTAACAACTCAACTCCTCAGCAACAGGACGCTTACAACTCAACTCCACTGGACTACGACGTCCCCTCCTGTGACGTCACTTGCTCCGCCCCTTTTGATAACGTCACTTCCGCCGCACCAAGGCACCTGTATATCACTCACATGCATCTGCAATGGTGAGTAGAACGCCGTGCATGTACGAGGAAATGGACTGTATCGTCTTTTCAGACGATTGTCGTTTCTGTCTATTGGGCCACGATGCTCTCATCCGAGTCTGACTGCACCGCAACGACACCGCCATAACGATCTGTCAATTTGTGTTATGGTATGGAGATCCATTGGATTCCACTCCCATTCCCGTCTAATACACATTGCCGGTACACTCAACAGCCACCACTATAAAGCTAAAGTTTTCAAATCTCTCCCTTATCTTCAGGAATTGTCTGCGGTCAGTTTTCAACAGGACAATATGCAACCTCATGCGGCATGCAACGTACAGCAATTCCTCAATGTCCACCAGGTTTCACTTGTATGGTCCGCTCTTTCACCAGGTCTGTCACTCTTGAACATGTCTAGTTGATGATCGCCATGCGACTGGCACACTACAAACTACACGTGGCTATGCCAGATGAACTTCGTCAAAGAGTGGAAGCAGCATGGACTGACATGCCCCAAACACACATCCAAAGTTCGCTTTCTTTCAATGCCGAGACTTGTGGCAGTAGTTATTGCCGTCTATGGCGGCTACACAAAATATTGATTTCTTCGCGCTGCGCAAGTCGTACGGAGCTGTAATTTCAATCATTTCCCCTACCTTTTGCTTTATGTTATTTGTATAATAAACATTGCTTTGATAGCTCTTGTATATAAGAAAAATCCTGTCTGATGCCGTTGCTTACTTCATTTTATTCAAAAATACGTAAGGTAAATAAAAATATTATTAAGCAACATCAATAATCTACTTATCTGTAACTTCAGATGTTTTGGAGGACTCTTCGTTTTGAGTTTTCAGCAGCATTTCTATCTGTGCTCTATCCTCTTAGCATTCACATGCTTTAGGATAGCAACTACATAAAAGCATAAAATGAATATTTTAATTCAAGAAAATTCCAAAATTTAAAACAGAGTATTGAAAATCTCGGTTTGTATTGCAGTGGATCGCAAAAGTTTTTTGCCGCCTCAATGTTTCTAAATATTTTCATGTATTTTATGAACATGTAGTTAAAACTACAATCACTTCAGAAAAATTTTATCTCCCTATTTCAATCTTACATCAAAGTAACTGAATAATTATGTAAAACCTTTGAAAATTTACATATTTTATCGCTGAGGTGTTTGACCACCTTTATACTCCTTTATACACCTTATACAAATATTGAACAAAAATCAATATTTCTAATTTCTTTTGCATTTTGTCTTACAATTTAGATTACTTTATGTACATGGTTTGCACTGGAGATTTGGTCAAACTTGAATCAATTTCATTTTGTTCTGCTTGATAAATATTAAATGGATTCCATTATTTCATGATACAAATGTTTTGAAATTTCTTGAAATTTCATAAAGGTAATTAAAAGTGCAAATCTTTCAGAAGAGGTCAGATTTTAAGTCATTTTGAGTTTTTATACAGAATAATCAGACCATTGAGTCCAAAACACTACGTTATGTGTTATCATGTTGAACCAAAATTTGCACTTCAATTCAAATTTATCACTAATCATTTTCCTAAATCTTTAAAAAGACGACCAAATACATATAAAATGTATTTATTGCAAATATATCATGTGTTTTTGCAGCACTGCCTTGTGAAAACAAGTTCAGTTAAAAAAGGGCGCAAAGGGTTTCTGCTACTGAAAAGAAGACATGAATGTGTTCAAATAAACAAGAGAAAAATTCGCAGACTGGAATGATTAAAATCTGGGACGAAAATTTAACCAGCTTTCACCTTATGCTCTTATCCTTCTTAGTTTTTTACTTTAGTTTTATAATTTTAAAGAAAATTCATTCCACTGTCAATCAAGTTATCCGACGTAAGCTTCACTAGAACGTTTATCTGCATTCTTATAGTCTTGCATCAATTTTCTAACTGGAAGCAAGCCAAGCGGAAAGTGTCAAGGATTACTTATAAAACGTTTCATTTTTGAATCCTTCGGTTAATTCCTCGTAAAAAATTTAGCAGTGAGTGTTCGTTCATTTTGAAATAATCCATAAGATGCATTTAGGATAATCGTAAAGCTTTTATTATTATTTCTATTGTTTGAACTGTAACTAGTAATGCTTTTCTTGATGCATCGTTGAATTCTTTTTCACGAAACCGAAGTCAATACCTTTTATAATAGTATTAAAGTATAGACATATAACATTTATTTAAGTTTTGTTCAAGATCTGGTCAATTTTCTTCTAATGACGAGATAACTCGTCCATCAAGATCTGGTCAATGTGGCTAATGACGAGATACATCGTCGAGACAACCACCAAGATGGTTAAAACATTATTTTTTATCATTGGCATCTCTTTAAATTGAGATTTATTTATTTCCTAAAGGCCAATATCCTCATTTTAGTTTCATGTTCTTATAATCTTTTAAATGATAAAAAGTACTGAATCCTTATTCACTTAAAACGCGTTAACAATCGCAAGGAAAACTGCAGAGTGTAAGTAAATTAGATGTTACGAAAAACTTAATATTCTTTAATTATTGTAATATATCATCTCAGGCATTATGGATATAGCAGCAGAAAGGGCATATCCTACACCCTACGCCAACTCAACCCTTCTTCCTCTGTTACTGCTCTCCTTAGCGAGGCAAAAGAACTCTCCCACCCCATCAACAACATTCAAGACAGAATATGATTATGTCATAGGTAAGCTAAATTTTTCTCTGCCAACATACTGTAGTGTGTACCTATTTCTATCCGTAAGTCTTCGATTATTGTAGTAAAATATTACTTTATAATTATTATTTACTCCAGGGAAGTCAACTTCTAAGGATACGAAAACCTAATATAAATAATTTTTAAGAAATAAGATATTTTTCTTGATTTGCAAGTCTAACACTCCTAGGGGTTTATCTTCAAGTCGAAAACCACCCTGTAATAGCCAGCTTCTGATACAAAAATCTGCTCCAAACTGTCATCAATTGCAGGCAAGGAAAAATTGATTTATATTGTACAAGCTTCATTATATGACAAACTTCATTTGTTGACAGTGGGCGCTGGTTCCGCTGGGTCTGTAGTAGCTGGCCGTTTGTCCGAGTCACCTTGCGTGAGTGTCCTGCTCCTGGAAGCTGGGAAGCCACCTCCCCTTCTGAACGATATCCCGGGTATCGGTAGAAACTTTTTTTTCACCGACGTCGATTGGACTTACAAGACTGTCCCGCAAAAGTATACAGGTCTTGGACTGGTCAACCAGGTAAGTAAATTACATTTGTTAAACTTGGATTTTGATCGATTGTCGTATACTTTTGTTAATTTTGCAGAAACTAAGAGCTATGGAGTTCTGCGGTAAAGACGGTAGCTGCGGGGAAAAGTCAAACCATCTTTCATATCTCCGAGTAGAAGTTTGGCCATTGTTTCAACAGGCTCTGGTTTCGAATTCCAGTATAAAAATTGATGCTTTTATTGGTTTGGGAATTCCTTTTAGCCATAGGTCCGGTCCAATTAATCCTCACGTAGCAAAAAATGACGAGAATGAGAAACCAAATTAGTAGAAATTATTCATTTCTTTTTGCAACAAATGGACAATTTCATAAATTCATGAATCCATCAAATTACAACAAGATTGCTATTCATATATTTTCGATTAATTTCATAATTCGTATTGCAAGTGTTATTATTTTCTTTGAAAATAAAAAGGGGAAAGCAGATAACGAAAATATTTTTTATTTACAGTATGAATTATTTTATTTCAATAATAGTACTAGTTTTTGCATACAAACATCTTTTGGAGCTTGTATTGATTAATTACTTTTTATTTTTTGTTTCTGTTCGTGTACTTAAAAAACACAAAGAGCTATTCAATAAAGATGAGTACATAAATTTAATGTGAAATCTACGGAATTTGGCGTTCAATTTCATTTGAAGAAGCAATCTTATGCAAATTTCATGTATATACATTTTGAGATAATATTCCCCGTCAAATGCCATTTTTAACAGTCTGCTCTGGGTTCGATGGACGAACAAATACAGACGTGATAACTTGTCTCCGTAGCTTTACGTTGTATGAATGATTTTCTTAAGCGAAACACACCTTATCAACGCTAAATAATTCTTTTGAATGTGACATGTTTTGCTTTCGCTTTTGAAGCAAGTGATATGGCCTAGTGGTAAAGCCCTCGGAGGATCCAGTATTATGAATGCAATGCTCTACGTCAGAGGAAATAAGAAGAATTATAATGACTGGGCAGCCCAAGGAGCTGAAGGCTGGAGCTACAAAGACGTTCTTCCATACTTCTTGAAAATGGAGAACAATCAAGATCCCGAATATTTGGCAAATGGTAAATAATTTTTTTATGCTTTTAACCAACGAGTGGGAAGGAAAATTTATTAGTGTGTGAAGATCTTGTAAAAATACTACAGTAATACCTTGTAATATGATCATCTTTATTATATTTGATTTCATTTTAGATCCACTGAATTAACTATGCTTCTGAATATTGTATCCTAAATTGACACACTTTTGCTATCGCCAAAATTTGCTCATACAATATCACTGCTTGCTATCAATCAAGTAGTTCCATTTCACCACTATTTGTGTCAATATTCCAATGTATTTTATTCCATTCAGCATCTTTTTGTGTCATGTACATGAGGATTGCTAACTAAGCATATTTGTTCTTAAAAACTATTTTAAGTTAAATTTGGAGACAACTATAAATATCCACATGTAACATGAGTATTACCTATTTAATGTTTTTTCTTGTGGTGTATTCTACATCAAATTTTGAAGAATTTAATTGTTTTGGAGCGTAATTAAAACAATTAGCCAATTAGTGAAACAAATCTAGGTTCGAATAGATCAGAATGGATCGATCAAATACTATCAACGCAGATAGAAAAAAAACACGTTTATTAAAGAGCGATAAGACAAAATGGCGGATAGGTCACGCCATCGTATATGCATATTCACACTTGAACACCACCATCTATTGGCTGACAGCGCAATTACTATAAGATATTATATTTTACAATTAGAGAACTATCTTCATGGCATACGATGACAGGATGAAAAGAAAATTTACAAAACATTTTACTTGTTCTGAGGATAGAAATTAGATTTTCAAACCTTTACCATGCATAGCTAAATTAAATAAAATCGAATGCTACATTTCTAACATTCAGTAACTAATCTTTAAATACACTTCAATGACTTCCAAATTGTCATCAAACAAATATATTAAGAAAGCCGGTAATATGTATTGTATTTGTACACTGATGTGTCCTTTTTACACTGCCATACACGAAAGTATAATTACCAAACATTTCTTTTTAAACTGAAGAAATTTGTACTTTTGTAAGAGAAAGTTATTCTATATAGTATGAATTATTGTAATTTTATATTTAGGTTTCCATGCTACGAGTGGTCCAGTAACTGTAGAGCGACCACGATATGAAGCGGAAATTAGGAGTCCAGTATTCGAAGCTGCCAATCTTTTAGGCTACAGTGTTGTTGATCCTAATGGTCGTAAGCAAACAGGCAAGAGGATTCACTTCTATTTTCATTTGTTGAAATCGTTATAGCAATATTCTCTTTTCTCTATTTCAAAAGCCGATGTTAAGAGGATATGCATGTTATGTTCAAGATTTATAAGTAGCATTATTAGGGGGTAAAATTCTTATCGCCACACATATTAATATCAGATAAATGTTACTCTTACAAAAAAATTTTTGAACCCTTGCACTTGAATAGTATTGTTAACACTGGTCTTTTAATCATCGAAGGCAAAATGCAGAATATTTATTCTCTCTTAAATTATATCTTTTAAGAGAATATGCGATAACATACGTATATGAGTTTTTCAATTCCATTACTCCGAAATTTTACCTTATAACTCCTTCTAAAAGTTCACCCTTATTGCTTCACTTGAAGTCCATGCAGTCTGTATGTCTATTACTTGATGTTTCCTCTCGTATTTGGCGCAGCATGGTCAAATATAGTCGTTGGCAATAAAATCCGAAAACCCACCGTGCAAATCTTAAATAAAATAACATTGCTTTTATGTAAGAAGGTCGAATATTTAAGTTGCTTAAGCTAAGTTTTAATTTTTCCCAATTTTGTTTCCACAGTTTGAAGAATTATTAATCATAAAATTATGTTTTTATGTTCAAGGATTCTATGATAACCAAGCTACTCTCAGGGACGGACAACGATGTAGCACAGCTAAAGCTTATCTGGTACCGGCCGAAAATCGTACGAATTTGGATATCTTGCCCAACGCATTTGTGAGGAAGGTAATCCAATTCTGTATTTCATTAAAAATGTTGTAATTCAACTGAATTGTACACAGGATGTTACTGTTTTTTTAAAACCTCCATTAGTAGCACTGGTCCTGACGAGTGCGCGATGACTTTTGTTTTCAATGTTATGCAATGAAAAGAATGACTCAAAATGTATTACTTACTAATTTCAATAATACGTTTCTACGGGTTATTTGTTTTTAGTATTTCTTAAAATATACTACGTGTTTTCTAAACCCTTCTGGTGGTTTACCTTCGTGTCGAAAACTGCCCCGTAATGGCTAGCCTCTGGTGTAAAAAACCTGTTCTGTCACCAGTTCTGGGAAAAGGGCAATTTGTTTTTGTATTTGGATCTGCTTTCCCCGTTGGAATAATGGGGCAGTTTTGTCTAGACGAGGTGCTTGGTCATTAGCAAAACCAGATCTTGAAGGACGAGATATCTTGTCATTAGAATAAAACTGACCCTTTACCTCGTTATCATCAAAAACGGGAACGATCACGTTATCAGCAATAAATGAGTAATATCTGTATGACGAAATATCTTGTCAATAGCAATTTTGGCCAGATATTGGTGGACAAGATATCTCGTCGAAACCACTTGGTAGGTTTAGAGAAGTATAAATGAAATTATAGTGCAGGCTTTACTCCCATCCAATAAAGTGTAGGGTGTCAATTTTATAGTCACAAGAAAGCAATTTATTATTATGAGTAGTTTAATTAAACAAAATTCAAGATTTTAATAAAATAATTTCTGATACCAGTAACAAAATATTAGAATTTCTTACATTTTTTGGAGATATAGTTTCCGTCTTGTAATACTGTTGCTGGTTCGTATTCAATAACTCCAAAAAATGGGTTTTTTAAATAAAATATCTCTTGCAGGTTGCGATTCAAAGGCGAAGAGCTACAGGAGTAGTCTTTGATTTTCAAGGTCATACTTATGTAGTTAAGGCCAAAAAAGAAATCATCATGTCTGCTGGAGCAATAAACAGCGCCCAACTGTTGATGCTTTCCGGAATCGGACCAAGAGAGCACCTCCAGGATATGAATGTAAAATCTGATTCTTATGTGTATATTGCATAGGTACAGTTTAGAATATAAAGGCAGGTTAGGTTGATTATTAACAACGATAATTGTCAACACGGAAACTTTTAGAATTTTCATTGTGTATTTTGAAAAGAGTTCTCTATCACCATCATTCTTCATCCATTACGACTATAACATTTGTCAATACTCAACGGCTCAAGTGTAAAATTTTTTATTATAAAACCGTAAGAGATTCTACTAATAAACTGAAAATCGATACGATCTTATAATCGAAATTAAAAACTTTTTTACTTCCAATTGCACCGTTCCTCGAAGATATCTGAATTTTAGAAAATATAATGAGCTTTTTAAACTCTCTTTTAAAATCAATGAAAATTTATATTCTATATTTAGAATAATTCATTAGTTTCAAATCTGAAAATTGTTTCATAAAGTTATTTGTTTTTAGATAAACTTTTCTATGAATGTATAATACATTCCTCTTAAATCAAAATTAAAGTAATGATAGTTCCGTTTCAAGTAAATCTGATCCAAAAACTGGCATTCGTCAAATCGATCTCAAGAATTAATAAAAGGCACATGACCCTTCGTAACTTTTTGAACGAATCGATTAAGTTCAGAGAAATTCGCAATTCTTAAATTTTAAATTTCGTGGTTAATCCATTTGTATCGTTTTTCCGTCGTCCTCTATTAGATGAAATACTACAAATCTGATTTGATTGTCGGTTTCTCTGAGGTCAATAAGCTCTAAATTATTCGATAAAACTAGTCTATTATAACACGAAAACTGAATTTTATGTATACCTGTATCAAGTATGAAGTTGCATATACGTTATGGTCTACCATGTAAAAGACATTCTGTTTATTTAATTTTTTCAGATTCCAGTTGTTGCTGATTTGCCAGTGGGGGAGAATCTCCAAGACCACTGTTCAGCTACTGCAAATTATGAGTTAGATCGTCGTATTCCATCCATTTTCGAAAAGGTCGGCGATCCACGTAACATAGCGCAATATATTCGCAACAGAACAGGTAACCTAAATAAGTCCTTTATATTTTAAGTTTCTTTTCCGAAAAGCACATAATTCGTAAATAAATTCAATGTGAAGCTGAATTTCCGTCGCACTGTCGAGTGACACAATGTGCTATTGACGAAGATCCGGGATTAATCCCGAAATTAAAGATCCGAGTACAATACCTAGGTAATTTTAAACCACGGTCAGATAACGAATTCAACACCTGAGCCAAACTCAATCCTACCCAATACCGGAGTATGAAGTTCAGAACGCCACCAACGGACTTCAAGATGTCTGCCTAAGATATTTGTATATTAACTAGTTGTATATTTACTATTTTGTTTTCTCTTTGCAATATATGAAATCACTGAAATTAAGAAATAACTAATGAGAATTTTTAATGAACTAAATAAATGAGAATGGTGGTTGCATTTATTAGACAAACTATTTGATTTGAAAGGTTCCTTAACAAATAAATATTCCAGGTCCGTTGGCATCAACCGAAGGAGTTGCTGCCATGGCTTTCTTGAATGGGCTGAGCATATCTCCTAATATTGACAATCCTAATTATGAGTTGTACTTTGCTGAAGCAGTAACACAAATTGTGCAGCAACAGTTTGGGTTGAAACCAGAGGTAAAACATTTAATTGACTACGTACTAGTGTATTCAGACACCTGTTTGAAGATAATGAAAATGAAAAATGCCGTTACCGGAACACAAATACCAATGCTTTAAGTTTAACTGGTTTGCTTTAAAAAGTCTTAGTGAGCATTGATGAATAGCAAGTATTTAGGCAGGATCGTGATCTGCACTTAATGGCTCTGAATGTATTGTTCGGAGATATGGGGAAGTAATTTCCGCTGTCAAGCACATAGTATTTGTAAATAATTATAATTTGTATTTCTACAAACATTTTACATATTTGCAGATTTTACATTGTTTTGAAGTAGAACGGACTAGTGTCCCTGAAAGTCGTATTACCAGGTTCCGTCAGTATCATCCGTAAAAGAACTAAATATCGATATTGGAAACTTCCTTCGGTAATTTATCCGCATTGAGAATGTCAGTAATTTCAAATCCCCAAGCACGTTCTTATAAGATGGTACAAATAGTAAGTTTTATTCATTATATCTGCAAAAGATTCATTGTATTTGTAAAAGCTGCTTACAAGGGATACAAAGATGACGCAATTTGGGCATTAGAAACTACATTTGTAGGAGAAGAATTTTTATTGTATCGTGATAACTAGAAAAATATACATTGGCGAAATTTTAAAATGCTTTTGTGTTCAATTAACAACGTATAATATCTAAAAATAACTTTTTCAAAGTCTCAATCTTTGTTGATCAAACAAAGGGGTTTTATTTCACAATTAAATAATCAGCCATAACTATTTTCAATATTCATATTATTTCAAATTCAAATGAATTTAACATGTTAAATTGTTACTTCGTTACAGTTTTCCTGAGCTTTCAGGTTGTTTGATTGGTTTGTATGTCTTTATAGTCAACAGGTTGAATCAGACTGGAAAACATGACTTAAAATCTTGGCCTTCCGAGAATCTTGTTAGCTTTTTATTGTTTTGTAAATTTAATCAACTTCGATATACTTATCTTTATTTTCATTTTAAAAAAATGTTAATGTATTAGGTACGCTTTCAATTATTATTGATAACTCGTTAGATGAAGACATTTTAAATAATATCATAATTTTGATAGTATTCGCAAAATATTATAATTGTATTCTCACTTTTGCAACATAAAACAAGATCGTTAGAATGATGCTTGATTAAAAATTTTCTTTTTGTTTTTCTTCGAGAAGGGTAACTTCGTAAATATGATTATATGACCTGCTTTATGTTCCATTGCACATAATTTTAGAGTTAACGTACCTTCTTGTTATAGGTTTACAAACAAGTATATGGCCCTTATGAGAACAAGCCATTTTACCTTTGTTTCGCTTCACTGTTACAACCTAAGAGTCGCGGAACTGTCAAGCTTCATTCAGCGAATCCTCATGATCCTCCACTCATCGATCCAAATTATTTTGCAGATCCTAGAGATTTAAATGATGTTGTGCAAGGCAAGTTGTGAACACTCTAGTTGTTTTATGTATTGGATTATAGTAACACTTGAAAAATTATCAATACTTTGAAAATTTTAATTAAAAGTTTTATTTAAATTTTATTAAAAACACACACACTCATTGACCCATTTTCTGTCCAATGAATAATTTGGGAGATACACAATGATCTGGACATCTATGAAGTCTTTTTTAATTTATTTCCTTCATTCTCTTGAATGTAATTTAATTTATTTTCACAAGTCTATTCTATTCATCTTGGAATAAATAATAATAGGTACCAGACGAGTTTTTAGGTTTTCATGACTATTCTATCTCAATCCCAGTGTAATATTCTTCAATATAGATTTCATTTTAGTTCAATTTTTTTCATAATTTTATTCTTTGAAGACTTGGTTGAATAGGTAATTACGATGAATTATAAAAACGTACCTTCTTTGTTCATTAGTCTCATCGTATTTTTAATTTCCAGCAATATAATATATGGTAATTTCAATTTCTATATTATACTTTTACTTCTATGTTATATAATGAAATATTTCTATTTGTATGACTTTTATACATAATATTATAATTTCCTTAACAAGCGTAACTGAAAAAAAATTAAATTTTGAATAGATAATTAAATACGTGTTTCTTTATGTATTCCACTTTTCATGATGAAACAGTTTTTTCTGATGCAACGACTAAGTCAGAACAGTGGTAATACAATATTCAAGAACACACTAAAAATATTTCATTAAAAACAGATAATTCTATCTTCTCAAATAGGACTAAAAGCTTGTCAAAGGATTGCTACCAGCAAACCAATGAAAAAGGTCAAATCGAGGCCATTCAGAACTCTGTTTCCTAGATGCGAGAGGTACGCTAAAAACGAAGATCGGTATTTCGAGTGCCAGGCGAGATCAGTAGTCGTCACACTCAGCCATCAAACTGGCACGGCGAAGATGGGAGATCCCAGAGACCCATCCACTGTGGTCGATCCTCAGTTGAGGTAAGGCTTGTCTTAAGAATCTAAGTGGTATGGCCAGATGAAGTAGATGTCTTGGGTTAAGAACACAAAAATCGATGGATTATAACTTTAATTGTGAACATAAAAAAGTAAAAACTTTTGATAAAATTGCATTTGGCGAATTTTCAGACATAATGTGTGTTTTCTCAACAACAAAAGATTTAAATTTTTTTATTTCTTTATTTATTGTGTAGAACGCTTTCTAATCACACAAAAACGATTCTTGGTATACTTAGAAAATTCTTGGTACGTTTAGAATAATCTTAGGACGTCTGATTTCAAATTAAGTGTATTCAGTCGTTTCCAAGGGTAAATTTACAAATTTAACTTATTCTTTGAAAGAGGTACTTGTGATCGACAAGTTGATTCAAAATTCTTTGACCAAACTTTAAAGGGTGGCAGGGAACTCCAAAATCAACATTTCTTGTAAAATAATGCATGCCCATAGCTGTTACGCGTAGCCGCTAAAACAGGAATTGACTAGATGTGAAAAAAAATTATTTACTTCATTTAACACTATTTATTCAAATAGCGATCGGAAACAGTAATACGCATTTGAGCGGTCCACATTTCAGTTGTATTCCGAGGTGAAGGATTTCTGTATGCGCTTTGCATGGCATCCTATATAAGTTCAATAGCGTTGCAATCTGGTAACAGGTGGAATGGTAAAACCACAAACTCCAAAGAGTGTTCCTCTGGGCATAATTTGGCGTGTCTAGACTTGTGGGGCGGCGCAATGTTCTGTTGGAAGAGGCCAAACCCATCAGAATGCATGCAGGACATGAACGGGTGTAAATCGTCAGAAAGGATCCTGTTCACCTGTCGGAGACGTTTGTAGACGTGCCAGGGGCTCCATTGAATGCTAGCTACACAAACCCCCATATCATTACTAAGCCACCACCAGCCACCGGCACAATCCCGTGTTGTTATGTGGGATCTATAAGGTTTTCTCCACCCACGGATATTTCCCATCTTCTGGAAACAGTTGGAAACGCGATTAGCCAGACCAGGTACTTCGTTTTCTGTCGTCAAGTATCCAGTTTCGGTGTTCCCGATTCCAGTCGATAGGCATAGCTGTGTGACGAGCTATTCATCAAGGATGCTCAAGTTAGACGTCGGCTTCTTAAGCCCATATCATTGAGGGAACGTTGCAGTCCTTACGCTGATGTTTGTTGAGGGCTCAGCACTCAATTAGTGTTGTTATTTGAGGCAGTGTTGCACTCCTGTCGCGAGAAATCATTCCTACATGCCGACGCTCGTCACGTTCACCCAGAGTCTTAACACCACACTGCTGTCATACGTGCTTCCAGAATTCTTGTAGTCACGGTACACTCTTGAAATGGTACTACTTGAAAATCGAAATTTTTCTACCTCCGAAATGCAATGAGCCATTTCACGATCTAAAACAATTAAACCGAATTAAAAAACTATGAAATAGTGATAATTTGTCATTCTCAAGACGAAAACAGCTCAAGATGCTCCCCAGACATCTATGGCTTTATATATACATTGGCAGACGCAACCAATGGTGGGTGGCGTTGCTATGTATTTTGCATAGTCCCATCTAAGTTTTTCTGGTATTTCAGTGTTCTTAATACACTCAGAATATTCTGAAAACACTCAGAATATTTTTGCACACAGTATATTCTTAGAACCACTGACCTACAAATGAAGGTAGTATCCATTCCCAAGACAAAAGTTAAAGTTCTTCCAAATGGAGGAAATTTGTGATCAATATTCAAAACATAAATTCATTTTAAGGTGCATCGTATCAAACGATGTAGAGATGTCAATGTATTATATTTAAAATCTTTCTATCATGTAGCTTTCTGAAAGATAGAGTGCTCTATAGGAATAGCTGAATGTCGAACAAAATGGTCCATATTGATTTTCATTTCACTAACCTATCTAAGCAAACTGTTTGGAGATCAATAAACTTATCATTTGATGTAAATTAAAGATCATCTATCTTCTAGGGTAAAAGGCATCAAAGGACTTCGTGTAGTGGATGCATCCATCATGCCGATTGTACCATCAGGAAATACAAACATCCCAACAATCATGGTGGCTGAAAAAGCCTCAGACATGATCAAAGAAACGATCACGTGTCGCCCCTACCCCCCACCAAAATACAACCCGAAACTTTATGATGGCCAAGGAGAATTTGAACATGTTAGGGAATATCCAAGTACTCCTTGTCCCGAACAGTCCAATTTCAACGTTCACTAACTGAATAAGCTTTAACAATCTCCTTTGACCGGAACGGAAAATTAATATTCAAAAGACTTCAATAATTTTGAACAACCTAACGAAGCAACAAAGACTGAAGATTTCAATACAAGACCTCGGGTGCATGAACGCCAAAATTATTTTTTGAAAGTATCCTACATATTCCAAAAACTGAAATATCAGAACAATATCAAGCATACATTGATTCTGCAAGCGAATTTAAGGTCATCCCCAAACCAATTCCAATTACCGTATAGCCCATGAAAATTGTAAAACAGTGACTAGAAAGTTCATAATTTGACCCGTATTAATCTGTTTATAATATGAGTACTTGCATGGTTGGTTGGTTGGGTTTTTGTGGCATAAGAGCCATATATGGCCAAACCGCACCAAGCAGACTATAAAGAGTACCCGTATGATGTAAAGTACATTGACATTTTCATTAAAAAATGTTTCATTGAATAAATATTGAGAACATAAATGACCTGATTTCTTTTTGCCGCAAGTAGTATATGTTTTCGCACTATTTGTTTAAGTATATTGCATGCTAGAACTTTTTAATCCATATATTTCAATAATAATTTAAATAAAATTTATAAAATAGAATGGTAAAAAGCTAAATGAAAGCATTATAGCAAGATTAGGCTAAAGAAAGTCTGGATTCGTGCAATACAAGATACTAACTTTAGTAGGTTCTGTGATAAGTGTCATCCATCGGGTAGTCATTAAAATTTTGATGAAATCTTCCAATTGATAGAGAAATATAAGAAATAATATAGGGGAGATTTTTATAAATTTTTTCACTTCTGTTTCATTTCGTTAATCAATCAGAACTAGTCGGTCCTAAGTTTAATACATTGATTCAAAACCTAGGATGTTTCACACAAAATTCTAAGATCGATAAGCACAAACTTAATTTTCCCCCTACTTTTTTCTCATATCCAAAAGCCTCCGGTAGAATATTATTCGAGATCAATAGCTTTCAAACTTTTAAAATCTATGGAAACTCATAAGCCGTTGTTCTAAAGATAACTTCCATTTTTTTCATATTTCAAAAATAATTTATTTCGGAGTTAGATACCAGGACTGCCACAGGCGACTCTTTGTTACTGTTTTGCACTTTTGGTGAATATTGGTGCCTTTTCAAGCAAAATCGTCTGAAACGCTACTAATTTCAAAATCTTGGCGACTTATTTTGAAAATTCACAGAAGGTCAACGAAAATTTATTCCTTATTTAAAAACTAATTACCGACGGAAAAAGTATTTTTCAGATTTTTCTTTCATGAGAAAATTTTCAAAAGGAGTAGAAGTTTTTGCACCAAACCGTGGCAACCATGAAAGAAAAACATCGGTATCAGTGATTGTTGGTTTGTCATGAAAACCTTATTAAGAAACCATATATATTTTTATTTTAAAATTTAAATTTCTTAGCGAGATTTTCAATGTCTTTTTCATACATAATTTGTCAATAACCCGTTGTGTTGCTCCAGTGTGACGTTAATTGAAAATACCAATACCATACTTAATTTGCAAATTCATACTTCTCATACTTCGCAAATTATACAGTACAGGCAGAAATATTTTTATCTTAGAGTCTGAATATCCAAGTGCCATTAAGTTCTTAAAGTTTTTTGAACAAATTACGACAAATTTTGCCAAAATAAACATCAGTGTTTGTAAAATGTAAAATTTAGAATCAAAGTGAGCGTCCTTAAAATTTTTCGAGACTTCACTGTTATTTCATTTCTATACTCTATCAATTGAAATGAAAGTAACTCTTCCTCTTATGTTATGTAAAGTTCTTCGAACAATTTACTCCTAATATTGACTATAGATGACAAAACTAAGAGTTAATATCTCCAAAACTACTTTGCCTTCTTTCTCAATAGATGGCAGCACGACTATTTAAATCAAAAGACTCGTGTAGTCGACCCTTTATTAGACACGAGAAAAAGTAAAGTAGATAAGCAGTAGGTAGGTATTATCAAGAGGCACAAATAAAACGGGAATATCCAATTTGTTGAGAAAAAGTGAACCATATTGTAGAATACACTCAAGCAACAGTTTTGTGCTGCATTGAAGCCTGACATAATTAAACGTATTGCAGCTGAAATTTTTCAAATTCTCACTCCCTATGTTTCTTTGCAAACCACTTTATCTTAGTACACACTTAAAAACCTCTTCGCTACTCATTTGTCATACATTAGAATGACTGAAAAGTTTTTTCAGCGATTTGCGGTTTGTCTTATTCTGATTATAAAAATTGTGAAGGGGTAAATACGATACATTATTTAAGACTGGTTGGTTTTTTTTTATGGTGCAATTGCCTTATTTGGCCAAGCGGAGAGACAGATCACGAGTATCGATCTTCTCGGTGACAAGTAAAAATCTTCAAAAAATTTTTCCAATTTTTCATGAAGTGCGCTTGAAGAAATGTTGTCAAGTGACAAAATGGAAAACACTTCAAGGTCCGTTCCTATTGCCACAAACAAGGGCGAACTTTGTGTCGGAAGTCGCTTTTGTGGTAGACAGAAAAGGCGCCAATTGTAGAGAAAGCACGTTGTTTATGTTTAACCTGTTCCCTACTTTAATGCATAGACACGTTTGAAACCACGTGACTCAAACGCCAACAAGACGGAATTTTTTGCAGCCCTTTTCCGTGGTGAACTTTACCTCGTATAAAAATGGGCTTGACCCAAGTTCCCAGTCAACGCCCACTCATTCGACCACAAAAGTTAAGTACCTTCGTGTGGTGACCAGTACTTGGGAGGGTGACCACTTGAGTGCTGGCTCGTGTCGCGGATGCGCCTAACAGATTTGGCTTAATTAAGATAATCTATCCCCTTCCGCCTTTATTTTTATTTAAAAATAATTTCATTTAAGCAATCTGTTTCTGATTTTGTCCTTTTCGATGAGATGAGCAGCTTCGCAGCGGGTGCTCCGTAAGTGATATGTCCAGTCCAATCCAGATATCAGTCAAGGCTGGGCTTCGGTACCCGGCTGGAAGAGTTGCGGATCAGTAATCGGAGTGTTGCGAGTTCGAAACTCTATCCAACCAAAGACCGTGGTGTACGTGAGGGCTGGTGAACGTTAAATCTATCCTGGCCACAAATGTCCTCACGCTGCCATGTTATGAAAGTTTGGAGAGTGGGGTGCCAGCTCAGGTGTGACCTCGTCATTTGACCGTGGTTCGAAATTACGAGGCGGTGTCTTCGGATCTTTCTCTTCAAGATTGAACCCGGACCGTCGCCAATAGCCCGTTGTGATATTCCAGTTCGACGTTAATTCAACTACCAGTCAAGATCTCAAGCAATCCACATAATACAGACTTGCTTAAAGGAAGAAAATTTATGCCACTGAATACGCGACAAGACGTTAATATTCTCTCTTCTAACATATGTAGGGGAGAGGGGAAGCCTCGACCATGACCCCACACCGAATTTTCATATTTAATACGTATCATGGTGGCTGAAAAAGCCCCGGACATCATCAACCAAACAATCAAGTGCGTTCCCTACCCGCCTCCAAAACACAATCCTTACAATGAACAAGGAGGGATAGAAAACTGGTTTCCTTGCCACGAACAGCCCAGTTTCAATCATGACTCAGGAAAGATTTAAACAATCCCCTTGGTTAAGAACCCAAATCCAATTTTTTTTAAATTTCAATGATTATAAACGACCTTACGAAGTAACAAAGACTGAAGATTTTAAGACAAGACCTGCTTCAAAATTATTTTTCAAAAGAACTTAGGTGTCCACTCCAGATCCCAGAGACAGAAACATCAGAGCAGTATAAAGCAAGCGCCGATCTGTAAGGCCTCCAAAATAATATGAATAACCTTATAATCAATATAGATTGTCAAACAGTCACAGGTAATTTTACAGATAGTTTCGCATAGATCTGTAGGAGTAATTAATACTTCTATAATTTTAAGGGGCATCGATTTGATTGGCATGGAAATCACATTGGCATTGTAGTTACAAGTAATATGTAGACATTTATGACAAAATTTCCAGTGATCGAATATGGAAAGCAAAATCTCAGTTTATGCACATTTTCAATGTTATTTAATTTCCTGGTTTTTGAAATATATGTCAAATTTATTTTATCTATTATCATACCTTTTTTTGTCGAATCTACATAGAAAATATTTAATTATTCATTATTGCATATTTCATTGTAAGTAATTTCTAATTCATATTTATCAATAGTAAATATAGTGCTCCTTTTGAATATTTTTAAGTTTCCTCATTTCTCTGAATAAATTTGTACAATGTTCCATTGAATAAATATTGATTAGGAAGAATTTTCTTGTGTTTTGTCACAAGTGAATATTTTATCACTCTGGGCATTCCACCTCACACATACAAATTTAGGCATAAAAATAATTATCTTTGTGAAAAAACGTTTTTCAATTTGAATTGTTTTCCTTTAAAGTAAGCTTTTCGTGATATTTTGGGTATATACGTTAATTTTTTTGTAAAATAGAGTTAATATATCAAGCAGTCACATATGGGACATTTGAATGAGATCAGAAATAATGTTATACTTCTTCGAGTAAGAAACAGAGTTTGCTTGGAACTGTTTTTGTTAAATATTTTTTAGATAATCTAAAAATATGAAAGCTTGATAAAACCGTGAAATATAAAAAAATTAAACACAATTTCTTAAATATATTTTGTCTGCCAAGTGCGGAACAAAACTGCGTCATACATGGTACTTGTCTCTGGTATAAGGTTAATGAGACCCATGTTTTAACTTTAATACCCAATTAAATTAAGCTTAAGTTAACTTTATCATTAAAAACAATTTAAAGTAATACATATTTAGAATATAAATGTAGGTGGCGGTAGTGTTTCTGCGGCGATACGAGTTTCCTGATTCTGTTCTTAAGTTGAAGTCAGTTGGATTGATTTTAATGCGATTTCAGCACGTCGTCAATAAAAATTGCAAAGAATATATTACTAATTTATATATTACTAGCTGAATTACCCGGCGTTGCTCGGGTTGAAATGGTGAAATGTTGCTTGAAAAGTGAATTAGAATAATCACTTTTCTTTCACAGAAAAATGCAATCATTTAAGTTGTACGGAAAATACGTTTAAACTTTTTCATATCTTCTAGAATATACTTCGCACGCAAATATATGCATTTAATTCCTGAATATATTGCAATATGTAAAAGATTAAGACATAAATACAAACAGAAACGAAATTCCGACGAAAAAAATGCAGAATCCTAAAAAACGAAAGATGCGCAGTGTCGAATTTCGACTGCCTGAGTGTATTCTGAAATAGAGCAATTCGAAAAAAGACATTTGAAAAATATTGATAAAGACGATAATGATTTATGTAATTTAGTAATGTTCAAACATGATTGCAACATTTCGCTGTGTTAACTTCAATAGACAAACACGGGATTCTAAATCAAATTTATAAAATAAAAAAACATTAATTCTGGTTTGCCAAATCTAAAATAACAAAATTACGCTATTATGATTAATGAGTTGAAGTTTTTCGTGTTCCATTACAAAATGTAAATTATGAAAATGAAATATTTTAAATATCCTTTTTTTTGAATCAAATATTCATAATATTCATGTAAAAATATAAAACTCATCATAGAAATAAAATAATAATGAACTTTAATTCAATAATGCACATTATACCTGTCAAATAAAGTAGGAAATACTTATGCAATCAATTAAAAGTTAGATTTAGTAATGTTCAAACATGACCGAAACATAGCTTTGGCCGGGTATTTATCCCAATCATCTATTGGACAGGAAAATGCATCAAATAAATATATAGTGTAAATCAAAGTAATTACATTAACAGGTTTTTAAAAGTATAAGGACAGTACACCACATCATGAAGTAAAATATTTTAAAAATTCACTGCAATATAGATAAACACAAAACTTGATTATACACAATATTTTTAGTTTCACCTCCGGAAGCAAGAATAAATAAATTCTTGAGTGAACCCATCCTCGAGCAACCAAGATAAAGTTCTCCGTGGAAGAAACACGGCGATCTCAAATCCACTCCGCAGTACTTGATAGACTGCCCCTGCGAATTGTTGATCGTGATCGAGAACGCAAGTCTCACTGGAAACTGCAATCTCTTAAAGTCGAAAGAGAGATCCGTCGGAATGAATGGTATCCGTGGGATAAAAACTGTTGCACCCTCTCCCTTTCCTATCAAGATAGTCGCTTCCATTACATTGCCCAGCAGCTTCTTGACACACATCCTCATGCCGTTGCAGTTTTCCGTACGTCTCGTCGATCTCGTACTGGTGCAGGCAGGACCAATTGCAGTAATGTTTATTTGTCATGGCCACACATTTGTCCTCAAAAATAACCAACGCCTCTTTGAAAATGTCCGGACCAAACGCGATTTCTTATGTCGGGGTTTCCCTCCGGACTTCGGCGAGTATATCCTCACTCAGGGCCTCCTTATACTTTTCCCATAAAGTGTTTGGATTCGATGGACTGCATATAGTCAATATTATAGCAAACAGGTTTCTGATTTGCTCTGGTAGGGAGATCAATTCAGCTTTTCGCAACGTGTCATCCCAGTGCTGGTCTCCTTCCAGCAAACCCAACTTCTGACAGGCCTCTAAATGTCTGGCATACTTCGTCGTTTACCGTTCTCATCTCTGCGAAAGATCTCGGTCCTCGTATCGAGTGAAGAAGCATTCTAAGGAAATAGCATTCGGCGTTGTTGGGGTTAACAGTGTACACTCGACCCAAGGCTACACTCGCGACTGCATCATGTATAGGGACGGGCTGGCCAACTTTTCTTCTACAGAAACCTTTCCTCGATGCATTTCACGTGTAATATCGAGGTATCTCAGGATACAACAAAGTCCTCGCAAAAGGATCCTGCTGACACAATTGAAAGAATGCCGTCAAAGTCGTGTTTGGTGGCTGATCAATCACTCTAGGGGCGCTCTCTGTTGTGAAATAAACTCTCTGACCATTTTCTAAATGGACGCTGAGCTGAAGAACAGTAGGGTGTCTTTCGTGAATCGAAAAACCCAGTTTTCGCCAAACTGCCTCGTTACTGCTGAGGTATCTTCCCAACTGATACCGCGTCACTTCATAGTTCGATCTCTCGTCACCGATGCCGAAAACAGCCATGTCACTACCTTTGTTGACATACTTGCACACGTATTAAATCGATTTCACACTGTTGCAGTACTCCACGTTGGTGTGTGCCCGAAACATATTGACAGTAGCGGCGAAAAGGGCACAACCCACCTGCGTATCGTTAGTTTCGCCGTGAACCCTCCATCTTCCGGAGCCCGCCGTCTGTACAGGGGATAGCCGTCATTTCTGGTTTGCGTCTCTTTTCTAGGGTATTTCTTGTTACACTTTCCGTCCTTCATACACAGAGAGATGGGATTGAGATTTCCACACGGTCCGTGAATCATGTTTTTCGTTACCACTGCAAAAAGTTTGGGATCTTGTTCCGGGTCAGGCAACTCGGCATATATAAAGTCATCGATTTGAGTGGGATGAATTTTGTCCGCTAACCAGATCAAATTCTGCGAGTGTGTCAGCCCTCGATTTGCCATTCAATCGTGTACATCCAGCATCTCGGCGCACCAAATACATGGCCCTTTGTTATAACGTCAATCAGTTTCAACTGCTTCTGTTTAAATACTCTTGCAATCAAGTCGTGGCGCTCACTGGCTAATTGACCATTGGTAAGAACCTCCTTAATCTCGGTCCAAGTGGGATTGCAGGTGAAGGTGATAAATAATTCTGGTCTCCCGTACGTCCTCACGTACGTCATAGCATCTTGCGTGTATTCGTGCATGTGTCTGGGACTGCCTGTAAATGTAGCTCGTAGTATGACTAAGGCACCGAGGTTTTCAACGTTCCCGTCATTTGCCACAGCATCTCTCAGGTGAATATATTCTTCAACTCTTAGTTTACGTTGATTTAGACGAATGTAAAGGAGACGCTCACTCTCGACTTTTGCGTACATATCGACGATGAATTGATGAATCAATTGTCTGCAGTTCAATACGTGGTTCTGTTCAGTATCTCGAACCATTAATCTACGCATAGAAATCCATCGCTGAAACTTTCTTGCTGGTTGTTTCACCTGTTCTTGGGTTGATCTGCCTCAGATTAAAATGATATCCATCTTCACCAAGGGGGAATATTACTGGGTACTGCAGATCATCATAAGATCGATGTGTTTCCGAAAGGCGCTGCAATGATTCACCTCGTCGTTGAATAACGATATCCCGTTGATGAAACTCATCTCCTGATATAACCACCACGACTTCATCTGCTTGAGGACAGTTAAAGCGCCGCTCGTGTTCGCCTGCTGGTCTTCGGTCTGCTCTTATGATTACTTCATATTCATCTGTTGGCATACGTTCCAATGCTGTTTCAAACGTTTTAATAATATTATTGTGCTCATGAAACATCCTCTGTAAGTTTAACACAATCTGACGTCTTGTTCCCAAGATGGAGGCGCACCTCTGATCAGTTGCTATTTGTTCGTTTTGAATAAAATATAGTTGTAGAAATTTTGGTGGTTGATCTGGCAGCGGAAGCGACGATCCCGCTCTATGCTAAATCTGCCCTTGCATCTTGAATGTCGACACAAATACGGGCTGTCCAACAACTGATGTGGCGCCGAATGATGTCATTTGGAAACATGAGCTGTATTTTCTGATGTTACTGCTTCGATTCTGACGTATCTCCTGATGTGTAAGTCAAAAGTTCTTGTGGTGGTTCCAGTTGGCAGAGTTTAACTTTTCCATTTCTGCAGCAAATACCAGTAGACTCTGATTTAAACTTTTTGGCTTGACAGTAACTACAAACCATTACCATTTTCCCGATGGTAACACTTGCATGCATCGAGTAGTCTTTATGCGAATCGTAGTGAAATCTTTCCAATGCTAAGCTAAAATGGTTCGCAGTCCGTGATCGTTTGGATCTATCTCTCTTATCCTGTAGGCTAGCTTGAGGCTGCTGTGCCGTCTCTGTTGCTCTAAAGGTAGTGGCACTATCTGTCTTATCCTGTAGTCGGACCTCACGCTGCTGTGCCGTCTCTGTTACTCTAGATGTAGTAGCTCTCTCTTTCATATCCTGTAGTCGGGCCTCAAGCTGCTGTGCCTTCTCTGTTGCTCTAGATGTAGTAGCTCTCTCTCTATTCCTCTCCTCGGAAGTTTCTTGACTACGCTCATCTTTCATCATTTTATCCGTTGACTGCACTTGGCCGATCGCCTTCCGCTTCCTTGGATGCATTGCTACAGCAAAGAAATCTGTAAAAGAATACAAAGAAAAGCTATTTCATTAAATAAGCAAAAGACACACTCTCTCTGAGCAATGAAATCTATTATTTAATACAATAAAAAGCTATTTCATTAAATAAGCAAAAGACACACTCTCTCTGAGCAATGAAATCTATTATTTAATACAATAAAAAGCTATTTCATAAAATAAGCAAAATGCACACTCACATTGAGCAATGAAATCTACACTGCTGGCCAACGTAAATGCAACACCCTGAAGGAAGCATGCAAATAATATGAAATTTACAACATGCATTAGCGGAGGTGAGATATGCAAATGATTAGAATTTCAGCGCAGACGCACATCACGCGCGCCTGTGGCGCCACTTCAAAGCGCTATTTAAGGCTTGGAGATTTCGACGATTTCAAGTACGGCAATTGTGTTTTTCTTGTGGTTTTGTCAAAAAAAACCGATCAATTATGCCTCGTATAAAACAGCGATCATCTTTTGATCAAGTATCCGAGTTCGACAGAGGAAGGATAGTGGCCTACCGAGATTGTGGATTATCTTTCAGGGAAATCGGTAGTCGTGTTGGACGAAACCAAACAACTGTAATGCGGATATGTGATCGTTGGATGCAGGAGGGTACGACGGACCGACGTGTTCGAT
Source organism: Meta bourneti (assembly GCA_933210815.1). Taxonomy (NCBI): domain Eukaryota; kingdom Metazoa; phylum Arthropoda; class Arachnida; order Araneae; family Tetragnathidae; genus Meta; species Meta bourneti. Next base: position 70,217,843 of record OW119925.1, read on the forward strand.
CGCATCCACCTCAGTGCACCACTTCACGTGATGACAGGCATATTGTGCGTATGGCAGTGACGGATCGCTCAGCCACATCACGAACCATAGCACAGCACATTCAGTCTGTACCGCATCATCCAGTGTCTGCGCGTACCATTCGACGCCGTTTACAGCAGAGTGGTCTGTCCGCAAGACGTCCATTGCTTCGTCTACCCTTGACGCAGAACCACAGACGTTTCCGCCGCCAATGGTGCGATGAAAGAAGGATGTGGACGGCAGAATGGAATGAAATTTACTGACGAGTCACGCTTCTGTCTGCAACACCACGATGGTCGGATTCGAGTCTGGAGACACCGTGGAGAGAGGATGCTGAACAGCTGCGTTATGCACCGCCACACTGGTCCTGCACCGGGTATTATGGTATGGGGCGGTATTGGATATCACTCTCGCACTCCTCTAGTACGCATTGCCGGTACTTTAAACAGCCAGCGCTACATCTCCGAGGTGTTGGAGCCAGTTGTCCTTCCTTACCTTCAGGGCTTGCCCACAGCCATATTTCAACAGGATAATGCGCGACCACACGTGGCACGCATTGTCCAAGGGTTCTTCGTCAATCGCCAGATTGAATTGCTTCCCTGGCCAGCTCGCTCTCCGGATCTTTCGCCGATAGAAAACATGTGGTCCATGGTTGCTCAACGATTGACCCAGAATACATCCCCAGATGCCACACCAGATCAACTTTGGCAACGTGTGGAAGCTGCTTGGTCTGCTGTACCCCAAGAACACATCCAAAGTCTCTTTGAATCAATGCCGAGGCGTGTGGCAGCGGTGATCTCCAACAATGGCGGCTACTCTGGCTACTGATTTTGGCAGGAACCACACTTCACAGAAGTCTATAAATTTAATCATTTGATACTTGGTCAACATGTTATCTACAAAATAAATTTTGTTGTGATATCTCTTGTCTTTCTTGGTGTTGCAATTTGGGTGGCCAGCAGTGTATTATAGAATACAATAAAAAAGCCAATATAAACTGAATGGTAAAAAAATTTAAAATTGTGAAGTACTTACATCAGTTTAGGAATATCAAACTTTTAGCACAAATAAAAAATATTAATGCCTTACTTAAAAGCTGTCAATCAAAATACTCAAACACAGAATTCTAAATCATATTAAAAAATAAACTTTTATTCTGGTGTAAAAGAAGCATTAATTATCATCCCCCATTAAACTTATTTAAAAAATTAAGCAAAAGGCACACTCTCACTGAGCAATGAAATCTATTATAGAATACAATAAAAAACTAAAATTAACGAAAAAACAAATTCAAAATTATGAAGTACTTACATCCGTTTAGAAACATAAATCAAAATTGTACACTATCACTGTCAAATAAAGTAGGAAACACTTATGCAATCAACTAAAAGAGCGAAACAGAACTGTCATATTCACTGAAAGATGATAAACTGGAAGACTTACCGACTTGAAGACTCCCCAACTTTCTAGAAAGTTCTACAAAGTTTTATAAAAAAAGTAAACATTAATTCTGGTGCTGCCAGATACCGAGTAGCAAAATTGCGCTTTTATGATCAATGAGTTTTTCATTTGTGCTTTTCGGAATAACGGTGCTTGGGTTAGAAATAAATGGTTGGCGTGGTGTGGAAGTTTGGAGAGTGGGGTGCCAGCTCAGGTGTTGCCTCGTCATCTGACCGTGGTTCAAAATTACGTGGTGTTGTCCTCGGATCTTTCCCTTTGGGATTGATCCCGGACCGTCACCAATAGCCCGTTGTGTTGCTCCAGTGTGACGTTAATTGAAATAACAATAACAATAACAATAGAAATAAATGTAATCGATGTAGACAAATTAAAATGGATAGATAAAATTTTTTAAAAAAGCAGAAGGTCGATTTTACGCAATTTTTAAGAAAGAAAATCACTGCTTTCAACGGAGGATTCACATGTATCTATTCCGGACATTTTAAAATAAGTTACACGCGTTACCTAAAAAGCTTGTGAAACAGAATTCTACGTATTCAATAAATTATTTAAGGAAAGTTGGTCGAAATATACACCAACTTTCCTTGAAAATAATCCTTGAACTCCTGAAAACCTTTCCTTGAATATCCTTGCAAAAATAAATATTTTAAAATAATCTTTCTTCAATAAAATATCTGTAATTTATTTATATCATGGGAAGAACTAAAAAGTCAGTTCAAACATAAATATTGTAATTTAATTTGTTTCGGAAAAAGTTGTTTTTCGATCAACACTGGTAAAGCAACCATAGCTGCCTAGAGCAATCAATCTATGCGCAATGTTATTTCTATGGCGATTTCGAATAGTTTTTAGCCCCCTAGGGCCAATAGAACGAGGATTAATAGATAGCCTATGCTGACCGCAGTGTTCTAAAGTATAAGTGTACCAAATTTGGTGTGGATTGGTCAAACGGTGTAGATTTGTATAGAAAATATACATATATACATACACACAACCTACGTATTTTATATATATATATATAGATAGTTGATTTCTCAATTTCTCGTATAAACTAAAAAAATTTTCTTCGAGATATCGGTCTGTGAAAATGAAGCAGAAATAAAATTTTATTTTTCTTAGCGTACACCACCAACCTAAAAATTGCATATATCTTATAATATTTAAGATAATTCAATTTTGTGTTTTCAAAAAAAATTGTGAAACTTTAGAGCAAATATCGATGCTAGTTTCATGATTAGTATGTTAGCAGTATTGAAAATATAAAATTTTCAATTTGATGAACTTTAAATTCATTTTTCTCAAAAAAGCCATCTTCTATAAATCTGATTATTTGTTTCTCTAAGTTTCCATATAAATAAGCTATCAGAATATGTAAGCACTTTTTGCTGTTTATGAACAGTTAAGCTCAAATAAATTATTTTATGTAATGACCCTGATCGGAAAAACCAACGCGATCAGAAAATTATGAAGTACCTATAAATCCCTACGTGCATGTCATATTCTCTGTAAAAGGACCAAAAGCCCTTTTAGAAATCCCTAAATTATATAGGGATTCAGTTTCAAGCAGCGGGAATGCGCTTTCTATATTTGCTTAAAAATACTTTTTTTTACTCAACCGTAACCGAATAATATGAATAGTTATAGTATTTACTTAATCTGAATTATCTAGCACACAAAATTCTACATTAAACATGTACATGGAATTTCACAAACATATCACAATTTTTCTATCCCACTACAAAACCAAATTTAAAAATACACTATAATTTGCCTTGATAAAAAGCGACAGAGTAATAAAGTACACATTTAAGATATTCTACCAATATTAATAAATTCCTATAACTACATTAAAACATATTTCTACAGTATTGAAACTAGTAGTACAAAACGTAATACCCTATAAATCCTCATAAACATTTCTTAATCTGCATTATTTAAAAAAGCCGATAAAATAATTATGTAAATTTTTATTTATACATAATCATAAGCAAAAGAAATATCCTATTGTGTTGCTCCAGTTCGACGTTAATTAAAATACCTACCTACCATAAGCAAAAGTTGCTTATTCGAATACTAGTTGCGTTAATAAAATAAATTGAGAGATTCGTTAAATTCAGTGCAAGTGTTCAATCTCTTCTTCCGCCACATAAAACTCCAAAACAGCATTCAACAGATATTTATGATTATTTCAAGGTTGAATACGAATACAATTCATACATAAATAGGACTTCATAAATAAATAAATGTACTTTCAATCCTCTTCGATTCTGGAAAATGTACCTCATGCCACAATAATTCGAATAAATGAATAAACTTTCAATTCCCTCGATTCTTAAAAAAATTTCTTTCCTGACACAATAATCGGAGATCCGATTTTTGTGCACGATCAGAGGCCGACTTTGTCATGAACGGACCATTGTAGAAATTCCAACAAGAGTGAAATTGTTAGTCATATAGAAGCTATTTTTTAATGTCGAAGGATAAAAATTTCATGTACCTTTCTCCATAAAAACACTTAATTTAATTTATCTGTCTTTTCTTAATCCATGAAATTGCTTTTTACTTACTGCATAGATTTGTTTGAGAGATTAATTTCACAAAATCCTAGAATGACTTATAAGCCTTGCGCATATATCCAAATCCACGTACGAATTAAGAATAAATGAGTATGACTAAACGATTTCAAATGTAAAGGAACAAGATTTAATCAGACAAAGGTAATAAAGATTTTTACATTGAAGCTTCTTTTCCACTACAAAAATAATCTTCCCCACGTGAACAGCTGGGTGGATAAAAAGCAGCTGTTTGTAGGGTAGAAATAATCAACACCCCCTAGAGCCCTAGATATTTCCTTTTAAAAACTATTAACTGTAGAATTATATAAAACCATCAGAAATCTTAGATCTTATATTGATCTTAGATTCTATATTGATCTTAAATCTTATATTGATCTTAAATCTTATATTGATCTTAAATCTTATATTGATATATAAATAGAAGTAATGGATCATGTTAAACTATCGCATTGAAAACGATATGAGCTACTGATCGGAAAGATTCGAGCGCTTACTAGTGGCGGAATCCCGTTGACTCGGCTTGAGTGCACATCTGCAGTTCAAATCTTGATCTTACCTTGGGGGAGGAAGGCTCTTAAAAATCAATCCTTGAGAAATTGCATTTGCTATATAAAGGATTAAATTAAGAACATTCCAATGTCCAAAACGTTTCTCGTCATCTGACCGTGGTTCAAAATTACGTGGTGTTGTCTTCGGCTCTTTCCCTTTGGGATTGATCCCGGACCGTCACCAATAGCCCGTTGTGTTTCTCCAGTGTGACGTTAATTGAAATACCCCCCACCCCCAAAAAGTTTCAAAATTTTAAACTATGTGACTTTTCTTAAATCTTAAACTTCTGCAAGTACAGTGACAAATTGTTAAAAACTAATCTAATTTTAAATGATAAATTTACTTATTACCAACAGTACATTTCAGCATCACTAGCAAAACAAAGCAAGTTTATCTCCTATAGTTTAAGCATAGCAAAATTTTAAGTACTACGCGACATTCTTGACAAGTAAAAGTGAATATTTTTGACAAACGGTCTTATTTCCATGAAAAAAAAATTAATTTTATAAAAAACGAAAGTGACATAGTTCAACATACACCACATTGGTCCCTATAATCTAAATTTTTTTTTAAATCGAAGATGGTGAAGCGAAAATTTTATTTCTATTGCCTGACTTTCAATGGATTCACCCTAAGTATAAATTAATATTACGTATATTTTGATAATAATTATGATAGCTATTTAATTAACGTTACACTGGAGCAATGCAACGGGCTATTGGCGACGGTCCGGGATCAAATTCGAGAAATCCGAGGACAAAACCACGTAATTTTGAACCACGGTCAGATAGCAAGGTCACCAGAGCTGGCACCCCACTCTCCAAATTTCTGCACCACGCCAACGTGAGGTCATTTGAAGCCACGACAGATTTAATGTGCACCAGGCCCCGTGTACATGACGGTCTTCATTACTCTCAAACCAAGCTACCGTGGCCCACTTTTAACGCAAGGTAGGTAGTTGAATTAATGTCGCACTGGAGTGACACAACAGGCTATTGGCGACGGCCAGAATCAGTCCCTAAATCTTGTAAATTGGAAATGAAAAATTGCATCATACAAAATTGAATTTTAAAAGAATTAAATCCTTATTAACTTAAGCATGTAAGGGATACTATTGAAGTTTTCTTGATGCAGATCTTTAAGTATGCCCTCAGGTCACTTTTTTCGTCTTTTAAAACCTTTTAGTATAACTACAACTGTAGAATTGAAAATAATTGTTTTTAAAGAATAATTTACCAATTTTGCGTAAGAAATCTCAAATGCGACGTTAATTAAAAATACCATATCACTTACGAAAGTAACGGTATTGGTATTTTCAATTAACGTCACACTGGAGCAACACAACGGGCTATTGGTGACGGTCCGGGATCAATCCCAGAGGGAAAGATCCGAGGACAACACCATGTAATTTTGAACCACGGTCAGATGACGAGGCAACACCTGAGCTGGCACCCCACTCTCCAAACTTCCACACCACGCCAACGAAAGTAACGGAGAAAGTAAGTGAACGAAAAAGGAACGAAAACTGAGTTAAAACTCACTAAATCTATTGTTGAAATCTGAAATCTCTGACGGGCCGTCATAGCTCTGTGGGTATGCCCACTGCTTTATCAACCTTCGAGTTGAAGGCGGTGCAGGTCCGATTACTGTCGGGTGCATTCCTCCTTGGGTGTATTTCTCTTCTGTGTCAGTAAAACTTTCATTGTGTGGGTCTATAACTTGATATTGTATGTCTTGGTCTGGAGCAGCAAGGCCAAATGTGGCCCTTGCGCCATAAAACTCCGAAATGCTATCCCGGGCCTCTAGTTTCTATGGAAAATCCACAATCCCAAATTTACCTTTCCTGAGAGTGTAGGTAGGTATTTTAATTAACGTCACACTGGACCAACGCAACGGGCTATTGGTGACGCTCCGGGATCAATCCCAAAGGGAAAGATCCGTTTTATGAGAGGAATTTTCAGTTTGAATAAGCAAAACGGTATGCGAAGATTTTATTTCTGCTATCACAGGTTACACACCTGGTGATCATAAAGTGTACTGAGCACCGTGCAAGAGATTATGGGATATTTATAGAGCGCGTGCAAATGCTACTAGCATATTTATAAGCAAGTGAGAACTATAATATTAGTAATTTTTTTAATTATGTGCACGCGTAAACGATGGTAATTGTGCTCGTTGGTAAACGCGAATAAGTCGCACCGGTTGTACTAGTTATTCGAACCGAGCGTTTCAAGAGTCTTAGAATTTCTTGTGTGAAAAAGAAGCCGTTTAATTAGTCACTGGAAACGAAAAAAAATCGTTTGAAATGAACTAAGATTGTACTAGGTTTTGTCAGTTCAGAACTTGGCGACCTAAAAGGCCGATGTAAATGTTGTAATGCATCTGTTCTCTTGGTTTAGGATCATTTTCAGGTTGAATTTATCAAAATAAATTTCCAATTTCATGGGGGGCCGCGGTGGCCCGGTTGGAAGAGTAACGGACTTGCAACCGAAAGGTTGCGAGTTCGAATCCAGCCAAACACCGTCGTGTACAAAGGGGGCTGGTGCACGTTAAATCTGTCGTGGCCTCAAATGTCCTCACGTTGGCGTGGTGTGGAAGTTTGGAGAGTGGGGTGCCAGCTCAGGTGTTGCCTCGTCATCTGACCGTGGTTCAAAATTACGTGGTGTTGTCCTCGGATCTTTCCCTTTGGGATTGATCCCGGACCGTCACCAATAGCCCATTGTGTTGCTCCAGTGTGACGTTAATTGAAATACCCCCCCCCCCCAAACTGCAATTATGATATGAAATGTGAAAAAAATAATTTAGAAGTATTCAGGACTGAAAGGGAAAGAGTTGATGAGATTGCTCTTTGTAATATTGCATCGTCTTTAATTTCCTCAATAATTATTTATTTTTTTAATAACCGTTCGTCTCCATGTATCCAACCAAAATTCTTATCAGCAATTATTTAATGCAGTCGAACTGATATTCTGATCATCCAAAAAGTGAATAGTTTTCATGTCCATGGTAAATAAGGGCCGCAGTAACACGGTTGGAAAAGAAAGGTATTAGCAACCTGAGGGTTGCGAGTTCGAAACCAAACAAAGACCGTTGTGTACAAAGGGGACTGGTGCACGTTAAATCTGCTGTGGTCTCAAATGTCCTCACGTTGGCGTGGAAGTTTGGAGAGTGGGGTGCGAGCTCAGATGTGGCCTCGTCATCTCATCGTGGTTCAAAATTACGTATTGTCCTCGGATTTTTCCCTACGGGTTTGATCCCTTACCGTCGTCAATAACCGGTTGTGTTGGTCAAGTGCGAACTGTAATTCAGAATACCTACCTCTATGATTAATTAGATTCGGATCACCACGCAACGTCCCGCGCGGCATAAGTTTATCGTGGTGTTCGCAATATTTGGCTTTTAACCAAATTTGTGTTGATCAATCAACCATCGAATATCAATTCGGTATTTGTCTTCTGAATTTTTATTGGCGAAGTGGCTGAAATCAATTTGAAAAACAAGTCGATTGAAGTTACGTTCAGAATGCGCACAGAAAATCCGTATCGAGTCAGAAACATCCAAGCCACTTAGATTTAACTTGATAACTCTCGTATATTTAAAATTTTATAAATATATTCATTGTATTCATAAACCGTTTTGCATGCGTCCAAAGCAAAAGAGAAAAGTTTTATACGTTTGTGCAAGTTAATACTGAGTTTTAGCGGTACATGCCTTCTCGTCGTCTGTACTGGTACTGGGAACAGAAATGGAGGTGAGGGGAGAGTCATGCCTAACATACCCATTCCCACGGCTGTAGAGAAGTCTTCGACAGATATTGCTGGGATTTATCCAGTTTTGTCATCAAACAAAAGCAATACTATATTCGTAAAACATACGAATCAATCGATCTTCAGTTCAGTATTTATACTCACGTACCTTCCATCTACACTAAACCTACAATAAACCACGTTAGATGTATTGATTGCGAAATATCTCGTTATCAAGATATTGACGATTTTTTATGATGACGAAATCAAGACCTGGTCAGTTTTCTCCAAACGATTATATATCTCGTCCATCAAGATCAGGTCAGTTTTGCAAATGACGAAATGCCACGTCGAGGCAACCGCCAGGAGAATTAAGGGTAGGAAGGGGACACATAATTAATCCGTATTCCCGTAAGGATGCATGTTCCCAATGCCCTTTGGATGTACTAGACCAAAGATGTATACTTGTGAAGACCATGGTCTACATAGATTCACTGAGAATTATGGCAGGGCCACTAATAAAAACAGGAAGTTATCTATCATATATTATTTATATTTTATATCATTACAAAAGAGAAAGATAATAAAAGGTTAATGAAGAATTCAGTTTGATGCGTGACATTGCATTGATTTAACAATTGTTTTAATATTTGGTTAGATTAGCCAAGCTCCCCCCCCCCCGTAAAATGGATTCAAGATTTTCCTTAAGTCCAGAGGTTCTTATTTTTCGATTTCTTAATATTCATGACTGAAAAAATTTGTTCAGCTATATGTTGACTCAGAGACATATATCTGAATATATATAGATATATATCTTGGCGGATTTTAATGAATTATCTAGCAACAAGTTTTGTGTGACTTGTTAAAATTAAAATATCGCATGGTGAGGCGGGTCGCCAAAAAATCAACGGAGGCCGCATGAGGCTCGCGATCTGTGCATCTATGTGCTAGACGGTATACTATGATGGAGAAAGGAAAGGCCAGCATGTGAACAAAATCTTTACTAGCCCAATTTGCAATTTGGCAGTAGTTTTACACTTGTATTTTCACAGTGGTTCGTGCTCGAAATTCGAGACTACCAACAGGAAATGCACGCCTACCTCAGTCGACGCCTGGATAACCGTACATCTCTATAGGAATATGGCTAGTTTTCTGTTCTCTACCTGCTCTCATAGTTCCGAAAAATACAGAAATAGAATACAGAAATAAAATACAGAATTTCTCATAGTACAGAAAGTTTTGAAGCGCCCGGAATAACAATCTTGCACAGTTGTTTATTTTATGCATAATAGAAATTTTTTATAGGATTTTTTATTATGCATATAAGAAACATTCTTCGTCATGGAATTCGTTCTTGGTTGGTTGAGTTCTATGGCGCTTAGGCCATATTTGGCCGAGCTGCTCCAAACACTAGATAACGTCAAGTAATAGACATTCCCACACAATAATTCTTCTTGGAATTTGATTCCATAATTTATTCACTAGAGTATTAACATTCCGACATTGTGACACATGCATCGACCGGCATGTGCATCTTTGAGCAGCTTCAAGCACACGCGTTCTCTTATGTAGATTTAAGGTAATTTCTACAAAACGTCTGGCAGTCCATTTCAAACAACCATTTTTATATCGATATACAGTTGCTTAAACAAATCCCTGGCAAATTTGCATAAAATATTCTATTATAGACTGATTTATCACCTGATCAATTCTAAGTGAGCATATACTTGATTCTGAGCATTCAATACCTGAAACTTTCTGAACCAAGAATGTATGAAGTTCACAATCACGTGTTTTACATCTAATCCTCCCTCAATTGCGTAAATTTGTTTTGCCTTGCAAATTTTATATAAAATTAAAATTTTAAATTCATGAATACAGCTACCGTCATAACTAAATTCTCATTCCTTTCCAAATCAAGAACTGCATAAAAATTGCACAAAATTCTTTCAATTTTCCGAATATTCGACTGCCTACCCCTCCATAACGCTATTTTTACTATAAAACCATAAGAGATTCCACGGATTTAGGACAAAATTTCCATTCGACCTTATATTAGAAATTTTATACTCACTTTCACTTCCGATTATAATGTTTCTCGGAGATTTCATAGTTCTCGAGGGCTGCTGTATCCCGGTTGGAAGAGTAACTGATTAGCAATCGGAGGGTTGTGAGTTCGAATCCAACACCGTCGTGTACAAAGGGGGCTGGTGCACGTTAAATATGTCGTGACTTCAAATATCCTCACGTTGGCGTAGTGTGGAAGTTTGGAGAGTGGGGTGCCAGCTCAGGTGTGACCTCTTCATCTCACGTGATTCAAAATTACGTGATGTTTTCCTTCGATCTTTCCCTTGGGTTTGATCCCGGATCGTCGCCAAGAGCCCGTTGTGTTGCTCCAGTGCGACGTTAATTAAAATACCTACCTAAATACCTTTGTTCTAGAAAATATTACGAGTTGTTTTAATGCTTCTTTCATTAAAATTCAATCAAAATTAATGTTCCGTATTTAAAAAAATTAATGCTACTTCAAATCAGTTAGTCATTTATTAAAGGAATGAAATGGCGCTTGATCCCTTTGGTGCACTTTATGGAGGAACACTGGAATGAATCGTCATCTCTTTCAATTCCAGAGTGAGCCGAATGACCTCCATTACTTTAAAAAATTTCCTGCAGCAGTTTCCACTTTCTCTCTAAAGCCAGAATAGGTCACATTGTAACTCAGACCTACTTGAATCGTTTTCACCTGATTGATTGCAACAAGTGCTTTATTTGCCATGGATGTGGAAGCGACTTTGGAGCATTTCTTTGTAGACTGAACCGGGAAATATTTTTAGAATTCTCTTACAGAAAATTTGCGATTCATCTTCTATTCCTACTGTTTTTTCAAAAGTTCATTTTCTTTATATTGTTCCGCTGGTTTACAGAGGACATCGTGAAAAAATGTAATATTTACTAAAAATATTTTGTTTTGAATAAACTCATATCCAAGATGCATTAAATTCTCCTCTATTTTACTTCAAAAAATTCAGAAATTAGGTAATCATATTTCTTTTCTAAGTTAATCTGATTAAAAAATTGGCGTTTGTCAAATTGATCTTAAGAACTTTTCTACTCTTAAAAAAAGATTTTAAGAGAAGATGGATAATTACATTACAGAATTAATGCGGAATCGACTTTACTTCCAACAAAATTTGCTATTTCAGCTTATGGTACGTATGACTCTTCAAGCACTAATTCGAGAGAAAGTATTAGTTTCTACGTTACGCGAACTCGGGAGGGCATGTCTTTCGAAAGGACAGGGTGGAATTGATCCGCATTTTACGTATCTCTCTAAAAAAATTCTCATTCAAGCTGCCTGACCGAGTTTGGCACGAGATTCAAATTCGTAACCAAGTGTTCCAGTCTACCAGTTTCGAAATCTTCCAAGTGGTTTCGACGAGATATCTCGTTTATAATTATCTGACAACAAATAGGCTAATTACGAGATATCTCGTCATCAAAATAGTGTCGATTTTTTTATGATTACGAGATCCTTTTCAGTATTTTTCTAATGTCGAGATATCTTGTCGAGACCACCAGTAGGAGGGTTAAGAGCGAAGTCTTTAGCCGCTCGGCCACTGGTGGAACTAAACAAAGTTTGTAATTATGAAGTATTACAAATCATGGAAAATCCATTTTTGTCATTTTTCCCGACATGTGAATTGCTCGATGAAATATTGACATGAGTATCTGTTTGTGTTTCTCTAAGTGTTGTAGATTAATAACTTCTAAATTCTTCCATAAATCTTGTTCATTACTTACAAGAAGAAAACTGAATTTTATGTTCATCTGAATCAAATATATTCCATTACATATAATTATACCATGTAAACACAAGGGAGACTGTATATTAACTCTTATAGTTGTTGCCGATCTGCCAGTGGGCTAGAAACTTTAAGATCATTGCACATCTGGATCAAGCTATGAATTAGATCTTCTACTATTCCATCTATTACTTAAAAGGTGACCGACCCGAGCAACATAGTTCAGTATATCCAATACAGAACAGGTAGCTGTAATGAGCTTTTGTTACTATATGTTACTTTTTCCAAATAAACTAAGCAATTCGTAAAATATTCAATATCTTATGTGAAAAGAATTGAAATATCGTTCAAATATGCGTACCAATGTTCCATGTAACCAAAAATCCTGAGTAATTGGAAGTACATTCAATAGTAACTTTTCTAATGTGTTTGAAATGCAAAAATTCGTAAGATAATAGCTTTAGAGTTGTATTCATAACTTAGAGGAGTTGCGTATTTTGTGTAAGGTAGGGCGGGGTAACTGAGTACACGGGGCATCTTGGCACCCCTTTGTATTTTTTTATATGTGGATAGAGTGAATTTTCAAACCACGTACTGGTCTTTCCTCCAAAACAACTGTCAGATCCCCAGTGGCACTCTTTCAGTAGAGATGAAAGGTTATTCATAAATGGAATAGTTTGTGCTGCTTACAGCTTGAGACACTACCCTTTTTAAGCTATTCTGGTGAGTGTAATTTTATATTTACAATAAAAATAATTGAATGATTTAATTTTTATTTAAGTTCATTTTTTTTGTTTAGTATAAAAAAGTTATAAGGGGGTACCAGGTTGCTCGTGTCCAAAACTGATTAGGGGCAACTGGGTACTAGGGCTTGGGGAATTGGGTACGGGTAAGGCCAAGTTGCTCCATACAGTACCCAGTCAAATTAGTTCAGAATTCTATTGCTCAATCTTCAAACATTAATTATCATGGTCTAGTTATCACACATTGTTTTTAAGCACTGAATTTAATTCAATTTTTCCCTGCTATGTAATAAGTTACTTTAAAGGTTTTTCTGTCTAAGTGAGATCGAAAAATTCTCTTAAACATTTTGTTAATAAGTTTAACTTTGATTTAATGAAGTTTAACTAACATCCATAACAATTTGTACTTGTCAGTGATTTGTGGAAATAACTTAATATGTTAATTTTAGAGTTTTGTAACCCATTTTCTCAATAAATACAGTTATTTTCTTTAATTATAATCAAAAGTTATTACATTTCTTGCTGTTTCACATACACACGCGCGTCTATGTGCAAGCACACACAAAAGAGTGACAGCTATATTGTTGGCTAAGGAATACCTGAGACAGAGGGGTGAAACAGTGATTAAAATTAACCATACCTAGACGCATGTTAGTTTTGGTCATTGTTGCCTGTTCTGTTGGGAAAGTAGAGTCAATTCTTTCCTTAACGCTGGATTTTGAAGTGATTTATGTGAGTGAAAAATCTCCTTAAACTCTTCAGGGGGTGGATGGGCCCTTTCCACTTCCGTTTATCGTTGGCGGATGCTTGTAAAACGACAAATCTTTAAAACTCCCGATTTTAAGCTAGCATTTCTTATTTAACTGTGATATGTCGGAAAAGACTGACTATGCTTCTCCAATCATCTGGTGAAACCGTTAACACATCCCAAAAGAACACATTCTGTTTCCAAGTCTGAAGGACCCGAGGTTTGTCGCTAAGTACACCATCTCCCATTCAATTGGTGGAGAGTTTTAAAGACTTTGGGTTCATTTTTTACCCGTTGTGGGGGAAATGCTTGCATTCCTAATTCCAGGTGCAGGTTTTGTCTAGACGGTTCTAATAATAGCGATCACTACAAGGTCGAATACGAATTACATTTATGCCACGCGACTGGGATACCTGTTGAATCGGAGATCAAAACCATTCGGCTAACAAATTTACTTTATGTTTATCTTCCTTTCTCGTTAATTTTTTTTAAATGACTTAAATTCCACAACGAATCTGTTACAGGAACGTTTTGCCATTCGTCGAACTCTATGCAGATTTGTCTCCCCCTTATATTTCTTTTTAATTCGAATTCGATATTTTTGGTAGAGAAATAACTGTAAAATAACTTTATCTGTGCATAGCACTCAGTTTGGAAACAATATTAATTAATCTTAATATAATATAAAAATCGAACTCTAAAAGTTCGAAGGCTCCAACTTCACGTGGTGTTCTTCCCAGGTGGTCCCCCTCGAAGTTCCCCTTTTGGTTTTTGGGTAGTGTAGCTGCGCCTTACTGCACCCGAAAAAAACAGAAAGGGAACTTTTTATAACCAAACTATCTCGTTCCTCCAGTGTGTTGTTCCCCTTGGAATGCCGTTGATAGTCGTTTCACAAGAAATGAACCCAAAAGTAGCGAGAAAAGAAAGATTCGAAAAGAATAGGATTCTTCGAAATACAATAATACATACACTGACGAGCCAAAACATTATGACCATCCCCACATTTTTCAATGAACTCGTCTGGATGACGTGGAGGGCACGTGATTAGGTGAGAATGGTATTTAACTGCTGCTGTAGAAGGTAAGTAATCATTCTTGCACTTACTTTTGCGAGTGATGGGAAAGGCTGCTGATCTAAGCGAATTTGATAGAGGGCAGATCGTAATGGCCCGACGACTCGGAACGAGTATCACCGAAACTGCACGACTGGTAGGGTGTTCACGATCTGCCGTTGTTAGTATTCATGCAAAGTGGATAAATGACGGTGACACCAGCAGTAGACGCCAAGGTGTTGGTCGTCCACGCGTCATCAAAGAAAAAGGACGTCGGAGACTGTCCAACTTGGTAAAGCAAAATTGGTGCGAGACAGTGGCTCAGCTGACAGCCCAATACAATGCAGGTCCAAGCGCAAGTGTTTCGGAACACACAGTTCAGCGGACACTGTTGGATATGGGACTGTGCAGCAGACGTCCCACTCGTGTGCCTCTGTTGACCAAGCGTCATCGTCAACTACGCCTACAGTGGGCCCGGGAACATCGAGACTTGCGACCCACACCCCTCCAGACTCACCCTAAGGCGTAGAGCCGTACATTGGGGGGAAGGAATAGGTTGACTCCCAGCACTAGGAGGCCAAGGGCCCACTAGCCCCACCGCGCAGGGGAAGCACACGCCGGGACGCCCCTACAGTTTTTATTTTATAATTCAAAAATTTTACAATGTCTGCATAGTTACAGTTGCAGATAAGAACATCATTTCGAACATCAATAAGCAACATGGTGAACACAACAAACAAAACACAATTTAGAATTTTTACAATTTAGAAGGCAATGCCACACTGTACCGATAACCCAAATAGGATAGTAGATGTAAAAAGATAGATACGATATACGTAAGAAAGTCTATAAGTCAATTTGTTCCATAACAGCAGGCCCCACCCAAAACAAAGCATGAGAATCAGAACAAAACAGAACATAAAAAACAGGACAATAAACCAATAAATACAATAGAACATTAAAAACTCACATAAAATACAAGGTATCATAAATAAAAAAAGAAACATTAAGACAACATCAAGGAGAGAGAGAGGGGAAACAAGCAATTATTTGAATAAAATAATTATTTAAAACTTAACAAATAACCAATAAAAGCCAGGATAATATTTAATATACAAATATTTAAAGATAATATAAAATATAATTATACTTTGTGGAGGATAGACACTTAAACTATCTACCATAGTCCGTGCTGGCTTCGAGTATATTAATTTGCCGCTTAAAATTAGGACATTTCTTAGATCGGCAGTCGTGTCCCACATCATAGTTGGTTTTAAATTTAAAGTTCGAATATGTACAATTTATACACCTTTTAGGATTATCACACTTTTCTTCCAAATGTTCTCCCCCACAATTAATGCAAATACTTTTGTCAGTGCACTGGCTCTTATTATGACCAAATTTGCCACAGCCAGTACACTGACTGACGCTCTTAAATTCCTCTACCCGGACTTTTTGATAGCCCAGGTAGAGGTAGCCTTCCCTCATAATCTTTTTAAAAGCATCCGGGGCCACAGATGCCACCCAATGGTTGCCTCTAATTGAATTGATTTTAAACATGAATTCCATTTTTATCTCCTCATCAAAACAGTCATTTTTTAATTTAAGTGCTGGAAGGATTTCCTCTTTTCTAATTTATCTAAACCAAGAAGGACCACTCTCGGTTTCCTTTTTTCAGGTCTATAGATTTTAAAAACCTTATTTAAGTCTTTATTATTTTTAAGTTTATTTTGCAGCGTGTCGATTTCCCGTCGATCCCAGATCAACCGCCAAACCTCCTCCACCAATTCTCTGGATACGTTCGATCTTACAGCTTAAATTCTTAATATTATCTTGAACCAAATTTTTGTTTTTATTATGATCACTATTCTCTTTTGGTTTTAAAATCAGAGTATACGTCGCCCTGCTTCTAATAGTTTGAGAATTGCCTCGGTTAGGTGCAGATGGTGCAGAAACAAGCATTTCCGCATATGAGGGACGACAATCGGGTATCACTGTTTTCTAATCTCTCAACTCTTGTAAAATTTCTCGTGTATCTGATATTGATTCTTCTTTCGAAGATAATAGTGCATTCGATTTTAAATCTTTAATTAGTTCTGCTGAGCGTATGGAGGATTCCTCAAATAACTTAGTGAGATTCTTGATGTAACGTTCTCTTTCTTCTAAAACTCCATTCATTTTTGCCAACTCAAGCTCTTTATTTCGATTGATTACTTCAATTTCTTCCTCCATTTCATCAAGTTTTTTAACGTACGTTTTATTTAATTTGGAGTCAAACTGTAATTTTATCAGTTCTTTTCTCATTTCAACCATTTCATTGGATTCGCTAGTATTCGGGGATGTTGTGGGACTAGAGCCCGATAACTTATCCCTCAAGACCTCCCTCTTGAAGGACTCAATGATCCTACTCAGATAATCAGCCAATCCCTCCTGGAACGGATGAGATCTAATCTGGCTTTTGCCTTTAACTTTACAAAATTCAACGATTTTTATTACTGTCTCTTTTAGTTCTTTCAATTCGGGAATTCTCAATTCATTTATGGTGAAACAGTCCACCAGCTTCTCTACCCAATCCATACCTTGTTTTTTCCTTGTTTCATCCATAACAGAGAGACATAAAAACAACAGTACTAGTAGTAGCAAAAGGAAAAGGGGACTAGTAGATGGAAATTGGCTTGTTAGAAAAAACAAACATAGAAATCTAGTAAATACAATTTATCATAAGGACTAGTAGATGTAAAATTTACAAAAGTTTAAAATTAGTAAAGCAGCTATAGAGACAAAACAATTCTATTAACAGAAAAATATGGAGACAGAATTTAAAACAGAGTAATCGTAACAAGGTAAAGAAATTACAAATTTAAAACAAAGGAACTAGTAGATGAGAAAAATAACAAGAAATTAACTTAGAAAATCAGCTTTTGAGGTAAAACAATTCTATATACATGAAAATGGAGAAGAAATGCTAAACAAAATGACAGGTGATATGTAAAATATTGAATAAAATTTTAAAGGATTCACATTTGAAGTAATTTTTCAAGAAAGCTGACCATAAAAAGGTCTCTAAAAGTTTTTTCAGGTGAGGCAGCTCTGAAGATTTTCTTATTTTCAGAAGTCTTTCTGTTGAATTTTTAATTAAATTGATGTGGGATTGGTAGCACCAAGGAGTTCTTGACAAGAGCAGCAAAGCGATATCCACGGAAAATGATTCCAATACAATGGCCGAAATTAAAATTTTGACGAATTCTAAAGATGAATAATAGTCGGAATCCGGACTTAATTAAATCGGATTTTGGAGATTTTCACATCATTAAATTGGTCTTTCGGAGGCGCAACTTTATATAACTTTTCATATCTGTAGAGGATCTATTTCTGGGTAAATCTTGAAAAAATCAGGACCTAAGGAAAAACGCAGCTACTTCTGTGCTGAGACTGCAGGGGACCGGGACCATCGAGACTTGCGACCCACACCCCTCCAGACTCACCCTAAGGCGTAGAGCCGTACATTGGGGGGTGGAACATCGAGACTGGACCATGTATGAGTGGAAGAGAGTTGCCTAGTCAGATGAATCCCGATTTCTCATTCATCACGTCGATTGTCGTGTCAGGGTACGCCGTCTGCCAGGCGAACAGTTGCTCCCCTCTTGTACAGCAGGTCATACACAGGCTGGTGGTGGCGGTATTATGCTTTGGGGGACGTTCTCATGGGCGACTCTGGGACCCGTAGTTGTGGTAGAACATACCATGAACGCTGTGAACTATCTGAACATCATTGCGGATCAGTTGCACCCTTACATGGCGTCTGTCTTCCCAACTGGAAATGGAATCTTCCAGCAGGACAACGCCCCATGTCACAAGGCTCGGATTGTGTTGGAGTGGTTCGAGGATCATACTGATGAATTCCACTTAATGTCCTGGCCTCCTAATTCGCCGGATATTAATCCGATAGAGCACATTTGGGATGTCATGGAGCGGCAGCTCATAGCTCAAGCACCACCATGTCCGAATATCTCGACTTTGCGTGACCGCTGCTTAGACATTTGGTACAACCTGTCTCCAGTCATGTACCAAGAACTTATGGCATCTATGCCCAGGCGAGTTGCAGCTGTTTTGCAGGCCAAAGGAGGCGCAACGCGTTATTGAGTAGGTGGTCATAATGTTTTGGCTCTTCAGTGTATATTCTATCGAAGAGGAGCATTTAAAGAAGTAACGATAGTTCAACAAAATAAGGAAATCTTAATCTATTGTAAAAAGTCATTTGATTATATCCTTCGACAGTTCTGTGAACGACAAGTGAATTCTTGCTCTGAATTCGAATCCTGGTCGTGGCGTGGACGTACGTTGTCAATCAGAACGACAAAAGGAAAAAATACCTCGATTTCTTGTTCTACAACAGTTAAAACATTATTGAATGGAGACAATACCTGAAATAAAGAAATCTAAACAGTACATTCGATAACAGTCGACTGGGCAATAATGGAAGACAATGGAACTTGGTAATGGAAAACAATGGTACCATTTTATTGTCTCTAGGAACAATGTAATTGAACTCTTTTAATTTTATAAAAGACACAATAATTGAAAAATAATTATTTAAGATTAAATAACTGCGTCATTACAAGTCAGTTGAGAGTATCTGAGTCGCTCTCAGTCTACTGCAGATGTAGAGACCAGTGTATTTACAACTGCAATAAAATAAAATTTATATTTTCTAACCATGAATCCAGCACTTAAATATTATTAAATAACGAAAGAACACACCAGATTCTAAAAAGAAATTTCTCTTTACTATTTCTAAATTTTAGGTAGCGGTGCCCACTTACCCCGGCGACATAGTTCCTGTGACTATACATATACAGTAGAGTCTCGTTTAAACGACATTCCGTCTTATCCGACGCCTCCAAAAAACCCCTCATAAATCGGCGACGAGAAAAGTGTGCCCGCTTGTTTGCGAGCGTGAGACATTTTAACACAACTCTTGTCAATAGCGATGGCAACTAAATTGATGATCAAGTACCAACTGTTGAGCCTCTCAGAATCTAGCATAACGATGGAATTAAGCTCTAGAAACCGCCATGAAATACGTTGAGTAACAAGGAGCTATGGGGATTACATAATGATGCTGCAAAGATGACGAGACATGGCAATAGTCGGGAAAGCAGACTAGGATCACAATTTTTTTTAAATCATCACACAGGACTGAACTTTTTATGGATTTAACTTCCAACAATGCTGTTACTGTAAGTTCATTTTATGCAATTCTATATTTATTTGTAGTCAATTTTTAACGTTAACTTCAATTCGTTACAATACAGTACGATGTTTTGGCGCTAATTTGTAAATAAATTACTATATAACGTTGTAGTGTATTGAATTGTTTTTTTCTGTTGATTTTTTGTAAAACGTGATGTTTAGGTGATTAATTTGTAAAATTATAACGTAGTTTGACGTTTATTAGGCTTTTTCTTAATTCCTCCCTGTTATCCGACATTTACGCTTATCCGACGTTCCATGATGAGAAAACAAATTGTAATCTGTTTAAAATATATGTTAAAACAATAAAATATATCAAAATACGTAAAATTAATTTTCTGACCTAAAAACTAGTAGTCAAGCTTTAAAAAGCTGAATCGTAAAAATTGCTTTGTCAGTATATGAGTTTCTGCTTTGTTCAGAGTAAATGTAAAATACTAGCTGGGCTACCTTATTTAAAAGATTTTCTTATATTATATGTCCGCTTATCTTCACCGAACAATGAGTTTTATTACCAAACTAGCAGAGTAACCCGGCGTTACTCGTGTTGAATTGGTTAACTAATTTCAGTATTAATTAATTAATTTCCGTATTCGTTAATAAATTGTAATTCCCATTCATCCCATATAACAACTACCACAATCTAATAAAGGTACACAATTGTTAAACACCCAATTTTACAAATGCAAATAAATGTAAGAATAGGGTGCACAATATTCCGTAAAATTAATATTTAATTATGAAGACATGAAGCTGGTGAAATATATACAAATGAAGCGTTCTTATTACAGGTGCAAAAATGATGAATGCCCGTCTGGCATCACAAACAGTTCCTGAGCACGTATTGCCCATTCGAGAATCGTTAACTAACATCAGAGGAACGTCTTTCCTTGTTCGATTTCAGCTCGAACTCCTTTTGCGCGCGTTCGTACTTTGCGCAGCCCATCGGATGTAGAGGGCGCTGGTGATGAGAAGTGCGGGAGGTTTGTAGTTTTCATCCCTACAGAATCGGCCGTCCTGCGCACAGACGTCCTCGGCTGGCAACTCCACAGCATCAAATGAATTGGTATATAGAAAGATGAATCTGAAAAATACAAAAGGAAAAAAGGAAAGAAAGTATCTAGTTCTTCACACTATGTGAATTCACTAGTGTAGATCATTCGACCATAGCTTCATGTGGTCGGCAGCGGTAGATGTCTTGTTAGGCCCGTCATGGCATCCGACCTTTTCCACATCATACCGGTCTTTGAATTTGACAGACGTGACTCTGTAAGGACCGTAAAACTTGGCCCTCAGTTTTAGGCCTGTCCCATACTAAGTCCTTTGAATGGCAACTAAGTCGTTCAGCTTGTAGAGGTAGGGTTTCTTTCTTCTCTTATTGAACTGTCTTCTATTTTCTTCTTGTAGCTGTAGGATATTTCTTTTAGCATCATTTCTCATCTCATCACGTTTATACATTAGATGATTTAAATACTCTTCATTCAGTACTCCATTGATTCTCATGTCTTTATTTTTCATATTTGTTCCCAACATCAGGTACTGTTGATCACACGCTGTACATTGGACACATATCTGAACCATTTGATCGGGTCTTCATGAGAAAGCTTTGCCAAAACAGGTATTAGTATCCTGTGCATTCGTTCAATCTGTCCATTTCCTCTGGGGATTCCAGTCGTGATTTTCACACGTTCTATTCCTTCGTCGGTGCAATAAGCTTCAAACTCGTTTGCAGTAAAGGCAGAACCTTTGTCGGTGATTATCCTGGCAGGATTTCCAAAAACCGTTTGCTGTAATTTGAATTTATCAATAGCTTCCTGTGAGGATGGAGATTTCACAGGGTAAAACCAGGTGACTTTCGTAAACGCATCTACGACAGTAAAAATGTATTGATATCGTTTATTTGTAGAGGGAAGGGGTCCAATAAAATCTATATGGTATGTACTTAACGGAATGTTTTCTTTGTGTATAGGGTTCAAAAAGCCTTCACCCTTACCATGCTTTCTATTATACAGGATACACTCTACACAATTAGCTATTACAATTTCGATTTTGTTTCGCACATTAGGGATATAAAATTCTTGCCCTAGTATTGTTTCTGTCTTTACAGTAGCAAAATGGCCGTTTTTATGCACTTTCCGTATAATTTCGTTATGTAACGCTTCTGGTACCACTACTAGATCTCTTCCGTTTTCAAATTTATTCAAGATGTCGTTTAGGGCAAAGTAACCCTTTTCTTCACCCTTCTCAACCAAGGTTCTGATTAATTTTATCTGTTCGTCCCCATTTTGAGCAGATATTATTTTAGTTGTTAATTCGTCTTGTGCTCGTGTAACAACCAAAACGGCGTTACGACTAAGAGCGTCTACATGCCTCATGGAAGTTCCTGACCTGTGAACAATTTCGTAATCGAATTCTTCCAGGAATAAGGCCCAACGAGCTACTTTTGGCGCAAGTTCTTTCTTTGATAGTGTTTTCTGGAAAGCAGCGCAGTCAGTTACAATTGTGAACTTTGAACCTAACAAATAGTTCCTAAATCTTTTTAAAGACTCAATCACTGCCAACGCTTCGAGCTCGTAACTGCAATATTTTTCCTGTTGGGGTGTTGTTTTTTTGCTCATGTATTGTATCGGGTGTAAATTTCCATCATCGGTTTTCATTAACAGTACAGATCCAAATCCGAGACTACTTGCTTCAGTATGCAATTCCAGAGGTACGCCCTGTTTAAAAATGTGTAAAACAGGTTTTTGAGACAAAATGTCCTTCAATTTGTTAAACGATAACAATTGTTGTGCTCCAATCGTGAATACTTTTTCCTTTCGTAGTAAGTCGCTTAACGTCTTAGCGATTAATGAGTATTGTGGGATAAATTTAAGGAAATATCCCGTCAGTCCTAGAAATGATTGCATTTGTTTTACTGATTTAGGGATCGGAAAATTTTTTACAGCACAAGTTTTACTAGGGGAGGGTTGAATTGTACCATTTTCAATTACATATCCGAGAAATTCTATCTTTTTTTAAATTGGCACTTTTTGAAATTAAGCTCCAGGCCATTTGCTGCGGCGATTTTAAAACGCGTTTCAGTTTCTTTAAGCCTTCTGCTTCGTCCTGTGAGGGAATAATAATGTCATCTAAATAAACTACAACTGTGTTGTCATGAATTAGTTCTCTGAAGACATTATTAAAGAATCTCATAAATACATTTGGAGATGTACACAGACCAAATGGAGCTTTTACAAATTCATACTGCCCGTTTTGATTTGAAATCATTTGGTTGAGCACGAACGATTGACGCTGCTTTTTCATGATCCTTATTAAATGGCATCTTATTTATATTTTCGCACGTGTTTCGGTTTGTTTCTTTTTTGAAATTACGACGCGATGTCTCATAATCATTCAATTTGTTTACTAGTTCCTCGATATTTTTAATTTTAGGCAGCTCATCGATAAAGTGTTCACGTACTTCAGAGGATATTTTCTGTTTCAGTTGGTCTGAAACCAAAAGTTGTTTTAAATCTTCGAAAGTTTTAACGTTTAACCCGGATGTCCATTCATCCAAGTAATTTTCCAGTTCAAATGCAAAATCGCGCCAAGAGGCAGACGGTTCTTTTTTATGGGCAACAAATTTTTGGCGGAATTGTTCAGGGCTTAACTTGAAGCGTTTTAGAAGCAATGTTTTAACATGACTGTATTCATTAGCATTAGGATCGGGTTCTCGGGCGACAATGTTGACAATTTCCAATGGAAGCAGATGTGTGACCCAATCTTCCTTGAGAATTTCAATACGACTTATCTGTCTCTCAAACAATGACAGATAGACACTAATATCGCTACCAATATCATAATGAGGCATTAATTTCAATACGTTTTGCGTTTTCGGGACTGTTGAAGAAACAGGACTAACAGTCTTTATTTTCGCTTCTAGTTCTAATTTTTTTAATTCGAATTCTCGACTTTCTTGCTCCTGCCGAACAGCAGAGATTACTTCTAAGCGAATTTACGCAAATCTTTCATCGTATTTATCATCTTTAGTTATTAATTCTACTATCTCAGGGATTATAGCACCAAGTTGTACAGTTAATCCTAATTCATCGGTGAGATTTAGGAGATCAATCTTTCGTGCTCTTTGTAAGAATGTCATTTTTAAAGATTGTACTCACAAGATTGCTGTCCAGAAGATCAATGTTCCATGAGATATCCACTGTATCCACGTTTACGATTGTTGTCCAGAAGGTCAATGTTCCAGTTCCACAGAAGTTAGAGCATTGAGTTCAGTTCTAATTCACCTGCTTTAATATATTTTTAAAATCTACTTCACACCGGAATGTCCGTGTATACCGGCCGAGCCCCCAAAATTGTAAGAATAAGGTGCATAATATTCCGGTAAAATTAATATTTAATTATGAAGAGATGAAGCTGGTGAAATATATAGAAATGAAGCGTTCTTATTACAGGTGCAAAAATGATGAATGCCCGTCTGGCATCACAAACAGTTCCTAAGCACGTATTGCCCATTCGAGAATCGTTAACTAACATCAGAGGAACGTCTTTCCTTGTTCAATTTCAGCTCGGACTCCTTTTGCGCGCGTTCGTACTTTGCGCAGCCCATAAGAGGTAGAGGGCGCTGGTGATGAGAAGTGGGGGAAGGTTTGTAGTTTTCATCCCTACATAAATGTCATATTTAACATTTTACATTTTTCTAGAATTTAAATTTTTAGTAAGAAAGAAAAATCTCTAGAGTGCCAATGTCACCCAGAATGCATAGAATAGTTCAAAGTATGAATATAAATGCCTTGTATGTGTCATTTAAAATCAAAAGCGTTTCCCGAAATTATCATACAATGATTAAAAAAGGTTTTTGAAACTAATTAAACCATAATTTATCTTCATTACAATTATTGAACTAAAAACATCAAATTCAAAATCCAGAAATACATCTTAAAACAGATAAAAAAAAGCTTCGAACGAAAAGTAATGAATGTATCCGTGTTTTCACTACAAAATAGATTCTTGGAATACAAAGGACAATTTTAAAAAGCAAACGATTAATTATTACCAAAGTTGCAGTATCAGCTACCGGTCTTATTTAAAAACGTTCTGTTCTGTATAGTTAAATTCTATTTATCGTCTCTCAAAAATATTCAGAATTTTTTTATATTTCGTAAAGAAAAAAAAAGGCTCGAAACAAATAAACTTTTAGAATTTAAATTCCGTAAAAATAGTTTTGGAAAATAATTGATATTTAAGCATCACTGGTAAAACAATCCAAGTAATTGCAATGCTCAATATACCTCCCAACTACTGCAAAATTATCAAATTATGGTTGTTTTAAGTGTAGTTACTCCGATGTTTTAACTTGAAACTCTTAAATATGTAAGCTAAGAAATTTCAAATAATTCATTCATTAAACTAAAACGTGGTGTATCAAATATAAAACATTAAATTAAAATATGTTGAACAAATCTTATGTGTTACTTGTACAAACACAGAAACAAAATCAAACAGAACGGAAGACTAACAGACTTACACAACCAAGTTCAGTCACTAAATGAATGTAAGAACTCACAGTATGAAAGGTTTCATGAAAATATATTCAACCGTTTGGACGTAGCACGGGCACATACACATACAAATGGACAGACACGAAACGCGCGAGACGGATTTTGCATCAGATGGGTCCAAAACGGATAGAAAACTTGAAATGTGTCGAAAATATTCAATGTACAAACAAGCACTCCATTCTTATTTATTATATAGATTAAATTCCACTATAATTTTCACCCACAATTATTTTCAATATACTGAATACTTGTAGTCAGACCAGTTTAAAACGTTAAATTGGTCACTGAATGTGTCATTTCCTCTAACGACGTTTTTTTTGCTTCACGGTTAAAAGATCGGGGGATCTATGGGTTAGTCATGACCTTAAGAAAATTTTATTTTTTAAAATTATTTTATTATTTGTAAGTTTCGTCGAATGTGGTATACTTAACTTTATTCGCCTCTATCAGGAAAATAACTTACACAAACGCATTCAATGACAAGTGACAATTAGTTAAAAGAAAACATTTAAAGTAAGGAAATAATTTCGGTATTATCAAACAACATTAATTATATTGTTACTTTTTCGACATAAAACAACATTATTAAAGTTGCAACTGTTTAAAAACGTTTCTTCTAGATCCTCGTTAAGAAGGACAACTAACACCTAAGAGAAGGATATGAGATCAACACCTCGTCATTATAAACGACTGTCAGATGATGAGGTCAACACCTGAGCTGGAACCCCATTCTCCAAACTCACGCCACACCAACGTGAGAACATGTGAGAACTACGACAGATTTAACAACTCACATTACTCGGGTTACTAATCCGTGACTCTACCAACTACGCTACCGGGGCCACTTCAAATAAAAAACTCGAAAAATCATTCAGTTTATTATTAATTCTAGGAGTTATTTATTGATTTAAGACTTACAAGAGGTAGCGTGTTTTGCGGAATTACGAGAAAACCCAGATAAGTTTTTAATTACATACTTCCAAATGAGTATTCAATCATTTGACGAGCTTGCAGGAAAATTACTGACCAGATTTTGTCTCAAAATACCTGGATGAGACTCTCCATACCTCCAATGGAAACAAAACACCCGACAAACACCAAACCACGCTCCTCTTTTCTTTGCTTGGTCATGAGTTTTCTGCAGCGATATTTCATATTTCTCTCTCACACAGGATATCTTTTTACTTCTTCAATAAACAATTCTATATCCAAATCATCAAAGTTTACCGCCATTACTATAAAAATACCAATAATTTATATAAAATAATACGCCGTATTGACTTTTAAAATAACGATTATAATTAGGTGAATAGTGAACAAGGTACTGAAAGAGACCGGAGGAGCGTGCGCCGCTACCGTGCGGCGACGTGGGGAACTACGGCACAAATTGCACTCAAGGTGGACGTATGTAGCCGCAGCATCACTGGAGGTATGTGGTCACTACACTATCTGATCTCCTGTATCTCAGACCGCACTTACGGTACCGCAGAGGCACCGGATGTTTAAAAATTGGATGTGTGCACCGGGCCTTAACCAGTATATTTCGGTATTATTGGTGTATATTTCGACCAACTTTCCTTGAATAATTTATTGAATACGCAATGATTTGTAGAATTCTGTTTCATAAGCTTTTTAGGTAAGGCATGTAACTTATTTTAAAATGTCCGGAATAGATACATGTGAATCCTCCGTTGAAAGCAGTGATTTTCTTTTTGAAAAATTCTGTAAAATCGACCTGCTTTTTGAAAAATTTTTATCTATTCAGTTTAATTTATCTACACCGATTACATTTATTTCTAACCCAAGCACCGTTATTCCGAAAAGCACAAACGAAAAACCCATTGATCATAAAAGCGTAATTTTGCTACTCGGTATCTGGCGGCACCAGAATTAATGTTTACTTTTTTTTATAAAACTTTGTAGAACTTTCTGGAAAGTTCGAAAAACGGAAACTTCCTTGGACTCATGATGGAGAACATTCCAGCACCCACTCGATTCTTAGCTGGTCGTAATCATTATCGTCTTTATCGATATTTTTCAAATGTCTTTTTTCGAATTGCTCTATTTCAGAATACACCCAGGCAGTCGAAGTATAGTGTAGAAACTATGAA
The DNA here is from genome assembly GCA_933210815.1 of Meta bourneti. Lineage (NCBI taxonomy): Eukaryota > Metazoa > Arthropoda > Arachnida > Araneae > Tetragnathidae > Meta > Meta bourneti. The sequence continues at coordinate 70,245,460 of OW119925.1, forward strand.
AAAGTTGAAACGTATTTTCCGTACAAATTAAATCATTGCATTTTTCTGTGAAAGAAAAGTGATTATTCTAATTCACTTTTCAAGCAACATTTAACCATTTCAACCCGAGCAACGCCGGGTAATTCAGCTAGTTGTTTATAAATATGAACATCCAAGCAATCATTCTGAGGATCTGTGAATACTTTGAAAAATGCTTACTATTCCAATGTTCTTCAACAGGTTTACATAAAAGGGATGAAATAATTCCCTTCTTACTCTCCCCAGAAACTTCTTCCCCATTAACTCGGACTTTTGTAGCCGGCCACTCCTCTTCATTCAGTTGTTACAATTGGAGTCCCTTCCACCATCTGGATATCAACAGGTCTTTAACGGGACACCCAAGGGATGGAAGGTCTGCTGGGTTGAGATCGCCTGGTGCATGTCTCCATGAATATTTTTTTGACAGCGTTCGGATCTCTTTCACACGGTTGTTTTTAAATACTCCCCAATGCTCTTCTCCTTGTATCCAACAAAGTGAAGTAGAAGAGTCTGTCCAATATAAGGGGAGAGAGTAATATCTTTCAAATCCATTGCCTTCATGACTCTAGAAGCAAGACGGGCACCAATGCTACACGCCAATAATCAAGCCTGGGAATAGACATTTTGTGTAAAGCTGCTACTCTACTTTTCCCTGGGATAAGGAGTACCGTTACTTTTCCTTCTTGACTATTCGAAGGAATACAGCAACCCCATAACCAGATTTGCTAGCATCGCATAATGTATGCCAACTCTTAATATGACATCGTATTGGCAGATATCAAGGCATCTTGAAATTTTCACTTCCGATAGTAGTGGCAATCAATAATCCAGTCTTAAATCTCTTGCATTTCTTCAGGCAGCGTAGAGTCCCAACCAATTATGAGAATCCATTGTTGAACAAGAATCTTTGGGAATAGTGTGACGGGCAGAAAAACCCTAGAAGATCAAAAATTCTACAGACCGCTGATAAGACATCTCTTCTGGTAACAATGGATTACATTTCACCAACTGGTTTTTAGATCGCTAAAGATATTATCCTTACCTTTATCCCACAGTAATCCAAGAACTAAAATGGGATGTTTTGTTTTATGTTCTTTAAAATCATTGTGCCTCCACCCTTTTAGGTCGAAGCAATCCTTATCCAACAATTGTCTTGACTCTTAGATGAACTTTTGTAACGTTTCCTCACTTGATATAGAGACCACACAATTATCTAGTAGAAAGATCTTTTTAGTGTCTCGGCAGTCTCCTGGTTACAATGTGAGCTTGATTCTGATGATTTAACACAGCAGCTAACAGGAATGGGCACAGGTTTTCTTTCGGTTTGCTGGTATTTCTGAACACATTATAACCCAATATTTTCGCCCACAAATCACGCATTTAACTTTCAATTTACAAGCCTTTGCATGATGCCAAAGTTTAAATTAAAAAGTTTCAAATTAGTAGAAGCCTTCTTTTAATTATTCTATTTTTCTTCCAGAGACATAAGTTGTGCTTGAAAATACTCTTTTCTATCATACTATTTACGGCAGATAGCACAGCTACTTTTTCTTCCTTTTTTTCATTTGTAAATAAATCATTAGCAGTCGGTGCGTATTCCTCATTTTTTGAAGCGATTTTTTCTTAGACATAGATTGTTTAAGATCAAAACCTTTGATTGCCATTGAGATACGTTCTTCATTCTCTACTTCATTTCGAATAAATTTCATAAAATCGTAGAGACGATCTTTTCATGCTTCTCCCAATTTTGGCTTCCTCAACCAGATTCTAAACAACTCCTCGGGGATACACGACTCGACTAGAAGAAATAAAACTGCCTCAAACATTTTTGCGTATTACCCAAAGATTCTGATGCTCTTAACTGCGATTCAAGTTGATCATACAAAGATGATAGAGAAAACAGAGAATTTGAATTGGAGTTCTGTATCGCTAGTGTATATATATATAAGTAATACTCTGATGTAAAACTCCACTAAAATGTCCTCTTTCCCAAATCTGAATTCAAAACTTCCGATCACCTTAGGATACTTTTCAGCTGTAGCTGGATAACTTTGACCTAGGTCTGTGGCACGAGAATTCGGAATACTGCACTGTAAAAGATATTGGAATTTATCATTTGGAACAATGATCTTATCCTCGTCAATATTTTTAAACATTGACCAGAACGATAACCCTTGACACTTTCATCGTGCTTCCAGAATTCAATTCGCGGAAGTTTGAACTTTCGGGCTACTTTTTGTGGGCATACATTTGAAACACTTTCGATTTCTTTTAATCGTTTGTTAAAAACAGCCTTAATTGTATAAGAACTATTTTGATAGTAATCCGTTGACTTTTTGAGTTCCTCATCTGAAATGTCCTTAGTTTCCAGCAAAAGTTCAAAAATTTCTTGATCCAGTCTTTGTAGTTCTGAGAACTTCACGTTTAAGTTTTCGAAATTTCCTCCAATTTAAAAAATTTCATCTGCGTCGTTTGAGTCGATGCCTGCCTTATAAAGTATCTTTTTTAGAATGCACGCAGGGAAAATCTTTGCTCCTTGCCAAGAGCAGAAGCTTTGTCATCTCTCACACTGTTGCCATTCTTAGGAAACCAAATCATACAAAAATATGACAATAACTAAAATGCAAACGATAATTCAAGTTATTTTAAAAGAAGCTATTTTAAATAAGACAGTTAACGATAAAATAAGACGTATAATCATGCTTTATAATTCAAAGATTTTTTAAATTGGTTTACATTACAAGGCAGTTAAAATTATTAAAACTTACATTTGTTTTTCAAGTTGTAAATTATATTATTGGATTATACTCTGTACTCAAAAGCCTAGAAACATCTATCATTCTAAATAGGAACGTAGTTTCCATTTAGATACCGGATCTCTGAATTGACAAAAAAATGCCACAAAGAATCGAATCGATTTAAAATTGCATGTCCCCCCCCCCCCAGTTGGAGTACAGGGAATTTTAAATAAAACTTTCCTGATCTCGGAATAATATCACGGCTAGAAAATATTCTAACAAGCTAATGGTAATGGTAATTAATTAATGCCGCACTGGAAAAACATAACGGGCTATTGGCGACTGTATGGGATTAATCCCCAAGGGAAATATCCGAGGACAAAACGAAGTAATTTTGAACCACGGTCAGATGAGGAGCTCAACATCTGAGCTGGCACCCCACTTTCCATCCAACAAGGACTTTTGAAGAGTTGGAAGTTTTAGTGTTAAGTGAAAGATCATGTTTTTCCCTTTATGAGTTGAAGCTGTTCTTATCTAACTTTGCAATCTCAAACATCCGTTGAAAGTATTGATTTCCTTTTTTAAAAGCGCTGTAAAATGGATCTTCCATTTTTTGAAAAACTGTAATAGATTGACTGTGTTTCGTCGGTACTGAAGACATTTAATTTAAAAACAGGCTGTTCTTAAGACAAAAAATATATGAACCACTCGAAAATAAATTTGTCATGTATATCCCATCAATATGATTTGTCAGCCTTTCATAATGATGGTGGAATTCGGGAATATCGCATTCCTGGTGTTCGAGTAATGCGCTGTAAATTTGCCATTTTTACAGGAAATAAACTTTAGAGGCACTCACAATTGTATTCACTTGAAAACGATAGCTATTTTAATGCTGAATTAGTTTACTGAAATATTTTGAACGTACTTTTACGTATAATCACAACTTAATTTGTGCATAAATTTCAAATAAAAATCGCTTTTCACGGACATAAAAGCAAAATTAGCCAAGAAAAATTTATAACCATATAAATTTTTACTACACTTCCTCTCAATAGCACATCATTTTTAACTTTGACATTTATTTCATAAATCCACATCCTCTGAAAACGTACAAGTATGAATATGTGCTTATTTATTGAAGGAGCAGATGCGAAGCGTAGGTGTATATACTATAACATATATAGCTGGACACTTATAAATCGAGTTCACATCTCCATGAGCAACTCAAGTTGAAGGTGGAAGAGAAGGTGAATTAGATGCGTTACGAAAAGATTTAAGAGTCCTTAATTACTGTATTATATAATTTCAAACATTATGGATATAGCAGCCGTGATAGCAAATCCTACATCCATCGCCAGCTTAGCCCTCCTTCCTCTGTTGCTGCTGTCCTTAGCGAGGCAAAAGAACTCTCCCACCCCATCAACAATAATCAAGGCAGAGTATGATTATGTCATAGGTAAGCTGCTCACTCTTCTCACATGCTATTATGCTCCATGCTCACTTCATGAAGCATTTCTCAATAATTATTATTTATAACTATTCCTATTATCCAGAACCCCATGCTCTACATCAATAAGTCTCCCAATTGAGAAGACGAGGTTCCACGGCTATTATAGTTCAAATATATAAAATTTTAATCCGTGGATTATTTATAACCCACTGATTTATACTCTACTAGAAGAAGTACCCGGTGTCACCTGGGTTAAATTCGTTGTAATTGATCTGAATGTTTCTCAATATTATTTTAACGGGTTTTCAAAATGATTTTACCCCCTCTGCACACACAGTACAAATCTAATGGGATATAATATGTAGAATATGTTTTTCCCAAGATTCAAAAGTGTGAACGTACCAAAAATGATGTGCATTGGTCATACAGGGATCGTAATAATACTCAATGCTATTTCTATGATGGATTTCGATTTGATTTTATCTCCCTCCGCAGACCCAGTACAAATCGAACGGGATTTAATATGTAGCTCCTACGTTTCCCACAAAGCCTTAAAGTATGTCTATCAAATTTGATGTCAATTGATCTGCGATCAATGTCATTCCTATCAGTATTTTGAATTAATTTAAGCCCTCTGTTCACATCCAAGACAAATAGAACAGGGATTAATATATAGACAATGTTTCCCTCAGGGTTTAAAAAATGAGTGTACAAATTTGGTATGTATTGGTTGAACGGTGTGTATTGTATACAGTACGGATGCCAACACTCTCTCTCTCTCTCTGCTTGATATACACTGAAGAGCCAAAACATTATGACCACCTACTCAATAACGAGTTGTGCCTCCTTTGGCCTGCAAGACAGCTGCAACTCGCCTGGGCATAGATGCCACAAGTTCTTGGTACATGACTGGTGACAGGTTGTACCAAATGTCTAAGCAGCGGTCACGCAAAGTCGAGATATTCGAACATGGTGGTGTTTGAGCTATGAGCTGCCGCTCCATGACATCCCAAATGTGCTCTATCGGATTAATATCCGGCGAGTTAGGTGGCCAGGACATTAAGTGGAATTCATCAGTATGATCCTCAAACCACTCCAACACAATCCGAGCCTTGTGACATGGGGCGTTGTCCTGCTGGAAGATTCCATTTCCAGTTGGGAAGACAGACGCCATGTAAGGGTGCAACTGATCCGCAATGATGTTCAGATAGTTCGCAGCGTTCATGGTATGTTCTACCACAACTACGGGTCCCAGAGTCGCCCATGAGAACGTCCCCCAAAGCATAATACCGCCACCACCAGCCTGTGTATCACCTGCTGTACAAGAGGGGAGCAACTGTTCGCCTGGCAGACGGCGTACCCTGACACGACCATCGACGTGATGAATGAGAAATCGGGATTCATCTGACCAGGCAACTCTCTTCCACTCATCCATGGTCCAGTTTCGATGTTCTCAGGCCCACTGTAGGCGTAGTTGACGATGACGCTTGGTCAACAGAGGCACACGAGTGGGACGTCTGCTGCACAGTCCCATATCCAACAGTGTCCGCTGAACTGTGTGTTCCGAAACACTTGCACTTGGACCTGCATTGTATTGGGCTGTCAGCTGAGCCACTGTCTCGCACCGATTTTGCTTTACCAAGTGGGACAGTCTCCGACGTCCTTTTTCTTTGATGACGCGTGGACGACCAACACCTTGGCGTCTACTGCTGGATCTCTGCAACTCCCATGATTTAATAATTCTAAACCTCCCCGATAAAGGGCCAACCTTTGTCATACGGTTAGGGGTTGGCCAGATCTAACATTAATTACCCGTAGCCTCCAAAATTTTATTAATGACTGGACTATTCTGGATAAAGTGCCCCTCAGTGATCACAGATATGTGATGCTGGAAATTAACTTTAAGATTACAATATCCCATAGGTTTTTCCTCAGGACAAAATTTGGCCTGAGGAAATTCCCAACCTTATTCTAAAAGTCAGTTCCTCAGTTAACTAACCTAATTACTAACCTGGGTTCCACCTTAGAAATAGAAAATTATTTTCAAACACTCACCAGCATTGTTACTAACACAGCACTAAAAACCTTAAAGAAAACCCCTATTAAAAAATTCACAAAATAGTTTGGTGGACCTAAAATTTGGCCTCCTCACGAAACGGAGTGACTGCTCTATACAAGAGATTCAAAAGCTTACAAAAGCTTCCGGAGCTGATGTTGACGAGATTCGGGTCTGGGAGCTATCCTTTAAAAGGGCTAGAGCCGATTACAAAAAGAAAATTCTGGAGGCAAAAAGAACAGCCTGGAAGAGATACTACTCTGGGTCCTCCGATAAATTTGGTAGCCTTTTCAAAACTGTATTTTCTAATAGAACAAAAAATATAATACCATAAATTTAATATTACCTAATCAGCCCAACTTATCTCAATCAAATAAACTGGAAATCTTAATGGATCATTTCTTTTCCCCCACTTCTGGATCAACTATTAATGAAACTATAGTAACACAACCAAACCTTGGAATTAATGTATCAGAGGAAGACCTGGAGCTGGTCTTCGCAAATCTTAAAAGCGGCAAGGCTCCAGGGCCCGATCTTGTCAACTATACAATTTGGAAATTTATTTTTAATAATTACCCGACTCTGTTATTGATTCAATTCCAAAAAGCAATACAATACTCCTATTTCCCCAGGTGTCTCAGGAGTGGGGAGGTCCGTTTCCTGGTTAAACAGGGAAGGGACCCCTCATCCTGTGACGCCTACAGACCAATTTGCCTGCTTCCAACTCTTGGAAAAATCCTAGAAAGAGTTTTCTGTAAAATTTTAAATACTTGGCTTGAAGATAATTCTGTTTTACATACGCTACAATTTGGTTTCAGGGAGCAGCGCTCCTGTGAGGAGGCAATCCATACAGCCATTTCCAAGATTAAAGCTTACTGGGGAATTGGTCATTGTGCTCTGACAACTCTAGATATAAAAGCAGCTTTTGACACGATGGACTGGTCGGTCCTGGTCGACACTCTGGGGCTATACCGAATCCCCCAATTTATCATAAATTTTATTAAATCATATCTCACAATGAGAACAATAGAATATAAGGATAACAATTTAAATATTATTCGTCAAATTAATCGAGGTTGTCCACAGGGTTCGGTCCTTGCACCGACCCTGTGGAACATTTATTTTAATAGAGTATTAAACTCATCTGATAGCAATATACATATCCAGGCTTTCGCTAACGACCTGGCAGTCATAACCCCAGGCGTCACGCGAAGGAATTTAGAATATAATACTAACAAAGCACTTGACCAAATAGTTCACTCTTTAAAAAACTTGAAGTTCCGACTGTCGACAGGGAAGTGCCAGTCCATCGTGTTTTCTAAAAATTCAAAACTCAAGCGCAATCCCATTTTTAGGATTGAAAACCAATCAGTCAAAATCTCCCAAAATTTAAAATACTTAGGACTTATTATTGATAACGGCCTCACATGGAATGATCATATTGCATCCCTCTCGGAGAGGTGCCTCCTAATTGGAGACTCCCTCTCCAGAGTTTCGGGCGGCGGTTGGGGAGCGGATGGCCGTCTCCAGCGAGAGTGTATCTCGCGGTCACCAAAAAAAATTTTGACTTATGGGGCGGCCATCTGGGGTGGTTCACTCAAGAAAGCACAGTGTATAAAACTCCAATCCATCCAGAGACCCTTTATGATCAAAATAACCCCTGCATACAGAACCACCCCTAACGACTCCCTAACTATCATTGCAGGCATACCACCACTCCATGTGACGGTCACAGATCTATTTAAAAAATTCAAAATATGGAAACTACGTCTCCCTGACCCAGAAATCGAAGGACTGTCGCCATCAATTCTTGATAATACTGTTAAAATTAATAATCTGCCCTCACCTCTCTTAAAACTCAATATCCAGGATAAAATACTTACTTCCTTTTAACGTAATAAATTTTAAAATTTTCACCTATGAAATTTATTTTTATTCTTACCTGAATTGTATCGTACCTGGGCCTCTCTCCTCCCTCCTCTTACGGTTTGATTATTCTCTGTGTATTGTTTTGCTTTATATACAGGGTGTCCCAAAAAGGTTGTTCCGCAATTTATCTTTTTACCATTTGGAGATAGGTAGGCAATGTAAATTGCAAAAGTGCACCAAATAAGGTAAGTAATTAAGATATGTGAATAAAATTATCACGTGATAACAATTTAAGCGGATACAGTTTTTAATTTTTATACAGCCCCTCTAGATAAAAATCCGAGATAGCAAAAATGTTCCTTACCTGTATCCCTATCGTTAGTAAAAAACCATATTTCTGTAGGTTCAATAGTAACGGAGATACAAGAGTTTCCATTTTAAGAGGGCCGTATCTGATTTAGAACGATGGCCAAAAATGAAGAGCGAAGTTCTGCATTGCTGTAGATGGAAAACATTTTGAACATGCGTTGTAAATTTCCTTTTATTTTTATTTAAACCATTTTTTCTACAATATTTTTATTGAAGATTACATTGTCTACTATTATTCAGTGCGATTTTCATCTGCAGTTGCAATACTACATTACTTTGTACAATGTTGCACTTTCTGACCGAAAAAAATGCTTTTTAGCATTGTGTATACGGTCCCTAATCTGACTGCTTGAACAGCTGTGCACAAGCGGTATAAGTCAACTTTTTTGCGTCCTTATGCCTCCGTTACTGTTCAACCTACAGAAATGCAGTTTTCTGCTAACGATAGGGATGCAGGTAAGGAACATTTTTGCTATCTCGGATTTTTGTCTAGAGGGGTTTTATAGAAATTAAAAACTGTATCCGCTTAAATTGTTATCACGTGATAATTTTATTCACATATCTTAATTACTTACCTTATTTGGTGCACTTTTGTAATTTACATTGCCTACCTATCTCCAAATGGTAAAAAGATAAATTGTGGAACAACCTTTTTGGGACACCCTGTATATAACGAGATTTTACTTTTTACTCATGTATTTTTAAAGATATGCATTTTATACTGTTTATGTATTAGTGTATTACTTTTGATACATTGATGCTGTTTTATTTACATTAATTCCTGTTCTTTCTTGTTTATTTTAACTTTCGCCGAACTTTTGTAATGCCCACCTGTTTGCATGGCAAACTCCACATGAACGCTTAGCTGTCTGTGGAGCTGCTTCGCCTATCAGCGAATGTATTTTGTTTGTTCATCGTTGTTTTATTGTTCTTTTAATGTTCTTATCTGCAACTGTAACTATGCAGACACTGTAAAATTTTTGAATTATAAAATAAAAGCCGTAGGGGCGTCCCGGCGTGTGCTTCCCCTGCGCGGTGGGGCTAGTGGGCCCTTGGCCTCCTAGTGCTGGGAGTCAACCTATTCCTTCCCCCCAATGTACGGCTCTACGCCTTAGGGTGAGTCTGGAGGGGTGTGGGTCGCAAGTCTCGATGTTCCCGGGCCCACTGTAGGCGTAGTTGACGATGACGCTTGGTCAACAGAGGCACACGAGTGGGACGTCTGCTGCACAGTCCCATATCCAACAGTGTCCGCTGAACTGTGTGTTCCGAAACACTTGCGCTTGGACCTGCATTGTATTGGGCTGTCAGCTGAGCCACTGTCTCGCACCAATTTTGCTTTACCAAGTTGGACAGTCTCCGACGTCCTTTTTCTTTGATGACGCGTGGACGACCAACACCTTGGCGTCTACTGCTGGTGTCACCGTCATTTATCCACTTTGCATGAATACTAACAACGGCAGATCGTGAACACCCTACCAGTCGTGCAGTTTCGGTGATACTCGTTCCGAGTCTTCGGGCTATTAAGATCTGTCCTCTATTAAATTCGCTTAGATCAGCAGCCTTTCCCGTCACTCGCAAAAGTAAGTGCAAGAATGATTACTTACCTTCTCCAGCAGCAGCTAAATACCATTCTCACTTAATCAAGTGCCTCTGTACCACGTCATCCAGACGAGTTCATTGAAAAATGTGGGGATGGTCATAATGTTTTGGCTTGTCAGTGTATATAGATATAAGCTTTTCTATATCCTTTTTGTTAACAGTGGGTGCAGGTTCAGCCGGTTCTGTAGTGGCTAACCGTTTGTCTGAGTTACCTTGCGTAAGTGTCCTGCTTCTGGAAGCTGGGAAACCTCCTCCTCTTCTGACCGATGTCCCGGTTATAGGTATGTTGTTTTGGTCCTCCAACATTGATTGGGGTTACAAGACAGTCCCTCAAAAGCATACAGGATCTGCACTGATCAATAGGGTAAGTATATCAACAGTTTTGGAAGAATTTGCGAAAGGAAAGTGCTTAATTTATGATTCTTTCCTAAATTATACATATAATTTTACAAACCAACTCTTTTTAACTATGTTTTATACTAGGTGTACAACTGAGGAACTAATCAAAACTTCTCTCTTACCTCCTAGAAGTTAGGCTCTTGTTTCAATAGACACTGGTTTTGAATCAGTCTGAGCTTGAATGTTCCTATTGGTTGGGAATCCATTTTAAGTCGACTCTACCGATCTAATCAGCCCTCATGCTGTAATCGTAAAGCGACAAAGAGCAACTGTCACAATCAGACAAACTCACAAATTTCATGTTCATGTTTTCAGGCTGTGTTTCTCTCTCTTTTATAATTCTTCATTACTCAAATAAAATTTTTTGACTTCATGTAAACATGTACCAAATTTTTTTTGGATGTATCTACCATTTTACAGCACATTAAGAGCTAATATGGGTCAGGGTCATATGTCTTAGGAGAGACATGTGTGCGAATTCTCTCGTCACATTGAGATGCTCCATATCTGACGTCGTGATGTTAGCTCCTTTTTTGTAGAAAAAAGTGATAGGCGTACCAAAAAATTTCAGACAGGCTTACTTGAAAGATAAGATTGTTTAGGTCCATTATTAATTTTTGATCAAATAAAGAATAAAATAAAGCCCATTTCATGACTTAACTAAGTGTGATATTATTCCATACGTGATAGTGGAATCCCATAACAACGATGCACGAATAAAGAGTCTGTTCATTTTTTTGCAGTTTTACATTGTAATAATGATTTTTTTAATGAAACAACTTTATAAACGGAAATAATTAGCTTTTGGACGTTGTCTGATATACGTATGTGGCATTTATTTTTCAAGCAAGTTAAGTGGACTAGTGGTAAAGCCCTTGGAGGATCTAGTGTTCTGAATGCTATGGTGTTCTCCAGAGGTAATAAGAACAATTACGATGACTGGGCGGCCCAAGGAGCTAAAGGCTGGAGTTACAAAGACGTTCTTCCATACTTCTTGAAAATGGAGGATAATAAAGATCCCGAATATTTGGCAAATGGTAAATCATTATCCTTTTTTACGTTTATCACCAATGGGTGGAAAGGAAAATTGATTAGTGGTGGAGATTGATATTGTAACGATATTAAAGCAACACCTTCTAGAGAATTATGATCATCTTTATTAAACTTTAGTACTTTTCATATCCACTAAATGCTGTGAGATTGTACACGACATAACATATTATATTATTGTTAAAATTTGTGTATGAAATATTTGACAAATGGGTAAAATAATTTTATTTCTCCACTATTTGTGTTAAAATTACAATGTATTTTATTCAATGCATCTTATGTATGCAATAAGGTAATTGCTAACTATGGTTTTCACTCGAATTTGAAGAAGCGTGTTTTCATAATTTTTTAAGCACTGATAACTTTTTAAAGCCAGATTTTGGGACAAATACGAACATTCAATTGTAACAAAAATATTAACTTTTTAATGTTTTTTCTTGTAGTATTGTAGGATTTTACATCAAACTTCACACAATTAAATTAATTGTTACAAAACATTTTTACGTGTTCTAATTGTAGAAATACGATTAATTAAGTTATAAACTGGTCACAGATCCATACGTTATATTCATATTACTGTGAAATTTTATAAAACTGAATGTCACAGTTCTGCATTTAGTAACTAAATTTTAAGTACACTTCAGTGACTTCCAAATTTTGAGTGAAAACATATAAATCAGTCTTTTTTTTATTTTATTTGTTCATAAATGTTTTCTTTTTTACACAGTCACACACAAAAGAGTCATAACGGAACCCTTATTTTTAAACGAAAGAAATGTGTACTGCTTGTAAGAGAACCTCATTATATACACTATAACTAATTGCAATTATGCCATTTTTGCTTGTAGGTTTCCATGCTACGAGTGGTCCAGTAACAGTCGAACGACCACCATACGAAGGGGAATTGAGAGGTCCAATATTCGAAACGGCTGATCTCTTAGGCTACAAAATTGTTGATCCTAATGGCCGTAGTCAAACAGGCAAGTAGGATTCACTTCTATGTTCATTTATTGAGAGAAATATCGTAATCCTCTTTATTTTGCAAAACCAACTGTAAGACGATATACAAATGCAATGTCCAAGTTCTGCAAGCATATATTGCATGATATGCTTGCAGAACTTGGACATTGCATTGAACAGAACTCTCAAACAGTGATACTTCGAACATTTTCAATACAAACTGAACCTTTAATATTGCAACTAATCATATTCCTTATACATTTCAAAAGGACAAAGCATTCACGGATACGTAAATACTAGAACAATTATTTGAAAATTGTATCTTTTGGATCCGAAAAATATCTTAGTGAACACTGCAGCTGTTGAAATTCTAGATTTTTAGCGTTTTAAAAGTCCCACCAAGACACCGCCGGAAATAGCTCCAGCCAAGGGTTTTTTAAGTGAGCAGTGTTAAACTGGCCCAAAACAGTGCTTATCAATCGATGAATCTCGTAGGATATTTTAGAGGAAGCTCAGTGCTTGTCAAGCATAATATCAAACTTAGCGCAATTTCCGTGTAAATGGCCAAATACTAAGGATTTGTCTTAGAACGACCTTATAGGACAAATACGCATGTAAGGAAGTTTCTATCCGGTTTACTTCAACATATCTACTATTCAACCCTCCAAGTGGGTTCGACAAGATATCTCGTCCGGAATTGTGATAACTTTGCTATTTACAAGGTATCACTTCCATCAACATTTGATAAGTTTTACCAACGGGCAGATACCTCGTCGAGACAAAACTGCCTTATTTTCCAAGGAGAATGAAGACCAAAGAATATAAAACCAACTGTCTCTTCGGATAGTTCCAGAGATTGGCTACTAAAGGGCAGTTTTCGTTTCGAAGATTTTTTTGATTAACACCAGGAAGGTTAAAGTGCAACATGCAATTGAGACCTGCCCCTGTGCTTTGAGAAACAACAAAGGACTACTGAGATGTGGCTAGATTTTGAGTCCCATCTTTTACCTATCATTCATTTGTGGAGAGTGTTAATTGAAGGAGAGGATTGGGTAGTCTATTTTTTGGTTAATTTTCATGGACTTATCTTGAAATGACAGTAGACCGTATGTACCTATCTTGTTTCCCCACAATTTTCGACGGAACATTGATACAATCTTTCCACAATTTAGTGTGGATGTGTAAGTTTGGAAGAGGATTTTTTAAGCGTAGTCACAGTTCGTTAAAGATCGTAGATGTCATATAGCAGAAAATAGGCAGATTAGGAACATAATTTTCATCCAATGAATAAACTCAAGATGTTTTGTAAATATTGGGAATTTATTATTTCTTCAGGAGCCTTAAAAATAATCTTAACTATTTCTCTTTGACCTGCAAAATTCAGTTTAATCCACCGATCCCATTTCTCTGGACGTCAGTGTTCAATGCTAATTTTCAGATTCCAAAATTCTCGCCATTGCGAGAAGGTGTATTTAGGGAGGTTTTTAAAACTATGGAGTCATTTCCCATAGGACTTAAATATCCCCCTGACCAGTGCCCTGTTCCATCCAGAGATATAAACAGGGGATTTAAAAGGCAGATTCTGAGCATGTATCAGATCCACGGAACCATATCAAGTGTAGGATTACCTGCTCTTCTGGTTCATGTCCCTTAAAGTTTTTGATAATTTCTTTCATAGTGTCTCGAGTTTGTGAGTTTTACATTCATTTCATTATGTTGAAGATTCTGTACACCGATTTCTTAATTTTTCAGGAATCCCACTGCGCACACTATATAGTTCATATCTCAAATCAAGCCTAGTATAAACATGCACAGACACATATTAGTAATGATGTCCTTACGCAAACACACCAGATCTGGCCATTTATATAGAAAGTGGGCTAAGTTTGGTTTTAATGTGTTTGACGCGAATTAAGCTTCCAAAATGTTCTACACCAGTTTCTACATTTGAAAAGCATTGTTTTGCATTAATTTAACACTTTACATGTGAAAACCGTGGGATGAGGCGATTTAAGGCGGTGTCTTGTGGGACTGCCAAAATGGTCGATTTCGAGAAGTTCAAGCAACGGTCACTTCACTAAGAAAAAAATACCTGATAATACTCCCCCGACGTAGACTAAAAAATTCTTTTGGTATTGGAATTTATTGCTGTGAAATTCGATTTTTTCGACTCACCCTATCATTGAAATCATTATTGCAATTCATTCCTTCTTGATTTAAAAGACTAATGATAAGACGATATACACGTACAACGTACATGTTTTACAATTATAAATTTCATGATCTTACTATTAAACAGATTGATGTTAGGCCCATTTTAAAACTATTCTAAATATAAATGTGCCTTTTCTACTCATCATGATTAAGAACTAGCATGAACATAACAATTAGAACTATTCCTTCTAAAATGGAATCTCTTGATACAAGTTCAGAGAATTTTGTTATATGCTTTTCAAACCAAATCAGATTTACTACGTAACGCATACTTATATCAGATAAACATTAGTCTATCAAAACTATAATTTAAACCATACACTTCAATAGCATTGTTAACTCTATGGTATTTTAATCATAAATGTCAAAAAAGCTAAATAAGAATTCACTTTTAAATTAGCTCTCATCAGAGAGTATATGATGGCATTGATAAGATAAGTTTTCTAATTATAGTTACTCCAAAATTTTACCTCATGGCCCTCTAGCAATCCACCTGGATTTCTAGAGGGGTATGAGGTAAATAGTCTGTGTAATAATACCCTGTATAAATAAGAATGGAGTGTTTGTTTGTGCATTGAATATTTTCGACCCATTTCAAGTTTTCTACCCGTTTTTGGCCCTTCGATCTAAATTTGTCCCTTGCGCATTTGGTGTCTGTCTGTCCATCTCTCTCTATGTGTGTGCCCATGCTACGTCCAAACGGTTGAATATATTTTCATGAAACCTTGCATACTGTTAGTACTTAAATTCATTTAGGGACTGAACTTGGATGCTTTAGTCTGACCGTATTCCGTTCTATGTCTGAATTTGTGTATGTGTGTTTGCACAAGTATCACATAAAAGTTATCTAATATATTTTAATGAAATATTCTACATTTTATAGATCGTATTTTAGTTTAGTGTGAATACGTTATTTTACATTCCTTTGCTTACATATTTGGACAAGTTTCATCCTAAAATATCTGAGTAACTAAACTTACATCAACTATAATTTGGTAATTTTGGAGTAGCTGGAAGGTATATTGAGAATTGCAAGTACTTGGATTGTTTACCAGTGCTGTGAAAAATCAATAATTTTTCCAAAAACTATTTTTAAGGAATTTAAATTCTAATACTTTATTTATTTTTAGCCTTGTTTTTTGTTTACGAAATATAAAGAATTCTAAATATTTGGGACAGACGGTAAAGAGAATGAAACATTACAAATAAAATATACAGAACAAGACCTTTTAAAATAACTGGTAACTAATATGGCAACCTTGGTACTTTTTAATCGTTTGCTTTTTTAAATTTGTGTCCGTTATATTCCAAGAATCTATTTTGTAATGAATAAAGAGATACATTCATTAGTTTTCGTTCGAAGCCTTTTTTAATCTGTTTTAAGATGTATTTTTCTTCATTTTCAATTTCATGTTTTTCGTTCAATACCTGTAATTAAGGTAAGTAAGGGTTTAATTAGTTTTAAAAATGTATTTAGTCATTGTATAATTTTGGGAAAGTCTTTTGCTTTTAAATGACATAAGAGGCATTTATATGCATATTCTGAACTTTCTATGCATTCTGGGTAACATTGGCACACTCTAGAGACTTTTCTGTCTTACTAAGTATTTAAATTATACAAAATGTAAAATCTTAACTATGACATTTCTTTACATTCGTGAAATTTTGTATTTAACTATTGTGTACGTTTATTAGAGTGTGGTAGTTGTTACATGTAATGAATAGGAATTACAATTTATTGAAGAAAGCGGAAATTAGTAAACCAATTCAACCCAACACGTGTAATTCTGTTAGTATTAAATGAAACAGCATTGCTTTTATATCCCATTCTAATTTTTAAATCAATATTTTATTTACACACTTTGAATTATAAACCGTAAAATGAATTTAAATTATGTTTTCATTTTCAAGGATACTACGATCACCAGAGTACTATCAGGGACGGGCAACGATGCAGCACAGCTAAAGCTTATCTGGTACCAGCCGAAAACCGTGCAAATTTGGATATCCTGCCCAATGCCTTTGTGCGGAAGGTAAATCAATTCTCTATTTAAACAGAGATGATTCGGATTCCATTGTACTGCACACCAAATATTCTTATAATTTGTTCAAGATATGTATAAATATAGCTATAATGAAGATTTACTCAGCACATTTTAATTACAAAAATTTTATCGTGAAAATTTTATGAATATCCACAACTTCAGAATTATACTGTATGTGAGTAGGTTAATTGAATCAAAGTTCATATTATTTATCGTATCCATTTAATGAAAGAACGTCTGTTATGAGTAACGAAATTTGTGCAACTTGTTAAAGTATTTGCAAGTAATAGAATCAAACAATTTTTCAAATGCAAAAATGCCTTTTTTCCCGTTCGTAGTCAATAACTGAGCAATTATATTTAAAAAGTGTACATTTCAGGTAGCGATTGAAGGAAACAGAGCAACAGGGGTAGTCTACGATTTTAAAGGTCTGACATATGAGGTAAAGGCCAGAAAGGAAGTCATCATGTCTGCAGGAACAGTAAACAGTGCCAAATTGTTGATGCTTTCCGGAATTGGACCAAGAAAACACCTCCAGGAAATGAATGTAAAAATCTGCCTTATGTACATTTTACAAACCACGATCTAATGTGGAGACCTGCACAAGGCCCTTCATGTGCCTAGCATCATACTATCAGTACCTCCTGAAAAAATATCTCTTACATTTTTCTCTCAATCATTTTTATAGTGTTTCTTAACTTCCTTTATAAAATGTAAGAGAAGTTTGGGGACAAAAACGAACTAACGCCACCAGGATGTGCTTGAAGAGTACACTAAGTTGGAGAAAGCAAAGACAAGCATGTGAACAAGAATTGTATTAGCCCTAATTTTAGTTTGACAGTAGTGGTACACTTGCAGCTTCGCAGAAATTCGGTTCTTCAGTAATGACCAACAGCAATGCACTTTTGACAACGTGGAAGCATGGATTGCCTTACATCCCTATGTGAAAACGATAAACTGTGTGCTCCCTACCTTCCCTTATAATTTGTACAAGAAGTTTTGAAACACTTGTATCGCTCAGTGGTTGAACGATTTGAACTAAGTCTGCAACATTCGTCGTTTCAATTGGGGAATGCGCTCTGGATAGATAGGTATATCATTAATAAATCTCGCACTGGAGCAACACAACGGGCTCACACATAATTCGCTCTTGGAATTTAATTTGATAATTAATGCAAAAGATAATTTGCATTCCATCATCATGATACAAGCATCGAATACCCTACGAAATAAGGCCTTGGAAGGGACATCTCATATAGATGTGTACGGCTACATTGACCTGAGGTGCCCTAGTGATCTTTTCTTTTCCCATGGGGTTTTCTGTCTTTCTGCGCTCTCACAATACCCATGCAATCTTTTCATGCTTTAATCCTACTACACTATTTCTTAATCCATCTTTTCTTTCCTTTCACATTTTTCACTTGACATTGTCTTATGTTTGGTACAGTTTGTACAATTATAGCCCTTGCGCCATAAGACCACATATATTCGAAATTAAATACTCTTTCGCTCATTTGGTCATCTGACCGTGATTCAAAATCTCAAGGATTTTAGGATATTTCTCTTCGGATTATTGAAACAGTTTTTTGTGTTGCTCCAGTATGAAGTTAATTGAAATACCTACTTACCATACCTACCCTTCGGATTGAACCCGGAACGTCGCCAATAACACTTTGTATTGCTCCCATTGCGACGTTAATTCAAATACGTATCTATCGATTGCGGGGTTGCCTTAACTCAGTCTCGTCATCTGACCGTGGTTCAAAATTACCTGGTGTTGTCCTCCATTCTTTCCCTTCGGGATTGATCCCTGACCGTCGTCAATAGCCCGTTGTGTTGCTCTAGTTCGACGTTAATTAATTACCATTGCCAATGCCGTAACTCAATAGCTTCACCTGCTGCTCTAGAAACGTACGAGTTTTAGGCAGTGTAGGTTTGATTCCTGCATTCGCTTCTTTTCTGTGTCTGTAAAATTTTCCTTGTTGATTGTATGTCCAGTACTTGACGTTGTCTGTTTTGCAACTGGCTCAGCTTCACCAAATATGACCCTTGCGCCATAACCCTCCCCATCGAAAATGTGGTGGATTGTGTACGGGGACAACCGCAATTGTTTAGAATGATTCCGTCTTAGTGTTATTGGTATTTTTCAATTAACGTCACACTGGAGCAACACAACGGGCTACTTAGTGTTATTAGAGGAAGGGTAAGATCTAAATGAATAAAGTCTTGGTCGTTATAAGTGAGGTATAATAGTATTTATCAAAGACCGATGATAGAAGTAAGATATTTACTACATAGTATTTATATCGATGTTTCGTGTACAAAGATTTTTAAATCTATACAAGTGTTGCCTGAGTAGTGTAAAAAAGTACTTAAAAAAAGTCAAGTAGTGTATAAGGGATTTGTTCAGTCACCTACTATCGACATTGAAATTACCAGTAGGCATATTTGTTACATTAGTATCTGAAATCATATTGGGTACAATTTTCCTGATCGAATCTCGAGGCTATCATTTTCCAAGTCAATATCCACCGGTTCCCGGTTCAGGCGACGTATCCGAAGTATTTGGTGATTCAAAATTATGTGGTGTTCTCGAACTTTTCTCTTCGGGTTTAATCCCGGACCGTCGTCAATAACCCGTTTTGTTGCTCCAGTGCGACGTTAATTAAAATACCTAGCCTCAGCTTTTTTACGCTTTCTAATGCAATCTACATCGTTAGGCAATACCAATTTGTACTATTCTGATCTCTTGAATTTGTCCTTCCAACGATATACGCTTCTTACATTTTTATTCATACTTCCTTTGAAATTTTTTGCACATAACGAAAACTTTCTTCGACAACACTCTTAAAGGCGTATAAATTTACAAATGTTATTTTATCGGTTATTATTGCTTTTGCGGCTCACTCCTTGGCATCCTTCAAAAAGTCGCCAATTGGCGCACTTCGGCATCCTCGCTGTGTTACCGCCTGTTCTCAGGCAGTCCGGTCTTATGAATTGACTCGTATTAAAGTCACAAGTGTTATGGTTCACTAATCCTGGTAATGGCGCCAGTTATTATGGATATAAGACTGTATATATGTACATATTAGTAAATTTGTGGTTATTCAGATTAATTGCCTCATAGTATCTGTTTTCATCTTCAAAAGAATTGTTACAGTCCACTTATAGAAATGAACCGGTGACCACACAACAATTGCTAAATAATGCAGTAGATTCTATTATTTCTTACAGGCCGACACCAATTTCTACCTATCTCTTTGCAATCCAATGTTACACTGCCCTAACGCCGCTCTGAGTTGCCATTTTCATTGTTCACACGCAAAGTGCTACCTCTCCCCCTCACCACTACACACCCCAATACACACGATTTTAGATAATACCTTTTACATAAGCCCTATCCCATTTACAGTTAACTAGATGTAAGATATATATAGTTTACGAGATAAGACAAATCTGGCCACTTTTTTGGTCGCACGAGTCTTTGTAAAGACCCCTGTACCGGACTGAATTTAAAGACGTGTTCAAGTCAAAAACGAAAATACAAAACCAAAACTAGCAATGATGAATATCCATGCCTTTCTTAGGGCCGCGGTAGCCAGGTTGGAAGAGTAACGGATTTGCAATCGGAGCATTGCGAGATCGAAACTAGGCCAACCAAAGACCATCGTGTGATCAGGGGTTGGTGCACTTTAAATTTGTCGTAGTCTCAAGTGTCCACGTTGGCGGCGTGCGGAAGTTTGGAGAGTGGGGCGCCAGCTCAGGTGTTGATCTCGTCATCTGACCGTAGTTCAATATTACGAGGCGTTGTCTTTGGGTCTTTCCCTTGTTGTTTGATCTCGAACCGTCACTCGTTGTGTTGCTCAAGTGCGACGTTAATTAAATACCTACCTACTAATCTTGACTAGTATGGTTCAAAGCGAACTGTTGCCAAGGGAATCTAGGAGCTCAGTTCTCACTTAATCTCGCGGCTTTAATATCAAAAATGCTTTAGCGTGGCCAAGTTTATCGTTGGCCATGGCTTCATCGATCTTCTAATGACATAATGCCATTAAATGGTTGATGCATGGCTTCAGTCTCAGTTTCTTGAACAGATAGATTGACCAGTCACACCCAATTAGTAGATATAAAGTACTACTATTAAAATATTGAATTCGCTTTTTAATCATTTCTCCGTCACGTTCCTAAATATTGACAAGAATGACACAGCAATTTACAATCTGACTTTATTATCTGTTTCTCTAAGTGTGTGAACCAATAAAAAATTTTGCATCAAACGTTCACAATTAGTGAAAAGAAAATGAATTTTATGTACACCTGTATTAAATATTTCGTTCTATTATAACTGTATCAAATAATAGACATACTGTTTATTAATTTTTAGATTCCAGTTGTTGCTGATCTGCAAGTGGGTGAGAACTTTCAAGACCACCCTAATCTACTTGCTAATTATGAGTTAGATCGTAGTATTCCAATCCTTTCTGAAAAGTTAACAGATCCACGCAACCTAGAGCAGTATATTCGGAACAGAACAGGTAGTCTAAATTAAGCCTTTTGTTATTAGTTTTTCCTTTCCGAAAAACATGTAGATAGTAAAAAATCAATGTCATGTGAAGGGAATAAAAACGTCATTAAAATATTCTAATGTTCCATGTAGCCTACAACACGGCATATAATTTAGCTGTCATACCTAGGTCTACCTGTCATACTGGTGCCTAGGTGTTAGAGGGGCCCCGAAAGATCTAAAACATTTTGTACAATTTGTGTGCAGTCAGTTTTCTAGTTTGATGTTCCGACAAAATATTATATATTTACTGTAGACTAAGGGCCGATTTAGACCGGTTGGAAGAGCAACGTATTACCAACAGGAGTGTTGCGAGTTCGAAACTCGGTCCAGCCAAAGACAGTCGTGTACGAGGGGGTTGGTGCACGTTAAATTTGTCGTGGCCTCCAATGGCCTCAGTTTGGAATGGTATGGAAGTTTGGAGAGTGGGGTGCCAGTTCAGGTCTTGCTCTCGTCATCTGACCGTGGTTGAAAATTATGAAGCGTTGTACTTGGCTCTTTCTCTTCGGGATTAATTCCGGACTGTCCGCAATAGCCCGTGTGTTGCTCTAGTGCTACGTTAATTAACTACCTAGTAACCAAGATTGCTAAAGACGCGTGTTCATTTCTTGAAGGCATGTGTATATTCAGACCAAGTTTCCTCAGACGTCCTTGGTTTAACACACAAGATTGTAGAATCAGAGTTTATAAGTGAAACAGACATACAACACGAAAGTTTTAAGACAAGACTGGTATCTAATCGAATTTGTATTTTAAAATTTTGACAGAGATTTCTCTCACAAAACGATTAAACTCGTTAAAATTTACATTTGTTTTTCAATGTTTCAAATGAAATTACTTGGATTTATTGGAAGCTGTAATCAATAGGCAAGTAATAACATCATTATCATTCTTAACAGGTATATTGTGCTTTAAAATGCAATAAAAGTGCTTTAAGAATTCGATTTAAAACTGCATTTAAGTTGAGAGTAAAAAAAAATTAAATAAAACTTTTCCAATATTGGGTAGGTAAGTATTGAATTAACATCCCACTGGAGCAACACAACCGGCTATTGTCGACGGTCTAGATCAAACCCGAAGGAAAATTTCCGAGGACAACACCAAGTAATTTTGAACTGCTGTGGGATGACGAGGTCACGCCTGAGCGTGATAGTGTTATAAAATATCTGAATTTAAAAAAATGTTAAAAATTTTCTGTCGTAGTGACAAGAGATCGAAATATTTTACGAGTTGAAGCTATTTTTAATTAATTTATTATACCTGTTGAAGGTTTTTTAAAATATTCATTTTCCTTGTGAAATCGATCTACCATTTTTGAAAAATGATAATCGACTACCTTTGCTTTGTCCACACTAAGGACATGATACAAGTTCTTTGATACTGTACGTGCCAGTAAATGGAATTTTTAAAAGGAAATGAATTTGCATAACTTGGATATCTTACAAAATTAATTCCTTATCCATTCCTTAATGATGGTGAAATTTAGAAATATCGCATATTTGATGGAAGTGTCAGAAATAAAAAATATTGATATGAAATCTGGGAGTGAAGGACTATTCCCGTAGATGATTGACAATTTTTACGTTTTGAGGTTCGGTAATTTTCCAGGAATCTTACTCGAAATAAGAAACTTTTTGTAGCAGTCACAATCTTTTGTAGTTTTGTCTTAAAAACGGGATGCGATGTATTTCAAATGGATTATATGGATGAATATATATATATATATATGTGTGTGTGTGTGCATATGAATGGATATACGATTTGAGTCCAAAGTTTGTTGTATATATTTTAAAAAATCTCGAAACGGTATTAAACAATTTGTCGTGTCTGGTTCCATTTAATGGGTTATCAGTGAAATCCCAGGCAATGGAGACAGCACAAACATTTATTATATAAAAAATATTTACAAAGGAACGTCCTACACGACCACTCCATAAGAATTTTCTGTTCTATCTTGTGCAACACAATTTGATTGTGCTTTGAGCGACATCTATAGGGTGATTGAATCACTAATGACACAATTATTTCCTGTCACTGAAATGAAATTTACATTTTTCTGCGACAGAAAATCTATTATTCTCTGGTCACTTTTTAATATATAGTTAATCGATTCAAACTGAGTGACGCCGGGTAATTCTGAAATTAAGAATTAAAATAGTTCTAATAAGAATGGTTGTGTGTTTTGTTACTTAAACTTGATTGTATTTATTCAACCAAATATTTGATTGGAAGAGTTCTTGAATAATTTCGTATTCCAGGTGTGTTTTCATCAACGACGGGAATTGTAGCCATGGCTTTTGTGAATGGGCCGAGTATATCTCCTAATGATGATGATAATCCGAATTGTCAATTGTATTTTCTTGAAGCTGTGGCAGATGTTCCTAAGCTTCTGTTTAACGTAAAGCCAGAGGTAAAAAATATAAATTGACGAAGTACTAGGGTTTCAAAAACATTATTTCAGTAACAGTTTAGCACAATCTGTGAGTGGACAAGTATCGTAAATACGATTACCGAAACACGAAAACCGGTTTTCTAAGTAGTCAAGAAAATTTGTAAGACTTTTTTCAGTCGCAGTTTTTCAATTTTACGAAATCGTTGACTTAAGGCAAAACATTATTGACTGATCTTTCAGTGGATGATTTTCATGAAGATGAGAAATACGTAATCGGTGTAAAGAGATATGCGACACACAAAATTATTATAATTTTAATTTTTTTACCTAAGAGCTAATAGCTGAGCTTTAAAAAGCTGTACCATAAAAAATTGTGTTGTCAGGTTGTGAGTTTCTTCTTTCCGCCGAGGAAATGCCGTAAAACAATAGCACTTTGTGATTACTTTGTTGCAATGATTTGCTTTCAATGTCAATCTACCATGACCAAACAATTCACTTTTATTGCTAAATTAAAATTTAATGTTATAATCACCTATAATTATCTTTTACACTAAAACTACGGGAAATTGCTTTATACTTAGAAAGACGGAAGGGGCCAATTTGGCCCCTTGTTCTTATTGAGCGTTAGATTATATTATGCAGCTTATTTTAGGTTTGAAAGGATAGATAATACGTAATAGGATATCTACTAGTATTCAAATTGAAAATTTATCACACTGACCCCTGCTTTTTATACCATTGTATTTTGTTCACTCTTTGAAGCAATCAGCATATTTTACTTCTCTCGATGAGCATTTCCCGCAAATTTTTTTTGCAATTGTGGTTTTCCAAGCAAAATATCCACTCTACAGTTCAATATTTTATTGGTGATGTTTTTTATAACAACCTGCGACAAAATCTGAATATTTGCAGCATTAATTTTAGATGCCACCTATGGAGTGCGAAGCTCTTCAGAAAACTGCAGGATAAAATTTCTCCTATTAAGTTTCTGCTTTCCCGTCAGTTTTTTATACAAAACCCAAGCATTTACCGCAAACATGCCTAAAATATTAAAAAAAATACTTGCATAGGCCAGCGACGAGACCCCAATTTGTAGTATACAGGCGTACCATTTGGTCTAGAATGTCGACGCCGTACTTAGTCTTGTTATAAAAGTGTAGTTTCTAGTGTCTTTTCATTGTTATCGATTGTAACAGTAGGGTGAAGAGAAATTAATATTACATTTTTATTCATCTTTCCCTGATAAGCAGTAAGCATTATATCTGAGCATTTTCTGAACAATATTGTGGAATGGAGAGGTTGTTTTCCCAACTTTGCTGTTGGTGGCACCTCTATGCGGTTTTTTCTCAGTGTTCCTACGAGGCTTGTGCATTACCCGCTATCACTGCGAAATGCCCGTCTTTCTAGGTTTAGAGTTCACTATCTCCTCTTCTATGACAACTAGGCCAAAGTTATTAAATACACATTAAGAGCTAAACAATTAAAAGTCATGAAATATCAATTTATTCAACTCATGGGCAAGTGAGTTACAGGGCGAGAAACAAAGCGAAGGGCCTAAATGGCCCCTTCCGTCTTTCTATACAGAATACTCGTAGTCACATGAGTTTAACATCTTAAATTGGTCGTTCAGAAGGGTTAGTCACTATGAAAGTTTTTTATCTACCGAATACTAAGAAATCGGGATATGCGTTAGTCGAGTTAGTAGAAATTTTTAGATTTTAAATTTGTAAATTTCACAGAATGGTATATACTTTTAACTATATTTTCCCTTTTTGGAAAATGACTTTCAAACATATTCAATGACTAGTGAGAATTCGTTAGAAGAAGACATTTAAAATTATGAAATAATTTCGTTCATATTTTAAAATATCATAAGAGTATATTTAACTTTTGTAACATAATAAAACAAAATAGATAAAGTTATATTTGATTAAAATTTTTCTCCTAAATTCTTCAAGAAAGTTAACATACTGCGTGATCATCTGGCCTGCTTTATTTCATTGCACATATTTTTCATAATGTCATACATTCTTCTTTCAACATACATTCTTGTCTCAGGCATACAAGCAAGTATATGGTCCTTATGAGAATAAGCCATTTTACATTTGTTTATCTTCATTGCTGCGACCTAAGAGTCGTGGAACTGTCAAGCTAAATTCAGCGAATCCTTATGATCCTCCACTCATTGATCCGAATTATTTTGCTGATCCTACAGACGTGAAGGCCATTGTGCAAGGTAAGGTTTGAACGTAGTCTATACTATCCTAACACTTGAAAAATTGTAAATGGAATATGACATAATTTATAAAAACTATAACAATATTTTAGATACTTGCTTACTTTAAAATACACTCAAGTCCAAAATTATCTTTACATGCATAAAATCACGGATTTCGGAGAAATTGTGAACAATAATTTTATGAATTTGTGTGAAATGATACATAACATCATAACACATAAATACAAAGGAAAAATTTAAGAGCACTGCATATAATATAAAACTGTAGCTGGAAACAATAAAAATGGCAATAATATGTGACAAGGAGAGTTCAGAAAAAAAGAAAACTCGGAAAAAAATTAAGGCTTATGAATTTAATATGGAATGTGATCTCCCCTGACGTGTACACACATATCACAACGTGTTTTAATGCTGGCAATAATGTTGTTAACCACAGTATGGGGAATTAAGTTCCACTCCTCCAGCAATGTGGTCTTCAGGGCATTTATATCTCTAGGAGGAAGATGTCTCCGTGCAACTGCTTTTCCAAGGTAGTCCCATAAGTTCTCTATCGGGTTCAGATCAGAAGATTTTGCTGGACACGGTATTGGCTCATTGGCTTCACTTTCAAGGAATTCGTCAACGATGTTTGCTCGAAGGGGACCAGCATTATCGTCCATAAGTAAAAAGTCAGATCCATATGCACCTCTGAAAAGTCTTACATAAGGTTCTAAGACCTCATCACGATATCTCTGGCCGGTCACATATCCGCTGTTGAAAACATGTAGGGGCGTACGTCCATCGATCATTATTTCTCCCCATACCATCACACCTGCACTACCGAAACGGTCACGCTCCATAATGTTCGAAGGAAGATTTCGCGTTCCTGACTCCCTCCAGGTGTAAACACATTTAGAATCAGATGTTAAACTAAACCTCGACTCATCGGTAAAGAGAATATGGGTTCATTGGTTTTCACTCCAGTTCTGTTGTTTGCACCAATTAAAGCGATCCCTCTTTTGTTGTGAAGACAGTGAAACACATACCCTTGGCTTTCTAGCATAAAGGCCTTTTTCATTAAGCCTTCTGTATACAATTTGCCGTGATACAACAGTTCCAATGGAGGCTGCAACTTCTGAACTTAACTGTAGTAGAACTTATGGGAGTAGACTTCTTGATACGACGGGCAGTTATTGCCAGATATCGATCTTGAGAAGCAGTTGTTATTCGTTTACGACCTTGTCCATACCTCCTTACAACAGTTCTAGAGTTCTGAAATTGTTTCCATAGCGTGGACTGTCTATCTTGAAATATTCACACATCTCGCTGCTTCCATGATTGTCTGACATGCTTCTAAACGGCCGATAATTCGCCACTTCACAGATTATTCCAAATAATACTTCGGAGCCATAACAAACCGTTTTGAGTTCTTACACACTGAAATCAAAAGCTGTATTGCAGAAATTCAATCAGATATTAACTTTGCATACAGCGCTTGATTCACCGACGGATGCCTTGATTTGCATATCAGAAACCGTTTGATCACTTTTGATTGGATAATGCTAATTAGGCTTGTCTTTCACACATTCCCTGCAAAAATGGATTACATCGATTGGATATTTCATGGAATATCATTATTTTTGGGTATGTAAAGATAAATTTGGACATGAGTGTATTTTAATTTGTTAAAAAAAACTTTACCGTTCATCGGACAATTTTCTGTTTGAATAATTTTGGAGATTCATAATGATTCAAGAAATATTTTCTAAATTGCTTTCATTCATTTATCAAGTAATATTTCAGTTTATTATATTCCTCATTCTATTTGGGTCTCATTAATGTAAGACGAATTTTTATGTCTCGCTCATTCTGTCAACAACAGGCTTCATTTTACCTTGAGTTGATTTCGAGAAGTTTAGAACTTTAATTTTTAGAAGGATTTTTTAAAATAAGATTCATAATATCAACGAATTGTTTTCGCTCTTTATAGTGTTCTCATTACTACGGTACATGCTATATTTCTACTTCTGTGGTTTATAATATCGTATATGATCATTTCTTTATATATATATATATATATATATATATATATATATATATATATATATATATATATATATATATATATATATATATATATAAATATATATATATATATATAAAGAAATGATCATATACGATATTATAAACCACAGAAGTATAAATATAGCATGTACCGTAGTAATGAGAACACTATATATATATATATATATATACCACTTTTATAAAAACGTTTTGCGGTATCAAGTACACTGCTGGCCACCCAAATTGCAACACCAAGAAAGACAAGAGATATCACAACAAAATTTATTTTGTAGATAACATGTTGACCAAGTATCAAATGATTAAATTTATAGACTTCTGTGAAGTGTGGTTCCTGCCAAAATCAGTAGCCAGAGTAGCCGCCATTGTTGGAGATCACCGCTGCCACACGCCTCGGCATTGATTCAAAGAGACTTTGGATGTGTTCTTGGGGTACAGCAGACCAAGCAGCTTCCACACGTTGCCAAAGTTGATCTGGTGTGGCAGCTGGGGATGTATTCTGGGTCAATCGTTGAGCAACCATGGACCACATGTTTTCTATCGGCGAAAGATCCGGAGAGCGAGCTGGCCAGGCAAGCAATTCAATCTGGCGATTGACGAAGAACCCTTGGACAATGCGTGCCACGTGTGGTCGCGCATTATCCTGATGAAGTATGGCTGTGGGCAAGCCCTGAAGGTAAGGAAGGACAACTGGCTCCAACACCTCGGAGATGTAGCGCTGGCTGTTTAAAGTACCGGCAATGCGTACTAGAGGAGTGCGAGAGTGATATCCAATACCGCCCCATACCATAATACCCGGTGCAGGACCAGTGTGGCGGTGCATAACGCAGCTGTTCAGCATCCTCTCTCCACGGTGTCTCCAGACTCGAATCCGACCATCGTGGTGTTGCAGACAGAAGCGTGACTCGTCAGTAAAGACAATTTCATTCCATTCTGCCGTCCACATCCTTCTTTCATCGCACCATTGGCGGCGGAAACTTCTGTGGTTCTGCGTCAAGGATAGACGAAGCAATGGACGTCTTGCGGACAGACCACTCTGCTGTAAACGGCGTCGAATGGTACGCGCAGACACTGGATGATGCGGTACAGACTGAATGTGCTGTGCTATGGTTCGTGATGTGGCTGAGCGATCCGTCACTGCCATACGCACAATATGCCTGTCATCACGTGAAGTGGTGCACTGAGGTGGATGCGATCGAACACGTCGGTCCGTCGTACCCTCCTGCATCCAACGATCACATATCCGCATTACAGTTGTTTGGTTTCGTCCAACACGACTACCGATTTCCCTGAAAGATAATCCACAATCTCGGTAGGCCACTATCCTTCCTCTGTCGAACTCGGATACTTGATCAAAAGATGATCGCTGTTTTCTACGAGGCATAATTGATCGTTTTTTTTTTGAAAAAACCACAAGAAAAACACAATTGCCGTACTTGAAATCGTCGAAATCTCCAAGCCTTAAATAGCGCTTTGAAGTGGCGCCACAGGCGCGCGTGATGTGCGTCTGCGCTGAAATTCTATCATTTGCATATCTCACCTCCGCTAATGCATGTTGTAAATTTCATATTATTTGCATGCTTCCTTCAGGGTGTTGCATTTACGGTGGCCAGCAGTGTAATATCCAGAGAGAAATGTGGCTTTATGTATATATGCCACTTTTAATTGCAAAAATATTTTGTAGGATCCAGTAATATCTCAGAGAGAAATGTGGTAATAGAAAGTAAAGCCTGATCAATACTGTTTCATTAAATATAGAAAACTCTTAAATAGGACTAAAAGCTTGCCAAAGGATTGCTACCAGTGAACCAATGCGAAAGATCGGGTCCAGGCCATTCAGAACTCTGTTTCCTGGATGTGAGCAATACGTTGAAGACGAAGATCTGTATTTTGAGTGTGCGGTAAGATTAGTAGTTGTCTCAATCGGCCATCCAACTGGCACGGCAAAGATGGGAGATCCCAGAGACCCAACTACGGTGGTCGATCCTCAGTTGAGGTAAGACTAATTTAAGTTGTCCATGTCTGGTGAAGTAGATGACTTGTATCTGGAATTCAAAAATCAATGTTCTGTCATCGTGAATATAAAATCCTCAAAACGTTTCATCAAATTAAAAAAGGTAAATTTTTAGACATAATGTTGCAATTTCTCAACAAAAACAGGTTAGAAAGTTGATCGGTATATCGAGTGTCAAAGATCAATAGCTCTCACGCTGAACACACTGGCACTGCGAAGACGGGAGTTCCCAGAGACCCATCCACGGTTGTCGAACCTAAGTTGAGGTAAGTCTTCTCCCCTAAATTCAAGTGAGCTGGACAGATAAAGTAGATGACTAATGCCTCTTGTCCCAAAACTAACGTTTTTTAGTTTATCGTAAACATAAAATACTCAACATTTGATAAAATTTAATTAGGTTCACTTTTAGATAGAAAGTGGAATTTTCTCAACAGAACAAGCATAAAATCTAATGGATTCGAGGTATAATTGCGTATAACGCTTTCTCCATAAATCTCCGAGTGATTTCGATGAGATATCTCATCCATCAAGACCTGATCAATTTTGCTAATGTCGAGATACATCGTCATCAAGAATGACGATTGAATTCCGAATGATAAAGGCCATGTTTTGATGATGACGAGATCAAGATTTGGTTAGTTTTTTCTAAAGACGATATATCTCGTCCATCAAGATCTAGTCAATTTTTCTAATGACGATATATCTCGTAGCGACAACCTCCAGGAGGGTTAAACATAAAACGATTTCTATTATACTCAGAACATTCTTAGTACACTTAGAATATTCTTTGAACGTTTGATTTAAAATCGATTGAAGTCCCCAGCCATGAATTTACAAGTTGAACCTTAGAATACGGACATTTGTGATCGATAGGATGATTCGAAATTCGCTGACCGAACTTTAACATTTTTTTACATTTTTTCATTTTCAAAGAATTTATATCAGCAACTGTTCTGCGTAGGAGCTAACACAAAAATTAGCCATAAAGTAAAACCGAGATTTATTTACTTCATTTTACAGTAGTCATTCAAAGGAGAGTCAACCAACAATAATACATGACATCATCTATGTATTGATTTTCAAACATTTCTATACGTCGTATTTTCAAACAGTTGTAGAAATAACAAGAAATGCGACGAGATTATTATAGGAGTCACACGTACATGCGGCTCTTCAGGTATCCCCATTGGAAAATATCGAGACCTGTCAAATGATTGATTGTAGTGTCCAAAGTTTAGATCCACCAGGCCAAATCATCGGTCCTCAAAAGTGGTGTTTGTATAAGTACGTACGTCACAGTTGAAGTGTGCTGGCGGCTTCGTTGAAATTACATTCGACGGTGAATAGACAAGAAAATAATTAATTAGTTTCTTCCAGAATAATGCCGATCCCGGACCGTCGTCAATATCCCGTAGTGTTGCTCTAGTGCAACGTTAATTAATTACCACAACCAGAATAATGCCATAAATTTGTTTGTTGAGGTGGCAGTAGATATGATCCAATCAAAAATTCGTTGGTGATAATCACTCAAATATTGACAGAGATTTAATTTTGGGGCGAATCAATAGATTGATTCTGGTCAGAATGCGGACATGTAGCGTGTGGATTGGAGCGCGCCCAAAAGCATAAAACACAGTAAACAATCAATCACGCATAAAAGAGGCTTCATCTGTGAAGAGCCTGCATAATGGGAAATATGGTGAAATTGCGTTCAGGACCAATGGGCGAATTCAACACGCAAAATATAATCACCAGGATTCGATGTCTGGACTCTGCAAATGGAACGGATATACCTCTGTAAATGGAACGGATACTGTTCGTGAAAATCCTCCTTATAATGAATTGACCCACACCTAGAATACGTGTAACAGCTGTCAGCGTGCTTGTGCCTGGATTTCTGTCACCTTCATGTTGATTGCGTTCTTCCATTTCTGTCCGACTAAATTCTCTGCCGACTTGCATCTTGCCTGCGGATTCGAAATGGTAGAGTTTCATATAACTGGCGGTGAAAATGTTCAAATGTTTCATGATTTGGTACCTGGTGATAGTGATGTGGTTCACGGTTAAATCTTTGACAGGTTTTTCTATTTCAATTGACAGCCCCTTAACCTTAGATGCATGTCTAACTTAAGGGGCTGTCTCAACGGACTTTCCAATGAAATAGGCGGAGTATGGGGGCACAGCTTCATACTATTTCTTCTGATCGCTTGGTTTGAAGATCTGTCACGTAGTTATGGGTAAAAGCATGAATCCTAATGTGGGACAAATTATGGATTGGTTAAAGTGATTATCCAGCGTGATTAAAAGCACTAGTCTGCACTTTGGTAGCCAATCGGCCAAAGTCGATTTGTAAATCCACGTAACTTACCATTCCAAGATCTGACGACAGCGACTCCACCCACATGCTTCGTCTATTATATTTGAAAGTCCATGGCTATCTCTGGATATTTGTACTGCTGTATCACGTGCGTAATTTGCTTATCCAATGACGTGGTTGTTTACGTGAATACGTCTATAAAATTGGTCTGGGTGTCTAAGGCGCATGCATGGCGGTCATCGTCAGAAACTTGCGCGTCGCGAAAAGTGTTGATATTTCAAAGCCCCGTAACTCCAGGGGAATCAGCCTATAGGGATAAATGACCTACCATCGTGTAGAGGACGGTGGACCGCGTCAATCAGGTAGGCCATTAATCCACTAACCACTTTGACCTATGTACCGCGTGGTGGAGGAAGTGAGTCACATTTCGGACATATGCTGGCCTGTTCCTTCAGTTCTAATCGACGGGTCGTGGCGAGTGCGTGCTTAAACTGAAGAGAACGACAAGTTCTACAATTCCATTTGACTAGTTGACAGTTTAAACCATTTGTGTGAAAATTATGTGCAGTGGAAAGTGACGATTTGTCGAAGATTTCACTATGAAGCCAAAATATCACATTGAAGTTCAATTGTGGCATAGGAAACGTAAGCAGGTTGAAAGAGTAGTTCAAGACGAACAAAATGGCACTAAGAAGTCTAAACCTATGACAAGTGTGGAGAGATCTAGAACTTGCTCAAGACTCAAGAAGGAGCAGGCGCTCCTATGCTGCGACGTCGCTGGATCATATAACGAACTGCCGCTGGCTGAGCCTATGAACGTTAATAATGACGACTTGCTTGCGGTTAACCCAGTTACCATTTAAAAAGACAATCCAGCAGTTCGGAATCCAGTAGCAGACATACATTCGCTTTGAAAAAAAAATTTTATTTTGGTGCATTCTACCAAGTATTAAAGTTTGAACAGGAAATTTTGATTCACCTTGTATATTTATAAAAAATAAATATTATTTTAAAATACTTGTATGTGTGAAATGGTAAACATGTGTCTAATATCACACAATTCTTTCTGTTATATCTTTAGCTTCTATTATATTATTACTTTTCTTCAAGTCAAATATTCTCTGCGCATCGCTGAATGTCACTAAAAAAGTGAACCATAAAATATATATCATTTCAAAAATAAGCAAAGCGGCATGACGGTTGACGGTTCATAATTTTCTCATGATATAAAATAAAGCTCGTTCTCCTTCCAGGGTAAAAGGCATCGAAGGACTTCGTGTAGTGGATGCATCCATCATGCCGATTGTTCCATCAGGAAATACAAACGTCCCAACCATCATGGTGGCTGAAAAAGCCTCAGACATCATCAAGCAAACAATTAAGTGTCATCCCACCTCTCCACCAAAATACAATCCTTACAATGAACAAGGAGGGATCGAAAACATTAGGCCTCCTTGCCAAGAACAGCCCGGTTTCAACCATGACTCTCGAAACATTTAAACGATCTCTGGTTAGGAAACCAAAGATGATTTTAGAAATTTGTCAATGCCTATAAACAACCGTACGAAGTAACAAAGCCTGAAGATTTCAACACAAAACCTGGGATTTCCTCAGAATGGTTTTTCAAAAAAACCTAGTGTCCACTCCACATACAGACAGACAGAAACATCAGAACAATATAAAACCAGCGCCGATCTGAGACCTTCCACAAAACAATACGAATAACCTTATAATCAATATAGAATGTAAGGCAGCCACAGGTAGTATTGTTAGACTCGCATGGGATCTGTATGAGAAATTCATATTTCTAAATTTTACCAGATATCGATTTGATTCGTATAGAAATCACATTAATATGATTACTAGTAATATGTAGACTATTGACAAAATTTCCAGTTGTCCCATATCGAAAGCAAAATCTTATTTAATGCATATTTTCAATTTTACTTGATTCCTTGGTTTTTAAATTTTTTTTAAACTATATCCTACGTGTCTCATACATTTATTTGTCGAATCTATGAATAGAATATTTAATTATTAATCATAACATATATCAATCTATCGTAAGTAATTTCTAATTCGTATTTATCAATAGTAAACGATACTCATTTTGAATATTTGGAAGTTTCCTGAATTCTCTTGAATTAATTTAACGTCATATATATAGCACTTATACAATGGTCCATTGGGAAAATATTTATTAAGAAAAAATGCTTTCTGTTTTTGTCAAAATGAATATTTTGGCACTCGGGAAGTTCCAGTCACACATGGAACAATCACATACAAATTTATACAAAACAAATTGCACTGTGTAGGTGCTGAGCTCGGGGGTACAGGGGATTTTTCAATAACTGTCCATCTCGAGCGCTGAGCAAGTAACAAATTTCTGTATTAAAAAATGAGACCTCCCTCGATCTTAGTGAATGCTATTTATTTAGCATCAATCCTTGACCCTATTTTCAACAAAGTCAAATATTAAGTCAGATATGGCGTCTTTCACAAAATATTTAGTTGGTGTCGTCAAACAGGTGGTGGTTGCGGAGGCGCTAATCTCTCTCAAACACACGGTCGTCGTTAATCACTTCTGCGCAACTTAACTGCGCAGACTATATAACATGGTTGGTTGTGGAATCTCTTCAACGCCATCTATTGACCTGTGTCAAAGCCAATAGTTGGTGTTGTAATTATATCTGTTATAATTGTATAATAAAAAGTTTTTTAAATTTAAACTATCTTCCTTACAAGTAAGCTTTTCCTCATATTTTGGGTATATCCCTTAAATTTTTGTTACACAATCGAGATAATATCAAGTAGTAACACATGGGACATCTAAATGAAGTAAAAAAAATTGGAATGCTTCTTCGAATAATAAATTCAGTTTGTGGGTAACTGTTTTGCTTGAATGAATTTTTTAACAGAATCTTAAAATACGAAAGCTTGATAAAACTATGAAATTGAAAAATTATAGACAATTTTTTAAATATATTTTGCCTGTCGCGA
Source organism: Meta bourneti (assembly GCA_933210815.1). Classification (NCBI taxonomy): domain Eukaryota; kingdom Metazoa; phylum Arthropoda; class Arachnida; order Araneae; family Tetragnathidae; genus Meta; species Meta bourneti. Next base: position 70,280,817 of record OW119925.1, read on the forward strand.
GTGGAACAAAACTGCGTCACACATGGGTAGGTAGGTAGATATTTTAATTAACACCGCACTGGGAGCAACACAGCGTGCTTGACGAGGGTCAGGTATCAAACGCGAAGGGAAATATCCGAGGACACCACGTAATTTTGAACCACGGTCAAATGATGAGCATCATAAATGGGACTTGTCTGTATTCCAACATTAAAGAGGTGCATGTCTTAAATTTAACACCTAAATAAATGAAGTTTAAGTTAACTGTACCATTAAAATTTATTTAAAGTAATATCTATACATATAAAGCAGAGTTGATGTCTATCTGTCTGTCTGTCCTCTATACAAATCTACACCGTTTGACCAATCCACGCCAAATTTGGTACACTTATACTTTGGAACCCAAGCTACATATTAATCCCCGTTCTCTTTAACCTAGGTGTGCAGAGGGGGCTATATCAATTCGAAATTGCCGTAGGGAAACATTGAGCATAAAACGATTGCGGTACACAACTCAGTTTGTTTTACCAGTATTGATCGAAAATCAAATTTTCTAATAAAATTGTTTTACCAGTATTGCTCGAAAAATATTTTTTCCGAAGCGCTATATTTAAACAATTTAAAATTCTAATTATGTTAGAACTGATTTTTTATTTCTTTCCACATTATAAATTATTTAGGAATATTTGAATGATGAAAAATGGAAATTTAAAATACTTAATTTTGCACAACTTGCATTTTGTAATGAAACACGAAAAGCCAAAACAAAAAACTCATTGATGATAAAAGCGTAATTTTGCAATTCAGTACCTGGCAATTCGAACCTTGTTATTTTAAAATGACTGGTAATATGAAAAGTAAAACGGTATGTTAGGCTAAATCAAAACGAGTAGCCATACGATGAAGTTCAGATATTTCTAAATTTTGACTTATCAAAAGACGATTAAAATGAATTTAATTTACATTTGTTTTTCATGTTTCATGGGTATTATTGAAAGCTGTACTCCATAGTCAAGTAACTACATATACCATTCTAAATAGGTACGTGATTTCCATATAGAAACTGAGTCTCTCAATTGAAAAAAGTACCTTAAGGATTCGATTTAAAACTAAATTTTCTGTTGGAGGAAAGCGAATTTTAAATAAGACTTTTCAGATCTTGGAATAATATCATAATAAGGAAGTATGTAAACTAGGACTGTTGAAAAATGGAAATTTTTTGTCTTAAGTGCTAGAAGGTCGAGGCTGGCGTATTTGAAGTCGAAACTGTTCGTATACAATTTAGGTACCGGTGAAACATTCTTTGAAAGCAGTGATTTTGTAAAAAGTGTAATCGATTGAGTTTGCTTTGTCTGCACTGATGACATTTGTTTTAAACAAGCTCCGTTATTCCACGTGCGGCTGAATAGAATTTTCAATAAAAAAATGTGTCCTTCAAAATAAATTAACTATGAATGCCGTAATAGTTTAATTTGCCATCCTCTCACAATGATCATGTAATTCGAAAACATCGAATCCATGGTGCAAGGGTACCACAGATAATAAATATTGTTTGGAAAACTGAGTGCAAGACTATACGGCTGAAAGTTCCTCATTTTTACTGAAAATGACCTTAATTGGCATTCGTAATCACTCCAAAACTCAAAATCGAGTTCTGAAGTCATCTCAGAAAAAATTTTGTAGTTTGTCTTACAACAAGAGTGTGATGAATATGAAATAGATTATATGGATGGATATATTATGTATACATATTTGCGTCCGAAGTAAATTGTAGGAGCTATGAAAAAGTAAAGTTAAAACGATGTTAAAAAATATTTGCCGTTCACTTAAATGATGCTTGCATTTTTCTATGAAATAGAATCAACATTTAACCAATTCAACCCGAGCATCGCCGGGTTATTCTGCTAGTTTGGAATAAAAATGTATAGTTGGGGCAGTAGTTTTTCCTGGGCGAAACGCATTTCCTGAACTTATTCTGAAAGTGAAGTCAGTTGACTTGTTTTAAATACGCCTTTAGAACGCAAATAAAAATTTCAAAGAATTAATTCCGAATTGATATATTATAGTTGATAGCTCAACATCAATTAGATTAAACGCCGAATGTTTTCAAAATAAATTATATTTTAAGGTAACACCAATAAGTGTCATACGCGTGCGAGAGCATTTGGACATCAGAAGCAAAATCTCACCAGATCTCATCTGTTTTTTTTCTGAAAATCCCTCGCATAATGATACAGATACTATGATAAAAATATTAATAAGTATTTAATTTATAATATCTGGTAAGAACAGTTATGTTTGATTTTAGTTTCAATTTGAATTATTAATTGAGATTTAGTTTGTGCGTTCTGAGATTGAGTTATTGTATTACTAAGTTTTTTAGATTATTACTGAGACTGAGATTCAATTTTGTTTTGAGAGATTTTTTTTAATTGAGTTACTGAGTTTACTATATTCTGAATATTTAGAGTTTTTAATAAATTCGTATTTATTTTTTAGTCCTTTTTAATGATCGAGTTCGAAGTCAGTAACGGATGTTTTACGATCAATCACCGCTTTGCAAAAAACTATCTGCTCCTGTTTTGACAGAACATTTATGAGGAACGGACGATATGACGACAATCGGAACAAAAAAATATAAATTCTCGCCCGTACCCCGTGTATGTTCATTACTCAAGTGGCAATCCTGTTTCTGCGCCCATACGTATTTCCTGTATGTAATCTGAAATTGACGTCAGTTGACTTGTTGTCCAAACACAACTTCAGTATGTCACCAAAAAATTTAAAAGAATGAATTCCGAAGTTTATTGTTCAATACCAATTAGACCAAACGCGAAACTTGGCCAACACGACGATAAGCTACATTTTAAGATAATCCAAATCTGTGTCATACGAGAACATTTGGACAGCAGACAATCTGGTTTGTTTACACTGAAAATCCCTCTCATAATGCAAACTTTATTTTTTAATTTGTCAAGTTCCTTATTTACTAAGGGGGTAAATCCATTCAAATCCAGGCATGGATGTTCACTTCACCATCTGCGAATCGAATGACAGGTATATTTTGGGCCACCTTGAATCATCCGATTTTTTTATAACCTCGAAAAAAATTTCTTCGAAATATGGGTCTGAAAGTGACGTCACAAATTAAAATTTCTTTTTTTTAGTGTACATCACCAACTTACACTGGTGTTCAAAATTAACAGAATTTTCACTTTTGGATGTAATAGACTCCAACTATAAATGAGACGAAGTCGTTGGCAGAGTACACAAAATAAAATGCACAGGGTTTAAAATAATAGACTGTTTATTAAATAAAAGAAGCAACATCTAGCTAGTACAAACTATTAGCGAGGATTGGAACTACAAATAACATCACCGACCTCTTTTATATCATGCTAATGATTTGCATATTACAGGGATTTGTGAATTGCCAGATCCCTAAACAAAATAACAATATAATAGGATGTATGTTAATTTAACATTTAAGTATGCATAAAAACAACTTTCAAAAGACGTAGTTGAAAACTGGAGTATTCCGATTGCAAAGACTGACGTCATAATACTTTAAATACAAGTTCAATCTTAGAAAGGTGTGAGATCCAATAGATTCAAATAGAAATATCTAACATTGGCCTGCCTCACATATTGCAAAATACATGCAAAATAATTAAAATTAAAAAAAACTTACATTGTAATTGGAAAATAATTTTTTCATTTAACTCAAAAAATTTTAGGTATTTTTGGTATTTTTTAATTAACGTCACACTGGAGCAACACAACGGGCTATTGCAAAAAATTTTAAAGCATATATTCCTTATACATCAATATTCAGATTAAAGGTTAAATAAGATTTGAACAAAATTACAAACTCCAATGTAAATTATCATACAAATTTAAACATTTATGAGATAAACGTTGGTCACATTTTAAAATGGAACAGTATTGTCCTTTCGTTAAATTATGGTATAAACATCATATCTATGATTCTCAATATCAATTCTCACAAATTAATTAATTATTACCAATAACCATAATTAACACATACTAACAACCGTAGTATTAATATGTAGCAATAATATATTACACTGTTATAACACAATCTTAATTCACCTTATATTCTATTACATACTTTTGAAATTTACAATGCTATTTTTATGTATTGTTTTAAAGTATATTTTAGTATAAACATGATTACAAAAATATACTAATGATATAAGAAACGAAATATAAGTATATGTTGCAACATATATAACCCCTCAAAAATTATATACATATAAAGTATCACATCATATTAGCAGAATACCAAATGCCAAAATTTATTCATAATTTTTAAGTAAAACATTATTAACAAAGCTTTTCAGTTCAAATTTGTGCAATGCTTTAGTGAATATATCGGCAAAATTATTTTTGCTATTCACATGTTAGTTTAAATAATTTGTTATAAATCAAATTTCTTGCAAAATTATATTTAACATGAATGTTTCGTACGTGAATTTTTGATAGACGAATTTGAAAAATCTATAGCTGCAGTGCACAATACAAAATACAAAATTTTATTATATTGTCTAATTTTATTATATTAGCTTTAATACATTCATTTAAAATCCTAATTATCCATATTAGTTCCTTTAATGTGTCCGTGAGAGAAATGAATTCCGATTCCATCGTTGAGTGAAATGCATTTGTTTAAACGTTTTCCATAGGATTGGAACTTCATCAATAAACAAAATCATTCCCCCATGGATATCCTATCGTCACGGTTAGTTGCGAAGTCTGCATCACTGTAGCAACTTAAATTAAAATCCTTAATTTGTGACAAATCCAATTTAAAATTTCTGGTGTGACTAACATACCCCAAAAGTTTTAGCAATATACTCCAATGATAGTTACCTGAATAGGATTGAAATTGCGATAGTACATTTACCACATAGCTAATATATGGTCTTGTACGGCTAGCTAAAAATGCTAAGCAACCTAGCATATTACGATATGGCAGATTTGCCATTTCAGTTTCCGTATTTGGTGATTGCATTTTAGATAAGATTGTATCTTTAGCTATTGGTAAAGTTGTTACGGGATAGTGGTATTTTTCATACGTTTTGCACACCTTCGCAATGTAACTTATCTGATGAATATATAACCTGCCTTGATTTTCCTCAAATTCAACACCTAACAATTTTTTGGGTTTTTCCTAATACTTTCAAATCAAATTTATGACAAAGATTTTTAATGACTTTATCGATTTGTTCTTTATTTCTACCAAATAGAATATCATCGACGTATAACAATAAAACGACGTTGCCTTCATAAGTATAAACGCAGTTTACCCAATCCAACTTTTGAAAATTGAGACTTTCAAGAGTACTTTGAATCTCAAAATACCACTGGCGACCACTTTGGTGTAGGCCGTAAATTGCCTTTTTAAAATACAAACGTGGTCGGGTTTATTGTGATCAACAAATCCTTGTGGTTGCCGCATGAAGCCATGATTATCTAATGAGGCATGTAAATAGGCACTTTTAACATCAATTTGACAATGAACCCATTTGTGTAGTGAGACTAAGGCCCCCTTCACATGAGGCGTTTTTCAACGCGCGTTTTACGTCTAAACAAAACGCGGGTAGCCAAAGTACATAGTTCTACTGGAGTGTTCACATGCAGAAATCGCGAGAATCCAAGCGCTAGACAGCTTCGGCGCTTCAACAATCTCCGGTCGTTCTCGCGATTAGAAGGCGTTTGGAGAAGCATAGGTTTCTTCTGCAGCGTTCATATGACACGCGTTTTGACCGGCGTTAAGGGCTTTTTTATTCCTCTAGTCCAAGTTTCTATCTTCACGATCGTTGAAGATAGAGTGCAAATTTCAACGGATTTGAAATCTGCGGAAAATTTTATACTAGAACGATACATAAAATGTGATTTTCTTTAAATAAATAATTTTTCTACTGTAATTTTACTATTTTCGTGATACGGATTTGACGAATATATTCATTACGAACACAAAAGGGAGTGTTCATCTCGTTTTTATAGAAAAGATATAACTTGATTGGAGTATTTTGTCTTAATCCACTGCTTTATATTTATGGCCATTAAAAATAGGATGAGAAAATTTAATCGTATTCGATTTATTGAAGAAATTTACCCTGCTTTCATACAAAACTTGCAAAAATGTGATAGTTTATAACTAAAAAGGATAGGGGGTAATTTTATTTCTGGGAATAACGTATATCGACAACTGTCCGTTCTAATTTTCATGTGCGGCAGACGTCTTTAAAATAAAGCTTAAATTAAATATTCAATTTAAAAGAGAGCTAAACTTTAGTTATTTTTTATTTGTCCTCAACGGGTGAAATGCGTACGATAAGTTTCAACTTTCATTCATTTTTCACATCATCGTGTTACATTGAACTCGATATCACTTTTGAAAATGAACTTAATTAATATTTTAATCTTGCAGTTAGTCTTATTACTACTTTATTCAAAATTTTTATATTATATATACGTGTAGACGCAAATTCTATTAGTAATCTCCTGGTTTTCGATATATACTGGTTTTTTTGGGGGGGGGGTTTAGATTTTTTTTAGTTTTAACATAATTTTCTCGTTTTAACATGGGTTTAATCAAATTTTAGTTGAAATATTTCCCAGTCGTTATTCCAGTGCTAAAAAAATCCCTGAAAGAGGGTAGGTTGGAGGGTTAGTTTTCGTTTCGGATAGTCGTAACTCAGGGAAAATTGTGTTCAAAATAAAAACTAATTATTGTTACATATATGTTATTTGTGCTGATGCATTAAAATGTTTAGAGATGGTTTTAAAAATATAGAAATTTATTTGAAGGAAAATTAAATAAAAATTAGCTATAGATCGTAGGAAACACGATAAAACCTGCAAAAATAGCAAAAGAAAAGGTTATCACCAGTGCCGGATTTTGTTTGCGTGTCATCTTTTTGATAATACTTCGTAGACATGCCATACAAACAGAAATTTCGGTTCCAATTACCTGGTTCTAGAAATGTTTCTAGAATGGTTCTAGAAAGTGTTTGATATATTTTTATTTTACACTGTAAATTTTAAAATTTTAAGGAAATTTTTGGTCATTTTCCAGTTAGTTTCGTTTTAATCAAAGTTTTACAGAAATATTCCAATTTTTCATACTTTTACGATAAAATCATTGCAAATGACTCATCTGCTAGCTTCTTGAGCCCAAAAAAATCCGTGATCACAAAACAAATCCTTACTAATTTTTATTGGTGGGTGAATCATCGACACTGGAGAGTGAAGGTTATAGAGTTTTTCCTCTAGTCTTGACAGTAAAAAAACGAATACTTTAGGTTTTTAGAGTTAATGAAAATGCTTAATAATGCCACAATTTGAACTGCATAAAACAATGTTTCTCTGTGATCCGCTGGGGCTCATACCGGTTCCTAGGTCCAAAATAATCCCGTCATTCAAAAATTTTTGAAAAACGTACGAAAGGCTAACGTGCAAAAATTTACAACCGAGGTTGATGGCATTGGTATTACACCGAAACGTATCGTATACTACCTGTTTCGTATTTACCTGTTTCGTTTGTCACTTCTGGTCAGCTTATATTGAATCGACAATCAGTCAATCTAGTCAATCGCTTATATTGAATTTATTTATGTACAAAGATGTATGTTCAAAAACACTTGACAAAAATGAAAAGCTAACGTGCAAAAATTTACAATCGAGGTTGATGGCATTGCACTGGAACGCATCGTATATTATACGTTACGAAATATTTACCTTTTAGGTTGTCACTTCTGGTCAGCAAGTCGATTATATTATATTCATTTATGTATAAAGATTGAAGTCCAAAACACTTTATTCACTGGCAAATAGGGAACGGATGTTTTACAAATCGAAAGAATATCAAATTTTTATGTCGTTTTGAATATTTTTTAGATTATTTTAGGCATTTTATTGCTCATTATATATTTCTAAGTTAACCAAATCCAGGCTCTTGTGAATACAGAGAAATCAATTTTAGGTTGGGAAAAAAAGGACTTTCATCGTATTTTTAGTGGCTGCAAATTTAAAACTTCTTGATAAGGGGCAACAAAATATCTTATTAGAGTGACATTGCCTTTAAAAACAAGGCAATACTTTCGCTTACGCTTAGTATAAAAGGAATATCTGAAAAAAGATTAGTTGCAACTATTGACAAAAAAATAATTTTTTCAAAGAAAATCATGATTTTGGTACTGATTTAACGTAAAATTTTACGCTGATTTGAAATCCGTTGAAATTTTGATTCTATCTTTAACCATTCAAAAGATATAAACTTGGATTAGGGGAATAAAAAATACAATTTAATGCATAACGGAATTGACCTTGAAAAACCCACAAGAGGTGTTCACATGATAGCGCTCGAAAATTCTTATCTAACGCGCGTTGGAAAAAGTCCATGTGAACGGGGCCTAACAGCGAAAAGAATAACTGTATAATTCTAAAGTTAACAGGGCTAAAAACCTCTTCATAAGTTTCCCACTGACGTTGACTGAAACCTTGGGCAACTAAATGAGCCTTGAATTTTTATAATAATCTGCATCGTTTTTAATAGTGAAAACCCACCTGTTTCCTAATACTTTCGCGTTATTATGTTTAGGAATCAATTCCCAAACATAACGTTCTCATTATTTTTATTTTTTCATTCATGGCTTCTAACCATTTTTAGCTTCGGGTGTTTTAAGTGCGGCATTATAATTGGATGGTACCTTAATATCTGCTAGTCAACTTTCTGTTAAACTAGTATCTTTTAGTTTAACGATACCGGAATAAGTGCTTTTACCACTAAAATTAAAGTCAATTTTATTGTATTGCAAGTTATGCGTTTTACAATATATTTCTACATCCTTATAGCATTTTCGTTTCATGTGGGTCCCTTCAATTTTGTAGAATATGTCGGTTCTACTTCCTTCTCTCCGAGGAATGGCTGATCTTACCCAAGTAACCCGTTTGAGGTTCTTTTAAAGTTTCGGAGGATGGTATTTCTACTTTAGGACTTTCAAGTTCATATTTAACATGTGTAGAAGTACTAGGATAGCTTTGTACTTTTGGGACGTGTTCTTTTGGAGTTTCGTTGCATGAGTAATCATCTTCAGACTCTGTGTCTGTTTCTGATGTGTACTTATACTTCAGATTACAAAGGTTCAGTACGTCTCCACTGCTTATCCCCCTTTCTTCAATTATTACATTAATTGTCTTTAATCTTTTTATCTGATGGCAACCATATACGATAACCTTTAGTTCTCATGGAATATCCCACCAATATTCCTTTCTTAGATCGCGTCTCGAAGTTTATTTCGAAGCTGTTTGGGTGTACCTACGTATGCTGTAGCTCCGAATACTCTCAAATATTTAACAGAAGGCTTACGGCCTCCATACAGTTCGGAGGGCCGCGGTGGCCCGGTTGGAAGAGTAACGGACTTGCAACCGAAGGGTTGCGAGTTCGAATCCAGCCAAACACCGTCGTGTACAAAGGGGGCTGGTGCACGTTAAATCTGTCGTGGCCTCAAATGTCCTCACGTTGGCGTGGTGTGGAAGTTTGGAGAGTGGGGTGCCAGCTCAGGTGTTGCCTCGTCATCTGACCGTGGTTCAAAATTACGTGGTGTTGTCCTCGGATCTTTCCCTTTGGGATTGATCCCGGACCGTCACCAATAGCCCGTTGTGTTGCTCCAGTGTGACGTTAATTGAAATACCCCCCCCATACAGTTCGAAAGGTGTTTTATTTTGGCCTTGGTGGTATACTAGATTCCAGACACATAAGTAAAACAAAGTGACTCTGCTCAAAATCCGTTACTAAGAAAACTATCTTTGAGAAGCGTTTTAATTGCATTCAAGGCAGTATAATTATAGCGTTCACTGACCTCGTTTTGCTCAGGAGTATAGGTTCAGGTACGTTCTGCCTGAATGCCTTGGTCATCTAGGAATTTTTCAAATTTTTGATGAATTCGAGACCATTATCGGTCCAGATATTTACAATTTTTGAATTTTAGAACCGCTCTGCCCTTTTTGATATTTCGTGAAATATTCAAATACACCCGACTTTTGTTTGAGAGGGTACACGGTAGCTTTCCTACTAAAGTCATCGGTAATGGTTAGAAAATACTTATATCCTTTCCTCGTTTGTGTAGGGAGAGGACCGCAAATATCCATATGAAGGAGCTGTAGTGGTCGCTCGGATCTTATTTTACCGATAGGTTTGTATGATATTCTATGGGATTTTGCTTACAAGGTTCGCACCTCACCTCAACATTTTTAAATTCGGGTAGACCTCTGATAAAATTATTCTGACTTGTATTAACAATGTATTTAGCATTCACGTGACAAAACCTACGATGCCACAATTCTAAATCATCCTGACTAGTGGTTACTAAATTTTCAACTTTAGATGAAATCACCTCTTTTTAGGATTATATCGAGTAAACATAATAAAGTCCTTTCTCTATGTGCAGAGATAAGTTTCCTACCAGTTTTAGCATATACGGTAATTTTACCCTTCTTCCCTGTGAATAACCCTCCGTTTTTCTCAATGAGTGTACCCGATATTAGATTTCGCCAAGACGTGGGAAATCACATTTAAATTCAAATCCTCAGTGACGCCAAATTGGAAAAACTGCATTTTTACAGTACCTATTCCTTCTACTGTACATGATACATTATTTACAGCAACTGCCATTGAGATATCGGATACAATTTCAAATGTCGTAAACAAATCTTTATTACAACGAAAGTGACTGCTGGCAGCACTTTTGTTGTAATAAAGATTAATTTGTGAAATATCCATGCTGTACTTAATTTATCCCCCACACTATAGCATGTTTCAACAATAAAATTAGATTCAAGATTTTGTTTCTTCCCCTTTTTATACATAGGCTGAAATAATACAAAAAAATAACCGTACAACTATGGTACAACTATAAGACTCATCCGCGCAGAAAGGTCTAAATCAGAGGTTATAATATCGACCCAAAACATGGGTTAATAAGAGGTATGGCCCCTCTTACAGTTATACAGCTCTCACAACGTGAATTCGGTTCCTTTACTCCATCAATGCTGTTTTTAGGTCCTGGATGGTTCTAGGAGGGGGAAGAAGAGTTGAAATTGCCCTCCCAAGAGCGTCCCAGATATGCTCTATAGGGTTTATGTCTAGAGATCTGGCTGGCCAATTCATCCGGCGAATATCCTCTCTTTCCAGATATTCGTCGACCAGATATTCGTTTAGATGAGCCCTATGTGTACGAGAGTTGTCGTCCATAAAAAATGAAATCAGGGTTAATTATACCCCTGAAAAGGCAAACATATGGCTCCACAATCTCATCCCTTTATCTCACAGCAGTCACAGAGAGTCTGTCAAACACATGGAGGTCTGTGCGCCCATCCAACATGAAGCATGCCCAGACCATCAAACCTCCGCTGCCATATTGGTATCTTTCTCGTATGTTGGAGGACAGGTAGAGGGTCCCTGATTCTCTCCAAATGAACGTGTACGTCGAGATTCAGTGGTTAGGCTGAACCAGGACTCATCAGTGAATAGAACGGTCCCCCACTGATCCCTGGTTTAAAGTCGATGTCCGCTGCATCATGCTAAACGGGCTCCCCTGTGCGCAGAAGTGAGCGGGACTCAAACAGCCGGTCATCTTGCAAACAGACCTCTCTCATGTAACCTTCTGGAAACAGTAACCCCTGAAACTCGGCTTCCTGTGGCCGCATGAAGGTCACGAGAGAGCTGAGAAGCTGTTGCACTCCTGTTGCGCCTCGCTCCATTGGATATCGTGGCTCTTAGACGACCTTGTCCAGGCTTTCTCTCTACGGATCCGGTATCCTTAAACTGTTTCCATAGTTGGACACGACGCTAGAGGTTACATTCAAGTTTCTAGCACTTGGACTGCCCTGCTTCCAGTCTCCCGACGATTCGCCACCTTATTCCATCTCCAAACGTTGGTGGTTACTCATTTTAACTGTTTGTTTTTGATTTTCACCGAATGTTGCAAAAACACCGCGATATTCGCCAAGGTGTGCGAACGATCGAAGCTAGAAAATTGTCACGTGGCTTAGAAAGCCGGTTCCTCTAAATGCACCACCCACACGCACGTGTACGCTTACGTATTCGACACTAAAGATTTGCATCTTTGGAAGCATTAATTTTACCTTCCATTCAGTACTATTCGAGAAATTCGACAAAGTATACAAATTCTCTTAATTTTGAACACCATTGTAAAAATTGCATATCTCCTAAAATATTTAAAATAATGCAGTTTGTTTTCTCAAAAAAAATTGCAAAATTATTGAGCAAATATGGATACCGATCTGATAAGTGGTACGTAATTAGTATTGGAAATATGAATTTTTAAATTTGATCAATTTTAAATTCATTATTCTCCAAAAAGTTATCTCTTAAAAATCTGATTATTTTTTTTCTAAGTTCCTATATAAATATCCTATCAGAGTATGTGAGCACTTTTTGAAGTTTTTGAATAGTTAAACTCAAATAAGTTATTTTATGAAATGACCCTAATCGAAAAACTCAAAACGATCAGAAAATTATGAAATACCGTCAAAATTGCTAATTGTAGGTCAAATTCCCTGTAAAAAAGGATCGAAAGGTTTTCGAAATCCCTAAATTATATCGGGATTCCGTTCAACCAGTGAGAAATACACTTTTTCATTATTTTATTATTTGAATTAAGAGTAAGTGGGTATGACTAAACGATGATTTGAAATGTGAAGGAAAAAGCTTTGATCAGACAAAGGTATAATGATTGATACCCCCCCCCCCATTAAAGCTTCTTTTTCACTGCAAAAATAATCCTTCCCACGTGAGAAGCTGGGTGGATTAAAACCATCTGTTTGTAGGATAGAAATAATCAACACTCCTAGAGCCTTTAGTATCTCTTGTAACTTTAAATTTATAATTTGTTGCAACAGGTGCTATATTAATGACTAAGAGAAAATTTTAATGCAATCAAAGCCCTAAAGAAATATGCAACCCACATAATTTACGCCGGTAAATATTTGGTAATTAAGTTTGGCTGAGGTGGGGGAGAGATTTCTTTTTTAATACTTTTAATTGTAGAATTATCAAACTACCAAAAACCTGACACATTATATTGATATATGTATAGAAATAATGAATCATGAATCAATAATATCTGATCGCAAAAGGTACTTGAGCTATTTTTGTCTTTTATGAGAAGGATTTTCATTATGAATAAACAAACAAATCGGTCTGCGAAGATTTTTATCTGTGCTGTCCACGTTGCACACCTGGATACATAAACCTCAAAATGAAATAGACGGAGCATGTGCCCGCAGCTTCACGTTATTTTTTCCAGTTGCTTGGTTTGAAGATGTGTCACGTGGTTGAGGGTAAAAGCATGAATCCTAAATTATTGATTGGTTAAAGTGATTATCCACACCGTGATTAAAAACACTAGTCTGGCTTCTATAGCCAATCGGCAAAGTCGATTTGTGATTTACCCTTCAGAGATCTTACGACAGCGACTCCGCCCACATGATCCGTCTATTTCATTAGAAGGTCGATGCCTGGGTAACCTTAAAATGTAGTGAGAGCGTGCAAGCGATCCGTGAATTTAAAATTTATCACGCGCGTGCTACCTGTCATTAGCATATTTAAAAACGCTATTATGTTTATAAACACGTATGAACTATAATATTAGTAAATGCATTTTTTAATTATGCATGCGCAAAAGATATAATAACATGAATGTACTTTTTAATTATTAAAGCGCAAACTGTAACCATGATATGGAATGTGAAAAAACTTATTTGGAAGATTTCAAGACGGAGTGAAAAAGAGAGTTGATCGTTATCCTTTGTAATTTTTCAACGTCTTTAATTTCCTCAATAATTGTTTAATTTTTTAATAAACGTTCATCTTCATATATGGAACAAAAAAGGATATCTACAATTATTTAATGCAATAGAACTGATATTATAATCATCCAAAAAGTTAATATTTTCCATCTCCAATTAAATTAGATTTGGATCACCACGCAGGTAGCTACTTAATTAAAGTCATACTAGAGTGACACAAGGGTCTATTGGCGACAGTCCGGGATCAATTCCTAAGGGAAAGATCAAGGATTGGAGTACCACCCAACATCCCGACAGTAGTTTATCTTGACTTTTGTAATTTGGCTTTTAACAAAATTGGTGTCGATTAATCAACTATCGTATATCATTTCGGAATTTTTTCTTTGGAATTTTTATTGGCGAAATGATGAAATCGTATTCGAAAAACAAGCTGACTGACGTCAAGTTCAGGAAACACGTATCGCCGCAGACACATAAAAGCCACCTGCATTTAATTTGACAGAAAATATCTCATATATGAAGGTGATACGACTCTGGACGATTGGACGACCACGCCACGCCCCGACAGTAATTTATCTTGATTTTCGCATAGTTTGTATTTCAACCAAATTGGTGTTGATTAATCAACTATCGTATATTAATTCGGAATTTTTCTTTGGAATCTTTATTGGCGAAATGATGAAATCGTATTCGAAAAACAAGCCGATTGACGTCACGTTCAGAAAACACGTATCGCAGCAGACACATAAAAGCCACCAACATTTAACCTATTAAGAGCCGGATTTCAACCATGATGTTTATTTGAAAAATGTTGATTGTTCCCATCTTCTGCAGTCTTTAGAAGGGAGCTGTATGAATTTAAGCTTAATCGTTATTATGTTTGTGCTTGAAAAAAACTGTCCTGTCCCATTTTTGGGACATTGGTCATTATTCATAATAACGGCTCGTAACATTGCAGTCCCATTTCTAGGACATTGGCCACTAGTCAGTCACAAGAAACAAAACAGTATCTTTGGGTTAAAAATAGAGAATGAAGTATTGTAAAGACTTCAGACTAAGATAGATGGCGCTCTTGCGCATGCCCAGAAGGACTTTGAGAAAGGAAAGAGTTAAGAACGAGTGTGGCGAGAGACGTGTGGGTTGTGTTTTTTGGAGAGTGATCGAGACTGAGATGTGTGGGTTTTGATATATACTACCTTTTCTATTTATGTTGTGTGTCGTGTTTGTACTGTGTCAGTGAGTTCATTAAAATGGTTTAAACCAAAAAGGGAGTATTCCTTGTGATGGTAATTAAAATTTTGAGCAAGTCAGTACAGACGACGAAGAAATGGTGGCAGCCGTTTGGATACGATCCTGGTATTGCTGATATCTCCAGTGCAAATTATTGGGTGAGTACCAGATTTCATTAGCAACAGTGCCTTTTTAATTGTAATTTGTAAAGTTTTGCATGTTGAGTTTTGGTTCATTGAAGAATCGTTGTTTTGGTTTCATGCAGTTTTGGTTTTGTAAAAGGCAGTTGTAATATGCAAAAATGCTCTCTTATTTTAACTAGGCTGATATAGTTAAAATTTTGTTTGGTAAAAGGAGTGATAATTTTGAAAAAGTGTTCTTATTTTAACTAGGCTGATATAGTTAAAACTTTGTTTGGTGAAAGGTAGTTGTAATTTTGCAAGTGTTCTTATTTTAACTAGGCTGATATAGTTAAAATTTTGTTTGGTAAAATGGAGTGGTAATTTTGAAAAGTGTTCTTATTTTAACTAGGTTGATATAGTTAAAGTTTTGTCTGATTTTGAAAGGCAAATTTATTCTGTTGATTTGCAAAACTATTCTTATTTTAGCTAGACTGATATAGTTAAAATTTTGTTTGATTGTAAAAAAAAAAAAAAAAAAAAAAAATTAGGACACTCATGTGGTATATAAAAAAGAATTTTCTGTTCTGAATGGTTAGAATTAGAACTATTCAAATGGTCAGTTTGAGTTTTGTTTTCTGAGAAAAGAGAATTATTTTAAAATTTTAAATTGAGATAGCCTAGTTTGTTTTGTGTTCTTTTGTATGATGCTATCTGATGACAATTGAAGTGTTGTTAAAATTTGATTTGATTCTGTTGTATGATTCAAAATAGAATTAAAAATTTGGTGTAGAAGTATATAGTTTGAATTACAAGTATAATTCTTTTTGATGAGTGTTGTCAACAGCACCAAATGCCTAGAATTTTCAATATTTAGTGCGTCTTGGGTTATTTTGCTTTGGAAAATATTTTGTTATATTTCTGAATGAATCGGAAATTCATTTAAAAGAGTTTTGGAGTGTTTTGAAATTGTCATTTTCATTTGTTGCTCATTTAAATGACTAAGAAACCCCTTAGAATTGTTTATTTATTTTGCGGAATTTTGAATGTCTAACTTGTGTACTTAAGGAAATTTTTGTTAGTAATTTGAAATTGCTTTGTGTAACTAATTTGGCAAATGTGAGACCATTTTGTGTTCAGAAAAAGAACTCGAAAAAAAAAATCTGAAAGTGTGGATTTGAATTATTCACTTCCTGTGTTTGTTGACGAAAAAAAGAAAAGGAAAAGAATGATATTCTGTTTTATATTTTTGTGTGTGCATTTATGCTTCTGAGTGTGAATCAATTGTTCATAGAGAAAAGGGAATTCTTTTGAACTGAAAATACCTTTTCTTGATTAGACAGGAAAGTTGAGTTTATATTCTGAATTGTATTTTAATTGTAGTATTATTTTCAAAACAGCTGTTCTTTAGTTGAACTTTTCTTTAACTGTTTATTTTCTTCTCAATTTGAAAACATCTTTAAAAAAAGATATTGTTTTAATGAATGAAAATTTTAATTTGTTTATGTGTTCGAAAATTATTTCTATTGATTTTTGGTTGTTCGGTAAGAAAGTTGTAACGTAGAATTAGCGAATTTAATTCTTTGATAAAGTCTTGTGAATTCTGTTGGAATTTAATACCTTAATAGAGGTTTTTGATAGTGTTTCCCCTGGCCCTTAATCATGGCATTTCTTGCAATTGGTAGAAAGCAGGACTTAATTGCTGTTGCGGAAGAAATTGGTGAGAAGGTACCAACTTCGTGCAAGGTTGCGGATATTAAACAAATAATTTTAAAAAGCCCAAATTTCGATCGGGAGGAGGTAACGATAATCATGGAACGAGTCATAAAAGATAGACTGGAAGAGGAAGAATTAGCTAGACAAGAAAAAATTCGTGAGGAAGAATTAGCTAGACAAGAAAAAATTCGTGAGGAAGAATTAGCTAGGCAAGAAGAAGAACGACAAGAGCGGGAAAGGGTCAGACAACATGAACTCGAAATTAAAAAACTAGAAATGGCTCAGAAGGAATTTCGCCGGTCTGAAGAGGAATCTGAAAATGGGGCGGATAGAAACAGAAAAATCCAACTTACCCAAATCACTCCCAAATTTGACGAAAAAGGGGATGAAATGGGATTGTATTTGATCAATTTCGAGAGGAAAGCAGAGATGGCTCGAGTGCCGAAGGAGGACTGGGTGGCTTATTTGCTGGCCGTTTTGCCAGCCGAGTTATCTAACATGCTTGCCCGAGAACCTCCTGAAGTGGCCAACAATTATGATGTTGTGAAAGATCTCATTCTGAAACGATACAAAATGAACGCTGAAAAATTGAAACAGTGTTTCTACAGACATCAGAAAACAGCAGAGAAAACATGGAGAAATTATGCTCATGAACTGTACAGCTACTTCACTGAATGGCTTGCTGAATTGGAAATTGAAACCTTTCAGCAACTAAAAGATTTAATCGTTGCCGAGCAATTGAAATATCGTGTACCAGATCAAATCAAGGAGCATTTTCTTGACAAATGGATGAAGTTGAAGACACCTTTTGAATTGGCAGAAGTGATCGAGGAGTACGAAACCATCAGGCAGAGTTTCAGGAAGAAGGAATTTCCAAAGAAGTATGGCTATCAAGGTTCAAAGGGACATTTTAGTGGAAGTAGACCCAAAGTACCATTCAAGGATGACAAGAACAAACATCCGGTCAAAACCGAACCCGCAAGCAACGAAAACCGTGAAAGAGAGTTTGAAAAGAGAAGACAGCTCCGATGCTATGAATGCGGTTCGTTATCACATCTGAGACCCCAATGCCCGAAGCTCAAGAGATCTGAAGTAGTAGCTGCCAATGAAGTCTTTGGAAGACACGTGCCTGAGTTGATGTCTCCTTATACTAGTGCTGGGACAGTAAATGGAGCCCAAATGTCTATCTTGAGAGATACTGGTGCCAGCATCGATCTTATTCCCAGAAAATTTATCAAACCACATATGTACACAGGTGAGCATGTGTGGCTCGCTTCTCCATTAGTAGACAGCCCGGTCTGCTTGCCCATTGCAGAAGTTGATTTGAACTGCGAATTGGGACATGTCCTTACGAAAGCTGCTGTAAGAGACAGTTTTCTGGATCAAGAGCATTACCTACTAAGTAACAAAACCGTTGCTCTGATCGAGAGTATGAAAAAAGATAAGGAGCTGGAGATCCAAGTTATTAATGCAGTTCAGACGAGAGCTCAGAAAAGTCTTTTGACAGCCGAAGTTGAAGAGTATCCAGTTGAGTCGAGTCCTGGAGAAGAGAATGACAGTACCGTGTTAACAGAGGAAGACGGAGAGGTATTGCCTATGGCGGAAGAAGCCTCACTTCCAGATCTGATTAAAGCCTCACGGAATGATTTTGTCAAAGAGCAGCGCAAGAGTAAAGAGTTGAAACCACTTTTCCTAGAAGCTGAGGAGTTAGCAAAGGAAACCAAGTATGCAATCGTTAATCAAATGCTGTTCTATCTGAAAAGTGACAAGGATGGTACGCAGAGAAAACTGCTGATTGTTCCAGAGAAGTTTCGGGACCAATTAAAGAAACTGTCTCATGAAGGAACAGCGGCTCACTTAGGAGTGACCAAGACTAAAGATGCTCTTTTTAAAACTTTTTTTTGGCCGAATTGTTACAAAGATGTTGAAGAATTTGTCAGATCTTGTGACCAATGTCAGCGAGTCGGGAAACCTCGGGATAAGAAGAAGGCACCCATGAAGATCGTTCCTGTCATCTCGGAGATCTTCACAAAGATTAATGTGGATGCTTGTGGTCCTTTACCTACTACACCATCTGGAAACCGGTATCTCATCACTGCAATTTGCATGTCTTCCAAATATCCCGATGCAGTTCCTGTCCCAAATCTTAGTTCTTCAACCGTGGTCGATAGTTTCCTGCAAATCTTTAGTCGGATGGGTTTCCCGAGGGAGCTGCAAAGCGATCAAGGAACGTCGTTTACAAGTGCACTCACAACGGAGTTCCTGGAGAAATTTGGAGTTAAAGTAGTGCGAAGTTCCGTACATCATCCCCAGAGCAATCCTGTGGAGAGACTACATAGAACTTTGAAGAGAATTCTTCGAGTCCTGTGTCTGGAGTCAGGACCTGATTGGGAGAAAATCTTGCCTCATGCCCTGTTTGCTCTACGAGTTGTTACTCATGACAGTACTGGATATACTCCAGCTGAGCTGGTTCATGGACAGAATTTGAGGACTCCCATGACTCTACTGTACGAGAACTTGACGGAAAGCGAGGAAGAGAAGACTAGCGTAGTATCATATGTCTTCAAGCTACTAAACCGCATGAAAAGGTGTCAAGAATTAGCCGTCCAAAACATGGAGAACGCCAAAGACAAACAAAAACTATGGTATGATCGCAAGGCTGTGAAGCGTAAATTTTGTGCAGGCGACCTTGTGCTGGTTGTCGCTACATCTAGGCCTAACAAAATGGCAGTTCATTGGATCGGCCCAGGGAAAGTCGTTAAACAGCTTTCCGAAACCAACTACATTGTGCAGTTTCCAGAAAAAGACAAATCCCATGTGTACCATGTGAACATGCTCAAGTCATGTTTCCAGAGACCCGAAAATGTGAATTTAATCTGTCTAAAAGAGATTAGGAACTGTGACAACGAGGAGGACATTCCAAGTCTCGAGCAGAAGCCTGAGGTCTTGGAAATGACACAAATTTGGCAAGACATAGAACAAAATGGTCGCTTGTCAGAAGATCAGAAGGAGCAGCTGAGAGAGTTGCTATCAAAATACTCTAGCTCATTCTCAAACCAGCCGGGGTGTACTGATCTTACTGAACATGACATTGAGCTTGAATCTGAGAGGCCCATCTGTGCCAAACCTTACAAGATGTCTCCACGCCAAACAGAAATTTTGAAGATGGAAGTGGAGAAGATGCTGTCGCTCAAAGTCATTGAGCCAGGAGAATCTGATTTTACTTCTCCTCTTATTCTGGTAGAAGTACCAGGAAAGGATGCAAGACTGTGCATCGACTATCGAAGACTCAACAAGGTCACTAGAACCCAGTACTTTCCTCTGCCAAACATTGAGCAGCTTGTTGAAAAAGTGTCAGCTGCCAAGTATATCACCGTTCTAGATTTGACCCGAGGTTATTGGCAAATACCTCTGAGTAAACGAGCCCAAAGATATTCAGCTTTTGTAACCAGTTTTGGGACATTTCGACCGTTGAGATTGCCATTCGGTTTGAAAAATGCCCCTTATGACTTTAGTCGTTTGATGGCCGAACTGTTGAAAGACTGTGGAGAATTTGCATGCCCTTACTTGGATGATGTAGCCATCTATTCCCTAAGTTGGGAAGATCATTTACAACATTTGAAAACCGTCTTAGAAAAGATGAATGCAGCTCATCTGCACATCAAGCCTTCTAAGTGCCAGTTTGCTCGTGCGTACGTAAAGTATCTTGGGCACTTGGTTGGTCAGGGCCAGAGAACACCTGGAGAATTGAAGATCCAAACTGTAAAGGACTTTCCGACCCCTGCGACTAAGACGCAGATCCGATCTTTCTTAGGACTTGCGGGGTATTATCGAAAATACATTCCTGACTTTTCAGTCCTCTCAGCACCAATTACAGATCTGCTGAAAGGAAAAAATCGTCGTGCTGCTGTCATATGGACTGATGCTTGTCAAGAGGCGTTTGACAAGTTAAAGAAACGATTGTCGGAGAATCCGGTGTTGTACAGTCCAGATTTCTCGAGACAGTTTCTCGTCCAATGTGACGCGTCAAATCTTGGGATTGGCATCGTTTTGTCCCAAATTAATGACATTGGTGAGGAACATCCTGTCATGTACTTGAGTCGGAAGTTCTCAAATGCAGAACAAAAGTACAGTACCATCGAGAGAGAGTGCGCAGCTATCGTGTTCGCCATCCAAAAGCTGCGATGTTATTTGGATGGACACCAGAAGTTCATCATCCAGACGGACCATAATCCCCTTGTTTGGCTGGACAAAAATACGGGAACCAACCCTAGACTTTTACGTTGGGCTTTGATCCTGCAGCCATTCAATTATGAGGTTGTCCATAAGAGGGGGAAACAGCATCAAAATGCTGATTCATTAAGTCGCATCCCATAAACCTCATATCCTTTTATTTTATATTAGTAAGTTTATTGTTTATTTTGATATTTGTATTATGTGTGAAAATTTTAAATTTTTCTTATCATTAGTGTAAATTGTTTTCCTAAATTTTTAATAAGTATATAATTTTTTGTATAATATTTTTGAGTTCAAGGCACTGATTGCTATAATCTGGTACATGTGCAGTGTATTTTGTGTACTTGAACTCTTGAACTTTTCCAATGACTGCACCTATCTGGAGACTTTTTCAGGCAGTGGAGTCATCAAAACTTTTCCCTCATTCTTCGTGAAAAGTTTCCTCCTTGTGGGGAGGAGTTTATAAGTCTGTAAAGACTTCAGACTAAGATAGATGGCGCTCTTGCGCATGCCCAGAAGGACTTTGAGAAAGGAAAGAGTTAAGAACGAGTGTGGCGAGAGACGTGTGGGTTGTGTTTTTTGGAGAGTGATCGAGACTGAGATGTGTGGGTTTTGATATATACTACCTTTTCTATTTATGTTGTGTGTCGTGTTTGTACTGTGTCTGTGAGTTCATTAAAATGGTTTAAACCAAAAAGGGAGTATTCCTTGTGATGGTAATTAAAATTTTGAGCAAGTCAGTACAGTATCCTTTTATTGAAAACAAAGAAGAGGGCATACATTTTATGAAAAATAATAAAATTTTAATTTTCTTTTATAATAAAATCCGATTGAAAATAATAATTTGAAATAAATCTTGAAACTTTGAATTTTATTTGGTATGAAAAGTTTCAAAACAGGCATCATGAAGAGGAACATCACATCTACTGAAAATCCTTTTTGTTTTCTTCCCGCACTGCGCGTTAAGTCTGGATAATTTTTAAAAATGAAACTCACAATCCTACCTCAGATCTTCACTCTTCCTTTTAGCAGCTTGCTAATTTGTGGACCAGGTCGCTTGGGGTTTGAAGGAGGTATTTTAGAAATCAAGGCTAAAGTGATGTCCATAAAGAACTGCAAATGATCACCAAGTAGCTGAGCATAGCGATTTCCTGTCAATTGAACGGTTCAATTTGACCCAGAGGACCCAATCATACCAGATAAAATCTCCCCATACCATTATGATACCACCACCAGCTTGCACAATGCCTTGTTGATAAGTTGGATCCATAGCCTCATGGGGTTAGCGCCAAACAAGAACTCGACCATCAGGTAGTACCAAAATAAATAATTATGAGAAATAAAGTCAAATTATAGAATTATATTTCAAATTTAAAAAAAAATAATTCAAAATAAATAATAAACCAATGTTTATGAAAATCGGGCACATCTACGGTGGTTTTTTTTTTAAAAAAGCAAATTCAACTAATTTAGTGACTTTTGGCCAATGTCCCATAAATGGGACGTAAAACTAAAATTAATATCATTCTTACATATAAAATTTTAATGGCAAGTTTGACTTTTCTTTATATCTACTGATGATTATTGAAGATATTTCACTAATACACCCATCCTGCCAGATTGATACTGAAGGCAATCACGTGAGTCACGCTAAAATTATACAAATTTGAGGCTCTCTAGCGTCAAAATTTGTTAACGCTTTGCATATATTTTTACATTATAGTTAGAATACATAATAAATAATCTGCTGAGTAAAAGAATAATAATTTATTTACAATGGCCATGGTTTTAAAGCCATATAAATATGCGTCCCGAAAAAGGGACGTTGGTCGTTAATGGGTAAACTTGACAGAAAATGTCTCTCATATATATCATCGTCAAGGTGATAGGACTCTGAAATCAGTTTTACAAAAAATCATTAAAATCTTGAAAACGATGTTGTTTGTGCTGAATTAGTTAAAACAGGCTAAAATATTTTTAACATTTTTTTTACATTCAATCCCAACTTAATTTTTATCACAAAAAATAACTTTTCATAGACAAAAGCAAAATTAGTCATCAAATGCTAAATTTTAATTGATAATATCCATTTTTAATACCGTCTCTTTCAATAGAACATCCTTTTTATCGTTGACATTCATTTCATATATCCACATTCTCTCAAAATTTACAAAGTAACGGATTTTTATAAGCAGTGACCACTAAAATGTGATTCACTGCTTATAAAAAAACAAAGAACAGCTGCGAAACGCATCTACATATGCTATAACATAATAACGCATACATGTGCTCTAAAACGTGGTTCACTTCCTATAAAAATATGCAGAGAACAGCTGCGAATCTCATGAACGTGCACTAAAACGTGATTCGTTGTTCACTTTATAATCGCGTTCACAATTGTAAGGGCAATCCAAAGTGAAGCTGAAAGAAATTTAAACTAGATATCCGACCTACAAAATACTTGTAGTCAAAATACTTTATTATATTATTTCGTCTCAGGCATTATGGATATAGCAGCCGAGAGGGCATATGCTACACCCTTCGCCAATTCAACCCTTCTTCCTCTGTTGCTGATGTCCTTAGCGAGGCAAAAGAACTCTCCCACCCCATCAACAACATTCAAGACAGAATATGATTATGTCATAGGTAAGCTACTTTCTCTAATCACATACTATTATGCTCCATGCTCACTTCATGAAGTATTTCTCAATAATTATAATTTACAACTCCTATGGGCCAGAACCCCTTACTCTACATCAATAAGTCTCCCAATTGAGAAGACGAGGTTCCATGGCTACTATAGTTCAAATATATAAAATTTTAATCCGTGGATTATTTAAAACCCACTGATTTATACTATACTAGAAGAAGTACCCGGTGTCACCTGGGTAAAATTGGTTGTAATTGGTCTGAATGTTATTCAATATTATTTTCAACGGGTTTTCAAAATGATTTTAGCCCCTCTGCACACACAGGACAAATTTAATGGGAGATAATACTATGTAGAATATGTTTTACCCAAGATTCAAAAGTGTAAGTGTACCAAATATGACGTACATTGGTCATACACGGATCGTAATAATAATCAATGCTATTTCGATGAGCGATTTCGATTTGATTTTATCCCCCTCCGCAGACCCAGGACAAATCGAACTGGATTTAATATGTAGCTCTTACGTTTACCCCAAAGCCTTAAAGTAAGTCTATCAAATTTGATGTCAATTGATCTGTGATCAATGTTATTACTATAAGTATTTTCAATTGATTTAAGCCCCCTGTTCACATCCAAGACAAATAGAACAGGGATTAATATGTAGACGATGTTTCCCTCAGGGTTTTAAAAAATAAGTGTACAAATTTGGTGTGCATTGGTCGAACGGTGTGTATTGTATAGAGTACGGATGCCAAATCTGCTTTATATATATAGATAGAACCTTTACTATATCCTTTTTGTTAATAGCGGGTGCAGGTTCCGCCGGTTCTGTAATAGCTAACCGTTTGTCTGAGTTATCTTGCGTAAGTGTCCTGCTTCTGGAAGCTGGGAAACCTCCTCCTCTTCTGACCGATGTCCCGGCCATAGGTATGAACTTTTGGTCCTCCGACATCGATTGGGCTTACAAGACAGTCCCTCAAAAGCATACAGGATCTGGACTGATCAATAGGGTGAGTAAATCAACAGTTTTGTAAGTATTTGCTAAAGGAAAGTGTTTAATTTATGATTCTTTCCTAAATTATACATATAATTTTGTACAACTGAGGAATTAATCAAAACCTCTCTTGCCTCCTAGTAGAAGTTTGGCTCTTGTTTCAATAGACTTTGGTTTTGAATCACAGTCTGAGCACGAATGTTCTTATTGGTTCGGAATCTATTTTAAGTCGACTCTACCGATCTAATCAGCCCTCGTGCAGTAATCGCAAAGCGACAAAGAGCAACTGTCACGATCGGATAAACTCACACAAGTTCCATGTTCAAGAATTCAAGTTGTATTTCTCTTTCTCTGTCTTTTATAATTCTTTATTACTCAAATAATTTTTTTTACTTCAAGTAAACATGTACCAAATTTTTTGGATATATCTGCCATTTTTCAGCACAATAAGAGCTAATATGGGTCAGGGTCATATGTCTTATGAGAGACATGTATGGGAATTCTCTGGTCACATTGAGATGCTCCATACCTGACGTCTTGATATTAGCTCCTTTTGTATAGAAACAAGTGATAGGCGTACCAAAAAAATTAAGATAGACTTACTTGAAAGATAAGATAGTTTAAGTTCATTAATGATTTTTGATCAATAAAGAATAAAATAAAGCCCATTTCATGACTTAACTAAATTTCACATTATCCCATACGTGATTGTGGAATCTCATAACAACGATGTAAGAATAAAGAGTCTGTTCATTTTTCGCAGCTGTATATTGTAATAATGATTTTTTTAATGAAACAACTTTATAAACGGAAATAATTAGCTTTTGGACGTTGTCTGATATACGTATATGGCATTCATTTTTCAAGCAAGTGAAGTGGACTAGTGGTAAAACCCTTGGAGGATCTAGTGTTCTGAATGCTATGGTGTTCTCCAGAGGTAATAAGAACAATTACGATGACTGGGAAGCCCAAGGAGCTAAAGGCTGGAGTTACAAAGACGTTCTTCCATACTTCTTGAAAATGGAGGATAATAAAGATCCCGAATATTTGGCAAATGGTAAATCATTATTCTTTTTTGTTTTTCACCAATGAGTGGAACGGAAAATCGATTAGTGGTGAAGATTGATATTGTAACCATATTAGGGCAACAACTTGCAGAGAACTATGATCATCTTTATTAAACTTTAGTACTTTTCATATCCACTAAATGCTGTGAGATTGTACACGACATAACATATTATTGTTATTGTTAAAATTTGTGCATGAAATTTTGTTTGACAAATGTGTTAAATAATTTTATTTCTCCACCATTTGTGTTAAAATTCCAATGTATTTTATTTAATGCATCTTATGTATGCAATAAGGTAATTGCTAACTATGTTTTTCTCGCGAATTTTAAGAAGCGTGTTCACAAAAATATTAACTTTTTAATGTTTTTTCTTGTAGTATTGTAGGATTTTATAACAAATTTCACAGAATTCAATTAATTTGGAAAACAATTAAAATAAATATCGCATTGCAGAACTATTTTCAAGCATATAATAGTTACAAAACATTTTTTCGTGTTCTAATTGTAGAAATAAGATTAATTAAATTATAAACTGGTTACAGATCCATAAGTTATATTCAGATTACTGTGAAATTTTAAAAGACTGAATGTTACAGTTCTGACATTCAGTAACTAAGTTTTAAGTACACTTCAGTGACTTCCAAATTTTGAGCGAAAACATATTAATAAATCAGTCATATTTTATTTTATTTGTTCATTTGTGTTTTCTTTTTTACACAGTCAAACAAAAAAGAGTTATAACGGAACCTTTATCTTTAAACGAAAGAAATGTGTACTGTTTGTAAGAGAACCTCATTATATACACTATAACTGATTGCAATTATGCCGTTTTTACTTGTAGGTTTCCATGCTACGAGTGGTCCTGTAACAGTCGAACGACCACCATACGAAGGGGAATTGCGTAGTCCAATATTCGAAACGGCTGATCTCTTAGGCTACAACATTGTTGATCCTAATGGCCGTAGTCAAACAGGCAAGTAGGATTCACTTCTATGTTCATTTTTTGAAATTGTAATATTCTCTTTATTTCTCAAAAACAATTGTAAGACGATATACTAATGCAATGTCCAAGTTTTGCAAGCATATATTGCATGATCTTGCTCTCAAACGTGATACTTCGAACATTTTAAAATACTTCTAAGTTTAACTCCTACATCTATACAAACTGAACCTTTAATGTTCAACTAATCATATTCTTTATACAATTCAAAAGGACAAAGTTTTCACGGAAACGTAATACTAGAAAAATTATTTGAAAAATGTATCTTTTGGTACTAGCTCATGTATCAGCGTTGTTGATTCTATTGGCCGTAATCAAACAGGCAATTAGATTATTTCTAAGTTCAATAGATGAGGCCATACGAAGTCTAATTTACCACCTGAACGAATTATAAGATAGAAAAGAGTGTAATTCTACATCCGATAAGCATATATAAAAAATTTTCGAAATTAAATAATATCTTAGTGAGGTAGGTATTTAATCAACTTCGCATTGGAGCAACACAACGAGCTATTGGCGACGGTTCGGGATCGTCCCCCGAAGGAAAAGATCCGAAAAATATCTTATTAAAGACTCGAAATGTTGAAATTCGAGATTTCTAGCGTTTTAAAAGTCCCACACCGCCGGAAATAGCTCCAGCCAAGGGATTTTTAAGTGAGCAGTGTTAAACTGACCCCAAACAGTGCTTGTCAAGCATAATATCAAAATATCAGCGCAATTTCCGTGTAAATAGCCACATACGAAGGATTTGTCTGAGGACGCCCTTATAGGACTAATACGCATCTAAGGAAGTTTCTTTCCTTTTTACTTCAATATATCTACTATTCGACCCTCCATGTGGTTTCGACAAGATATCTCGTTACTAGGTATCACGTCCATCAACATCTGATTAGTTTTACCAACGGCGAGATATCTCGTCTAGACAAAAGTGCCTTATTCTCCAAGGGAAATGAAGGTGCAAGAATGTGAAACAAATTGTCTCTTGAAGTACTCCCAGAGATTGGCTACTAAAGGGCAGTTTTCGGTCCGAAGATTTTTGATTAACACCAGGAGGGTTAAAGTGCAACATGCAGTTGAGACTTGCCCCTGTGCTTTGAGAAACAACACAGGACTACTGAGATGTAGCTAGATTTAATCCAATTAAATTGAGTCCCTTTTACCTCTCATTCATTTGTGGAGAGTGTTGATTGTAGGAGAGGATTGAGTAGTCTATTTTTCGGTTAATTTTCATGGACTTATCTTGAAATGAGAGTAGACCGTATGTACCTATCTCGTTTCCCCCCACAATATTCGGCGGAACATTGGTACAATCTTTCTACAATTTAGTGTGGATGGGTAAATATGGAAGAGGATTTTTAAGGGTAGTAACAATTCCTTAAAGATCGTAGATGACATTTAGCAGAATTTAGCAGATTAGGAACATAATTTTCATCCAATAAAAAAAAACTCAAGATGTTTTGTAAGTATTGGAAATTATTATTTCTTCAGGAGCCTTAAAAATAATCTTAACTATTTCTCTGTGACCTGCAAAATTCAGTTTAATCCACTGATCCCATTTCTCTGGATGTCAATGTTCAATCCTAATTTTCAGATTCCAATATTCTCGCCATTGCGAGAAGGATGTATTTTGGGGAGGTTTTTAAAACTATGGAGGCATTTCCCATAGGGCTTAAATATCTCCCTGACCAGGGCCCAGTACCATTGAGATACATAAACAGGGGATTTAAAAGGCAGATAGTGAACGTGTATCAGATCCAAGGAAACCATGTCAAGTGTAGGATTACCTGCTCTTCTGGTTCATGTCCCTCAAAGTTTTTGATAATTTCTTTCATAGTGTCTCGAGTTTGTGAGGTTTACATCCATTTCATTATGTTGAAGATTCTGTACACCGATTCCTTAATTTTTCAGGAATCCCACTGTGCACACTAAATAGTTCATATCTCAAATCAAGCTTAGTATAAACATGCACAGACGCATATTAGTAATGCTGTCGTCCATACAGAAACCCACGGATGCGGCCATTTATATAGAAAGTGGGCTAAGTTTGGTTTTGATGTGTTTGACGCGAATTAAACTTCCCAAAATGCTCTACACGAGTTTCTACATTTGAAAAGCATTGTTTTACATTAATTTAACACTGTCCATGTGAAAACCCTGGGGTGAGGCGATTTCCGGCGGTGTCTTGTGGGACTGCCAAAACGGTAGAATTTGGGAAGTTCAAACGGTCACTTCACTAAGATAATTTTTTAATTTCTAAAAAAATACCTGATAATACTCCCCCGACGTAGACTAAAAAATTCTTTTGGTATCAGAATTTGTTCCTATGAAATTCGATTTTTTGCGGATCACCCTATCATTGAAATCGTTATTGCAATTCATTCCTTCTTGATTTAAAAGACCAATGGTAAGACGATATATACGTACAACGTTCACGTTTTACAATTATAAATTTCATGATCTTACTATTAAACAGATTGATGCTAGGCCCATTTTAAAACTATTCTAAATCTAAATGTTTCTTTACAACTCATCATGATAAAGTACTCACATGAATAACAATTAGAACTATTCATTGTAAACTGGAATCTCTTGATACTAGTCCATATAATTTTTTTATATGCTTCTCAAATCAAATCAGAATTATTACGTAATATTATTACTAATATCAAATAAACATTAATCTATCAAAACTAAAATTTAAACCTTACACTTCAATAGCATTGTTAACACTATGGTATTTTAATCATAAATGACAAAAAAATACGAATTCACTTTTAAATTAACTCTCATCAGAGAATATATGATGGCATTGATGAAATAAGAGAGTTTTCGAATTATATTTACTCCAAAATTTTACCTCATAACTCTCTAGCAATCCACCTGGATTGCTTCACTTGAAGCCTGTGTAATATATATAAATAAGAATGGAGTATTTGTACATTGAATATTTTCGACCCCATTTCAAGTTTTCTACCCGTTTTTGGCCCTTCTGATCTAAATTTGTCTCTTGCGCGTTTGGTGTCTGTCCATCTGTCTGTGTGTGCCCGGGCGTTCAAACGTTTTTACGTCCAAACGTTTTAATATATTTTCATGAAACCTTGCATACTGCTAGTACTTACATTCATTTAGGGACTGAACTTGGATGCTTTAGTCTCTGTCCGTCTTCCCGTTCTATGTCTGATTTTGTCTTTGTGTTTGCACAAGTATCACATAAAACTTATGTAACGTATTTTAATGCAATGTTCTACATTTTATACATTGTATTTAATTTAGTGAATACTTTATTTTACATTCCTTTGCTTACATGTTTAAACAAGTTTCATGCTAAGAGATCTGAGTAACTATACTTGCATCAACCATAATTTGGTAGTTTTGAAGTAGTTGGAAAGTATATTGAGCATTGTAATTACTTGGATTGTAAAATAATAAAAATGATTTTCACCAGTGCTGTAAAAAATCAATTATTTTTCCAAAAACTATTTTTAAGGAATTTAAATTAAAATTTTTTTATTAAAGCGTTATTCTTTACGAAAAATTCTGAATATTTGGGAAGGACGATAAAGAGAATGAAACATTATAAATAAAATATACATAGCACGACCTTTATAATATAACTGGTAGCTAATATGGCAACCTTGGTACTTTATGATTGTTTGCTTTTTTTAATTTGTGTCCATTATATATTCCAGGAATCTATTTTGTAATGAATGAACAGATACATTCATTAGTTATCGTTCGAAGCCTTTTTTAATCTGTTTTAAGATGTGTTTCTTAATTTTCAATTTCATGTTTTTCGTTCAATACGTATAATCCAGTTAAGTAAGGGTTTAATTAGTTTTGAAAACATTTTTAATCATAGTATAATAATTTTGGGAAGCGCTTTTGTTTTTAAATGGCATACAAGATATTTATATGCATATTCTGAACTATTCTGTGCATTCTGGGTAACATTGGCACACTTCAGAGACTTTTGTGTCTTAATAAAAATTTAAATAATACAAAAATGTAAAATGTTAACTATGACATTTGTTTATATTTGTGAAATTGTGTATATAACAATAGTGTATCTTTATTAGATTGTGGTAATTATTATATGTGATGAATAGAGGAATTACAATTTATATTGGACGAAAGCCGAAGTTAGTAAACCAATTCAACCCGAGTAACGCCGGGTGATTCTGTTAATCTATATATATATATCAAGTAGGATGTGAGTGTGTGTATGTATGTATATATGTATATTTTCTATACAAATCTACACCGTTTAACCAATCCACACCAAATTTGGTACACTTATACTTTAGAACACTGCGGTCAGCATAGGCTAACTCTTAACCCCCGTTCTATTGGCCCCAGGGGCCTAAACCTATTCGAAATCGCCATAGAAATAACGTTGAGCATAGATTGTTTGCTTTACGCAGCTATGGTTGCTTTACCAGTGTTGATCAAAAAGCAATTTTTTCCGAAACAAATTAAATTACAATATTTATGTTTGAACTGACTTTTTGGTTCTTCCCATGATGTAAATAAATTATAGATATTTTATTGAAGAAGAAAGAATATTTTAAAATATTTATTTTTGAAAGGGGGGGGGGTATTTCAATTAACGTCACACTGGAGCAACACAATGGGCTATTGGCGACGGTCCGGGATCAATCCCAAAGGGAAAGATCCGAGGACAACACCACGTAATTTTGAACCACGGTCAGATGACGAGGCAACACCTGAGCTGGCACCCCACTCTCCAAACTTCCACACCACGCCAACGTGATATTTTTGAAAGGAAATTCAAGGAAAGGTTTTCAGGACTTCAAGGAAAGTTGGTGCATATTTCGACCAACTTTCCTTAAATAATTTATTAAATACGTAATGATTTGTAGAATTCTGTTTCATAAGCTTTTTAGGTAAGGCGTGTAACTTATTTTAAAATGACCGGAATAGATACATGTGAATCCTTCGTTGAAAGCAGTGATTTTCTTTCTTAAAAATTCCGTAAAATCGACCTTCTGCTTTTTGAAAAAATTTTATCTATTCAGTTTAATTTGTCTACACCGATTACATTTATTTCTAACCCAAGCACCGTTATTCCGAAAAGCACAAACGAAAAACTCATCGATCATAAAAGCGTAGTTTTGCTACTCGGTATCTGGCAGCACCAGAATTAATGTTTACTTTTTTTATAAAACTTTGTAGAACTTTCTAGAAAGTTGGGAAACGGAAACTTCCTTGGACTCATGGTGGAGAACATTCCAGCACTCACTCGATTCTTAGCTGGTCGTATTTAAAGGAAGCTAACTCGGTAAGTCTCTTCCAGTTTATCATCTTTCAGTGAATCTGGCAGTTTTATTTCGCTCTTTTCATTGCATAAGTGTTTCCTACTTTATTCGACAGTGATAGTGTACATTTTGGATTTATATTTCTAAACTGATGTAAGTACTACATAATTTTAAATTCCTTTTTTCGTTAATTTTAGCTTTTTATTGTATTCTATAATAGATTTCATTGCTTAGTGAGAGTGTGCCTTTTGCTTAATTTTTTAAATAAGTTTAATGGGAGATCAGAATTAATGCTTTTTTTTCACCAGAATAAAAGTTTATTTTTTCAGTATGATTTAGAATTCTGTATTTGAGTATTTTGAGTGACAGCTTTTAAGTAAGGCATTAATATTTTTTTATTTTTGTTAAAAGTTTGATATTCCTAAACTGATGTACTTCACAATCTTAAATTTGTTTTACCATTCAGTTTATATTAGCTTTTTATTGTATTCAATAATAGATTTAATTGCTCAGTGAGAGTGTGCCTTTTGCTTATTTTATGAAATAGCTTTTTATTGTATTCTACAATAGATTTCATTGCTCAGTGAGAGTGTGCCTTTTGCTTATTTTATGAAATAGCTTTTCTTTGTATTCTTTTACAGATTTCTTTGCTGTAGCAATGCCTGCAAGGAAGCGGAAGGCGTTCGGCCAAGTGCAGTCAACGGTTAAGATGATGAAAGATGAGCGTAGTCAAGAAACTTCCGAGGAGAGGAATAGAAGACTTGCGATTGCGAAAGAGAGAGCTACTACATCTAGAGCAACAGAGATGGCACAGCAGCGTGAGGCCCGAATGCAGGATATGAAAGAGAGCTACTACATCTAGAGCAACAGAGACGGCACAGCAGCGTGAGGTCCGACTACAGGATAAGAGAGATAGAGCCAAACGATCACGGACTGCGAACTATTTTAGCTTAGCATTGGAAGGATTTCACTACGATTCGCATAAAAACTACTCGATGCATGCAAGTGTTACCATTATGAAATTGGAAATGGTTTGTAGTTACTGTCAAGCTAAAAAGTTTAAATCAGAGTCTACTGGTATTTGCTGCAAAAATGGAAAAGTTAAACTCTGCCAACTGGAACCACCACCACAAGAACTTTTGACTTACACATCAAGAGATACGTCAGAGTCGAAGCATTTTCTTAATAACATCAGAAAATACAACTCATGTTTCCAAATGACATCATTCGGCGCCACATCAGTTGTTGGACAGCCCGGATTTCCGTTGACATTCAAGGTGCAAGGACAGCTTTACCATATAGCGGGATCTTTGCTTCCGCTGCCAGATTAACCACCAAAATTTCTACAACTATATTTTATTTACGTATATTTTATATACTATATTTTATATACGTTTGAAACAGCATTGGAAAGTATGCCAACAGATGAATATAAAGTAGTCATAAGAGCAGACAGAAGACCAGCAGGCGAACACGAGCGGCGGTTTAACTCTTCTCAAGCAGATGAAGTCGCGGTGGTTATATCAGGCGATGAGTCTCATCAACGGGATATCGTTATTCAACGACGAGGTGAATCATTGCAGCGCATTTCGGAAACACAACGATCTTATGATGCTCTGCAGTACCCAGTAATATTCCCCCATGGTGAAGATGGATATCATTTTAATCTGAGGCACATCAACCCAAGAACAGGTGAAACAACCAGCAAGAAAGTTTCAGCGATGGATTTCTATGCGTACAGATTAATGGTTCGAGATACTGAGCAGAAACACGTATTGAACTGCAGGCAATTGTTTCATCAGTTCATTGTCGATAAGTACGCAAAAGTCGAGAGTGAGCGTCTCCTTTACATTATGTCTAAATCAACGTAAACTGAGAGTTGAAGAATATATTCACCTGAGAGATGCTGTGGCAAATGACGGGAACGTTGAAAACCTCAGTGCCTTAGTCATACTACCAGATACATTTACAGGCAGTCCCAGACACAATCACGAATACACGCAAGATGCTGTGACGTACGTGAGGACGTACGGATGGCCAGACTTTTTTTTCACCTTCACCTGCAATTCGACTTGGACGGAGATCAAGGATGTTCTTACCAATGGTCAATTACCCAGTGACGACTTGATTTCGGGAGTATTTAAACAGAAGCAGTTGAATATGATTGACGTTACAACAAAGGGCCATGTATTTGGAGTGCCGAGATGCTGGATGTACACGATTGAATGGCAAAAGCGAGGGCTGTCACACTCGCACAATTTGATCTGGTTTGCGGACAAAATTCAGCCCACTCAAATCGATGACGTTATATCTTCCCAGTTGCCTGCCCCGAAACAAGATCCCGAACATTTTGAAGTGGTAACGAAACACATGATCCACGGACCGTGTAGAAATCTCAATCCATCTCTCCGTGTATGAAGGACGGAAAGTGTACCAAGAAATACCCTAGAAATTGTTTAAAGAGACACAAACCGGAAATGATGGCTATCCCCTGTACAGACGGCGGGCTCCGGCAGATGGAGGGTTCACGGCGAAACTAACGATACTCAGCAACACGGAAATAGAAATCGACAATAGGTGGGTTGTGCCATTGTTACAGTGTACATTGTTCACCCCAACAACGCCGAATGCTATTTCCTTAAGATGCTTCTTCACTCGGTACGAGGACCGAGATCTTTCGCAGAGATGAGAACGGTAAACGACGAAGTATGCCAGACATTTAGAGAGACCTGTCAGAAGTTGGGTTTGCTGGAAGGAGACCAGCACTGGGATGACACGTTGCGAGAAGCCGAATTGATCTCCCCACCAGAGCAAATCAGAAACCTGTTTGCTATAATATTGTTTGCATTCCATCGAATCCAAACACTTTATGGGAAAAGTATAAATAGGCCCTGAGTGAGGACGGCCCATTCCGCACTTAAGTTGCCACTTGACATCGCCAGGCAGGAAAATCCTACCTGCAACATAAGCAAGGCAAATGGTCGGGCGTAGGTGCTCGAGACTTGCAAATTAATCGTGTGGGACGAATGCACCATGGCTCACAAGAAAGCTCTCGAGGCCCTCGACTTCACTCCGAGAGATCTGAGAGGAAACGACAATCTGATGGGAGGAGCTCTAGTACTCCTCTGTGGAGACTTTCGTCAAACTCTGCCCTTCATCCCGAAGTCGACGCCGGCCGATGAGATGCACGCATGTTTGAAATATTCGTTTTTGTGGAGACATGTGCGAAAGATAACTTTGAAGCACAAAATGAGAGTACATCTGGGGGATGAGAGTGCTCAAATTTTCTCAGACAAACTATTGGAGATTAGAGAAGGCAGATTGGCAGTCGAGTCTTCTGGCAAGATTAAATTCCATCATTGCAGCGCATGATGGAATTTAATCTTGCCAGAGGTGAATCATTGCAGCGCATTTCGGAAACACAACGATCTTATGATGCTCTGCAGTACCCAGTAATATTCCCCCATGGTGAAGATGGATATCATTTTAATCTGAGGCACATCAACCCAAGAACAGGTGAAACAACCAGCAAGAAAGTTTCAGCGATGGATTTCTATGCGTACAGATTAATGGTTCGAGATACTGAGCAGAAACACGTATTGAACTGCAGGCAATTGTTTCATCAGTTCATTGTCGATAAGTACGCAAAAGTCGAGAGTGAGCGTCTCCTTTACATTATGTCTAAATCAACGTAAACTGAGAGTTGAAGAATATATTCACCTGAGAGATGCTGTGGCAAATGACGGGAACGTTGAAAACCTCAGTGCCTTAGTCATACTACCAGATACATTTACAGGCAGTCCCAGACACAATCACGAATACACGCAAGATGCTGTGACGTACGTGAGGACGTACGGATGGCCAGACTTTTTTTTCACCTTCACCTGCAATTCGACTTGGACGGAGATCAAGGATGTTCTTACCAATGGTCAATTACCCAGTGACGACTTGATTTCGGGAGTATTTAAACAGAAGCAGTTGAATATGATTGACGTTACAACAAAGGGCCATGTATTTGGAGTGCCGAGATGCTGGATGTACACGATTGAATGGCAAAAGCGAGGGCAGTCACACTCGCACAATTTGATCTGGTTTGCGGACAAAATTCAGCCCACTCAAATCGATGACGTTATATCTTCCCAGTTGCCTACCCCGAAACAAGATCCCGAACATTTTGAAGTGGTAACGAAACACATGATCCACGGACCGTGTAGAAATCTCAATCCATCTCTCCGTGTATGAAGGACGGAAAGTGTACCAAGAAATACCCTAGAAATTGTTTAAAGAGACACAAACCGGAAATGATGGCTATCCCCTGTACAGACGGCGGGCTCCGGCAGATGGAGGGTTCACGGCGAAACTAACGATACTCAGCAACACGGAAATAGAAATCGACAATAGGTGGGTTGTGCCATTGTTACAGTGTACATTGTTCACCCCAACAACGCCGAATGCTATTTCCTTAAGATGCTTCTTCACTCGGTACGAGGACCGAGATCTTTCGCAGAGATGAGAACGGTAAACGACGAAGTATGCCAGACATTTAGAGAGACCTGTCAGAAGTTGGGTTTGCTGGAAGGAGACCAGCACTGGGATGACACGTTGCGAGAAGCCGAATTGATCTCCCCACCAGAGCAAATCAGAAACCTGTTTGCTATAATATTGTTTGCATTCCATCGAATCCAAACACTTTATGGGAAAAGTATAAATAGGCCCTGAGTGAGGACGGCCCATTCCGCACTTAAGTTGTCACTTGACATCGCCAGGCAGGAAAATCCTACCTGCAACATAAGCAAGGCAAATGGTCGGGCGTAGGTGCTCGAGACTTGCAAATTAATCGTGTGGGACGAATGCACCATGGCTCACAAGAAAGCTCTCGAGGCCCTCGACTTCACTCCGAGAGATCTGAGAGGAAACGACAATCTGATGGGAGGAGCTCTAGTACTCCTCTGTGGAGACTTTCGTCAAACTCTGCCCTTCATCCCGAAGTCGACGCCGGCCGATGAGATGCACGCATGTTTGAAATATTCGTTTTTGTGGAGACATGTGCGAAAGATAACTTTGAAGCACAAAATGAGAGTACATCTGGGGGATGAGAGTGCTCAAATTTTCTCAGACAAACTATTGGAGATTAGAGAAGGCAGATTGGCAGTCGAGTCTTCTGGCAAGATTAAATTCCCATCCGATTTTTGTAATCTGGTGTCGTCCGTCGCAGAGATGATAGATGCAGTCTATCCGTCTGTTTCCCAAAACTATCACGATTTGAACTGGCTGCGAGAGAGAGTCATTCTTTCTGCTAAAAACGAAGACGTCCACGACATAAACAATCAAATACTTGTCATGTTACCAGGCGTGGTCACTGAATACAAGTCCATCCATACTGTAGTAGATGCCGATGAGGTCGTCAATTTCCCGCCAGAGTTCCTGAACTCGCTTGATCCGGCTGGATTGCCACCACATCGTCTTTTACTTAAAGTGGGATCTCCAGTTATTTTACTGCGGAACCTCGACCCGCCAAAACTTTGCAACGGCACGAGGCTCTGTGTTAAGAAGTTGATGGGCAATGTAATGAAGCGATTATCTTGACAAGAAAGGGAGAGGGTGCAACAGTTTTTATCCCACGGATACCACTCATTCCGACGGATCTCCCTTTCGACTTTAAGAAATTGCAGTTTCCAGTGAGACTTGCGTTCTCGATCAACAAGTCGCAGGGGTAGTCTATCAAGTACTGCGGAGTGCATTTGAAATCGCCTTGTTTTTCCCACGGATAACTTTATGTTGGTTGCTCGAGGGTGGGTTCAATAAAGAATTTATTTATTCTTGCTCCCGGAGGTGAAACTAAAAATGTTGTGCATAATAAAGTTTTGTGTTAAATTTATATTGCAGTGAATTTGTGAAATATTTTACTTTATAATGTGTGTACTTTTCTTATACTTTTAAAAACCTGTTAATGTAATTACTTTGATTTTACACTACACATTGATTTCATTCCTTTTCCTGTAAAATAGAAGATTGGGATAAATACCCGGGCAAAGCTATGTTTCGGTCATGTTTGAACATTACTAAATCTAACTTTTAATTGATTGTATAAGTATTTCCTACTTTATTTGATAGGTGTAATGTGCATTATTGAATTAAAGTTCATTATTATTTTATTTCTATGATGAGTTTTATATTTTTACATGAATATTATAAATATTTGATTGATAAAAAGGATGTTTAAAATATTTCATTTTTCATAATTTACATTTTGTAATGGAACACGAAAAACTTCAACTCATTAATCATAAAAGCGTAATTTTGTTATTTTAGATTTGGTAAACCAGAATTAATGTTTTATTATTTTATAAATTTGATTTAGAATCACGTGTTTGTCTATTTGAGTTAAAACAGCGAAATGTTGCAGTCATATTTGAGCATTACTAAATTTCATAAATCATTATCGTCTTTATCAATATTTTTCAAATGTCTTTTTTCGAATTGCTCTATTTCAGAATACACTCAGGCAGTCGAAATTCGACACTTCGCATCTTTCGTTTTTAAGAATTCTGCATTTTTTCGTCGGAATTTCGTTTCTGTTTGTATTAACGTCTTAATCTTTTACGTATTGAAATATATTCAGGAATTAAATGTATATATTTGCGTCCGATGTATATTGTAGAAGCTATGAAAAAGTTTAAACGTATTTTCCGTACAACTTAAATTATTGCATTTTTCTGTGAAAGAAAAGTCATTATTCTAATTCACTTTTCAAGCAACATTTAACCATTTCAACCCGAGCAACGCCGGGTAATTCAGCTAGTATTATATAAAACAGCATTGCTTTTGTATCCCCTGTCTAATCTTTAAATAAATATTTTATTTACACACTTTGAAGGATTATGAAACGTAAAAAGAATTTCAATTATGTTTTCATTTTCAAGGATACTATGATCACCAGAGTACTATCAGGGACGGGCAACGATGCAGCACAGCTAAAGCTTATCTGGTACCAGCCGAAAACCGTGCAAATTTGGATATCCTGCCCAATGCCTTTGTGCGGAAGGTAAATCAATTCTCTATTTAAACAGAGATGATTCGGATTCCATTGTATTGCACACCAAATATTCTTATAATTTGTTCAAGATATGTATAAATATAGCTATAATGAAGATTTACTCTGCACATTTTAATTACAAAAATTTTATCGTGACAATTTTATGAATATCCACAACTTCAGAATTATACTGTAGGTGAGTAGGTTTAATGAATCAAAGTTCATATTCTTTATCGTATCTATTTAATGAAATAACTTCTGTTATGAGTAACGAAATTTGTGCAACTTGATAAGATATTTGTAAATAATAGAATCAAACAATATTTAAAATGCAAAAATGCCTTTTTTTCCCCGTTCGTAGTCAATAACTGAGCAATTGTATTTAAAAAGTGTACATTTCAGGTAGCGATTGAAGGAAACAGAGCAACAGGGGTAGTCTACGATTTTAAAGGTCAGACATATGAAGTAAAGGCCAGAAAGGAAGTCATCATGTCTGCGGGAGCAGTAAACAGTGCCCAACTGTTGATGCTTTCCGGAATTGGACCAAGGAAACACCTCCAGGAAATGAATGTAAAAATCTGCCTTATGTACATTTTACAAACCACGATCTAATGTGGGGACATCTGCAAGGCCCTTCATGTGCCTAGTATCATACTATATAAGTACCTCCTGAAAAAATATCTCTTACATTTTTCTCTTAATCATTTTTGCAGTGTTTCTTAACTTCCTGTATAAAATTTAAGAGAAGGTTGGGGTTAAAAAAGACCAACGCCCCCAGGATGTGCTTGAAGGGAACACTAAGTTGGAGAAAGAAGACAAGCATGTGAACAAGAATTGTACTAGCCCTAATTTTAATTTGACATTAGTTGTATACTTGCAGCTTCGCAGAAATTCGGCTCTTCAGTTGTGACAAACAACAGTAATGCACTTCTGACAACGTGAACGCATGGATTGCCTTACACCCCTTATGTCAAAACGACAAACTCTTTGCTCCCTACCTTCCCTTATAATTTGTACAAGAACTTTTGAAACACTTGTATCGCTCAGTGGTTGAACGATTTGAACTAAGTCTGCAACATTCGTCGTTTCAATCGAGGAATGCCGCTCTTGGTAGATAGATATATCATTAATAAATGTCGCACTGGAGCAACACAACGCGCTCACACACAATTCGCTCTTGGAATTTAATTTGGTAATTTATACAAAAGATAATTTACATTCCATCATCATGATACAAGCATCGAATACCCTACGAAATAAGGCCTTGAAAGGGATAGGATGACCTGAGGTACCCTAGTGATCTTTTGATTTCCAATGCGGTTTTCTGTCTTTTTGCTCTATCACAATACCCATGTAATATTTTCATGATTTAATCCCACTACTCTTTTCCCCAATCCATCTTATCTTTCCTTTCACATTTTTCACTTGACCTATCCTTATGTTTGGAACAGTTTGGAGAAATATAGCCCTTGCGTCATAGGACCACATGTATTCGAAATTAAATACTCTTTCGCTCGTTTGGAAAGTGGGGTACCATCTCGGGTCATCTGACCGAGATTCAAAATCACCAGGATTTTAGGATTTTCTCCTTCGCATTTAAATAGCCCTTTGTGTTGCTCCAGTGTGACGTTAATTAAAGTGTCCAAAAACGAAAATACAAAACGGAAACTATAGCAATGACTAATATCCATACTTATCTTATGGTCGCCGTAGCCCGGTTGGAAGAGTAACGGATTGGCAACCGCATAAATGCGAGTTCGAAACTCGGTCCAAGCAAAGATCGTCATGTGCTCGGGGCTGGTGAACGTTAAATCTGCCGTGGCCTCAAATGTCCTCATGTTAACGTGGTGTGGAAGTTTGGAGAGTGGGGTGCCAGTTCACGTGTTGATCTCGTCATCTGACCGTGGTTCAAAAATAAGAGGCGTTGTCCTCGGATCTTCTTTCCCTTAGGGATTGATATCAGACCGCAATCCGTTGTGTTACTCCAGTGCGACGTTAATTAAGTCTCTACCTACCTACTTATCTTAACTAGTATGGTGCAAAGCGAGCTGTTGCCAAGGGAACCCAGGAGCTCAGTTCTAACTTAATCTGTCATTCTCGCGGTTTTAATATCACAAATGCTTCAGCGTGGTCATGGTTATCGTTGGCCATGGCTTCATCGACCTTATAATGACATAATATCATTAGAAGGTCGATGCATGACTTTAGTCTCAGTTTCTTGAACCGATGGACTGAGAAGTCACATCCCAGTTTGTAGATATAAAGTATTACTATTAAATTATTGATTCATATTTTAATAATTTCTCCTTGACGTCCGTAAATAATCATAAGAATGACACAGCAATCTACAATCTCTGACTCTATTATCTGTATCTCTAAGTATATAGACCAATAAATTTTGTATTCACAATTTGTGACAAGAAAACTGAATTTTATGTACACTTGTATTAAATATTTCATTGTACCATAATTGTCGCATATAAAAGACGTACTGTTTATTAATTTTTAGATTCCAGTTGTTGCTGATCTGCAAGTGGGTGAGAACTTCCAAGACCACCCTACGCTAGCTGCTAATTATGAGTTAGATCGTAGTATTCCAGGCATTTTGGAAAAGTTAGGAGATCCACGCAACCTACAGCAGTATGTTTGGAACAGAACAGGTAGCCTAAATTAAGGCTTTTGTTATTATAAGTTTTTCCTTTCCGAAAAACATGTAGTTAGTAAAAAATCAGTACATCAAAGGAATTGAAACGTCATTAAAGTATTCTAATGTGCAACGTAGCTTACAACACGGCCTATAACTTTGCTGTCATACCTGGTACCTAGGTCTAAGAGGGGCCCCGAGAGATCTAAAACATTTTGTACCATTTGTGTGCAGTCAGTTTTCTAGTTTGATGTTCCGACAAAATATTATATATTTATTGTAGACTATGGGCTGATTTAGACCGGTTGGAAGAGCAACGTATTACCAACAGGAGTGTTGTGAGTTCGAAACTCGGTCCAGCCAAAGACAGTCGTGTTCAAGAGTGCTGGAGCACGTTAAATTTATCGTGGCCTCCAATGGCCTCAGTTTGGAATGGTATGGAAGTTTGGAGAGTGGGATGCCAGAGATCAGTTATTGCTCTTGTCACCTGACCATGGTTGAAAATTACAAGGCGTTGTACTTGGATCTTTCTCTTCGGGATTAATTCCGGACTGTCCGCAATAGCCCGTGTGTTGTTCTAGCGCTACGTTAATTAACTACCTACCGACTAAGATTTATAAAGACGCGTGTTAATTTCCTGACGGCATGTGTATATTCAGACCACGTTTCCTCAAACGTCCTTGGTTTAACACATATGGTTGTAGAATTTGAGTTTATTATAAGTGAAACAGACATACAACACGAAAGTTTTAAGACAAGACAGGTATCTAATCGAATTTGTATTTTAAAATTTTGACACGGGTTTCCCTCACAAAACGATTAAACTCGTTAAAATTTACATTTGTTTTTCAATGTTTCAAATGAAATTACTTGGATTTATTGGAAGCTGTAATCAATAGGCAAGTAATAACATCATTATCATTCTTAACAGGTATATTGTGCTTTAAAACGCAGTAAAAGTGCTTTAAGAATTCGATTTAAAACTGCATTTAAGTTGAGAGTAAAAAACATTAAATAGAACTTTTCCAATATTGGGTAGGTAAGTATTGAATTAACATCCCACTTGAGCAACACAATGGGCTATTGCCGACGGTCCGATCAAACGCGAAGGGAAGATA
Source organism: Meta bourneti (assembly GCA_933210815.1). Lineage (NCBI taxonomy): Eukaryota > Metazoa > Arthropoda > Arachnida > Araneae > Tetragnathidae > Meta > Meta bourneti. Next base: position 70,323,747 of record OW119925.1, read on the forward strand.
CGAGGACAACACCACGTTTTGAACCGCTGTCAGATGACGAGGTCACATCTGAGCTGGTAACCCACTCTCCACGCTTCGCCGATATTGGGAGAATAGTGTTATAAAATACCTGAATTTCAAAAATGTTAAAAATTTTCTGGTCGTAGTGACAGGAGATTGATATACTTTAAGATTTGAAGCTATTTTTAATTAATTTATTATACCTGTTTTGTAAAGAATAGTGATTTTCTTTGTGAAATCGATCAACCAATTTTTGAAAAATGATAATCGGCTACCTTTGCTTTGTCCGCACTAAGGACTTGATGCAAGTTCTTTGATATTGTACGTGCCAGTAAATGGAATTTAAGGGGGAAATGAATTTGCATAAGAAACTAACATGAATATCTTACAAAATTAATTCGTAATCCATTCCTTAATGATGGTGAAATTTGGAAATGTCGCATACTTGATGGAAGAGTGTTAGAAATAAAAACATATTGCTATCAAATCTGGGCGTGCAAGACTATTCGCCGTAGATTGACCATTTTTACGATTTGAGGTTCGGTAATTTTCCAGGAATTTGACCAGAATTAAGAGAGCTTTTGTAGTAGTCACTTTATTATCACCTTTTGTAATTTTGTCTTAAAAACGGGATGCGATGTATTTGAAATGGATTATATGGTTGAATATGCATGTGGATATGGATGGATATACGATTTGCATCCAAAGTTAGTTGTATGTATTAAAAAAAATCTCGAAACGGTATTAAACAATTATTTTCCTGACACTAAAACGATATTTGCATTTTCCTGCAACAGAAAATCTATTATTCTCTGGTCACTTTTTCAATCCATAGTTAATTGATTGACACTGAGTGTTGCCGGGTAATTTTGAAACTAAGTACCAAAATAGTTCTAATAAGAATGGTTGTTTTGTTACTTAAACTTGATTGCATTTATTCAACCAAATACACTGCTGGCCACCCAAATTGCAACACCAAGAAAGACAAGAGATATCACAACAAAATTTATTTTGTAGATAACATGTTGACCAAGTATCAAATGATTAAATTTATAGACTTCTGTGAAGTGTGGTTCCTGCCAAAATCAGTAGCCAGAGTAGCCGCCATTGTTGGAGATCACCGCTGCCACACGCCTCGGCATTGATTCAAAGAGACTTTGGATGTGTTCTTGGGGTACAGCAGACCAAGCAGCTTCCACACGTTGCCAAAGTTGATCTGGTGTGGCAGCTGGGGATGTATTCTGGGTCAATCGTTGAGCAACCATGGACCACATGTTTTCTATCGGCGAAAGATCCGGAGAGCGAGCTGGCCAGGGAAGCAATTCAATCTGGCGATTGACGAAGAACCCTTGGACAATGCGTGCCACGTGTGGTCGCGCATTATCCTGTTGAAATATGGCTGTGGGAAAGCCCTGAAGGTAAGGAAGGACAACTGGCTCCAACACCTCGGAGATGTAGCGCTGGCTGTTTAAAGTACCGGCAATGCGTACTAGAGGAGTGCGAGAGTGATATCCAATACCGCCCCATACCATAATACCCGGTGCAGGACCAGTGTGGCGGTGCATAACGCAGCTGTTCAGCATCCTCTCTCCACGGTGTCTCCAGACTCGAATCCGACCATCGTGGTGTTGCAGACAGAAGCGTGACTCGTCAGTAAAGACAATTTCATTCCATTCTGCCGTCCACATCCTTCTTTCATCGCACCATTGGCGGCGGAAACGTTTGTGGTTCTGCGTCAAGGGTAGACGAAGCAATGGACGTCTTGCGGACAGACCACTCTGCTGTAAACGGCGTCGAATGGTACGCGCAGACACTGGATGATGCGGTACAGACTGAATGTGCTGTGCTATGGTTCGTGATGTGGCTGAGCGATCCGTCACTGCCATACGCACAATATGCCTGTCATCACGTGAAGTGGTGCACTGAGGTGGATGCGATCGAACACGTCGGTCCGTCGTACCCTCCTGCATCCAACGATCACATATCCGCATTACAGTTGTTTGGTTTCGTCCAACACGACTACCGATTTCCCTGAAAGATAATCCACAATCTCGGTAGGCCACTATCCTTCCTCTGTCGAACTCGGATACTTGATCAAAAGATGATCGCTGTTTTCTACGAGGCATAATTGATCGTTTTTTTTTGAAAAAACCACAAGAAAAACACAATTGCCGTACTTGAAATCGTCGAAATCTCCAAGCCTTAAATAGCGCTTTGAAGTGGCGCCACAGGCGCGCGTGATGTGCGTCTGCGCTGAAATTCTAATCATTTGCATATCTCACCTCCGCTAATGCATGTTGTAAATTTCATATTATTTGCATGCTTCCTTCAGGGTGTTGCATTTACGGTGGCCAGCAGTGTATTTGATTGGTAGGGTTCTTCAATAATTTCATATTCCAGGTGTGTTTTCATCAACGGTAGGAATTGCAGCCATGGCTTTTGTGAATGGGCCGAGCATATCTCCTAATGAAGATTATCCGAATTGTGAATTGTACTTTCTTGAAACTACGACAGATGCTCCAAAGTTTCTGTTTAACTTAAAACCAGAGGTAAAAAAATATAAATTGACCAGGCACTAGGATTTCAAAAACATTCTTTCAGTAACAGTTTAGCACAATCTGTGAGTGGACAAGTATTGTAAATACCATTACCTAACCACAAAAACAGGTTTTTAAAGTATTCAAGAAAATTTGTAAGACTTTTTCAGTCGCAGTTTTTCAATTTTACGAAATCGTTGACTTAAGGCAAAACATTGACTGACCTTTCAGTGGATGATTTTCATGAAGATGAGAAATACGATATCATATTGTAATCTGTTTAAAGAGGTATGTGACACTATCAAAATGATTATAATTTTAATTTTTTTGACTTAAGAACTAATAGCTGAGCTTTAAAAAGCTGTGCCATAAAAAATTGTTTTGTCAGGTTGTGAGTTTCTTTTCTCCGCCTAGGAAATACCGTGAAACAAAAACACTTTGTGATTACTTTGTTCCAATGATTTGCTTTCAATAAATCTCAGTCTACCTTGACCAACAATTCACTTTTATTACCAAATTAAAATCTAATGTAATGATCACCTATAATTATATTTTACACTAGAAAGCCGGGATATTGCTTTATACCTAGAAAGACGGAAGGGGCAATTTGGCCCATTGCTCTTATTGAGCGTTCGATTATAATAAACAGAGCTTATTTTAGGTTTCAAATAATAGATAATAAGTAATAGAATATAAAATTCAAATACCAGTATTCATATTGAAAATTTATCACTGAAACCTGCCTTTATACCATTTTATTTTGTTCATTCGTTGAAGCAATCAGAACATTTTACTTCTCTCAATAAGCATTTCCAGAATACTGCTTTTTTTGCAATTGTGGTTACCCTAGCAAAATATCCACTCCGCATTTCAATCTTTTATTGATGCCTTTTACAACAACTTGCGACAAAGTCTGAAAATTTGCTGCATTAATTTTAGATACTATGGAGTACGAAGCTCTTCAAAGGTGCAGGATAAAATTTCCTTTTTTCAGTTTCTGCTTTCCCGTCACTTCTTTATACAAAACCCAAGCATTTACCGCAGACATGCCTTAAATATTAAAAAAATACTTGCATAGGCCAGCGACGAGACCCCGATTTTGTAGTGTTAAATGCATACCATTTGGTCTACAATGTCGGCGCCGTACTTAGCCTTGTTATAAAAGTGTACAGTTTCTGGTGTCTTCTCATTATTATCGATGTAACAGTAGGGGAAAAACTTAATAACAGTACACTTTTGTTCAACTTTGCCTGATAAGATTAAGCATTATATCTGAGCCTTATCTGGATAATATCATGGAATGGATAGGTTGTTTTCCCAACTTTACTTTTGATGGCACATCTCTTCGGTGCTTTCTGAGTGTTCCTACGAGACTTGTGTATTTTGATTTCAATTGTTCACAAAATTTTAAGGATGTAAAATAGTTATCTGCGTGGTTATTTTTCTCCCTTTTCCCAAAGTGTGTCGCCAATCACTACTATTGGGTTGAAGCAAAAGTTCGTTCCGTTTATGGCTCTAGATGGAATTGCATCGCAAAACCAAATTGTTATCTATCGCTATCACTGCGAAATCGAATCGTCTTTCTAGGTATTGGGTTTACTATCTCCGCTTCTATGACAACTAGGACAAAGTTATTAAATACACATTAAGAGCTAAAAAATTAAAAGTCATTAAATATCAAATTATTCAATCCATGGGCAAGTGAGTTACAGGGCGGGAAACAAAGGGAAGGGCCAAAATGGCCCCTTCCCTCTTTCTATACAGAATACTCGTAGTCAGATGAATTTAACATGTTAAGTTGGTCGTTCAAACGTTTTAGTCGCTATGAAAGTTATTTATCTCCCAAATGCTAAGAAATCGGGATATGGGTTAGCCGGAGCTAGTAGAAATTTTTAGATTTTAAATTATTCGTAAATTTTATAGAATGGTATACAGGGTGTCAAAAAAGATTGTTACGCAATTTATCTTTTTACCATTTGGAGAAAGGTAGGCAATGTAAATTGCAAAAGTACACCAAATAAGGTAAATAATTAAGATATGTGAATAAAATTATCACTTGATAACAATTTAAGCGGATTCAGTTTTTAATTTATATAAGACCCCTTAAGATAAAAATCCGAGATAGCAAAAATGTTCCTTACTTGCATTCCAATCGTTATTAAAAAACCATATTTCTGTCAAGACTGAATCGTTTCCCCTCCCCACCTATCACCGAAAGGCGATTGACCTCTTTACTTGAGGCGGCGTAGGACACCAACGCTGAAAGGAGTGAAGAGGCTTGATCCTACCGGCGGCGGAGAGTCTTCAGTTTTTAAGTTCTCAGCGAGAGTGAAACGGTACAGGACCTGTGTGGCCGATCGTGCGTCTTTAGAACGGGAGACCTTAGTGGCTCCATGTTAATCCTCTGTGGATATTGTTACTTCTGAATGTGGACTCCTGTCAATCAACGTCAATACTAAATTAAATATTTTCGTAATAAATGTTCTGTGTTCTTAAAAAGTGGAACTCTTTTTTTGAAAGCAACTGTTCCTGTTCTATCCCAACTTCTGACATTTCTGTAGTTGAATAGTAACGGAGATACAAGAGTTTCCATTTTAAGGGGGCCGTATCTAATTTAGAACGGAAACTGACCCATGGCCAAAAATAAAGAGCCAAGTTCTGCATTGCTGCAGAAGGAAAACATTTTGAACATGCGTTGTAAATTTCCTTTTATTTTTATTTAAACCATTTTTTCTACAATGTTTTTATTAAAGATTACACTGTCTATTATTATTCATTGCGATTTTCATCTGCAGTTGCAATACTACATTACTTTGCACAATGCTGCACTTTCTGACCGAAAAAAATGCTTTTTAGCATTGTGTATACGGTCCCTAATCTGACTGCTTGAACAGCTGTGCACAAGCGGTATAAGTCAGCTTTTTTGCGTCCGTTACTGCTTGACCTACAGAAATGCAGTTTTCTGCTAACAATAGGGATGCAGGTAAGGAAAATTTTTGCTATCTCGGATTTTTATCTAGAGGGGTTGTATACAAATTAAAAACTGAATCCGCTTAAATTGTTATCACGTGATAATTTTATTCACATATCTTAATTACTTACCTTATTTGGTGTACTTTTGCAATTTACACTGCCTACATACATATCTCCAAATGGTGAAAAGATAAATTGCGTAACAACCTTTTTGGGACACCCTGTATACTTTTAACTTTATTTTCCCTATTAGGAAAATAACTTACACAAACATATTCAATGACTAGTGAGAATTCGTTAGAAAACATTTAAAATTATGGAATAATTTCGTTCATATTTTCAAATACCATGAGAGTATAATTACTTTTGCCCAACTCAAACAATAAAACAAACTTGATCAAGTTATATTTGATTAAAAATTTTCTCCTAAATTCTTCAAGGAAGTTAACTTTCTGCGTGATCATCTGGCCTACTTTATTCTATTGCACATATTTTCATAATGTCAACTTACATTCTTGTTTCAGGTATACAAGCAAGTATATGGTCCTTATGAGAATCAGCCATTTTACAATTGTTTATCTTCATTGGTGCGACCTAAGAGTCGTGGAACTGTCAAGCTTAATTCAGCGAATCCTTATGATCCTCCACTCATTGATCCGAATTATTTTGCAGATCCTACAGACGTGAAAGCCGTTGTGCAAGGTAAGGTTTGAACGTAGTCTAAACTACCCTAACAGTTGAAAAACATTTATCAAGTAATATTTCAGTTTATTATATTCCTCATTCTATTTGGGTCTCATTAATGTAAGACGAATTTTTATGTTTCATGGTCATTCTGTCTACAACAGGCTTCATTTTATTTTGAGTTGATTTCGAAAAGTTTATAACTTTAATTTTTAGAAGGATTTTTGAAAATAAGATTCAAAATATGAACGAATTTTTTTTTCACTCTTATTAATATTCTCATTTCTACGGTACATGATATATATTTCTACTTCTATGGTTTATAATATACGATCATTTCTTCAAAAAGCGTAATTCAAAAAATCTTTCAATACGTAATCATATAGTCGTTGCTTTATGTATATATAACACTTTTTATTGTAAAAATGCTTTGTGGGATCCAGTAATATCTCAGAGAGAAATTTGGTAATAGAAAGTAAAGCCTTATTAATACTGTTTCATTAAATATAGAAAACTCTTAAATAGGACTAAAAGCTTGCCAAAGGATTGCTACCAGTGAACCAATGCGAAAGATCGGGTCCAGGCCATTCAGAACTCTGTATCCTGGATGTGAGCAGTACGTTGAAGATGAAGATCGGTATTTGGAGTGTGCGGCAAGAGCAGTAGTTATCTCAATCGGCCATCCAACTGGCACGGCAAAGATGGGAGATCCCAGAGACCCAACTACTGTGGTCGATCCTCAGTTGAGGTAAGACAAATTGTCCGTATCAGGTGAAGTAGATGACTGTATCTTGTATCAAAAATCAATGTTCTGTCATCGTGAACATAAAACCCTCAAAACGTTTGATAGAATTTCATTAGGTTCATTTTTAGATAGATGTAGCTGAATTACCCGGCGTTGCTCGGGTTGAAATGGTTAAATGTTGCTTGAAAAGTGAATTAGAATAATCACTTTTCTTTCACAGAAAAATGCAATCATTTAAGTTGTACGGAAAATACGTTTTAACTTTTCATAGCTTCTACAATATACTTCGGACGCAAATATATACATTTAATTCCTGAATATATTGCAATATGTAAAAGATTAAGACATAAATACAAGCAGAAACGAAATTCCGACGAAAAAATGCAGAATTCTATAAAACGAAAGATGCGCAAAGTGTCGAATTTCGATTGCCTGAGTGTATTCTGAAATAGAGCAATTCGAAAAAAGACATTTGAAAAATATTGATAAAGACGATAATGATTTATGAAATTTAGTAATGCTCAAATATGACTGCAACATTTCGCTGTGTTAACTCAAATAGACAAACACGGGAGTCTAAATCAAATTTATAAAATAATAAAACATTAATTCTGGTTTGCCAAATCTAAAATAACAAAATTACGCTTTTATGATTAATGAGTTGAAGTTTTTCGTGTTCCATTACAAAATGTAAATTATGAAAAATGAAATATTTTAAACATCCTTTTTATCAATCAAATATTTATAATATTCATGTAAAAATATAAAACTCATCATAGAAATAAAATAATAATGAACTTTAATTCAATAATGCACATTACACCTATCAAATAAAGTAGGAAATACTTATACAATCAATTAAAAGTTAGATATAGTAATGCTCAAACATGACCGCAACATAGCTTTGCCCGTGTCTTCTATTGGACAGGAAAAGGAATGAAATCAATGTATAGTGTAAAATCAAAGTAATTATATTAACAGGTTTTTTTTAAGTATAAATACAGTACACACATTATAAAGTAAAATATTTTACAAATTCACTCAATATAAATTTAACACAAAACTTGATTATACACAACATTTTTAGTTTCACCTCCGGGAGCAAGAATAAATAAATTCTTTGGTGAACCCACCCTCGAGCAACCAACATAAAGTTGTCCGTGTTAGAAACACGGCGATCTCAAATCCACACCGCAGTACTTGATAGACTGCCCCTGCGACTTGTTGATCGTGATCGTGAACGCAAGTCTTACTGGAAACTGCAATCTCTTAAAGTCGGAAGGGAGATCCGTAGGAATGAGTGGTAAACGTGGGATAAAAACTGTTTCATCCGCTCCATTTCCTGTCAAGATAGTCGCTTCCATTATATTGCCCAGGAAACAGAATTCTACAAATCATTACATATTCAATAAATTATTTAAGGAAAGTTGGTCGAAATATACAATATTTCCTTGAAAATCATCCTTGAACTCCAGAAAACCTTTCCTTGAATTTCCTTGCAAAAATAAATATTTTAAAATATTCTTTCTTCATCAATAAAATATCTGAGTATAATTATTAAATATCTATAATCTATAAAATATTTACATCATGGGAAGAACTAAAAAGTCAGTTCAAACATAAATATTGTAATTTAATTTGTTTCGGATAAAATTGTTTTTCGATCAACACTGGTAAAGCAACCATAGATGCTGTGAGGATTCATTGATGGACCCCTCAATTAACCCTCCCAAAGGCAAACTCGCCGACTAGTCGTAAAAGAGCCGGACAATACGTTTCCATCTCTCTGGCGCCAGACGGTCGGGACTTGGATCGAAGAATGACAAAAGAGGATTCGTTCCGGACAACGCCCAGGTGCTTAGGAGTGCACCTGCCAGGTGATTAAGTCCACCTGCTAGGTAGTCAAGCCACCTGCGCTAAGTAGCTGATCCCATTTTACGTCAGACAGTCACCATCGAATCAGCGGCCTCAAAGGCGAACAAATTAAAAACGAACCAATTAAAAGTAAGAACGGATCAAGAACGAACGAATCGAAAGAACCACCAGAGAACAAAGGCTGCGAGGTTTCAAAAGGAAAAGCAGGGAGTCGAATCGACAGTTCTTGCCTGTGATCTCGATCGATCAGCTTGACTCAGCAACCCTTTGAGCGGTCACTCCTTAGGGAGAAAAGCATTGCTAAAAGACGGTTCTCTCACCCCGAGAGTACGCGTTCTTGTAGCCTGGCGTAGGCTGCCCATCTTGTGCCTGTCTTGTGCTGATCCGACGACCCCAGCGGAGCCGATCCCTGATTGTGCCGAACCGACAACCTGCGGAGAGTCCGGTGCCGATTTCTCGTCCGGCAGTGAACCTGAATTGACCCGGATCCGGTGCTATCTTGTGTAATCGTCACCCGACGAGTAGAGTTAATCTAGATACCTTTCTCCCACTCAGAGACTTTCGCGCGTACCGGAGATTACGACAACCCGTCGCATCCCCTAGGCAGAAGCATCGAATTCGTGAAAGTGCCTTGTATATAAACCCTCATCTAATCAAGAAATTGTTGTGAATAAAAAAAATTAATGTTTATTATTTAAGCTAGACTCTTTGTAGATTTGAATCTACCACGCTACCAGAGAAGTTACTACAATGCCTAAAGCAATCAATCTATGCTCAATGTTATTTCTAGGGCGATTTCGAATAGTTTTTAGCCCCCTAGGCCAATAGAACGAGGGTTAAGATTTAGCCTATGCTGACCGCAGTATTCCAAAGTATAAGTGTAACAAATTTGGTGTGAATTGGTCAAACGGTGTAGATTTGTATAGAAAAGATACACACATCCTATTTTATATATATAGATACAGAATTTTCTCAACAGAATAAGCAGAAAAACCAATGGATTCGAGGTATAATTGCGTATAACGCTTTCTCCTTAACCCTCCTAGTGATTTAGACGAGATATATCATCCATCAAGACCTGACCAATTTTGCTAATGACGAGATACATCGTCATCAAGAATAACGATTGAATTCCGAATGATAAAGGCCGTGTTTTGATGATGACGAGATCAAGATCAGGTCAGTTTTTCTAAGGACGAGGTATCTCGTCCATCAAGATCTAGTCAATGTTGCTAATGATGATATACCTCGTTGCGAGAACCTCCAGGAGGGTTAAACGTAAAACGATTCCTATTATACTCAGAACATTCTTAGTATACTTAGAATATTCTCTGAATGCCTGATGTAAAATCGAGGGGAATCCCCAATCATGAATTTATAAGTTAAACTTGTTCTTAGAAGGGACATTTGTGATCGACAGGATGATTCCAAATTCGCTGTCCGAACGTTAAAGGTTTGCAGGGAGCACCAAATTTAACATTTTTTCATTTAAAAGAATTTATATCCGCAACTGTTCTGCGTAGGAGCTGACACAAAAATCAGCCATAAAGTAAAACCTAGATTTATTTACTTCATTTTGCAGTAGTCATTCAAGGGAGCAAATATGACAAATTGTTCTTCGAAAGGGGACATTTGGAATTAACAGAATAATTTGAAATTCCCTGACCAAAATTTAAAAGGCGATAGAGAGAGAACAAAATAAACATTTTTGTCAATGTATGCATGTCGAAAACTCTTGTGAGTAGGAGCTAACACAACAATTGTTTGCAATGTAAAACAAAGATTCTATTTACTTTATTTTACAGTAGTCATTCAAAGGAGCGTCAACCAACAATAATACATGCTTACAGCATCAATGCATTGATTGTCAAACATTTCATATACGTGGTATATTCAAATAGTTGTAGAAATAACAGGAGTTTATGCGAAGGGGTTTTAATGGGATTCACGTACATGAGGCTCTTCAGGTATCCCCATAGGAAAAAATCGAGACCTGTCAAATGAGCGATTGTAGTGGCCATGGTATAGATCCACCAGGCTAAATCACCGGTGGTGTTCGTATAAGTACATACGTCACAGTTGAAATATGCTGGCGGAAATTACATTCGACGGTAAATAGACATAGGAAAATAATTAATTATTTTCTTCCAGAATAATGCCGATCCCCGACCGTCGTCAATATCCCGTTGTGTTGTTCTAGTACAACGTTAATTAATTACCACCACAACCAGAATAATGCCATAAATTTGTTTGTTGAGGTGGCAGTAGATATGATCCAATCAAAAATTTGTTGGAGATAATCACCCAAACATTGGTAGAGACTTAATTTTGGGGTGAATCAATAGATTGCTTCTGGTAAGAATGTGGACATGTAGCGTGGGGATTGGAGTGCGCCTAAAGGCATAAACATTTTATACCGTAAACAATCAATTACGCATAAAAGATGCTTCTTCTGTGAAGAACATATGTAATGGGAAATATGATAAAATTGTGTTCAGGTAGACATCAATGAGGGAATTCTAGATGCAAAAGATAATCAACAGGATTTGATATCTGGACTTTGTAAATGGAACGGATATAATTACTGTTTCGTGAAAATCCTCCATACACTTAATTGACCCACACCTAGACTACGTGTAACAGCGGTCAGCGTGCTTGTGCCCGGATTTCTGTCATCTTCACGTTGATTGCGTTCTTCTATTTCTGGCCGACTAACTTCTCAGCAGACTTGCATCTTGCTTGCGGACTCGAAATGGTAGGGTTTCATATAACTGGTGGTGAAAATATTAAAATGTTTCATGATTTGGCACCTGGTGATTGTGATGTGGTTCACGGATAAATCTGTGACAGGTTTTCTATTTCAATTGAGAGCCCCTTAAAGTTAGATGCATGTCTAACTTAAGGGGCTGTCTCAACGGACTTTCCAATTAAGTAGGTGGAGTATGGGGGCATAGCTTCATTCTGTTTCTTCTGATCGCTTGGTTTTAAGATATGTCACGTAGCTATGGGTAAAAGCATGAATTCTAATGTGGGACAAATTATGGATTGGTTAAAGTGATTATCCAGCGTGATTAAAAGCACTAGTCTGCACTTTGATAGCCAATCAGCCCAAGTCGATTAGTAAATCCACGTGATTTACCATTCTGAGATCTGACGACAGCGACTCCACCCACATGCTTCGTCTATTTGAAAGTCCATGGCTATCACTGGATTTTTGTACTGCTGTATCACGTACGTAATCTGCTTAGCCAATGACGTGGTTTTTGACGTGAATGTGTCTTTAAAATTGGTCCGGGGGTCTAAGGCGCATGCATGGTGATCATCGGCAGAAACTTGTGCGTCACGAAAAGTGTGGATATTTCAAAGCCCCGTAGCTCCAGGGAAATCAGCCTATAGAGATAAATGACCTACCATCGTGTAAAGGACGGTGGACCGCGTCGTTCAGGTAGGCCACTAATCCACTAACCCCTTTGATTTTTGTACCGCGTGGTGGGGGAAATGAGTAACATTTCTGGCATACGTTGGCCTGTTTAACCGCTCTTACTTCAGTTCTAATCGACGGGTCGTGGTGAGTGCATGCTTAAATTGAAGAGATCGACAAGTTCTGCAATTTCATTTGACTAGTTGACAGTTTAAACCATTTGTGTGAAACTTGTGTGCAGTGGAAAGTTACAATTTGTCGAAGATTTCACTATGAAGCCAAAATATCACACTAAAGTTCAATTGCGGCATAGGAAAGGTAAGCAGGTTGAAAGAGCAGTTCAAGACGAACAAAATGATACTAAGAAGTCTAATCTATGACAAGTGCGGAGAGATCTAGAACTTACTCAAGACTCAAGGAGCAGGCGCTCCTTCGCTGCGACGGCTCTGGATCATACAACGAGCTGCCGCCGGCTGAGCCTACGAACGTTCATAATAACGACTTGTTTGCGGTTAACCCAGTTATCAGTAAAGAAGACAATCCATCAGCTCGGAATAAAGCCATGCAGAACCACTGGAACCTGGCATCAAAACAGTTTGAGAAAATACATTTGAACATGCTTGTGCCGTTTGTTTGAGAAGTTTTCACGAACCAAATCTTACGGTACAGTGTGGACTGTGCCTGCCTGCTTTTTTCGAAAAAGAACGACTTGCAAACCCGACAAACTGCGCCTTCTAGGATCTACACGCAACATTTGGGGACATACATTCTCTTTGAAAGAAAAATATTTATTTTGGTGCATTCCTACCAAATATCAAAGTTTGAACGGGAAATTTTGATTCACTTTGTATATTTATAAAACTAAATATTATTTTAAAATGCTTGTATGTGTGAAATGGTAAACATGTGTCTAATATCAAACACAATTCTTTTTGTTATATCTTGAACTTCTATGATATTATTACTTTTCTTAAAGTTATAAATATTCTCTGCGTATAGCTGAATGTCACAAAAAACCAACCATAAAATATATATCATTTTAAAAATAAGCAAAGTGTTTGACGGTCCACACTTTTCTCATATGATAGTAAACTAAAGCTCGTTCTCCTTCCAGGGTAAAAGGCATCGAAGGACTTCGTGTAGTGGATGCATCCATCATGCCGATTATTCCATCAGGAAATACAAACGTCCCAACCATCATGGTGGCTGAAAAAGCCTCAGACATCATAAAGCAAACAATCAAGTGTCATCCTTCCTCACCGCCAAAATACAATCCTTACAATGAACAAGGAGGAATCGAAAACATTAAGCCTCCTTGTCGCGAGCAGCCTAGTTTCAATCATGAATCTGGAAAGATTTAAACAATATCTTTGGTTAGGAAACCGAAGATGATTTTAGAAAGTTTTTACTTTTCTTAGGGTTAGAGTAAATATTCTCTGCGAATCGCTGACTCTCAAAAAACGAACCATAAAATGTATATCTTTTCAAAATTAAGCAAAGTGTTTGGCGGTCCATAATTTTCTCATATGATGTAAACTAAAGCTCGTTCACATTCTAGGGCAAAAGGCATCAAAGGACTTTGTGTAGTGGATACCTCCATGATGCCGATTGTTTCATCAGGAAATACAAATGTCCTAACCATCATGGTGGCAGAAAAAGCCTCGGGCATCATCAAGCAAACAATCAAATGTCTTCCCTGCCCGTGTCCAAAATACAATCCTTGCAATGAACAAGGAGGGATCGAAAACATTGGGCCTCCTTGCTGCAAACAGCCCAGTTTCAATCATGATTCTCTGGAAACATTTAAACAATCCCCTTTGTAAGGAACCCGAAACCATATTTAGAAAGATTTCAATGACTAAACAACCTTATGAAGACAAGAAGAGATTTCAAGATTTCGACATAAGACCTGGGATTTTCTCAAAATTATTTTTTAAAACAATTTAGTGCACTCCCGATTCCAGAGGAAGAAACTTCCGAACAATATAAAGCATGCGCTGATGCTGTGAGCTAATTTCTGAGACTTTCCTAAACAATATCAATTTCCTTACAATCAATGCAAGTTGTGAAGACTCGCTGATTATTTTATAGTTAGACGAATATGAGTCTGTTTGCAAAATGAGTAGTACACGTTTTTGTAATTTCATTATATCTCCTTTTGGTTTTCTATGCGAGGTATCTCGTCATTAGCAAAACTGACCAGATCTTGATCTCTTCATCATAAACAAAATCGGCAATATATTGAAGACGAGATATCTAGTCAATAGCAAGATTGGTTAGATCTTGATGGACGAGATATCTCTTCGAAAGCACTTGGTGGGTTAAGCATAGATTTGATTAGGATGAAAAACACATTGACATTTTCATAACGGGTAAATTGTAGACATTTATGACAAAACTTCCAGCGATCGAATGTTGAATGCAAAATCTCTGTTTAGAAATATTTTCCATTTTATTTAACTTTGGTTTTAAAAAATGTTTTAAATTTACATCTTATGTAATGCCGTACCTTTTTTAATATACATGAAGTGTATATTTAATTATACTCTGCATCATAACATATTTTATGTATCATGTTATTTCAAATTCATATTTATCAAAAGTAAAGGATGCTCTTTTGAAAATCTTGAAATTTCTTAAATGCTCTTGGAATACAAATAACATTGCATACGTATATACAGAGTGTCATAAAAGTACCCGTACTGACGATTCGTGAATTTATTATACAAAAATAACAAACTTTAAAACAATTATTTTTATGCTAATAGTGAAAAGCACTTTTAACATAACGTAGGAAAAAAATTTGAACTCACATTTACAATAAATGTTCAAAATGTCAGCCCCTTTCTTGGAGGCAAAGCTGAAGTCGTTTACGCATATTTTAAGAAACGCGTTTCAAGATGCTGGGAGTGACTTCTTGTATCCTTTGAGTAATGGCAATTTTCAGATCATCTATTGTTTGGGGATTATCTTCATAAACTTTGTTCTTTAACTATCCCCACAGAAAAAAGTCAGGGATGCTCAGATCAGGGGAATGAGGTGGTCAAAGATTTCTGGAGATGAGTCGATCGACAAAAAAAATCTTGAAGCATACCCATGGTTTCATAACTTGTATGACAAGTTGCATCGTCTTGTTGGAACCAAGAACCTCGTTCATTCACTTCTAATAATGCAACAAATTGTTGGATGAGTTCTCTGTATACAGTGCCATCAACAGTTGACTGGAAAAACAGAAACCCAACAATCCTTTTGCGTGGTACGGCACACCAACCACCAATTTTTTTGAGAATGTAAAGGTTTTTGCATTAATGAATGGGGTATTAAAGAACAAAGTTTATGAAGATAATCCTCTAACAATAGATGATCTGAAAATTTCCATTACTCAAAGGATACAAGAAGTCACTCCCAGCATCTTGAAATGCGTTTCTAAAAATATGCGCAAACGACTTCAGCTTTGCCTCCAAGAAAGGGGCGGACATTTTGAACATTTATAAAAATGTGAGTTTAAATTTTTTTCCTACGTAATGTTAAAAGTGCTTTTCACTATTAGCATAAAAATAATTGTTTTAAAGTTTGTTGTTTTTTATAAATTCACGAATCGTCAGTAAGGGAACTTTTAGGACAGTATGTAGTACTTATACAATGTTCTATTGTATAAGTAATACTTAGGAAAAATTGTCTCATTTTTTGTCACAAGTGAATATTTTTGCACCCGGGGCATTCCATTGTCATACATGGAGTAAGTGCACACAGAGTTTAGACGTGAAACTAGGTGTGTCTAATTATTTATTAATAAAAAACTTTTTTAATTAAACCCTTCCATTCAATAAACTTTTATCGAAGTTTTGAATATATATGTCTGTTGTTTTATAAAACAACTAATATGATGCAGTCACGTGTGAGAAGTCTGAATGTGGCCAGAAATACTAGTATGCTTTTTCGAGTAAGCAATTCAGTTTTCTGGACATCTTTTTGCTTAAATGAAATTTTTGTATTGAATTTTTTCTGTAATTTCCGTGAAGAGTTTTCGACTTTCTTCTGTAACGAATCTCTTGACATTTGTACAATTTAAAATGTCCAGAATACATTTTAAAAATAATTACATTTCTTTAAATTTGAATCTTTCTTTTATTTTATTTAAAAGATATTTAGTTCCATTTTTTATTACTCTTGTAATTGCAGTCTCACGGTATTAAAAAAAGTAAACCAGCATCGCCTCAAGATTCGTTTTCAATAAATTCATAAATTGTTTCAGTAAAACTAAGACTTTTTATATTCGATATCTGAATATATCCAAATTTCGTGTATTTTGAAGTGAAAAAAGTGATCGTAAATGAAAACTTTTCCCTTGACGACGACTCTTCATTTTAATATTCGCAACTAACATGACAAACGTGATTTTCTACTCGAATATTTTTCGATTTATTATCTTAAAACTCTTTTGCTTGAACCTATTTTGAATTTACTTATTTCGTCATTTCTCAAGATTTTGTCGCAGTAGTAGCTCAGTTGGTACAATCATAGTTACGAGGCTGCGAGTTCAAAATTTGATTCAACCAGACTGTTATGTAAGTGGGGGCTGATGTTCGTTAAATTTGTCGTAGCCTCAAATGCTGTCAATGCAAATACTGTAGTTACTATTTTTAAATCATATTTTATCACCTCAGACCTCAATTGGACTGCTCGTCGACAGATGGCGGAGAGACCAAAGACGGGCGTAGTGTAAAAAAAAAAATTCTTTCCTTTTTCCGCCAAGAAATTAAAAGTATATTTATTGTGGACTTGAAGATAAAAACCTAGCTAAACTATTCACCAATAGTCTAAAAGCTTTGAAAAATGACAACTCACTATCATTCTATGTTGTGTCAAACACAGAAAGAATTGATAATGCTGTAATGTTCAACTTAATATAACCTCATCCATTTTCACCTTTTCTGACAATCATGAAAGATAAAAGTGAAGGGCTTAATTAGTGGTAGAAACACTGAGAAAACTTCACATTTAAACTCAAGTTTTCCCTCTTATTATCGTGATAACAAGGTGGACGTTTGGTCCTGATGATGGTGGACGTTTGGTCATGATGGTGGACGTTTCCACCAAAATAGCTATACATCAGTTTTATCATCGTTATTAGTCATTTTTGAAGATTTTTAAACAATGACTATTTCATTGAGTTCATTGTAATGACGGGGTATACCAAATTGAATAAAGGAAAAGAGATAAATTATATGTATGTATGTTTCATATTGAATACTTGGGATACATTTATTTCACGAAGAGCCCGTCACAAAAGAAAGTAATACTGGGGCCCGTCATCTAATCTGGTATTGGGGATTTGGGTGGTTAGGTATTTGAATTAACGTCGCACTGAAGCAACACAACGGGATGTTTGCGACGGTCAGGAATCAACAAATAAGAGAAGGATAGGAGATCAACACCTCGTCATTTTAAGCTACTGTCAGATGATGAGGTCAACACCTGAGCTGGAACCCCATTCTCCAAACTCACGCCACACCAACGTGAGAACATGTAATGCTACGACAGATTTAACAACTCGCAACCCTCGGGTTACTAATCCGTGACTCTACCAACTACGCTACCGGGGACACTTCAAATGAAAAACTCGAAAAATCATTCAGTTTATTATTAATTCTAGGAGATATGCCAAAATTGACTCAAACAGCATATGCCAAATTACTTAAGATCCGAAATGAAACAGGAAATACGAACTCCAATATTTGTATATTGCTTATAATTTTAAGTGATGGAGTAAAATACATTTTAATATTAATTATAAATCAAACTTGTATTGAATAACCCTTGTAATGCAATTCAAATTCAAAAATCTAATTTTTTTATACAAAAAAGTTGCAGAACTCCTGAAAATGTTACACGGAACCCGAAATTTGGCGGAACCAAGTTTGGATACCACTGAGAGATAGACGGAAAGGAAACTAAGAATGTGGAAGAATATTATTGATTGGAATTTTCAATTTCCGTAAGTTTCTTTTTATTCGGATTTTCAATTCCTTAGACACAATCATTCTAAGTCTAATGAATTGATTATGTTGTAAAATTCTAGAACATAATTTCCCAAAATATTTTGGCTCAACGCCCCTTTCCAAAGACAATATTTTTTGTGGAAATTTAGTTTTAAATTTCCATAAAAAAGTTTAGTTTAAATACAGTTTTCCCCTGCAAAACTGTTGGCGTAGTGGGGAAGTTTGAAGAGTGGGGTTCCAGCTCAGGTGTTGACTTTGTCATCTGCCCGTGGTTCAAAATTACAAGGTGCCCTCAAATCTTTCCCTTCGGGATTGATCCCTTCCCTGACCGTCGCCAATAGCACCTTATCTTGATCCAGTGTGACTTTAATTCAACTACCTAACTACCACTAAAGCTAGATACTTGTGTTGCTAAGGGTTAATTCAAATACCTTCCAACTTTTGAAACTAATCTCACTTAATAACAGTGCAGCTGTGCCTATAGTTTTCGAATTTTATCGAAATATTTATGAAGGTGTGTATTTGTGGGCGACTGAATAAAACCAAAAAAAATTGTTATCGAGTTCTATGAGATTTATTTATTCACCTGGGTTGTAACTCAAAATCAAGCGTTAAAGTTAGTTTGCCATGAAATACTTAAGTTTTATAACTATAACTTTAATAAAATTGCTCGAATGTAATTCGCTTCCAACCGAAAATGTTCACAATTTTTTTATTAGTACAAAAGATTTAGAATAGAAAATATATATAATATATAGTATATCTGTATGTATATATATATAACGATATATATACAACAATATATATATAACTATATATATGTATTATGGACGGGTTGCTTCGTCCTTTGGTTTTAATGGATTGGAGGCGGGAGTTCTCATCATTTTAAGCAATTTAATTGGGATATAAGTATTTACATATGAAACTATATACAGATGAAAATTAAAGCTATTGGGTGATTGCAAATTAGCCAGTTTCTGAGCTACATCTTAACAGTCTTCATCTTTCCCTGACTCTACTCCTTCTCTGGGTAGGTGTTTGCGTCTTGGGCGTTGGCTGATCATCATTGGTTAATTTCATCCAATGGCTGGCTGCAACGTTGCTGCTGGGGTCTCAATGATGCAATATGCGCTCTGGTTGCGTCTTTCGGAATTCCACATGGCTGAAGCAAGAGTCTTCGTGATGTTACACTCGGCCATCGACCCTGCAGGATCGTCTGCACAGCTGCTAGGTGTCTGAAAATACAAAAAGAGAGAGGAAAAACAAAAGAAATGCAGCAGTGAGCATATTTGGGATGCTCCGGCACATCTAGAAAGTTCGTCTTCAGAAAAGTCGTCTTTTGCAACTTTACATCAAAGCTGCGTACTTTTCTCGTCTTTGGAAGGTGTCGTCTTATATTTGGATCTTCTTCCGTCTTTGCAGTCGTCTTAAAGAAAGCTGCGTCTTATGCGTCTTTTCCTCTCAATTTTCCCTTTCGTCCTGTCGCATCATATTCGTCTTTGGGGAGAAGATCTCATCATGAGAGTTGAAGAAGTTTGTTAAAAATGGAAACGATGGAAGTAGCGAGGAACTAGCATTAAGTAAGAATACAAAATGAATAATGATGAAAATTGAAATTCAAATGAAGAAGTAAAAATGTCAATTCAGTTCAGTTGCTTGACCAAAATTTGATGAGGTCAGCAGAAGTGGATGTTGTGTTTGGTCCTTCGTGGGAACCGATTTTTCGTACGACGTACCGATTGTTTGGTAGAACAAGTGTAATTTCATACGGGCCGTAAAATTTAGGTCTTAGTTTCAGGCCTGTCCCAAATTGGGTTCTTTGTATCGCAACACGGTCACCAATTTTATACGCTGTGGGTTGTTTTCTGCGTTTATTGTAGTGCTTCTTGTTAGTCTCTTGTACTTTCAAAATGTTGTTCTTGGCTGTGTTACGTAGTTCGTTTTTGTCGTCAATAGTAGTTTGTAAGTATTCTTGTTCTAGAATTTGTTTGATTTTATGATCAGTTTTATTCTTCATTTTTATGCCAATAAGTAACTCGAATGGAGTGTATTGAGTCGTTGTTGAAGTGGTACTGTTTATAATGCGTTGAACGTGTGGAACATGTGTGTACCATTTAGTTGGATCATTGATACTAAGCTTGGAAAGAACAGGGATTAACGTTTGGTGCATACGTTCAGTTTGACCATTTCCTCGGGGAACACCAGTGGTTATGTGTTTTAGTTCAATGTTTTCGTCACGGCAATACGTTTCAAAGTCATTTGAAGTAAAAGCACTTCCTCTATCGGTGATAATACGTGAAGGGTTGCCGAAATTGGTTTGTTGCACAGTTAATTTTTCGATGGCTGTTTTAGCTGATGTCGTCTTAACTGGATAGATCCAAAGAAATTTTGTAAAGGCGTCTACTACGGTGAAAAGGTATTGATATTGTTTGTTGGTGGACGGGAGAGGTCCAAGAAAATTTATATGGTACGTGTCCAAAGGAAAGTTACCTTTGGGAAAGGGATGAAGAAATCCTTCAGATTTTCCCTTCTTTCTTGAGGAAAGAATACACGGTATGCAGTTGGAAATTACATTTTCAACTATTTTCCTTAAATTAGGAATAAAAAAATCTTTTTTAACGAGCGTCTCTGTTTTGTTGATAGCGAAGTGTCCTTGTGAGTGCGTGGTTTGCACGATCTCATGTTGCATAGACTGTGGTAGAACTATAAGTTCTTGGTCGTCTACAATTTTGTAAAGCACGTCGTTTTTCACAATATAATCATTCATTGGTGTGTGTGGCAAGACTTTCTTGATGCTTGAAATGAACGCGTCTTGATTTTGTGCATCAGCGATCTTTGGTGTGACGGAGTCTTGTGAAAGGATCATGACTGGATAACGACTTAGTGCGTCGACATGTTTCATTTGTGTAGCGGGTCGGTGAACGACTTCATAATCAAAATCTTGGAGAAAAATGACCCATCTGACGATTTTGGTGTTAAATCTTTCTTGTGCATCGTTTTTTGGAATGCAGCACAGTCAGTGATGATTTTAAACTTTGTTCCAAGGAGATAAGTCCTAAACTTCTTAAACGCTTCTATGACTGCAAGTACTTCAAGTTCATAGCTTGAATATTTGGCTTGTTGTGGTGTAGTTTTTTTACTCATATAGTGGATGGGATAAAAGTTTCCGTCATCAGATTGCTGTAAGAGAACACCTCCAAATCCATGTGAGCTAGCATCAGTGTGTAATTCTAGAGTAGAATCGCGGT
Source organism: Meta bourneti (assembly GCA_933210815.1). Lineage (NCBI taxonomy): Eukaryota > Metazoa > Arthropoda > Arachnida > Araneae > Tetragnathidae > Meta > Meta bourneti. The sequence goes on from OW119925.1 coordinate 70,345,232, forward strand.
TGTAAATGTGTAGAACTGGGTTTTGCGAAAGTTTGTGTTTGAGAGTCTGGAACGCTTCTTTTTGTTGTGAACCAAAGTGAAAAGGAGTGGATTTTCTTAATAAATCACTCAGTGGATTGGCGATTATAGAATAATTTTGGATGAATTTCCTGAAATAGCCGGTTAGGCCTAGAAAACTTTGCACTTGTTTTTCAGTCTTAGTCACAGGAAAATTCTGGACAGCTTGAGTCTTAGAAGGTGAAGGTTGAATTGTTCCTTTCTCAAGGACGTGTCCTAAACTTCAATTTTTCTTTGCAAGAAGTTGCACTTTTTTAGATTGAGCTTAAGGCCATATTCAGAGGTAACTGTCAAAACACGTTTGAGTTTGGCGATACCTTCAGCCTCGTCTTTCGATGGAATGATGATGTCGTCAAGATAAATGACGAGTGTGTTGTCATTTAATAAATCTCGGAAAACAGTGTTAATAAAGCGTTGGAAAATTCCAGGACTTGAACTTAAACTAAATGGACATTTTAAAAATTCAAACTGTCCATCTGAAGTGACAAAGGATGTGTATTTATAGCTCGAAGGGTCTACATCTACATGGAAGAAAGCATTTTTAAGATCTAAATTTGTGAAAACGTGTGACTGTTCAAGTCTGTCTAACACATCACAAATGACAGGGAGTGGATACCTATCTCTAATAATCTTTTTGTTAAGTTGTCTGTAATCAATACATAAACGATAAGAACCAGATTTCTTCTTACATAGAACAACATTTGAAGCATATTCTGAATAACTATGTTTAATTATACCATCTTGTAACCATACTTGTATTTGTTCACGAACGATTTGTTGTTCAGTGAAGGGTAAACGTCTCGGACGATGACATACAGGAATGTCATCAGAGAGTACAATGCTCATCTTGATATCAGTGCTTTTTACTTTGTGGGGAGTGTAGTCCCTAATCATATTGTATAACTTAATCTTGTGCTCAGCGTTGAGAACATGACTCAAATCAATGGGTTCAGTGTTGACCAAATTAATGAGCAGATTTGGTTCATCTTTGATCAATTTAACTCCATTATTCCCAATTGAAAAGTTAGCTTGCTGAATACAGTCATTTCCGAAAATAAGTGGACAAGGTATACCGTCATCACGAACAACGTGTATGTGTGACTGAAATGAAGTGTTGTCAATTATGATTGAACCTTGAAAAAATCCAATAGGGTAAATTCTTTGTTTTCCAATACCAGTGAAAGTTATTTGCGAAGGGTATAGCGATGGGGATGCAATTTTTTTATACCATGTGTTTCCTGTAAAATAGTGGCTTGCGAACCTGTATCTACAAGAGCATCTAGGAGAACATCGTTAATTTTAACTTCAATTTGCATAGAGTTCAATGTTGGACCCACGTTAAGAGTAACTGAGTTAACGGTGTGGTCATCTGGAGGTTTAGATTTCGATGATGAAGCTGAGAATGTGTTTTTTGGGCAAGCGTCACTTTTATGTCCCCAAGAATTACAACTAAAGCATTTCGGAGATCTAGATGGACAAGCACTTGATTTGTGGTTCCGACGGCCACAGTTAAAGCAGATGATCTGATTTCGAGTACTGTTTGGTTTATGCTCAAAACTTTGGTTACCCTTCTCAAAGTTTCGTTTTTTATCTTGCAATTGTCGGACATCTCTATGGCGTTCATTTGAAATGCAAGAAAAATTCTTATTGTAATTCTTATCGTGTTGGTAAAGTTTTTCAAATACACTGCTGGCCACCCAAATTGCAACACCAAGACAAGAGATATCACAACAAAATTTATTTTGTAGATAACATGTTGACCAAGTATCAAATGATTAAATTTATAGACTTCTGTGAAGTGTGGTTCCTGCCAAAATCAGTAGCCAGAGTAGCCGCCATTGTTGGAGATCACCGCTGCCACACGCCTCGGCATTGATTCAAAGAGACTTTGGATGTGTTCTTGGGGTACAACAGACCAAGCAGCTTCCACACGTTGCCAAAGTTGATCTGGTGTGGCAGCTGGGGATGTATTCTGGGTCAATCGTTGAGCAACCATGGACCACATGTTTTCTATCGGCGAAAGATCCGGAGAGCGAGCTGGCCAGGGAAGCAATTCAATCTGGCGATTGACGAAGAACCCTTGGACAATGCGTGCCACGTGTGGTCGCGCATTATCCTGTTGAAATATGGCTGTGGGCAAGCCCTGAAGGTAAGGAAGGACAACTGGCTCCAACACCTCGGAGATGTAGCGCTGGCTGTTTAAAGTACCGGCAATGCGTACTAGAGGAGTGCGAGAGTGATATCCAATACCGCCCCATACCATAATACCCGGTGCAGGACCAGTGTGGCGGTGCATAACGCAGCTGTTCAGCATCCTCTCTCCACGGTGTCTCCAGACTCGAATCCGACCATCGTGGTGTTGCAAACAGAAGCGTGACTCGTCAGTAAAGACAATTTCATTCCATTCTGCCGTCCACATCCTTCTTTCATCGCACCATTGGCGGCGGAAACGTCTGTGGTTCTGCGTCAAGGGTAGACGAAGCAATGGACGTCTTGCGGACAGACCACTCTGCTGTAAACGGCGTCGAATGGTACGCGCAGACACTGGATGATGCGGTACAGACTGAATGTGCTGTGCTATGGTTCGTGATGTGGCTGAGCGATCCGTCACTGCCATACGCACAATATGCCTGTCATCACGTGAAGTGGTGCACTGAGGTGGATGCGATTGAACACGTCGGTCTGTCGTACCCTCCTGCATCCAACGATCACATATCCGCATTACAGTTGTTTGGTTTCGTCCAACACGACTACCGATTTCCCTGAAAGATAATCCACAATCTCGGTAAGCCACTATCCTTCCTCTGTCGAACTCGGATACTTGATCAAAAGATGATCGCTGTTTTCTACGAGGCATAATTGATCGTTTTTTGAAAAAACCACAAGAAAAACACAATTGCCGTACTTGAAATCGTCGAAATCTCCAAGCCTTAAATAGCGCTTTGAAGTGGCGCCACAGGCGCGCGTGATGTGCGTCTGCGCTGAAATTCTAATCATTTGCATATCTCACCTCCGCTAATGCATGTTGTAAATTTCATATTATTTGCATGCTTCCTTCAGGGTGTTGCATTTACGGTGGCCAGCAGTGTATTCGTAACTTTTCTTTGAATTCGGGAAATGTCTTACACCCATAAAGTATTATTTTGTTATTTGCAGAACTAGGAATTCCATTAATAACATAATCAAAAATAGAAGATGCATCAATATTTGCACGTGAGCCAATTTCTCTCTCTCATATCAATTAAATAATCACTTAATGACTCATTATACTTTAAACGCCTTTGTTGCAACATTTTATGGACATCTGCTAAGTTTTGTTGAAAATTCCTCGAGTAAACTCTGTTTTAAAGAATTCCATGTAAGGATTGAATATATTTAAGGGCTGAAGAAGAAAGACATCTTTTGCAAAAAATTATTCGGTGAGAATTATTGACAATTCCGTTAAGAAAAAAATATTTCCTCGAGGTCGTTTAGCCATAATTCAATTCCAAATGCATCGGATGTTCCGTGGAACTTAGGAATGGAATTAGCCAAGTCTTGAAATCCGATATGAACGAATCCACTGGCACCAGTGGAATGATTTGGTGCGAAAGTTTGTTTAGTCTCTGCGGGCGAGAAAAGAGGATCTGGGATGTGACCTTCAGAAGAAGCAGCTGAGGCAAACGAATTTCGGTGATCGACGTTGTGCGTTGAGTGAAACTCCATGCCGGTTTCTAAGGCCCCGTTCACATGAGGCGTTTTCCAACGCGCGTTTTACGTCTAAACAAAACGCGGGTAGCCAAAGTACATAGAATTCTACTGGAGTGTTCACATGCAGAAATCGCGAGAATCCAAGCGCTAGATTGCTTCGGCGCTTCAACAATCTCCGGTCGTTCTCGCGATTTGAAGGCGTTTTGAGAAGCATAGGTTTCTTCTGCAGCGTTCACATGACACGCGTTTTGACGGGCGTTAGGCTTTTTAATTCCTCTAATCCGTTTCTATCTTCGCGATCGTTAAAGATAGAGTGCAAATTTCAACGGATTTGAAATCTGCGGAAAATTTTACACCAGATCGATACCTGAAATGTGATTTTCTTTAAATAAATATTTTTTCAACTGTAACTTTAATATTTTCGCGATACTCATTTGACGAATATATCCATTGCGAACACAAAACGGAGTATTAATCTCGTTTTTATAGAAAAGATATAGCTTGATTGGAGTATTTTGTCTTAATCCACTGATTTATACTTATGACCATTAAAAATAGGATGAGAAAATTTAATCGTATTCGATTTATTGAAGAAATTTACCCTGCTTTCACACAAAACTTGCAAAAATTTGATAGTTTATAACTAAAGAGGATAGTGGGTAATTTTATTTCTGAGAATAACGTATACCGACAACTGTCCGTTCTAGTTTTCATGTGCGGCAAACGTCTTTAAAATAAATATTAAATAAAATATTCAGTTTAAAAGAGCTAAACTTTAATTATTTTTTTTTATTTTTCCTCAACGGGTGAAATGCGTAAGATAAGTTTCAATTTTCATTCATTTTTCACATCCTCGTGTTACATTGAACTCGATATCACTTTTGAAAATCAACTTAATTTACTGTGAGCTTATTTTTCATAGAATTTATATTTTAATCTTGCAGTTAGTGTTATTACTACTTTAATCAAAATTTTTATATTATATATACGTGTAGACGCAATTCTATTAGCAATCTCCTGATTTTCGATATATACTGCTTTTTGGTTTTTCTTTGAGATTTTTTTAGTTTTAACAAAATTTTCTCGTTTCATCGTGGGGTTTAGTCAAATTTTAGTTAAAATATTTCCCAGTCATTATTCCATTCGTGGTTCCATTTGTGCTACAAAACCCCTGAAAGAGGGTAGGTTGGAGGATTAGTATTCGTTTCGGATAGTTGGAACTCTGGGAAAATTGTGTTTAAAAATTAAAAAACTAATTATTGTTATATGTGTTATTTGTGCTGATACATTAAAATGTTTAGAGATAGGTTTTAAAGAATTATAGAGATTTATTTGAAGGAAAATTAAATAAAAATTAGCTATAGATCGTAGGCAAACCTGCAAAAATAGCATAAAAAAAGAAAGGTTATCACCAGTGCCGGATTTTGTTTGCGTGTCATCCTTTGATAGTACTTCGTAGACAATGCCATATAAACAGAAATTCCGTTTCCAATTTCCTGGTTCTAGAAATAACGTTTTTTCTGGATATATTTTTACTTTACACTGTCAATTTTAAAATTTTAAGGAAAATCTTTGGTCATTTTCTAATTAGTTTCGTTTTTATCAAAGTTTTACAGAAATATTCCAATTTTTCTTACGCAGTTTCGCTTTTACGATAAAACGCATTACAAATGACTCATCTGCTAGCTTCTTGAGCCCAAAAAATCCGTGATCACCCCTTAACACAAAACAAATCCTACTTTTTTTTTGGTGGGTGAATCATCGACACTGGAGAGTGAAGATTATAGGGTTTCTTCCTCTAGTCTTGACAGTAAAAAACGAATACTTTAAGATTTTAGAGTTAATGAAAATGTTTAATAATGCCACAATTTGAACTACATAAAGCACTGCTTCTCCGTGATCCGCTGGCTCTTACCGGTTCCTAGGTCCAAAATATCCCGTCATTCGAAAAATTTTGAAAAACGTACGAAAAGCTAACGTTCAAAAATTTACAACCGAGGTTGATGGCATTGGAATCGTATACTACACGTTACGAAAGATTTACCTGTTTAGGTTGTCATTTCTAATCAGCAAGTCGATTATATTGCATTTATCTATGTATAAAGGTTGAAGTTCAAAAACACTTTATTCACAGGCAATTAGGGAACGGATGTTTACAAATCGAAAGAATATCAAATTTTTACGTCGTTCTGAATATTTTTTAGATTATTTTAGGCATTTTATTGCTCATTATACATTTCTAAGTGAACCAAATACAGGCTCTTGTGAATACAGAGAGAGAAATCAATTTTAGGTTGGGAAAGAAAGATTTTCATCCTACTTTTAAAGGCTGTATAATTAAAACAGTTGATAAGAGGCAACAAAATATCGTATTAAAGTGACATTCCCTTTAAAAAAATAAGGCAATACTTCCGCTTACGCTTAGTATAACAGGAATATCTGAAAAAAGATTAGTTGCGACTATTGACAAAAAAATAATTTTTTCAAAGAAAAGCATGATTTTGGTATCGATCTAACATAAAAGTTAACGCTGATTTGAAATCCGTTGAAATTTTGGCTCTATCTTTAACCATTCAAAAGATAGAAAGTTGGATTAAGGGAATAAAAAAACATTTTAATGCATAACGGAAACTGACCTTGAAAAGCGCCCAAGTGCTGTTCACATGGTAACGCTCGAAAATTCTTTTCAAACGCGCGTTGCAAAAAGTCCATGTGAACGGGGCCTAATTGCGGTGGATCATGGTCTTCAGCTATTGTTTTGTTTCTCACGATTCGAGAATTAACGAGTTGATTTGGATCGTTCGGCTGACCGATGTATGTTGATGCGTTCTGAGCTAGATCGTCTTGTATACTACTTCTGGTTTCAACACAAGTGGGAAGAAAGAGATGGGAGTCTATCGGATCCGTTTCCTGCTCTTCAAAATCCGACTCAATTTCTGTTGTTGATTTGAGCAGCTCGAAATCGCCAAAAGAGTTAAAAATTACGAAATGCAACATCTTAATTACTTTTGTTTTGGCATTCGTTAAGCCCTTGGAGATAAATGGAATGTCATTGAGAGTGAGAGTCGTCATTGTGGTGAATACTAAAATTCCAAACAAAAAAATGAGGTTGTACTCACAGATGTGACGAAGATGATATCTGATGGTAATCCAAATTTTTCGGCTGATAGCCCACTAGATATTTCGACAGGAAGGCAGTTTCGTCAGAGGCGTTTTCTGGTCCAGGACATCGATCTTGTATCGTCTTCAAATCCGTCTTGTGGTGACCTGGCCGTACTGGCTTGAAGTTTCGTCGTGCAACTGTCGTGTCTCCGCCGTCTTCTTCCTTCAATCTTAAGCAATCGTTGCGGTTTCCGGCATCTTCCGGGTTGGTTCAGGCATCATCTTTGGTGGCTGGCATCGTCTTAGGTGGTTCAGGCATCGTCTTAGGTGGTTGGCAACGTCTTAGGAGGTTCAGGCATCATCTGTGGTGGTTGGCATCGTCTTAGGTGGTTCAGGCATCGTCTTAGGTGGTTCAGGCATCATCTGTGGTGGTTGGCATCGGTATTATGGAGTTAGTCCGAGCCCTCATTTATTATGGAGTGGTCCGAGCCCCCATGTATTATGGACAGGTTCCTTCGTCCTTTGGTTTTAATGGATTGGAGGCGGGAGTTCTCATCATTTTAAGCAACTTAATTGGGATATAAGTATTTACATATGAAACTATATACAGATGAAAATTAAAGCTATTGGGTGATTGCAAATTAGCCAGTTTCTGAGCTACATCTTAACAGTCTTCATCTTTCCCTGACTCTGCTCCTTCTCTGGGTAGGTGTTTGCGTCTTGGGCGTTGGCTGATCATCATTGGTTAATTTCATCCAATGGCTGGCTGCAACGTTGCTGCTGGGGTCTCAATGATGCAATATGCGCTATGGTTGCGTCTTTCGGAATTCCACATGGCTGACGCAAGAGTCTTCGTGATTGCGTATGCCTGATGTTACATATATATACATATACAGGGTGCAAAGCAAAGTCCGTACCCGGCCTTTATTTTCGCAACCCTTGGTCGTAGACATATACTTCCAATTACAAAAATGTTTAAATGAGATAAACATTCATGTTATGACATTTTTAAATTAAAAAATATCAATTTTGTAAAAATTACAAAATCTTACTTTTTATACAGTCCCCCGCTCCTTATAGTGATATTTAGTAAAAGTTTACACTCATTCTAACAAACGTAACACAAAAAGTTTCACTTCTGTGTGACAAAAATTGACCGAGATATTTTATTTCAAAGTTTGAGATTTTTTCAGATTTGTTTTGCCTTCATTGAGGGGTCGGTTAAAATATAAATTAGAATAATTCGAGATTGAAATCAGGGTGCAACGCCCCTTTTACGGCGAAAGGGGGGGGGGTTCCCCGACCATAAACGATGGGTGCATGTATAGTAAAGTGGACATGCCCGATTCACTGAAAGCGGTCGCAGCGCCCACAGTGGCGAAACATGGAAAGTTTGGAAATCTAACTCGCACAAGTTACAGACAAGCATACAGCGGAAAACAACACAAAAAGTAGAGAAATCTACTGGAGATACTACTGCTCAAAATGTTCCACATTGGTGGGTGGCAATGCAAAATTGAATGCGTGACAGTATTGAATCGTGGACGCGTTGGAGCATAGCTGGTGTAACTGTGTGACAAGCAAGGCTGATACGCTGTTTCAGATCATCCAGAGAGGTTGGCTCAGTCGCATAGATCTGTTCCTTGACGTAACTCCAGAGGTAGAAGTTCATGGGAGTCAAGTCCGGCGAACGCGGTCAGAGGCGTAACTCGAGGGGGGCAGACGGGGCATCTGCCCCGGGCGCCGGATAGGGGGGCGCTAAATTGGCCGAGTATTTTTTTACTATAGATATTTACGTATGATAAAAAATGGAGAGGAAAAACTTATTAGTAGACTACAAAAACCAAAAACTATAAAAGGAGCTAAATGCAGAATATGTGAAGAAATAGCAGGAAAGCTTAACCTAGATCCTCTTTTTAAACAGGTACGGAGGAGGAAGAAGCGGATGTTTGATGAGAAGGGCGAAGTTGAAAGCTATGAATTCTCAGAAGAAAAAAAAGTTCAGATTATTGATTATACAAATAAAAGATCGGATTCTGAATGAACTGAGGCAAAGGTTTCAAGTCATTCAAAACATGAATAGTTTATTTGGTTTCCTCAATGGAGCTCGGTTTGAAACAATGAATGGAGAAGAATTGAAGAACCAGGCATTTGAGTTAGCTACCACATATAAAGAAGACTTAGACAAAGACTAGCTGGCGATAGAAGTGGAGTTTTAAGTATCATGCCTTGGATTTAAGCCCTAATATGAAAACGGCTACACCATCAGGTTTTCTGACGTTAATATACAAGAACGGACTTGAAGACGCGTCCACCAACATAACGACAACGTTGAGAATTGACACCAGTCTCATTCGCTTCAAATGAAATCACAATACCAGTCTCAGTCACTTCAAATGAAAGGAGTTTTATCAAACAAAAGATCATAAAAAATTACCTCAGAAACTTAACAGGACAACGACGACTAACCAACCTGAGCATCATATCAATAGAGCACAAGTTAGCTTCAAAGCTATCTTTTGAGGACATTGTAAAAATGTTTGCAGCCGAAAAAGCCCGTAAAGTTAAGTTTTAGTTCAAGCTTTCAGTGTTTAAATTAATTTTTTTCTCATTTTGTCAATAGATTAAGAGGTTGTGTAAAATGTCTAAGTATAATACTCAAGATAATAACTTGAGTAAAATCTGTTATTATCAATTCTTGTTCCACAGTTTTCCAAAACCCTTGAATGGTTTTCGATCGACGTTTCGATAATTCTCTTTTTAAAAGTCCAAAAGCACAAAAGTCGATGGGTGAGACATCTGGAGATTTGGCAGGAATATCAGTAAAGGGTATTTATTGACTTGATACCAGTTTCTTGTTCCATTTCTTCTACGAATTTAATAGTGGATTTAGATGTGTGGCTGCTTGCTTTATCCTGATGCAGTTTTACTGACTGTTGGCACTTTGGGTAAAGATTTAGTATTTATTTTTTGAATATTGGGGATAAAATAGGGTCTTGATAATATGTGGAAGTTGATTTTTACATTTCACCCCTCCTTTTTACTTTTAATTTTCCATTATATGCAAAATCGGCAACAATCATAAATCTCTTAGAGAAAGTTCTCACGTTAAAGTTACAAAGCTGAACCACGTTTTAAGATTTTTCTCCTCTTTTATGATAATAAATTGTTCTTTTTTATTGCAATCTTTTAAATACACCCACGCTTCGCCTATTGTCACAACATTTTTCCATCTTTCTCCAGCTGAATGCTTCTGGTACAGAATTCTGCAGCGTGTTCTGCTTTCTGCAATATGTCGTGGAGATAGACGATGGACATTGTATTTTTTGGCCTTTTCAAGATTCAAATCACTGTTAATTATTTTATTTACAGTTGAAACTGAACTTTTAATGACTTTGTAATAGTCCTTTGACTTGGCGGGTTCTCTTTTAAAATTAAAGGTCCTACCTTACAAATATTCTCAGAAATTCTTTTCTTTTTTGGATACGTATTTGGAAGTATTTTTCCACTTTTACGCGTTTATTCCTTTCTCATTATCGTACATTACTTATTATTATTTATCGTACCTTTAGATATAAAAAAACATAACTTTTACAGCGTTTTTGAATACTTGAATAAGCATAATTCTCTTCGGAAAGAGCGGAAAAGAGCATAACCTTCCATCCATTGCTTATTTAAAAGCGCCATTTTGAAAGTAAACAAAACTCTGAGTTAGCAGACGATAAGTTATGCATTAACTATTTAACTGTTGCGAAAATAAAATTATTCGGTAGCATACAATTTTTTACATCTCATCAAAATCATTCAAAAAATGTCCGAATAGCCTCTGTATTTATCATAATTAAATAACCTATTCTAAAGCAACAGTCTGTTGATTTTAATGCAGCCCACACATATCCCGATATCATTTGATAAAACCTTTTCATTTCATTTGCAGCGATTATAAGTATGAAAGAATATACCAAACATGCTACTCTTAGATTGTTTGTCAATAAAATATCTTAGAATTAATTAGGTATTTTATCTCGTACTAAAAATGAAATTGCTGCAACTTAATCTATTTACCTTTGAAATCAAGCATTTACCATCTAAGTTGAATAAAAAAATTTGGACTAGTGGAATTAATGTGTGGTGGCGATATCAGGTGTTGTCGGGGAGGGTTTTGGTTTGGTTGGTCATTGGGGGGCGCGCCAAGGCGATTTCTTGCCCCGGGTGGAAACTAGCCTAGTTACGTCTCTGAACGCGGTTGCCACTCTACCCGACCACCATATCCGATGATCTGTTGGCCGAATTCAGTGGCTAGATACGCACGAACGTTTGCTGCTTTATGCGGAGGGGCACCATCATGTTGGAACCACACACGACATGCATCTCGGAGAGGCAGCTGTTAATACCAGTCACGTACCGTGTCTTGTAACAGATGCAGGTAACGATTGCCCGTTAAGGTCCCGTCGCAGAAGATGGGTTCAACAATCTGGGTTCCCCATAAATCGCACCACACATTCGTTGACCAGCGTACCTGGTGTCATGCTGTGCGTCCCATGTGAGGGTTGTCCAGAGCCCAGTAATGCACATTGTGGGTGTTGACGATGCCATCCCGTGTGAATTGCGACTCATCTGTCCACAGTATGTCGGAAAACAACGACGGAATGTCGTGCAACGTGTTGAGCAGGAAATTACAAAAGTCAAATCTTCTTGAGGCGTCACACGGCATCAATGCTTGCACCAGTAGCGGACGGTATGGATACGCACCATGCGCATGTAACAATCGCCAAATATGTTGACGCGTGTATCCACATGCCTCGCTTATTTCCGCCGTGATTAGGTGTGGATTTGCAAGGGCGTATCCCAGCACTTCCTCCGGTGTCACTTGAATGCCCGATCTTGTCAGTCTGTCTGATCTGGGCCGTGGTGTGAAGCCGCCGGTCTCTCTGAGACGGCAAAGTGCAGTAGCTATAGTTCAATGCGATGGACGTCGATCCATAAGAAAACGTTAGCCATAAACCCTCGCAGCAGCTCTGGCATTTCGTTGACATTCGCCATAAATCACTAACATTTCGGCATATTACGCGGATGTGTAGCACGCTATCACGATTTCAGCGCGGACTAGTTTGCCCACTACTGGATGGCTCGTCTTTTATCCCAAGCACATGGCATGGAGGTTATGGCCCCACTGGTAGTTTGCATTCCGCTGCCATTTATCCGGTTCTTTTTCCTCATTTTTCATTTTCAGGGTGTTAATTCTACATAATTCGACGAAGGTCTACAACTTTCTAATTGACATCTTTTGTCTATCTTGCTTAGTTTCGGAGTTAGATTTCCAAACTTCCGTGTTTCGCCACTAGGGGCGCTGCGACCACTTTCAGTGAATCGGGCATGTCCACTTTACTATACATGCGCCCATCGTTTATGGTCGGGGAACCCCCCCTTTCCCCGTAAAAGGGGCGTTGCACCCTGATTTCAATCTCGAATTATTCTAATTTATATTTTAACCGACCCCTAAATGAAGGCAAAACAAATCTGAAAAAATCCCAAATTTTGAAATAAAATATCTCGGCAATTTTTATCACACAGAAGTGAAACTTTTTGTGTTACGTTTGTTAGGATGAGTGTAAACGTTTACTAAATATCACTATAAGGAACGGGGGACTGTATAAAAAGTTAGATTTTGTAATTTTTACAAAATTGATTTTTTAAATTTCAAAATGTCATAACATGAATGTTTACCTCATTTGAAACATTTTTGTAATTGGAAGTATATGTCTACGACCAACGGTTGCGAAAATGAAGGCCGGGTACGGACTTTGCGTTGCACCCTCTATATACAACTATATATGGGGAATCCATCCCCATACCGCCATCAGAGGTTATCTGAAGCTACGTCCAAAGTTCTTCGGCCCATATCGTGTGAAAGCAAGCAGAGCGAATGACCGGTACGATGTGGAGAAAGTTTGCCATCATGAAGGACCAGGTCTCAAGCCCACTGCTGTCGATCACATGAGGCCTTGGAAGTATTGCAATGTGCTAGAGAGATCCAGACTTCAGCACTACGAAATTTTCTTTTATTGTTTACTTTTAATTTATTACTTTTAATTTTTACTTTTTCTTTTTTTGAATTTTTTAGATATATACAACTATATATCTAAAAAATTCTGGTGAGATTCCGAGGACGGAATAAATTTTCAGGAATGGCCGAATTGTGGAATCCATCCCCATACCGCCACCAGAGGTCGCGTCCAGCGCGCGGAGTAGAACTGTAAGGCCGGCCGCAAAATGAGACGCAGGTTCGTGAGGTGACGCAGGTTGACTCACGCCAAATTCTTCACGGCAGAGTGAGTCACGGCGACGATCATCGCAAGTCAGATCGCAGTTCCACTACGCAGTTTACTCCAAAACTTCAGCTCTGGCAAAGATGGCGAATATTTCTGCTATATTAATAGATTTGAGTTCAGAATCGGATTCCGAAAGCGAGTTTGTGTTCGAAACAGTATGTTACACCGCTCTGATGAAACAAAAAGCAGAAAGAAGTGCATACATGAAAAAAAGACAAAGTCATGGAGAATTCGCTTTAACTAAGGAATTTGATGATGGAAAAATTCACGAATTATTTTAGATTAAACCGCGATCAGTTCAAAGAAGTGCATGATCTCATCAAGAATGAAATTGACAGAGAGGGATGCAACGCTACAAGGCCCATTGGAACCGAAGAAAAACTAGCTGTGTTTTTAAGGTAAGTCATTATGCGTAACCTATATTACGATCTAGGGTTAATGTACTTTCATTATTGGTGGAAAGTAAAAATGTAGCTTTTACAGATAAATCTTTATTGAATTAACAGAATAATATTCAAACGGCAAAAATGTTCTCTAAGGACACACAAATATGTACATCAAATGTAAATAGTGAAATTTTTACTTAACATAAATTTAGTTTTCAGAAAAATTATTAATAAAGCTGAGCAAATCATGCCGATTTGAAGTGTTTTGTTCGAACTCACAATTCTCCTTCGGGTTTGGGAATGGACTGTCGGAGTGTGAAGAGTGGGTTGGAGTTGATAAGCTGGTGTAGAGGATTGACTGGCTGTTTGGCCACTGCACGGGGACAATTCATGATATGATGACCGCTGAACTGTGTTGGACTGTGGAGTTCTCGTGGGAATGTTCAGCAACGTGGCCTCCATTTCTGTAACCACACGAAAAATATAGTTTCTGACGACAAACTGAGATGACGGGGGCATGTTTTTAGTCACCTCGTACATAGATATGAAGAAGTGGTAGAGAAGATCACTTGGAGCACTCGTTTGTTCCAATATACTTTTTCTTTCTTCCTATCTCGATTTTCTTCGTTCTTCATGTTGCTCCATGCTTCGTTTAAGTAAGCCAGCAATAGTGTCTTTCTTCATTTTTTTAGCAGATGTCGGAGGTGAAATTTCAGGAAGCGCCTGGGATTGAGCTTCGTCCCGAGCACTTCTGATTCCCTACTGCATGTTCAGTGACTCCTCGCGCTCTTCGACTACATCAGTTGGACTATCGATGTCACAATTTTGCGATGGGTTTTCACTATCGTTAATGTATACGTTTAGGTTCCCTTCTCGTGTTTTATTGGCCATACATGGTTGAAGAAATCCCATCTGTTTTTGAAATTTCCATAGTTTAATAAATTCAGCCGGTGCTCCACTTTGCATCCATTTTTGCTGTCTTCTGAGAGCAGCTCTCAGCGAATGTCTCAGTTTCTCCCACATCGCCTTCGCTTCAACACCTGCAACAATGGTGCCAAGAGAGCATTTAGATGTGTAAATATATTTGCTTTTTAATTAAAAGCATTAGCAAATACAGTTACAAAACAATCATTCTCTACTAATTAATTCTTTTATGTTTTAGGTATTTGGCGACAGGAAACACATACAGAACTATTGCATACAGCTACAGAATGGGGGAACGAACAGTCTTTAACATCGTGCTGGAAATATCTCAAGCTGTATGGAAAGTAATGCAACCATTGTTTTTGCCGGAACCCACAAAAAAACAGTGGAAATCAATCGCAGTTGGTTTCGAACAAAAATGGTAATTCCCGCACTGCATTGGCGCCATTGATGGGAAGCATGGGTACTTTTCCGTTAGCCGGGCGCAAGCGAAAAATCGCCAAATAATGTAGAATTCCGCCAAATTTCTTACAACCATAAGGGGAATGTTCGTTTGGGGCCATGTGCTCTATTCTCTGAATTCATTACTATTTATTAATATTTTTTTATAGTTATTATTATTTATTATTTATTTATTATTATTTATTATTATTGTTTATTAATATTTGTTTATAGTTGAACTTGTTTTGCTTACTTAATATTTGTTTATAGTTGAACGTTTTCGACTTTTATTCCGTTGACTGTTTTGTCATTCGCTTCGCTTGGCGACTTGGCTCGCGTTTGGTTCACAATTGGCGACATTTGCTCCCGGCTAACGGAAAAGTACCGAAGCATGTTGTGATAAAAAAACCTGGGAAAACTGGAACCTCTTATTTCAATTATAAACACACTTTCTCCATCGTGCTAATGGCTATCGTCGACTCAAACTATAAATTCATTACAATTGATGTAGGGTCACAAGGGAGGTTCAGTGATGGAAGCATTTTCAATACAAGCCGTTGTGGCGAAGAAAATGATGAACCGCACTTTACAGCTTCCGTCACCTGCAGTACTACCTCCAATAAAGGATCATCCGATGCCTTTCGTATTTGTAGGAGATGAGGCGTTCCCTTTATCTGAGAATTTGATCGACCTTATCCGAAACGAAGCGTTACTGACAATTACGAAAACAAAGTGTTCAACTATAGACTTTCAAGAGCACGCCAAACGGTAGAATGCAGTTTTGGTATACTTGCTTCGAGTTTTTCGAGCACCATTTGAAATTAAAGTAGATAGTGTTGTCAATGTTGTGAAGGCAGCTTGTGTATTGCACAACTATTTAAGGAATTCTACAGCTCAAATAAGTGAAGATGACACAATAGAGGATATGCCAAAGGATCAAATGCGACCATTATTACAATCAAACGTAACCCAAAGTTCACAGAAAGCTTTTACAATTCGACAGAACTTTACTACATACTTCAACACTACAGGAATGGTTCCTTGGCAGAGGGAAAGTGTTTCAAAAGGAAAGTACTGAAAAACTAGGAATTTGCGTACAGTTAACATTGTCACCACATAATGTTACAAATACATAAAATAATTCATAAAATTCACATCATGCTTCTATTTTATGAAACAATACATTGGTAAATTTTAATTGTACGAGTAATAAAAGTCTTTATCTTGGGACCAATATTAATTAAAATTTTAGTTTGATTTACTCGAAAAATTTATTTTATTATTGTAAATCATCTCTAACAGAGGAATCGTCAATCAGACGGTAATTTAATTAAACTGATTCATCAGATCATACAAGTAATTTAATTAAACTGAGTTCTAAGTACTTTCTTCTTTCATACCCCCTCGTCATAACTTCCTCTTACAAAGTCAGTAAAAATGGCCTACCAACGGGAGTTTTAACAATGATCAGATAAAGAATTACAAAGCAACTTACCACTTCGTATCTCCGTTTCCTTGGCCACTTCCTCCCACTTCTCTGCTTTCATCTTCGTTTTCAAATAATCTTCGTGGCTTGTATCATACAGAACTTTACGAACACGCACGGCTTCAATTAGTTTTTCTTCCATTTCGAACTACAAAACACAGAACAACCAAAATCACCGTGAACCTGCGCAGGAAACTGCGGAAAAGAGACTGCTGTCCGCAGGGTCACCACGAGCAGAAACTGCGTCATGTCACCCTGCGCTCTAACGTGCGCGGGGCTCATCAGTTTTGTGGTTCACCGTGAGTCACTCTGCGTCACCTCACGAACCTGCGTCTCATTTTGCGGCTTGGCATCGTTCTTATTTTCATTGAGTGGAGCCAGTGAATCATTACAATTTGAAAGTGAAATTAGCGGTCGATTGCATTATCCCGCCTGAATGTATCCGTGCACTTTCAGATCAAACTTCTCGCAAAATGAGTCATGCTGTCATCGCTAAGGCCCCGTCCACATGGACTTTTTCGAACGTGCGTTTGATAAGAATTTTCAGGCGCTATCATGTGAACACCTCTTGGACGTTTTTCAAGGTCAATTCCGTTATGCATTAAATTGTGTTTTTTATTCCCCTGATCCAAGTTTCTATCTTTTGAATGGTTAAAGATAGAGTCAAAATTTCAACGGATTTCAAATCAGCGTAACATTTTACGTTAAATCAATACCAAAATCATGCTTTTCTTTGAAAAAAATTATTTTTCATCAATAGTCGCAGCTAATCTTTTTTCAGATATTCCTGTTATACTAAGCGTAAGCGGAAGTATTGCCTAGTTTTTGAAGGGAATGTCACTTTAATAAGATATTTTGTTGCTCCTTATCAACTGTTTTAATTTTACAGCCATTAAGGTACCGTTCACATGAGGCGTTTTCCAACGCGCGTTTTACGTCTAAACAAAACGCGGGTAGCCAAAGTACATAGCTGGAGTGTTCACATGCAGAAATCTCCGGTCTTTCTCGCGATTAGAAGGCGTTTGAAGAAGCATAGGTTTCTACTGTACCGTTCACATGACACGCGTTTTGACGGGCGTTAGTGCTTTTTTATTCCTCTAGTTCAAGTTTCTATCTTCGCGATCGTTAAAGATAGAGTGAAAATTTCAACGGATTTGAAATCTGCGGAAAACTTTATTCTAGAACAATACCTTAAATGTGATTTTCTTTGAATAAATAATTTTTCTACTGTAATTTTACTATTTTCGCGATACGAATATATTCGTATCGCGAATTTGACGAATATATTCATTACGAACACAAAAGGGAGTATTCATCTCGTTTTTATAGAAAAGATATAACTTGATTGGAGTATTTTGTCTTGATCCATTGATTTATATTTATGGCCATTCAAAATAGGATGAGAAATTTTAATCGTATACGATTTATTGAAGAAATTTACCCTGTTTTCAAACATTATTTCTGGGAATAACGTATATCGACAACTGTCCGTTCTAGTTTTCATGTGCGGCAAACGTCTTTAAAATAAAGCTTAAATTAAATATTCAATTTAAAAGCTAAACATTAGTTATTTTTATTTGTCCTCAACGGGTGAAATGCGTGAGATAAGTTTCAATTTTCATTCATTTTTCGCATCCTCGTGTAACATTGGAATCGATATCACTTTTGAAAATGAAATTAAGTTACTGTGAGCTTATTTTTAATAGAATTTATATTTTAATCTTGCAGTTAGTGTTATTACTACTTTAATCAAAATTTTTATATTATATATACGTGTAGACGCAAATTCTGTGAGCAATCTCCTGGTTTTCGATATATACAGTTTTTTGGTTTTTCTTTGAGATTTTTTTAGTTTTAACAAAATTTTCTCGTTTCATCGTGGGGTTTAATCAAATATTTTTGTTTCAAAATTTTTTTGTTGAAATATTTCCCAGTCATTATTCCATTTGTGGTTCCGTTTGTGCTACAAAACCCCTGAAAGAAGGTAGGTTGAAGGGTTAGTATTCGTTTCGGATAGTCGGAACTCAGGGTAAATTGTGTTTAAAAATTAAAAACTAATTATTGTTATATATGTGTTCTTTGTGCTGATACATTAAAATGTTTAGAGATGGATTTTAAAAAAGTATAGATATTTATTTGAAGGAAAATTAAATAAAAATTAGCTATAGATAGTAGGAAACACGTTAAAACCTGCAAAAATAGCATAAAAAAAGAAAGGTTATCACCAGTGCCGGATATTGTTCGCGTGTCATCTTTTGATAGTACTTTGTAGACAATGCCATATAAACAGAAATTCCGTTTCCATTTTCCTGTTTCTAGAAATAAAGTTTTGGGGGATATATTTTTACTTTACACTGTCAATTTTAAAATTTTAAGGAAATTGTTTGGTCATTTTCCAGTTTGTTTCGTTTTTAATCAAAGTTTTACAGGAATATTCCAATTTTTCATACGCAGTTTCGCTTTAACGATAAAACGCATTACAAATGACTCATCTGCTAGCTTCTTGAGCCCAAAATATCCGTGATCACCCCTTAACACAAAACAAATCCTTCCTATTTTTATTGGTGGGTGAATCATCGACACTGGAGAGTGAAGGTTATAGGGTTTCTTCCTCTAGTCTTGACAGTAAAACGAATACTTTACGATTTTAGAGTTAATGAAAATGTTTAATAATGCCACAATTTGAACTACATAAAGCACTACTTCTCTGTGATCCGCTGGCTCTTACCGGTTCCTAGGTCCAAAATATCCCGTCATTCGAAAAATTTTGAAAAACGTACGAAAAGCTAACGTTCAAAAATTTACAACCGAGGTTGATGGCATTGGCATTGCACCGGAACGCATCGTATACTATACGTTACGAAAGATTTACCTGTTTAGGTTGTCACTTCTGGTCAGCAAGTCGATTATATTGCATTTATTTATGTATAAAGATTGAAGTTCAAAAACACTTTATTGACAGGCAATTAGGGAACGGATGTTTTACAAATCGAAAGAATGTCAAATTTTTACGTCGTTTTGAATATTTTTTAGATTATTTTAGGCATTTTATTGTTCGTTATGCATTTCTAAGTTAACCAAATCCAGGCTCTTGTGAATACAGAGAAATCAACTTTTTAGGTTGGGAAAGAAAGATTTTCGTCCTATTTTTAATGACTCTAAAATTAAAACAGTTGATAAGTGGTAACAAAATATCTTATTAAAGTGATATTCCCTTTAAAAACAAGGCAATACTTCCGCATACGCTTAGTATAACAGGAATATCTGAAAAAAGATTAGTTGCGAATATTGACAAAAAAATTTTTTGCAAAGAAAAGCATGATTTTGGTATTGATCTAACGTAAAATTTACGCTGATTTGAAATCCGTTGAAATTTTGATTCTATCTTTAACCATTCAAAGGATAGAAACTTGGATTACGGGAATAATAAACACAATTTAATGCATAACGGAATTGACCTTGAAAAACGCCCAAGAGGTGTTCACATGATAGAGCTCGAAAATTGTTATCGAATGCGCGTTGGAAAAAGTCCATGTGAACGAGGCCTTATAGCGCTCGAAAATTCTTATCAAACGCGCGTTGGAACAAGTCCATGTGAATGGGGCCTTCAAGCAACAGAGGCGAAAGAAAATGACTTATCAGCAGATGCCTTTGTATAAAATTTAGGCGCCATAGAGTTTGATATGTCTAGCGAATAGATAGATCTCTCCCACGTACTTAATCCTTGTTTACGGGAAAGGATATGTCAAACAGTAGTTAATTATGTACCTCAGCAAATAGCAAACACTGATGTGAAAATGAAAATACTTCTAACGCACGAAATTCCAGTTAGTCAGCGTGCCCGGCGGTTGCCGATTACTGAACAATTTATTGTTGAAAAAAAAATCCAAGAGTGGTTAGAAAAGGGAATAATTAAACACAGCTGTTCTGAATACTCTGCCCCTATAGTGCTTTGCAAGAAAAAAGATGGGAAACACAGACTTTATGTTGATTTTCGAAAAACTTAACAAAAAAATAATTAAGGACCGCTTCCCTTTACCACTAATCGAAGACGTGTTAGACAAACTAGAGGACTCGCGTCTTCACTACATTAGACTTAAAAAACGTTTTTTTCTTCACGTCGATATAGAAAAGGAGAGTACAAAATTCACCTCTTTGTTACCCACGAGGGATAGTATGAGTTTTTAAAAACACCTTTTGGATTGTCATCCGGTCCAAGCGTATTTGAGAGATATATTTTTCATGTTTTTAGATTTGTTAAAAGATAAAACTGTTATTATTTATGTAGATCAGCGTTTCTTAAACTGTGCTCCGTAAAACAATTCCCAGTGCTCCGCGAAAAGGTAGGGTATGTTTAAAATTAAAAGTATTTTTATTAAGCATATTTTAAATTTTAAAATTAAAAATATCTTTTACGAAAAAAATGGGAAAGAAATATTTGAATATTATGACCTTTTGCGCTCTCGGTGTGTAAGAAAACAAATCGAGTATAAATCATTGATCACCGATCAGGTGAAACATTGACTATATAAAAAAGTAGTCGGCGTTCAATGTGCCAGTTTCTCGTCCGTCAAAACAAATTTACGTCAAAAGGCAAAACAGAAAACACAGAACCAGACAACACGGAGCCTGACAGAGGCTGGACTCACTGTCTCCACGTTTGCAGAAACAATTAGAAGCTTCGACACCTTTCCAGAATTATCGGAATATTTTTCATTGTATATAAAACTGGTGGTTTACTCACTTCTCAAATCAGTTGCATATTAGTCAACAAACAGTCGAGAACCGACAAAATTATAAAGTTCATTGTATGTAATTTATTATTTTTAAAAATCCATTTTCTGTGGCTTCTCAGACTTTTCGTTTTGATGACAAAATATCTGTCTTGTGGAGGTTTCTTCAAATACTAAATTAGTGATACGGGGAGTAACGTCGATTTTCTTTCAATGCAATGACGGGGTCCTTAAAAAACATCAAAACTTTTGCCAAGCCAATTGGAATAGACGTGGAAGCATCAACGTCTAAGAGGTATGTACTCGTTTTGGTTTTATTCGATGTTTGAGGGGACACAGCACCCCAAATATATTAAGATAATTAGTTCTTTTATTTTTTAAATTAAACGGTGAAATCTAATGTCCTGCAAGCTTAAATGACAAAACTACCTTGTATCGTCAATGCTATTTTGTCGTTCTATTTATTAAATACAGTATATAGCTGCGAGATAAAATTCAGTGCTTCGCGTTGAATTTCCAATTTCAAAGGTGCTCCGTGACTGAAAAAGTTTGAGAACCTTTGATGTAGATGATCTTATCATACCGGCCATGAATGAGGAAGAGGGTTTAGAAAAATTACAACGTGTTTTAAACACTGCGTCAAAATAATGCTTAGAACTAAACTTTAAAAAATGCCAGTTTCTAAAACGAAAGATAGAATTCTTGGTGTATACGTAGTAGAAAAAGGAACTATAAAACCTTCACCATCAAAAACTGCAGCCGTGCGGAACTTCCCACAACCCAAAAATGCTAAACTAATACAGAGTTTTCTGGGGTTGACCGGTTATTTTCGAAAATTTGTTCGAGATTATGCCAAGATAGCGAAGCCCCTCAGTGATCTGCTTCGTGATAATAGAGAATTCCATTTCGGATCGAATCAGAAAACTGCATTTGAAGAATTGAAGAAAACCCTGACTGGCGAACCAGTGCTGCATATTTTTAGACAAGGACCGCCACTGGGACTTCATTGCGATGCAAGCTCACACGGATTCGGAGCAGTACTGTTTCAACAGGCCGATGACGGGAAGATGTATCCAATTCAATACATGAGCAAGAACACAACAGTATAACAAGAAAAATACGGTAGCTACGAACTAGAAATTCTAGCAGTGATCGAAGCTTTGAGAAAATTCCGGAATTACTAACTCGGAACAAAATTTAAAATAATGACCGATTGCTCAGTCTTTGAACAAACCATGAGCAAGAAAGACTTAACTCCTAAGATAGCGAGAAGGGCGTTGATCATGGAAGAATTCGACTATGAGATAGTTCATCGACCAAGTGCACAGATGAAACATGCTGATGCATTGAGCCGAAACGTCGCCGTGATTATGCCTCAACCTACGGGCAATGAAATAACATGCAAATTAGCAGCAGCTCAACAACAGGATGAACATATTCGAGTCATAAAAGAATTACTTTTAAAGGGAGAGAAGAAAGACTATTTGATAAAAAACGATATATTATATCGATATGAAAATGGAAGTGAACTGCCTGTCATCCCAGAGAAGATGCAGTCAGATATAATCAGAGAACTTCATCAAAAGGGACATTTTGCCGTGGCGAAGACCGAGGAGTTAGTGAAAAGATATTTTTCCCATTCCAGGACTCAGGAAAAAGGTGGAGAACGTTATTATGAACTGTGTTAAGTGTATCCTGGCGAATAAGGAAACGCGGCAAGCAAGAAGGTCATTTGAACCCAATACATAAAGGGAGTGTACCGCTCAGTACGTACCACATTGATTTTTTGGGACCACTTGCAAATAAAAGCTATCAACACATCTTTGCAGTGATAGACGCCTTCACGAAATTTACTTTGCTCTATCCGGTGAAATCAACTTCTTCACATGATGCGCTAGAAAAACTAAAATTACAATCACATATTTTTGGAAATCCATCGAGAATCATTTCAGATCGAGGCACCGTGTTCACATCCAAAGAATTCGAAAACTACTGTGAAGAAAGAAGTATTGAACATTTCAAAATCACTACGGGAGTACCTCGAGGGAATGGACCGATAGAAAGAATATTTGAAGCTGTGTTGCTTGTACTTTCTAAATTAGCGATAAACGAAACGGAAAAGTGGTATAAACATGTCAATTCAGTTCAAAGAATTTTGAACAGCACCATGAGTAAAAGTACCAAAATAACACCATTTGAATTACTAACGGGGGTACAAATGAAGAATACGGAAGATCAGAGAATGATGGAGGAAGAATACGAAGACTGGTTCGTAAGAAACCGAGAAGGACTTAGGAAAGAAGCCAAGGAGCAAATTCTGAGGATGCAAGAAGAAAACCGGCAGCAGTATAATCGGAAGCGGAAACCCGCAAGAGCATACGTAGAAGGAGACCTGGTAGCAATCCAGAGGGCATAATATGGATCAGGACTCAAGCTGAGACCAAAATATTTGGGTCCATACAAAATTATCAAAGCAAAACATAACGACCGTTATGAGGTGAGGAAAGTTGGCATTCACGAAGGACCTATCAACATGTCCACTGTGGCAGAACACATGAAACCATGGACTAATTAACTTTAAACAGCAACTTCAAAGAACAATGAGAAAGGGAAACTAATGTGGAGTCACGAGAGTAAATTTTTATTTTCTTCGATACTCAAAAAAAAATAGATACTTTTCTTGATTTTTTTAATTTTTTCAGATCTCATGATAGGCTCCTGTATGAGAACGGTGATGTTCGGGTCGAACATCGTCTGGATGGACAAGTGTCAAGACCGAATCGTTTCCCCTTCCCACCTACCACCGAAAGGCGATGGACCTTTTTACTTGAGGCGGCGGAGGACACCAACGCTGAAGGAAGTGAAGAGGCTTGATCCTACCGGCGGCGGAGTCTTCAGTTTTTTCTCTCAGTTAGAGCGAAAAGATACAGGACCTGTGTGACCGATCGTCCGTCTTTAGAACTGAAGACCTTAGTTGCTCCATATTAAACCTATGTGGATTTAAATTGTTACTTCTGAATGTGGACTCCTGTCAATTAACGTCAATGTCAAATTAAATATTTTCGTAATAAATGTTCTGTGTTTGTAAAAAGTAGAACTCTTTTTGAAAGCAACTGTTCCTGTTCTATCCCTTCTGACATATACAAAGGAGTATCAAAAAGTAAGGTGAATTTTTAATTGACAAAAAAACGTGCAGAGATAATTATATAAAAATTTATTATGTTTGACAAATCGTATCACTCTACCATTCGACAAAGGAACCATAGTGGTCTAAACATTTATTCCAACGTGGCACCAAATCATCCATGCCCTTTTCAAAGAAATCTTGCTCCAGGTTCCCTAACCAGATGAGTGTAGCCTGTTGTGCCTCTTCCAGTGTATGGAAACGCTGTCCACGGAGGTGTTTCTTCAGGGGGCCAAACAAATAATAATCCGATGGGGCTAAATCCGGGCTATACGGAGGATAGTCAAGAATTTCTCACTTCGATACTGCTCACTGAACCATATGAGCTATTCAATGCATTTGCAATATCATGCAACCTCACTCTTCTGTCTTCACGAATCATGGCATCGACGACAACCACATTCGTGTCGATGATGGACGTTGCGGGTCTGCCACTTCTGTCACAGTCTCCTACCACTTGCAAATGCGTTACACCACACGTACACTTGTTTCTGCGATATAACACTCTATCCATGGACTTCCAACAATTCTCGATGAATATCACATGTTTTTTCCCCTTGGCCCATAAAAAACGAATGACACCGCGCACCTCCTCCTTGGAGTAATGCTCAAGTCGATGCGCCATCTTTGATTTGTTCTAATCACCAGACCGGTTGACGTAGACGTTTCTACAATCCGTCACACTTCTATCACCTTGGTGCTTGCAACATATAAAAAAATTAATTAGCTACACAAAAAACTCTGAGTTTTAGAGACAAATTCGCCTTACTTTTTTTATATAACATTGTACATAAAGAGCAGAGTTGGCGCATGTCTGTCTTTCTGTCTGCTCTCTATACAAATCTACACCGTTTGACCAATCCACTCCAAATTTGTTATACATAACCTTTAGAACCCTGCGGGTAACGTAGGCTACATATTATGTCTTATGTTGACATATATGTGTCAAAATACCTGGATGAGACTCTCCATACTTCCAATGGAAACAAAACACCCGACAAGCACTCACCCACGCTCCTCTTTTCTTTGTTCGGTCATGATAGTTTTCTGCAGCGATATTCCATATTTCACACAGTATACCGTTTTACTTCTCCAATAAACAATTCTATATCCAAATCATCAAAGTTTACCGCCATTACTATAAAAATATCAATAATTTATGTAAAATAATACGCCGCATTTACTTTAAAAATAAGGAATGTGTTTTAGGTGAATAGAGTGAACAAGATTACTGAAAGACCGGAGGAGCGTGCGCCGCTACCGTGGGCGACGTGGGGAACTACGGCACAAATTGCATCAAGGTGGACGTATGTGGGCACTACACTATCTGATCTCCTGCATGTCAGACCGCACTTACGGTACCGCAGCGGCACCGGATGTCTAAAAATCAGATGTGTGTACCGGGCCTTAACCAGTATTGATCCGTTAATTAAAATATCTACCTACCAATGTTGATCAAAATCAAATTTTCAATAAAATTGTTTAACCAGTATTGCTCGAAAAACAATTTTTTCTAAAACATAATATTTAAACAATTTAAAATTCTAATTATGCTTGAACTGAAATTTTATTTCTTTCCGTAATATAAATAATTTATGAATATTTGATTGATGAAAAATGAATATTTAAAATACTTAATTTTACACGACTTACATTTTGTAAGAGAACACGAAAAGCCCCAACGAAAAGTTCATTGATCATAAAATCGTAATTTTGCAATTCGGTATCTGGTATTGCCAGAATTAATGTTTTATTTTATAAACCAGATTTAGAATTCCGTGTTTATGTATTTGAGTTGAGACAGCGAAATGTTACGGTCATATTTGAGCATTCCTAAGTTTTGTAAATCTGTTCTTTTTGTAAATAATTTATTATTTTCTATCAATATTTTTCAAACGTCTTTTACCGAATTTCTCTATTTCAGAATATACTCAAAAAGTCGAAATTTGACACGCTTGCTCATATCTTTCGTTATTCTGAATTCTGTATTTTTCAATGATCGAAATTTCGTTTGTGCTTGTATTTATGTGTTCCAGTATTTTACATATTACACATATATTATTTAGGAGTTAAATTTAAATAAATTATTTTTATTTTCTGCAAAATATCACTAAACATGGGTAATTTCTTTGCGGTACATGTATATTTCGACCAACTTTCCTTATGTCTGGTTGAATACGTAATGGTATGTAGAATTCTGTTTCATAAAAATAAGTAAAATATACAAAACGAACCTTATTAAGTAAGGTATGTAACTTCTTATTTTAAAATGACCAGTTAAAATAAAATAATTTTCAAGTAATATAGGTAACATTAAATAAAAACGTGTTTTCATACGTTGTAGTTGTAAGATATTTCTAATTCGAGTACTGAACACAACTTAGAAAAACTTTTATAGTTTCTATTACAGCATAAGCGCGATAAATATGAAATGGATTATATGGATGGGTATATTATATATCATATATCGAACTACTTTTAACAGCCTCCCACCCTTTGATTTCGGTGGTCGGAAAATCAAAACAAATATAAAAACACAAAAATAAAGAAATTGGTACATTGGTTTTCAATACCATACAAAGAACAAAATACCTATCAAGTAATCTTAATAGCAAATTAAATTATTGTAAGAAGTTATAATTCAAAAGGTTTTGGTAACCAATTTTCCTTCTACTTCTTGTTTTAATGTCGACAGGAAAAGTTTTGTCAGGAACAATTTCTGCTTTATCATACTCTGCCCTCTCAGGTGCAACAGTTCCTTTTTTTCTGAGAAGTATGGTTATCATCTGCAGGGATATTCTCTACTGAAGCAGGTCTCACCTTGTTGCATAGTTGATCAAAATGGGACACTTCTAACGGATAGACAGCTTGAACTGGTCTGATGAGTTCCCCGGTTGCAGTTTCCACCTTGACTACTCGTATAAGATTGTCTTTCCCAGGGAAAGTAGCAATAATAAGTCCTAATGGTCAGTCAATTATTTTCTTAATTTTACAATTAACAAGGACATGTCCTCTACATTAGCTTCTCTCACTAGATGTTTATACTTGGGTGGTTGAACTAGGAGACTAACATATTCATTACGAAACCTCTTTCGGAAATCCTCTCTCAATCGTTGTTGATATATCCACCTTTTAGGCAGGTTGACATTATTCAGGTGGGTGGTCTAAATCCCACCATTCGAATATTTTGAATGAACATGGAGGGTGTTAAGGGAGTCAAATCTTTGGGATACTCGGATAAATAATTGAGAGTCTAGCATTGACCTCAGCGTAACACAGAATCGTAAGCATTTCTACATGCGTCAAAGAGGCTTTTCCAAGAACTCTTTTTAACAACATCTTAATCATCTGTGCAATCCTCTCCCACCAGTCATTGCGCCAAACTGCAGTTTGGGAGATTAAACTTCCACTGGATTCTTAAGGATGGAGTTATCACGAATGACTTGATTCCAGATGATGGATTTTATAAGATTTTCTGTACCAACAAAATTGCTTCAGTTATCACTATATATTATTTTCGGACGACTTCTACTTGCAATGAATCGTCGTAAGCCTGAAATGAAGCAATTTATCGAAAGACTTTGGTATCAGTTCGAGATAGCATGATATATGGCGCAAGTGAACAATAAACTTAAGTGAACAATTTCACTTATCTATCCATGCTTTTTTCCCATCTTTCAATGACAATGGACCTGCCAAATCCACTCCAGTGACTTTAAAGTCTAAAGCCTCCCTAATTCTATTTTCTGGAAGAGGCATAGGGCTAGTCTCGATTCCTTTCGCTGCATGTCTTCTACATCAAACGCATTTTGCAATTACTCGTTGGATGGTTTTTCTACCTCTTAAAATCCAAAATTGTTGTCTATGACAGCTAACAAACCTTGAGTTCCAGTATTCAAAGATTGTAAATGTTGTTTTTGAATTAACTTATCAACTATCTCATGATTTGCAGCGAGTACAATAAGGCAAAGAAAAATCTCATCATCTCTTCTGGTTATTTTAGTATTTAATTTAATGAGACCCTCATTGTCTATAAAAGTTCACAGTTTTGAGATTGAGCTTCATCTTCCTTAAATGCCTCTTGTAAAATAATTTTTATTAGTTTATTTTCAATAACTTCCAGTTCAGTGACTGTCACTTCTCCCTTAGTGTGACTATTGGATCTATTGTTCATAAATATAAACATCCAAGCAATCATTCTGAGGATCTGTGAATACTTTGAAAAATGCCTACTATTCCAATGTTCTTCCACAGGTGTACATAAAATTGACGAAATAATTCCCTTCTTCCTCTCCCCAGAAGCTTCTTCCTCATTAACTCGGACTTTTGTAGCCGACCACTCTTCTTCATTCAGCTTTAACAATTGGAGTCCCTTCCACCATCTGGATATCAACAGGACTTTAACACTAAGATGACATCGGATTGGCAGATATCAAGGCATCTTGGAATTTTCACGTCCGATAGTAGTGGCAAATCAATAATCCAGTCTTTAAATCTCTTGCATTTCTTCAGGCAACGTAGCGTCTCAACCAATTCTGAGAATCCATTGTTGAACAAGAATCTTTGGGAATAGTGTGACGAGGGCAAAAAAAATCCTAGAGGATGAAAAATCGTACAGACCGCAAATAGGATATCTCTCCTGGTAACACTCGATTACATTTCACGAACTGGTTTTTAGATCGCAGAAGGTATTATCCTTACCTTTATCCCACAGTAATCCAGGAACTGAAATGGGATCTTTTGTTTTATCTTCTTTAAAATCATTGTGCTCCCTCCCTCTTAGGTCGAAGCAAGCCTTATCCAACAATTGTCTTGACTCTTGGATGAACTTTTGTAACCTTTCCTCACTTGATACAGAGGCCTCACAATTATCTACGTAGAGAGATCTTTTTAGTGTCTCGGCATTCTCCTGGTTACAATGTGAGCTTGATTCTGATGATTTAATACAGCAGTTAACAGGAATGGGTACATGTTTTCTTTCGGTTTTGCTGGTATATCTGGACACATTATAACCCAATATTTTCGCCCACAAATCACGCATTTAACTTTCGATTTACAAGCCTTTGCATAATGCCAAAATTTCAAACTAATAGAAACCTTCTCTTTAATTATTCAGTTGTTCTTCCAGAGACATAAGTTGTGCTTGAAAATACTCTTTTCTATCATACGATTTACAGCAGATAGCACAGCTACTTTTTCTTCCTTTTTTCATTTGTAAATAAATCATTACCAGTCGGTACGTACCTCATTTTCTGAAGCGATTTCTTCTTAGTCATTGATTGCTTAAGATCAAAACCCTTGATTGCCATTGGGATGCACGACTCGACTAGAGGAAATAAAACTGCCTCAAACATTTTTAGGTATTACCCAATGATTCTAATGCTCTTAACTGCGATTCAAGTTGTTCATACAAAGATGATAGAGAAAACGAAGAATTTGAATTGGGAGTTCCGTATAGCTAGTGAAAGTAATACTCTGATGTAAAACTCCACTAAAATGTCCTCTTTCCCAAATTTGAATTTAAAACTTTCGATCACCTTAGGATAATTTTCAGCTGTAGCTGGATAACTTTGAACTAGTTCTCTAGCACGGGAATTCGGAATAGTGCACTGTAAAAGATATTGGAATTTATCACTTGGATCAATGTTCTTATCCTCGTCTATATTTTTAAACATTGACCAGAACGATAACCAGCCCTTGACACTTCCATCGTGCTTTCCGGGTTTAATTTGCGGAAGTTTGAACTTTCGGGCTACTTTTTGTGGCCATAAATTTGCAACACTTTCGATTTCTTATAATCGTTTGTTAAAAACAGCCTTAATTGTATAAAAACTATTTTGATAGTAATCCGTTGACTTTTCGAGTTCCTCATCTGAAATTTCCTTAGTTTTCAGCAAAAGTTCCAAAATTTCTTGATCCAGTCTTTGTAGTTCTGAGAACTTCACGTTTAAGTTTTCGAAAATTCCTCGAATTTCCAAAATTTCATCTGCGTCCTCTGAGTCGATGCCTGCCTTATCAAATATCCTTTTTAGAATGCACACAGGGAAAATCTTCGCTCCTTGTCAAGAGCAGAAGCTGTGTCTTCTCTCTCACACTGTTGCCATTCTTAGGAAACCAAATCATACAAAAATAAGACAATAGCTAAAATGCAAACGAAAATTCGAGCTATTTTAACAAAAGTTATTTTAAACTAAGACAGTTAACGATAAAATAAGACGGATAATCATGCTTTGTAATTCAAAGATTTTTTAAATTTTGCGGTTGGTTTACATTACAAGGCAGTTAAAATTAAAACTTACATTTGTTTTTCAAACTGCAAATTTCATAATTGGATTATACTCTGTACTCCGATGTAGAGAAACATCTATCATTCTAAATAGGTGCGTAGAATCGAATCGATTTAAAACTGCAATGCCAGCTGCAGTACAGCTAATTTTAAATAAAACTTTCCTGGTCTCGGAATAATATCACGGCTAGAAAATACTCTAACTAGCTAATGGTATTTAATTAATGCCGCACTGGAAAAACACAACGGGCTATTGGTGACTGTCCGGGATTAATCCCCAAGGGAAATATCCGAGGACCAAACGAAGTAATTTTGAACCACGGTCAGATGACGAGCTCAACATCTGAGCTGGCACCCCACTCTCCATTCAACAAGAACTTTTTAAGAGTTGAAAGTTTTAGTGTTAAGTGAAAGATCAAGATTTTCCCTTTATGAATTGAAGCTGTTCTTATCTAACTTTGTAATCTCAAACATCCGTTGAAAATATTCATTTCCTTTTTTAAAAGCGCTGTAAAATGGATCTTCCATTTTTTGAAAAACTGTAATAGATTAACTTTCTTTCGTCGGTACTGAAGACATTTAATTTAAAAATAAGTTGTTCTTAAGACAAGAAATATATCAACTGCTCAAAAAGAAATTTATCATGTATATCCTATCCATATGATTTATCAGCCTTTAAAAATGATGGTGGAATTCGATACTATCGCATTACTGGTGTAAGAGTAATGCTCTGTAAGTTTGACATTTTTATAGCAAATAAACTTTAGAGGCATTCACTTGAAAACGATAGCTATTTTAGTGCTGAATTAGTTTTAACTGGCTGAAATATTTTGAACGTACTTTTACGTATCACAACTTAGTTTTTATATAAATTTCAAATAAAAATCTCTTTTCATGGACATAAAAGCAAAATTACCCGCGAAAAGTTAATAATCATATAAATTTTACTACCACCTACACTTCCTCTCAATAGCATATCATTTTTAACATTGACATTTAATTCATAAATCCATATCCTCTGAAAACGTACATGTTTATGCATTGAAAGAGCAGATGCGAAGAGTAGGTGTACATACTATAACGTATATAGTTGGACACTTTAAATCGAGCTCACAACTCCATGAGCAACTCAAGTTGTAGGTGGCAGTGAAGGTGAATTAGATGCGTTACGAAAAGATTTAAGACTCCTTAATTACTGTATTCTATAATTTCAAGCATTATGGATATAGGAGCCGAGAGGGCATATCCCACATCCCTCGCCAACTCAACCCTCCTTCCTCTGTTGCTGATGTCCTTAGCGAGACAAAAGAACTCTCCCACCCCATCAACAACAATCAAGGCAGAGTATGATTATGTCATAGGTAAGCTACTTTCTCTTCTCACATGCTATTGTGCTCCATGCTCACGTCATGAAGTATTTCTCAATAATTATTATTTACAACTATTCCTATGGGCCCAGAACCCCTTGCTCTACCTCAATAAGTCTCCCAATTGAGAGGAGGAGGTTCCACGGCTACTATAGTTCAAATATATAAAATTTTGATCCGTGGATTATTTAAAACCCACTGATTTATACTATACTAGAAGTACCCGGTGTCACCTGGGTAAAATTGGTTGTAATTTTTTTATCTGAATGTTACTCAATATTATTTTTATGGAGCTTTCAAAACGATTTTACCTCCTGTACACACAGCACATATCTAATGGGAGATAATATGTAGAATGTGTTTTTCCCAAGATTCAAAAGTGTAAGTGTACCAAATATAGCGTGGATTGTTCATACAGGGATCGTAATAATACTCAATGCTATTTCTATGAGAGATTTCGATTTGATTTTATCCCCCTCTGCAGACCCAGGACAAATCGAACGGGATTTAATATGTAGCTCCTAAGTTTCGCTCAAAGCCTTAAAGTAAGACTATCAAATTTGATGTCAATTTATCTGTGATCAATGTTATTCCTATAAGTATTTTGAATTGATTTAAACTCCCTGTTCACATCCAAGACAAATAGAACAGGGATTAATATGTAGCCGATGTTTCCCTCAGGGTTTTAAAAATGAGTGTACAAATTCGGTGTGTATTTGTCGAACGGTGTGTATTATATAGGGTACGGATGCCAAACCTCTGTGTGTGTGCTTTATATATATATATATATATATATATATATATATATATTTTATATATTTATATTTTATATATTTTATATATATATATATATTTTACTTATTATTTCCCTTTATTTGTTCTCTGCGGCTTTCAGCGCTGTTCATCTAAAGGGTCAATATTATTGTTGTTATTTTGCTCCATTTTTGTTCTTGTTATTATTTGCATTTTGTTTTTGTTTTTATTTGGTTTCTCCTTTTTGATTTGTGGTGATGGTCTATATATATATATATATATATATATATATATATATATATATGTTGTGGATTAATATGTTAGAAGTAAATTGAGGAGAGCATCATTACTATTAAATATTGTTTTAATAAAATCTAGGGGAAAAGGGGGGTTAATTACAGGGGTCAATTATGTACAAATATCAGATTAAACATCAAATCATAGTGGGATTAACATCCTGGTGGCACGTCCGTGCAAAGCCACGTCTTAACATCAAATCGCTCGGAGTCAGTCTGCGGGGTTCGCGCCTTCTGGCGGGAAGTGCTCCGATTGGTCTTTGGGAAATGTTTCCCGCGCTTTTTGGAACGTGGGCAGGTTGGCGCCTAGACATTCCGACACTCGTCCATCTTGACATGTCAGGTCCTCCTGACACGCTGGGCAGTGAAGAAACCTGAAACGAGAAGCAAAAACAAAAGAGGAAAAGTTCGAAAAAAAATATCTGTCAATGTCAGCATTTGTAGATTGATTGTCAACATTGAGCATGGTGGGGATGCTTCGGCCTTCCATTGTGGGAAATTTTCATGGACTGATAAATGCACTGGTGCAGCAAAGAGAACATCGTGGTCTGCTCATCGTGTGTGCTTTTCATCGTAATAATATCGTAACCATTGGTCATGGTTAATAGCTAATTTAGCTATACATCGTTGCCATGGGACATCGTAGATGGCGTTTACAGTCGTGGACATCAGTCAATATTTACACAGGAAATGCTCATTGTTTGCAAACATGTTCACGTGACAGTTCGTTGGCTTGTTGACAGATTCACAATAGATTTGCTGACAATTTTCAGAAAAAGTTTTTCATTTTCAAAAGTAAACACAAAAATAAAAAATAATACAAATAAAATGACAAAGATAATAAAGTTAAAGTTCAAAATCAGTTTCTTGACCACAGTTTCATGTTATCAGCTGACGTGGAAGTTACATTTGGTCCTTCGTGTTGACCAATTTTTTTAACATCATAACGATCATGAGGGTGTGTTGCTGTAACTTCGTAGGGTCCGAAAAATTTGAGTCGTAACTTAAGGAGTGTTCCAAACTGAGTACGTTTTATGGCGACACGGTCACCAACTTTGTAAATGTGGGCCTTTTTTCTGTGTTTATTGTACTGTCGTCGGCTTTCTTCTTGCATTTTGAAGATGTTTGTTTTAGCTTCGTTTCTGAGAATTTGTTTTTCTGTTATTGTGGAGCATAAGTGTTCTTCGTCCAAAATTTGTTTCATGTGTAGGTCTTCTTTTTGTTTCATTTTTATTCCGATCAAAAGTTCAAAGGGTGTGAATTTTGTGCTTCTGGGAGCTGTACTGTTCATTATACGCTGGATATGTGGGGCAAATTTGAACCATTTTTCGGGTTCGTTAAGTGATAATTTTGTGAAAATCGGGATTAATGTACCGAACATTCGTTCTATTTGACCATTACCACGTGGCACTCCTGTTGTAATTTGTATATGTTCGATTGATTGTTCGTTGCAATAATTCTTAAAAGTCGGTTGACTTAAAAGCACTACCTTTATCTGTTATGATTCTTGAGGGGTTGCCAAAAGTTGTTTGTTGAAGAGTTAGCTTTTGAAGTGCATCTTGAGCAGAAGTAGAATTAGTTGGATAAAGCCATAAAAACTTTGTAAATGCATCAATAACTGCAAAAATGTATTTGTAATTTTTATTTGTTGATGGTAAGGGACCTAGAAAATCACAGTGGTAACAGCTTAAGGGTTCGTCGCCTTTCGGAATGGGATTGAGCAGTCCTTCCGGTTTACCGGTTTTGCGTGAGGATAGAATGCAAGGGATGCAATTCGAAATTACTTCTTGCACTTGATGTGTAAGATTTGGGATGTAAAAGTCTTGTGAAACAATTGATTCAGTTTTGCGTGAGGCGAAATGTCCTTTTAAATGTGCATTTTGAATTATTTCTTTTTGCATGCTTTGTGGCACAACTAAGAGTTCATCATCTTTGTTCATTTTGAACAAAATACCATTTTTTAAGAAAAATTCAGTTGAAGGGGTTGTTGTTATCATTTTCTTAATTTCTGATATAAACTCATCATTATCTTGTGTTTCTTTAATTTTTTGGGTTAGTTCGTCAGGTGTAATCACAAGAACGGGGTAGCGACTTAACGCATCTACATGTTGCATTTGTTGTCCTGATCTGTGTAATAGTTCGTAATCAAATCCTTGAAGGAATAAAGCCCATCGTGCAATTTTGGGGGTTAAATCTTTTTTGGTCATTGTTTTCTGAAACGCTTGACAATCTGTGAATATTTGGAATTTAGTGCCCGTTAAATAGTGTCGAAACTTCTTAAGGGATTCTATAATTGCTAATACTTCGAGTTCATAACTGGAGTATTTTTCCTGTTGAGGTGATGTTTTCATACTCATATATTGAATGGGGTGGAAGTGTTCATCAGAATCTTTTTGTAGTAGGATTGATCCAAAACCTAGTTTGCTTGCATCACAATGCAGTTGGAGAGGTGAGCCTTGTTGATATAGGTGTAATACAGGATCGGAGGATAAAGCTTGTTTCAACATTAAAAAAGCTTTTCGTTGTTCGGGGCCAAAATGAAATGGAGTAGAATTTCTTAACAAGTCACTTAAGGGTCTAGCAATTAGTGAATAATCTTTAATAAATTTTCGGAAATATCCCGATAAACCAAGAAAGCTTTGAACTTGTTTCTGAGTTTTCGGGGTAGGGAAATTTTGAACTGCACGTGTTTTGTTTACAGAGGGTCGAATGGTACCATCTTCTATTACATGACCTAGGAATTCAATTTTTCTTTGGAGAAAACTACACTTTTTGAAGTTAAATTCAAGACCAAACTTTGAGGCGGTATTGAAAACTTGTTTGAGTTTACGAAGACCATCCTCTTCATCAGAAGCAGGAATAACAATATCATCCAGGTATATTATGACAGTTCCTTGTTTTAACAGTTCACGAAATACAATTTGGATATATCGCTGGAAAATTAAAGGGCTTTTGTTTAATCCAAATGAGACCTTGTTGAACTCGTATTGATTGGAGTGAGTTACAAAACTAGTGTACTTGCGGCTATCTGGATGTATGTCAACATGATGGAAAGCATTCCGGAGATCTAATGTAGAAAAAATTTGAGCATTTTGTAAGCTGTCAAAAATGTCTTCTATCAACGGTAAGGGCCGTCTGTCTCGGATTATTTTGGAATTCAAAAGTCTGTAATCAATGCAAATACGCGTTGATCCATCAGGTTTTTTGCATAAAACCATAGGTGCACTAAAGTCGGATGTACTTTCAGAAATTATCTGGTCCTTCAACCATTGTTCGATTTGTTTGTCTACCTCTTGTTTTTCAGCGATAGACAACCTTCGTGGACGCTGTGCAATGGGTGTTTCATCCGTCAAACTGATTTTTATTTGTAAGTCGGTACTTTCGGTTTTGTTTGGTTTGTAATTTGAAACTAAGTGTTCAACCTTCTGTCGGATTGTTTTGTTTTTTATATGTTGAAGATCTAAGGAGTTGACATCTTCTACTACATTAACAACATTAAGAAGGAAATTTAGTTCATCGTTGATAAGAGAAATACCATTTTTACCCACTTTAAATTCAGCTTGTTGGATACAGTCAGTTCCTAAGATTGCCTTGTAGGGAATTGAATGAGTTGGAACAACGTGAATTTTGCAAGGAAAATTGCTGTTTTCAATTTTGATATCACCATGAAAAAAACCAAGAGGGTGAACTTTGGTGTTACCAATTCCAGAAAATGTGATTTGGGATTTTTCAAGTGGTGGGGATCCAATTTCTTTGTGTACATCAGTGTTTATTAAACTAGCTTGTGCTCCAGTGTCAATTAGACTACGAAATGTGACAGTTCCAAGGGTAACTTCAATTTCCATGGGACTTATGGGATAATGTTCTTCAATAGCAAGTGAATGAACTTGAGCTTTTGGTTCACTGGAATAGTTTGTAAATTTTGGCGTTTGAGCAGCTTTTTTGGGACATTCTGCAGAACGGTGACCAAATACATTACAGGAGAAACATTTGTAACCTTTACTTTTATGTGTACACTCATTAGAAATATGAAATTTACTACCACATATATAACAGTGATTAGTGGACTTTGCAACATTAGAAGATTGCTTGGATCTTTGATAATTTTGACTTTTATTAGAATCATACCTTGGGCGATAAGAGTGATCAATAAAATCTTTTTTATGGTTGCTTACATTAATCAACTTCTCATACACTTTTAATTTCTCTTTAAATTCACCAAAAGACTTACAACCATATAAAATAATTTTGTTATGTGAATTATCAGGTATACCATTTATAAAATATTCAAGGGTTGAAGCACAATCAATATTACCACGACTTGCAATTTCTCGAATAGCTATTAGATATGCAAATAAATTTTCTCCGGGTTTTAATTTACGGGAACGCAAAAGATTATGTAAGTCAACACTTGAAATACATGTTTTAAATTCATCTAATAAAGAATGTTTTAATGCTTCAAATGTATCAATACCTCTTAATGTTTGTGCATATAATTTTGCAGAGTGCAATAGACAATGCTTAGTAAAAACAATTTTTTGCATGTCATTAGATAAATTATGAAATAAAAACAGTTCTTCGAGTTCTTGGATAAACGATTCAATGGGATAATTATCTTCGGATGAAAAAGGTCGAATTGTTTCAACTAAATCCTTCAGAGAAAAATTAATGTTGAAACTCTGTTTATTTTCAGACGCAAAAGGATAAACAGTTTCTTCTTTTTTGCGAGACCGCGAATCGTTGGAAAAAGGATTCCGCCTGGGTTCAAAATCAAAAGCGGTTTCGTAAATGTGTTTTGTATCTTTCGATGAGCGCTGCATTTGCTCGTGGCCTTGACCAATTGCTGACACATTTAAATTCGTAAATGCAGAACTTTCACGCTGGGAAAAAGAGCTTTGATTTTCTTGTTCCGTTTCGCTTTCGCCGCCTGAATCATCATTCAAAGTTAGAAGCGAAAAATCTTTTAAAGAAGTAATTATCGCGTCGCAGCAAAGGGATTTGTCTTCTAAAATTTCAATGTGCAAAATATTGCAAATTGTAATCAGTTGTGGAAGTGAGAAATCTTCAAGAATTTTACTCTTGATAGAGTCAAAGTCTGTATCATCAGAAAAACCAGAAAAATTACGAAGATTTTGTCGACATTTTCTGTCAAGTTCTGTATTCGGAAATAGAATTTTATGCAGCATTTGCACGTTTTTCGTGCTCGACGTTTTTATGGATGAAGCAACATGTGGAATTGTTCCAAGAGTCGTCATTTTCAATGTAAATGCAATGAAATCTAAAAAATGTGAACAGAAAACACTCACATATAGTCCTGGTTAGAATCTCCGTCGTTTTTGGCTCGTCAAATCTCGTTCACTTGTAGGCACCATAGACAGAATGTATCCATTTGTAGGCATCGCAAAGTGGCATCGTCGTTATCCATTCGGATCGTTGTATCTTCTTAACACTTGGCGTTGCACTACTTAGCTTTACAGCTACTTAGCTTACGATTGAGAGGCAACGGGAGGCCTGAGCCCCCATGTTGTGGATAATATGTTAGAAGTAAATTGAGGAGAGCATCATTACTATTAAATATTGTTTTAATAAAATCTAGGGGAAAAGGGGGGTTAATTACAGGGGTCAATTATGTACAAATATCAGATTAAACATCAAATCATAGTGGGATTAACATCCTGGTGGCACGTCCGTGCAAAGCCACGTCTTAACATCAAATCGCTCGGAGTCAGTCTGCGGGGTTCGCGCCTTCTGGCGGGAAGTGCTCCGATTGGTCTTTGGGAAATGTTTCCCGCGCTTTTTGGAACGTGGGCAGGTTGGCGCCTAGACATTCCGACATTAT
Source organism: Meta bourneti (assembly GCA_933210815.1). Lineage (NCBI taxonomy): Eukaryota > Metazoa > Arthropoda > Arachnida > Araneae > Tetragnathidae > Meta > Meta bourneti. The sequence continues at coordinate 70,384,108 of OW119925.1, forward strand.
ATATATATATATATATATATATATATATATATATATATATATATATATATGTATATGTATATATGTGTGTGTATATATATGTATATATATATGTATATATATATGTATGTATATATATATGTATATATATATAGATAGATAGATATAGATATACATATATATATATAGATAGATATAGATATAAGCTTTACTATATCCTTTTTGTTAACAGTGGGTGCAGGTTCCGCCGGTTCTGTAGTGGCTAACCGTTTGTCTGAGTTACCTTGCGTAAGTGTACTGCTTCTGGAAGCTGGGAAACCTCCTCCTCTTCTGACCGATGTCCCGGCCTTCAGTTTGTACTTTTGGTTCTCCGACATCGATTGGGCTTATAAGACCGTCCCTCAAAAGCATACAGGATCTGGACTGATCAATAGGGTGAGTAAATCTACCGTTTTGTAAGTATTTGTGAAAGGAAAGTGTTTAATTTATGATTCTTTCCTTAATTATACATATAATTTTACAAACCAACTCTTTTTAACTATGTGTACAACTGAGGAAATAATCAAAACTTCTCTCTTACCTCGTATTAGAAGTTTGGCTCTTGTTTCAATAGGCTCTGGTTTTGAATCACAGTGTGAGCACGAATGTTCTTATTGGTTCGGAATCCATTTTAAGTCGACTCTATCGATCTAAACTGCCCTGGTGCAGTAATCGTAAAGCGACAAAGAGCAACTGCCACGATCGGACAAACTCACACAAATTCCATGTTCAAGAATTCAAGTTGTATTTCTCTCTCTGTCTTTTATAATTCTTTATTACTCAAATATTTTTTTTTACTTCAAGTAAACATGTACCAAATTTTTTTGGATATATCTCCCATTTTTCAGCACAATAAGAGCTAATATGGGTCAGGGTCATATGTCTTATGAGAGACATGTATGGGAATTCTCTGGTCACATTGAGATGCTCCATACCTGGCGTCTTGATATTAGCTCCTTTTGTATAGAAACAAGTGATGGGTGTACCAAAAAATTTGAGACAGACTTACTTAAAAGATAAGATAGTTTAAGTTCATTAATGATTTTTGATCAATAAAGAATAAAATAAAGCCCATTTTATGACTTAACCAAGCTTGACATTATCCCATACGTGATAGTGGAATCTCATAACAACGATGCAAGAATAAAGAGTCTGTTCATTTTTCGCAGCTGTACATTGTAATAATGATTTTTTTTAATGAAACAACTTTTGGACGTTATCTGATATGCGTATGTTGCATTCATTTTTCAAGCAAGTGTTATGGCCGAGTGGTAAAGCCCTCGGAGGATCTAGTGTTATGAATGGTATGCTGTTCGTCAGAGGTAATAAGAACAATTACGATGACTGGGCGGCCCAAGGAGCTAAAGGCTGGAGTTACAAAGACGTTTTTCCATACTTCTTGAAAATGGAGGATAATAAAGATCCCGAATATTTGGCAAATGGTAAATCATTATTCTTTTTTATGTTTTTTACCAATGAGTGGAAAGAAAATTTGATTAGTGGTGGAGATTGATGTTGTAACGATATTAAAGCAACACCTTGTAGAGAACTACGATCATCTTTATTAAACTTTAGTACTTTTTATATCCCCTAAATGCTATGCAGATTGTACACGACATAACATATTATTGTTATTGTTAAAATTTGTATGTATATGAAGTATTATTTGACAAATGGGTAAAATAATTTTATTTCTCCACTATTTGTGTTAAAATTGCAATGTATTTTATTTATTGCATCTTATGTATGCAATAAGGTAATTGCTAACTATGGTTTTCTCGCGAATTTTAAGAAGCGTGTTTTCATAATTTTTTAAGCACTGATAACTGTTTAAAGCCAGATTTTGCGACAAATATGAACTTTCACTTGTAACAAAAATATTAACTTTTTAATATTTTTTCTTCTATTATTGTAGGATTGTACATCAAATTTCATAGAATTAAATTAATTTGGAAAACAATTAAAATAAATATCGCATTACAGAACTATTTTCAAGCATATAATAGTTACAAAAAGTTACAAAACATTTTTACGTGTTCTAATTGTTGAAATAAGATTAATTAAACTATAAACTGGTTACAGATCCATAAGTTAGTATTCGTATTACTGTGAAATTCTGTAAAACTGAATGTTACAGTTCTGACATTCAGTGAGTTTTAAGTACACTTTAGTTACTGCCAAATTTTGAGCGAAAACATATTAATAAATCAGTCATATTTTATTTTATTTGTTCATTAATGTTTTCTTTTTTACACAGCCACACACAAAAGAGTTATAACGGAACCCTTATTTTTAAACGAAAGAAATGTGTACTGTTTGTTGTGCGAAAGAAAGATAACCTCATACGTATAATATAACTGATTGCAATTATGCCATTTTTACTTGTAGGTTTTCATGCTACGAGTGGTCCATTAACAGTCGTACGACCATCATACGAAGGGGAATTGAGTAGTCCAATATTCGAAACGGCTGATCTCTTAGGCTACAACTTTGTTGATCCTAATGGTCGTAGTCAAACAGGCAAGTAGGATTCACTTCTATGTTCATTTATTGAAATCGTAATCTTATCTTTATTTTTCAAAACCAATTGTAGGACGATATACTAATGCAATGTCCGAATTCTGCAAGCATATATTGCACGATCTTGCTCTCAAAAAGTCTGATGCTTCGCAAATTTTCAAATCCTTCTGCGGTTAAATCTTACATCTAAACAAATGTTCCAACTAATCATATTCCTTATATATTTCAAAAGGACAAAGTATTCATGGAAACGTAAATACTAGAACAATTATTTGAAAATTGTATCTTTTGGTACTAGTTCATGTATCAGCGTTTTTTATTCTATTGGCCGTAATCATACAGGCAATTAGATTCATTTCTAAGTTCAAAAGAATAGGCCAAACAAAGTCGAATTTTGCCGCCTGAACATATTATAATATAGAAAAGAGTGTTATTCTACTTCAGATAAGCGTATATATAAATTTTTTCAAAATTAAAAAATATCTTAGTGAGGTAGGTATTTAATTAACTTCGCACAGGAGCAACACAACGGGCTATTGGCGACGGTTCGGGATCGTCCCCTTAAGGGAAAGATCCAAAAAATATCTTAGTGAAGACTCCAGCTGTTGAAATTCGACATTTAAAGTGTAACATGCAATTGAGACCTGCCGCTCTGCTTCGAGGAACAACACAGGACTACGGAGATGTGGCTAGATTTCGAGTCCCACCCATTCCCTATCCTCCATCTGTGGAGAGTGTTGAACATATGAGAGGTTTGGACAGTCTAATTTTTTGGTTAATTTTCATGGTGTCAGGAGTTATCTTGAAATGAGAGTAGACTGCATGTACCTATCTCGTTACCCCACAATATTCTGCGAAACACTGATACAATCTTTCCACAATATAGTGTGGATGGGTAAGTATCGAAGAGGATTTTTTAAGCGTAGTCACAATTCGTTAAAGATCGTAGATGTCATATAGCAAAAAATAGGAAGATTAGGAACATAATTTTTATCCAATGAATAAATTCAAGATGTTTTGTAAGTATTGGGAATTTATTATTTCTTCACAAGCCCTAAAAATAATCTTAACTATTTCTCTTTGACAATTTCTCTGAATGCCAGTGTTCAATCCTAATTTTCAGATTCCAATATTCTCGAAATTGCGAGAAGGGTGTATTTAGAGGAGGTTTTTAAAACTATGAAGGCACTTCCCATAGGACTTAAATATCCCCCTGACCAGGGCCCATCGAGATACATAAGCAGGGGATTTAAAAGGCAGATAGTGAGCGAAAGGCCACGGAAACCATATCAAGTGTAGGCCTACCAGCTCTTCTTGTTCATGTCCCTCAAAGTTTTTGATAATTTCTTTCATAGTATCTCGAGTTTGTGAATTTTACATCAATTTCATTATGTTGAAGATTCTGTACACCGATTCCTTAATTATTCAGGAATCCCACTGTGAACACACTAAATATTTCACATCTCAAATCAAGCCTAGCAGAAACAGGTACAGACGCATATTAGTCATGCTGTAGTCCTTACGCAAACCCATGGATGTGGCCATTTATATAGAAAGTGGGCTAAATTTGGTTTTAATGTGTTTGAAGCGAATTAAACTTCCCAAAATGCTCTACACGAGTTTCTACATTTGAAAAACATCGTTTTACATTAATTTAACACTGTCCATGTGAAAACCCTGATGTGAATCGATTTCTGGAGGTGTCTTGTGTGGGACTGCCAAAATGGTAGAATTCGAAAAGTTCAAACAACGGTCACTTCAATAAGATTTTTATTTCGAAAAAAATACCTGATAATACTCGCCCGACGTAGACTAAAAAATTATTTTTGCTATTAGAATTTGTTCCTGTGAAATTCGATTTTTGCGGATCACCCTATCATTGAAATCGTTATTGCAATTCATTCCATCTTGATTTAAAAGACCAATGGTAAGACTACGTATATACACGTACAACGTACATGTTTTACAATTATAAATTTCATGATCTTACTATTAAACAGATTGATGTTAGGCCCATTTTAAAACTATTCTAAAGCTAAATGTTCCTTTTCTTCTCATCATGATAAAGTACTCACATGAACGTAACAATTAGAACTATTCATTGTAAAATGGAATCTCTTGATACTAGTTCAGAGAATTTTTTTATATACTTCTCAAAACCAAATAGGAATTATTACGTAATATTATTACTAATATCAGATAAACATTAGTCTATAACCTTACACTTAAATAGCATTGTTAACACTCTGGTATTTTAATCATAAATGACAAAAAAAGGAAAATACGAATTCACTTTTAAATTAACCCTCATCAGAGAGTATATGATGACATTCATGAGATAAGTTTTTGAATTATATTTACTCCAAAATTTTACCTCATAGCCCTCTAGCAATCCACCTGGATTGCTTCACTTGAAGTCTGTGTAATATATATGAAGAATACCTTTTACACTTTAGGATGAATTTGCATACAGAATCTCTACTTTAGCAAAAGGGATAAAAGCGTCATAATTAACAATTAAAGACGTTTATTCAGAAATAAAAGGGGAATATTTACAGATTAAAAATAGTTAACAATTTCACTTCGTCGGGTATTCGTTAGACATGGCCGTACGCAATCCTCTTCCCGCGTCATCGTTCTGCAACTGTCTCTGGAATCTGGTAAAATCGTCCTAAGCCAGTCTGTCTAGACTTGGCGGCGCTTCGTTATTTCCTGTATTACACATGGAGTAGCAGATGGAATGCTGATCTTTAAAACATAACCCACATACTATATAAATAAGAATGGAATGTGTTTGTACATTGAATATTTTCGACCCATTTCAAGTTTTCTACCTGTTTTGGGCCTTTCTGATCCAAATTTGTCTCTTGCGCGTTTGGTGTCTGTCTGTCCATCTATCCGTATGTGTGCCCGTGCTATGTCCAAACAGTTGAATATATTTTCATGAAACTTTGCATACTGTGAGTACTTACATTCATTTAGGGACTGAAATTGGATGCTTTAGTCTGTCTGTTCGTCTTCCCGTTCTATGTCTGATTTTGTGTTTGTGTGTTTGCACAAGTATCACATAAAAGTTATCTAACATATTATAATGCAATGTTCTACATTTCATACATTGTATTTTAGTTTAGTGCAGGGGTCTCCATAATACGGCCCGCGAAGGGTCATTGTCCGGCCCGCTGAAACCAGGATGATGCAGCATGCAATTTTTCGTATAAAATCGTAAAAAATAATTCAAATTCAGTAGAGTCGTGGTAATTCGAGTCTCGGTAGGTTCGAGGTTCCGTGTAATTCGAGCCGGTTTTATGGAAAATAAATTATTACAAAATATTAATAAATGACTCGTTACTGAGCGCCTTCAATTTAATAACGCTTTCCGCTTCTCATTACAGCGTTTGCCTTACGTCCTTTACTAAGGTAATTTAAACCCTTTCTAAACTTCAATTAGATCTACAAAAACTAAAAGACGTTACCACAGATGGAGGTAAAAGTATGTGTGGCAGTAAAACAGGATTAGTAGGGCATGTATGCAATGCTATTCAAAATGCTGGAGGTGAGAAACCAATGGATCCAAAATATCCATCAACAATCCTTGTGTGAGAAAAACATAAATGTGTCGGAAGTAATGCAGGTCGTTAAGACAGTAAATTATATCCCATCCCACTCTCTTAAACACCAGCAGTTTAAGAATTTTTTTCGGGTATTGAAAATCAGTATCCAGATGTCCCATTTCATTGTGAGATACGTTGGCTAAGCAGAGGAAAGGTGCTCCAAAGGTTTTTTGAGCTGCGCTAAGCTATTGACATTTTCATGATTGAACAGGGTAAGCCTGTAGCAGAGCTTTCAGATCATCAGTGGCTGTGGAAGCTTGCATTTGCTGTTATTACCACTCATCTTAATTTTTTTTAATTTGAAACTTCAAGGCGAAAAGTCCTTTGTAAACGATTTGTTCTAATATGTGAAAGTTTTTAGAACAAAACTTGTTCTTTTTTAAAACCAATTGGGAAAAACAATTTTGGACCACTTGGAAACTTGCAAGTTTGCTAGTGAAACTTGTGTGCCTTTCCCATCACATTATGCAGTACAAACTATCACAAAACTACGTGAGGAATTTGGAAACCACTTCGCAGATTTTGATTATGCAGCTACAGCAAAGATCAAGCTATTTCAAAATTCATTCCAATGGGAAATCGAAAATGCGCCAACAGAACTGCAACTTGAATTGATTGAACTTACGTCGAATGAATATTTCAAGGAATTTTACAAGAATGCGGACCTTTCATTTTGCAAGTGATTATATTTAGTTTATTTTTAATTTTAAAACAGTAAACTTCTGACAGTTTCTTTCATTACAGGTCATTGGGTAATGATTTCAAAGAAATAAAAACTTTACAGGATCAGTGCTTTCAGTGATTGACCTATATCTGCGAACAGACATTTTCAAAAATGACCTTTGTAAAATCAAAGTACAGGGCTAACTTGTCAGACAAACACTTGAAATTCATTCTAGTGATAGGATCATCGAAATTTGATCCAAAATGGACAGACATATGCCAGAAGCAACTCCAACGTCCCATATGTACATAAGAAAGTCAAAGAATGATACATAGGAATATTGTTGAATGTTATTTTTCCTTAGGCCAACTTATATATATATATTTATATTATTATTATATATATATAATAATAATTATATATATAAATAATATATATTATTTGGAATAAATTTGATTTCTTTGGATAAATCTACATTTTGATTTAAACACATATCTTGTGAACTAGTTTATTTCGTAAGCTTTAAAAAATTGACGGTTGACCCAATGTCCATTCCCCCATACATATATATGTCAAGGCTGAATCGTTTCCCCTCCCCACCTACCACCAAAAGGCGATGGACCTCTTTACCAGCCGGCGGCGGAGAGTCTTCAGTTTTCTAGTTCGCCTTTCCCCATTCGTCTTAGAACACTCAATCATATTCGCATTCCGAGAGCGATCTTCTAATTGGTTGGAGCTCCATGCGTTCTCGTCACTATGCTCTGATTGGTTGGAGTTCCGTGCGTTCTGGTCGCGATGGAGACGCTCAAAACAGAGCGGGAAAATAATTCATTCTAACTTGAGAACATGGGAATTTTCGTATGTAGTTTGCAGCGAGAGTGAAATGGCGCAAGACCTGTGTGGCTGATCGTGCATTTTAAGAACGGGAGATCTTAGTGGCTCCATATTAATCCTCTGTGGATAAAAATTGTTACTTCTTCTGAATGTGGACTCCTGAACATCAATGTTAAATATTTTCGTAATAAATGTTCTGTGTTAGTAAAAAGTGGAACTCTTCCTGTCAATCAACTGTTCCTGTTCTATTCCAACTTCTGATATATATATATATGATATATATATATATATATGAATATGATATATATATATATATATATATATATAAATTATATATATATATATATATATAATTTATTTATGTGGTATTGATGGCCCGCCTGACTTCCAGGATTTTTCAATCTGGCCCTCAAGTGAAAAAGTTTGAAGATCCCTGGTTTAGTGAACACGTTATTTTATATTCCTTTGCTTACATATTTAGACAAGTTTCATGCTAAAAGAAATCTGAGAAGCTAAACTTACATCAACCATAATTTGGTACTTTTGGAATAGCTGAAAGATATATTGAGCAATGCAATTACTTGGATTGTTTTACCAGTGCTGGGAAAAATCAATTATTTTTCCAAAAACTATTTTTACGGAATTTAAATTATAATAATTTTTTTTCATTTTATACCTTATTTTTCTTTACGAAAAATTCTGAATATTTGGGACAGACGATAAAGAGAATGAAACATTATCAATAAAATATGCAGTACAAGACCTTTTAAATATAACTGGTAGCTAATATGGTAACCTTGGTAATTTTTAATCGTTTGCTTTTTTTAAATTTGTGTCCATTATATTCCAAGAATCTATTTTGTAATGAACAAAAAGATACATTCATTAGTTTTCGTTCGAACCTTTTTTTAATCAGTTTTAAGATGTATTTCTGAATTTTCAATTTCATGTTTTTGGTTCAATACCTGTAATCAAGGTAAGTAATGGTTTAATTAGTTTTAAAAACATTTATAGTCATCGTATAATAATTTTTTGAAACTCTTCTGTTTTTAAATGACATACAAGGCATTTATATGCAGCATATTCTGAACTATTCTATGCATTCTTAGTAACATTGGCACACTCTAGAGACTTTTCCGTCTTACTAAAAATTTAAATTATACAAAAGTGTCAAATGTTAGATATGACATTTGTTTACATTTGTGAAATTGTGTATTTAACAATAGTGTACCTTTATTAGTGTGGTAGTGGTTACATGTGATGAATAGGAATTACAATTTATTGACGAAAGCGGAAGTTAGTTAACTAATTCAACCCGAGTAACGCCGTGTAATTCTGTAAGTATTAAATAAAACAGCATTGCTTTTATATCCCCAGTCTAATTTTTAAATCAATATTTTATTTACACACTTTGAAGAATTATAAACTGTAAAATGAATTTAAATTATGTTTTCATTTTCAAGGATTCTTCAATCACCAGACTACTATCAGGGACGGGCAACGATGCAGCACAGCTAAAGCTTATCTGGTACCAGCCGAAAACCGTACAAATTTGGATATCCTGCCCAATGCATTTGTGAGGAAGGTAAATCAATTCTCTATTTAACCAGAGATGATTCGGATTCCATTGTACTGCACACCAAATATTCTTATAATTTGTTCAAGATATGTATAAATATAGCTATAATGAGGATTTACTCTGCACATTTTAATTTCAAAAATTTTATTGTGACAATTTTATGAATATCCACAACCTCAGAATTATACTGTATGTGAGTAGGTTTAATGAATCAAAGTTCATATTCTTTATCGTATCTATTTAATGAAATAACTTCTGTTATGTGTAACGAAATTTGTGCAACTTGAAAAGATATTTGTAAATAATAGAATCAAACATTATTTAAAATGCAGAAATGCCTTTTTTCCCGTTCGTAGACAATAAATGAGCAATTGTATTTAAAAGTGTACATTTCAGGTAGCCATTGAAGGTAACAGAGCAACAGGGGTAGTCTACGATTTCCAAGGTCAGACATATGAGGTAAAAGCCAGAAAGGAAGTCATCATGTCTGCGGGAACAGTAAACAGTGCCCAACTGTTGATGCTTTCCGGAATTGGACCAAGAAAACACCTCCAGGAAATGAATGTAAAAATCTGCCTTTTGTGCATTTTACAAACCACAATCTAATGTGACCTTCACAAGGCCCGTCATATGCCTAGTATCATACTATCAGTACCTCCTGAAAAACAAATATCTCTTACATTCTTTTAATCATTTTTCAGTGTTTCTTAACTTCCTGTATAAAATTTAAGAGAATGTTAGGGACAAAAAAGACCCAACGCCACTAGGATGTGCTTCCTCCAACACTAAGTTGGAGAAAGGAAAGACAAGCACGGGAACAAGAATTGTATTAGCCCTAATTTATTTTGATAGTTGTGGTACACTTGCAGCTTCGCAGAAATTTGGCTCTTCAGTTGTGACCAACAACAGCAATGCTGTTCTGACAAAGTGGACGCATGGAATGCCTTACATCCCTATGTGAATACGAACAACTCTGTGCTCCCTAACTTCCCTTAGAATTTGTACAGGAAGTTTTGAAACACCTTGTATCGCTCAGTGGTTGAACGTTTTGAACTAAGTCTGCAGGATTCGTCGTTTCTTGGTGTTAGGTATATCGTTAACAATTGTCGCACTGGAGCAACACAACAGGTTCACACACAATTCGCTCTAGGAATTTAATTTTATAATTTATACAGAAGATAATTTATATTCCATCATCATGATACAAGCATCGAATACCCTACGAAATAAGGCCTTGGAAGGGACATCTCATATAGATGTGTACGGCTACATTGACCTGAGGTGCCCTAGTGATCTTTTCTTTTCCCATGGGGTTTTCTGTCTTTCTGCGCTCTCACAATACCCATGCAATCTTTTCATGCTTTAATCCTACTACACTATTCCTTAATCCATCTTTTCTTTCCTTTCACATTTTTCACTTGACGTTGTCTTATGTTTGGTACAGCTTGGAGAAATATAGCCCTTGCGCCATAGGACCGCATATATTCGAAATTAAATACTTTTTAACTTGTTTGTAAAGTGGGGTACCATCTCAGGTCATCTGACCGTGATTCAAAATCACCAGGATTTTAGGAATGTCCCTTCTGATTAAAATAGCCCTTTGTGTTGCTCCAGTGTGACGTTAATTGAAATACCTACCTACCATATGTACCCTTCGGATTGAACCCGGAACGTCGCCAATAACCCTTTGTATTGCCCCATTGCGACGTTAATTCATATATTAACTACCGGTCCCCCATACCTACAGATTGCGGAGCTGCCATAACTCAGTCTCGTCATCTGACCGTGGTTCAAGATTACGTGGTGTTGTCCTCCGCTCTTTCCCTTCGGGATTGATCCCTGACCGTCGTCAATAGCCCATTATGTTGCTCTAGTTCGACATTAATTAATTACCATTACCAATGCCGTAACTCAATAGCTTCATCTGCTGCTCTAGAAACGTACGTGTTCTAGGCGGTGTAGGTTTGATTCCTGTCATGTTCGATTTTTTCCTGCATTCGTTTCTCTTTTCTGTGTCAGTATAACTTTCCTTGTTGCGTGTATTCCAGTACTTGACGTTGTCTGTTTTGCGTTTGGCCCAGCTTGACCAAATATGACCCTTGCACCATAACCCTCCCCATCGAAAATGTGGTGGATTGTTTACGGAGACAACCGCAATAGTTTAAAGAGTGATTCCGTCTTCGTGTTATTAGAGGAAGGGTAAGATCTAAATGAATAAAGTCTTGGTCGTTATAAGTGAGGTATAATAGTATTTATCAAAGACCGATGATAGAAGTAAGATATTTACTACATAGTATTTACATCGATGTTTCGCGCGTACAAAGGTTTTAAAATCTATACAAGTGTTGCCCGAGTAATGTAAAAATGTACTTCAAGAAAAATTCAAGTAGTCTATAAGGGATTTGTTTAGAGTCACCTACTATCGACATTGAAATTACCATTAAATAGGCATATTTGTTACATTAGTATCTGAAATCATATTGCATTCAATTTTCCTGATCAAATCTCGAAGCTATCACTTTCCAAGTCAATATCCAACGGTTCAGGCGGCACACCCGAAGTACTTGGTGATTCCAAATTACGTAGTGTTGTCTTCGGGTTTGATTCCGGACGTCTTCAATAGCCCGTTGTGTTGCTCCAGTGTGACGTTAATTAAAATACCTAGCCTCAGCTTTCTTACGCTTTCTAATGCAATATACATCGTTAGGCATTACAAATTTATTTTTCTGATCTCTTGAATTTGACTTTCCAACGATATACGCTTCTTACATTTCTATTCATATCTCCTTTGAAATTTTTTCAACATTCATACCTTTCTTGGGGCTTCGGTAGCCAGGTTGGAAGAATAACGGATTGGTAATCGGAGCGTTGCGAGATCGAAACTAGGCCAACTAAAGACAGTCATGTGCTCAGGGGCACGTTAATCTGACATGGCCTCAAATGTCCACGTTGGCGTGGTGTGGAAGATTGGAGAGTGAGTTGCCAGTTCAGGTATTGACCTGGTCATCTGACCGTGGTTTACGATTACGAAGCGTTGTCCTTGGATCTTTCCCTTAGGGATTGATCTCAGACCGTAATCCGTTGTGCCTCCAGTGCGACGTTAATTTAATATCTACTTACTTATCTTAACTAGTATGGTGCAAAGCGAGCTGTTGCCAAGGGAACCCAGGAGCACAGTTCTCACTTAATCTGTCATTCTCGCGGTTTTAATAGCACAAATGCTTCAGGGTGGCCATGGTTATCGTTGGTCATGGCTTCTTCGATCTTCCAATGACATAATGTCATTAGAAGGTCAATGCATGGCTTCAGTCTGTTTCTTGAACCGATAGACTGACAAGTCACATCCTAATTTGCAGATTTAAAGTATTACTATTAAAATATTGAATTCATTTTGTAATAATTTCTCCGTCACGTCCGTAAATATATACAAGAATGACACAGCAATCTACAATCTGACTTTATTATCTGTTTCTCTAAGTATGTAGACCAATAAATTTTTGTATAAAACGTTTGCAATTTGTGACAAGAAAACTGAATTTTATGTACACCAGTATTAAATATTTCGTTGTACTATAACTGTATCATATAAAAGACGTACTGTTTATTAATTTTTAGATTCCAATTGTTGCTGATCTGCAAGTGGGTGAGAACTTCCAAGACCACCCTACGCTAGGTGCTAATTATGAGTTAGATAGTAGTATTCCAGGCATTTCTGAAAAGTTAGCAGATCCACGCAACCTAGAGCAGTATATTCGGAACAGAACAGGTAGCCTAAATTAAGGCTTTTGTTATTATAAGTTTTTCCTTTCCGAAAAACATGTAGTTAGTAAAAAATCAATACATCAAAGGAATTAAAACGTCATTAAAATATTCTAATGTGCAACGTAGCTTACAACACGGCCTATAACTTTGTTGTCATACCTAGGTCTACCTGTCACATCTGGTACCTAGGTCTAAGAGGGGCCCCGAGAGATCTAAAACATTTTGTACAATTTGTGTGCAGTCAGTTTTCTAGTTTGATGTTCCACCAAAAAATTATATATTTATTGTAGACTAAGGGCTGATTTAGACCAGTTGGAAGAGCAACGGATTACCAACAAGAGTGTTGCGAGTTCGAAATTCGGTCCAGCTAGACAGTCGTGTACCAGGGGGCTGGTGCACGTTAAATTTCTCGTGGCCTCCAAAGGCCTCACTTTGGAATGGTATGGAAGTTTGGAGAGGGGTGCCGGATCAGGTGTTGCTCTCGTCACCTGACCGTGGTTACGAGGCGCTGTACTTGGATCTTTCCCTTAACTCCCTTCTGGATTGATTCCGGACCGTCGCAATAGCCCATGTGTTGCTCTCGTGCTACGTTAATTAACTAACCACCAACCAAGATTGCTAAAGACGCGTGTTCATTTCTTGACGGCATGTGTATATTTAGACCAAGTTTCCTCAAATGTCCTTGGTTTAACACACAAGATTGTAGAATCCGAGTTTATAAGTGAAACAGACATACAACACGAAAGTTTTAAGACAAGACAGGTATCTAATCGAATTTGTATTTTAAAATTTTGACACGGGTTTCTCTCACAAAACGATTAAACTCGTTAAAATTTACATTTGTTTTTCAATGTTTCAAATGAAATTACTTGGATTTATTGGAAGCTGTAATCAATAGGCAAGTAATAACATCATTATCATTCTTAACAGGTATATTGTGCTTTAAAATGCAGTAAAAGTGCTTTAAGAATTCGATTTGAAACTGCATTAAAGTTAAGAATAAAAAAATAAATAGAACTTTTCCGATATTGGGAAGGTAAGTATTGAATTAACATCCCACTTGAGCAACACAACGGGCTATTGCCGACGGTCCGGATCAAACCCAAAGAGAAAGATACGAGGACAACGCCACGTTTTGAACCGCTGTCAGATGACGAGGTCACATCTGAGCTGGTAACCCATTCTCCACGCTTCGCCGATATTGGGAGAATAGTGTTATAAAATACCTGAATTTTAAAAAAATTTAAGAAAATTCTGTCGTACTGACAGGAGATCGAGATACTTTACGATTTGAAGCTATTTTTAATTAATTTATTATACCTGTTAAAGTTTTGTAAAGAATATTGATTTTCTTTGTCAAATCGATCAACCAATTTTTGAAAAATGATAATCGGCTACCTTTGCTTTGTCCACACTGAGGACTTGATGCAAGTTCTTTGATATTGTACGTTTCAGTAAATGGAATTTTCAAGGGGAAAATGAATTTGCATAAGAAACTAACATGAATATCTTACAAAATTAATTCGTAATCCATTCCTTAATGATGGTAATCTGGGAGTGCGACTATTCGCCGTAGATTGACCATTTTTACGATTTGAGGTTAATTTTCCAGGAATTCGACCAGAAATAAGAAAACTTTTGCAGTAGTCACTTTAGTATCACTTTTGTAGTTTTGTCTTAAAACAGCATGCAGTGTATTTGAAATGGATTATATGGATGAATATGTATGTGGATATGGATGGATATACGATTTGCGTCCAAAGTTAGTTGTATATATTAAAAAAATATTGAAACGGTATTAAACAGTTATTTTTCTGACACTGATATGATACTTGCATTTTTCTGCGAGAGAAAATCTATTATTCTCTGGTCACTTTTTCAATCCATAGTTAATCGATTCAAACTGAGTTATGCCGGGTAATTCTGAAACTAAGTACCAAAATAGTTCTAATATGAATGGGTTATTTTGTTACTTAAACTTGATTGCATTTATTCAACAATATTTGATTGGAAGAATTGCTTCAATAATTTCATATTCCAGGTGTGTTTTCATCAACGGAAGGACTTGCAGCCTCGGCTTTCTTGAATGGGCCGAGCATATCTCCTAATGAAGATTATCCGAATTGTGAATTGTACTTTATTGAAACTACGACAGATGCTCCAAAGTTTCTGTTTAACTTAAAACCAGAGGTAATAAATAGACTAAGCACTAGGTTTCAAAAACATTAATTCAGTAACAGTTTAGCACAATCTGTGAGTTGACAAGTATCGTACATACCGTTACCGATACCCAAAAACCGGTTTTCTAAGTAGTCAAGAAAATTTGTAAGACTTTTTTCAGTCGCAGTTTTTCAATTTTACGAAATCGTTGACTTAAGGCAAAACATTATTGACTGACCTTTCAGTGGATGATTTTCATGAAGATGACTACGTAATCGTGTAATGAGATATGCGACACACAAAATTATTATAATTTTAATTTTTTTACCTAAGAACTAATAGCTGAGCTTTAAAAAGCTGTACCATAAAAAATTGTTTTGTCAGGTTGCGAGTTTCTTCTGTCCGCCGAGGAAATGCCGTAAAACAATAGCACTTTGTGATTACTTTGTTCCAATGATTTGCTTTCAATAAATCTCAGTCTACCTTGACCAAACCAATTCACCTTTATTACCAAATTAAAAATTTAATGTAATGATCACCTATAATTGTATTTTACACTAGAAAGACGGGAAATTGCTTTATACATTGAAAGACGGAAGAGGTAATTTGGCCCTTGCTCTTACTGAGCGTTCGGTTATATTATACAGAGCTTATTTTAGTTTTTAAATAATAGGTAATATGTAATATAATATATAATTCAAATATTAGTATTCAAATTAAAAATTTATCACACTGAAACTTCCATTTTATTTTGTTCATTCGTAGAAGCAATCAGCACATTTTACTTCTGTGATCAGCTCTTCCCGCATACTGCCTTTCTTCAATTGTAGTTTCCCAATCAAAATATCCACACTTTGCATTTCAATCTTTTATTGGTGATGTCTTTTATAACAATTTGCGACAAAATCTGAATATTTGCTGCATTAATTTTAGATACTATGGAGTACGAAGCTCTTCACAAAGCTGCACGATAAAATTTCTTTTATTAAGTTTCGGCTTTCCCTTCACTTCTTTATACAAAACCCAAGCATTTACCGCACACATGTCTAAAATATTAAAAAAAATACTTGCGTAGGCCAGCGATGAGACCCCGATTTTGTAGTGTACAGGCATACCATTTGGTCTACAATGTCGACGCAGTACTTAGCCTTTTATAAAAGTGTATGGTTTCTGGTGTCTTCTCATTATTATCGATGGTAACAGTAGGGGGGGAAGAAAACTTAATATAAGTATTATTTTGTTCATCTTTCCCTGATAAGTAGTAGGCATTATATCTGAGCCTTATCTGAACAATATCGTGGAATGGAGAGTTTGTTTTCCCAACTTTGCTGTTGGTGGAACCTCTCCGCAGTTTTTTCTCAGTATTCCTACGAAGCTTGTGCATTTTGATTTCAATTGTTAACAAAATTTTAAGGATGTAAAATAGTTATCTGTGGTTATTTTTCTCTCTTTTCCCAAAGTGTGTCGCCAATCACTACTATTGGGCGGATGCAAAAGTTCGTCCCGTTTTTGGTTCTAGATGGAATTGCATCGCAAAACCGAAGTGTTATCTACTACACACGTGTAAAGTTTTGATGTTGTTTGAAAGAAGGAATTTCAGGGAGCATTTGGGGGGGAAATGTGTTATTTGGTTGTGTTTTTAAATTGTTGTTAAGCATTGAAAATGACAGAAAATAAGGAGCATTTTCGACATATTATGCTTTTTTATTTCCGAAAAGGCAAGAATGCTTCGCAGAATCAAAAGAAGATATATTTATGCATGGTGAGCGTTCCACGTGCCATAATGGTTCAGAAAGTTTCGTCACCTGAATCAGTTTTTTCGCCAGAAACCTCAGAACTTCTATGAGAGCGGGATTATGCAGCTACCGGAGAGATGAAGAAAGGTCATTAAAGAGATTAAATATATTGATTAAATGTAATTTTTAGTAAATAAGTCTTTCTTAATTTTTAGTCTAAAAAACAAGACGAACTTTTGCATCAACCTAATAAATCACAGTCATTGTGATACCAATCTTTGCTCACAGCTGGGGAGGGCTTTGAATGCTTGTATCATCAACCAGGAAAAATTTCCCGCTATCACTGCGAAATCGAATCATCGTACAGGGTTCACTATCTCCGCTTCTATGACCAAGTAGGCCAAAGTTATTAAATACACATTAAGAGCAAAAAAGTCATGAAATATCAATTTATTCAATCCACGGGTAAGCGAGTTACAGGGCGGGAAACAAAGCGAAGGGCCAAAATGGCCCCTTCCATCTTTCTATACAGAATACTCGTAGTCAGATGAGTTTAACATGTTAAATTGGTCGTTCAGAAGTGTTAGTCACTATGAACGTTTTTTATCTCACGAATGCTAAGAAATCGGGATATGGGTTAGTCGGAGCTAGTACAAATTTTTATTTTTTAAATTATTCGTAAATTTCATAGAATGGTATATACTTTTAACTTTATTTTCCCTATTAGGAAAATAACTTAAACATATTCAATGACTAGTGACAATTCGTTAGAAGAAAACATTTAAAATTATGAAATATTTTCGTACATACTTTAAAATATCATAAGAGTATATTTATTTTTGCAACACAATAAAACAAAATTCATAAAGTTATAATTGATTAAAATTTTTCTCCTGTATTCTTCAAGAAAGTTAACTTACTGCGTGATCATCTGGCCTGCTGTATTCCATTGCAAATATTTTCATAATGTCAACATACATTCTTGTTTCAGGTATACAAGCAATTATATGCTCCTTATGAGAATAATACATATTACCTTTGTATATCTACATTGGTACGACCTAAGAGTCGTGGAACTGTCAAGCTTAATTCAGCGAATCCTTATGATCCTCCACTCATTGATCCGAATTATTTGGCAGATCCTATAGACGTGAAGGCCATTGTGCAAGGTAAGGCTTGGAACGTAGTCTAAACTATCCTAACACTTGAAAAATTGTAAATGGAGTATTACATAATTTATAAAAACTATAATAATATTTTAGATAACTACTTACTTTAAAATATTTTAATTTGTTAAAAACAGTTTAGCGTTCATCGAACTATTTTCTTTTTGAATAATTTTGGAGATTTATAATAATTCAAGAAATCTTTTCTAAATTGCTTTCATTCATTTATCAAGTAATATTTCAATTTATTATATTCCTCATTCTATTTGGGTCTCATTAATGTAAGACGAATTTTAATGTTTCATGGTCGTTCTGTCAACAACAGGCTTAATTTTATCTTGAGTGGATTTTGAAAAATTTATAACTTCAATTTTTAGAAGGATTTTTAAAAATAAGATTCATAGTATCAACGAATTTTTTTCACTCCTTATAATATTCTCATTTCTACGGTACATGATATATTTTTACTTCTGTTGTTTATAATATATGATCATTTCTTCAAGAAACGTAATTCAAAAATCTTTCAATACGTAATCAATTAGTTGTTGCTTTATATACACTACCTGACATTGAAAATGAAACACCCAGAAGGAGTGCGCAGAACTGGATGAAATTTACAGGGTAGACGCAGCTCACCGAGATATGTAAATGATACAAACTGCGCAGCTGTCCCGCGCACGGCGAGTGAAAAACCTGGGAAGGAACCTGCAAAAGTGGTCAGTTTCGCGCCGCTCTGTTTGCCAGGTAAATCAAGTTGCAATTTGTTTATGTATCTCAGAGGAAACGTCTAGAGCGGAGAATGCCAGGATGCCGCCAATCAAGACAGTTCCAGCAAACAGACGACTTCACGAGGGGTATGGTGATTGGCCTCAGAAGGGCAGGTTGGTCCATACGTCAAATCTCAGCAGATACCCACCTACACGCGTCCACGGTATACCGGTTGTGGCACAGATGGTTGGACCAAGGGAATGTGGCACGTTTGAGGGGTTCCGGTGCAGCTAGAGTGACGTCAGAACGCGTGAATCGATGCATCTGCCGGCAAGCATCGGCGGCCCCGCAAGCCACGTCTGTCCCCCTTGTGCAGCATGTGCAGGACACTCTTGTGCTCCCATATCGTCCAGGACCAGTAGCCGCCGATTGATCGCTGGCGGCCTGCACTCATGGCGCCCGTTGAGACGACTATCATTGACCCAACAGCACAGACGTCTCCGTTTGCAATGGTGTCGGGATAGAGCCACGTGGACGACGGAATGGCACAGGGTGGTGTTCTCAGACGAGTCACGCTTCTGTTTTAGCAATGACAGTCGCCGTGTACGAGTCTGGCGCCGACGTGGTGACAGGGCCAATCTGGCCGCATCTGTGGAACGCCATACCGCGAGACAACGCGGTATAATGGTTTGGGGCGCCATCGCCTACGATAGCAGATCACCTCTGGTCCGTATTCAGGGCACTATGACGGCCCAACGATACGTGGATGACGTGCTACGTGGTGACACTACCTTTACTTCAGGGGGTGTCCAATGCCATTTTCCAGCAGGATAACGCCCGGCCGCACACGGCACGCATCAGCCAACATGCCCTGCAAGGTACCCAGGTGCTTCCCTGGCCAGCTGTCTCCCCTGATCTCTCACCTATCGAACATTTCTGGGACGT
This sequence comes from Meta bourneti, assembly GCA_933210815.1. Taxonomy (NCBI): domain Eukaryota; kingdom Metazoa; phylum Arthropoda; class Arachnida; order Araneae; family Tetragnathidae; genus Meta; species Meta bourneti. The sequence goes on from OW119925.1 coordinate 70,403,811, forward strand.
CATTGAACGTCGCTTGCATGCGTTGCCACCGGCACGTTCAGAAGACGAACTCTGGCAAATGGTTGACAGGGAATGGGCAGCCATCCCTCAGGACACCATCTGCACGCTCATTGCGTCTGTACCTAGACGTGTTGATGCCTGTATCGCCGCTCGCGGTGGTCCTACAACCTACTGATCAGACGTTCTTGCTGCTCAGTGGCAAGGTGTATAATGTTGCAATAAAGATCACTTATTGCTCGTTGCTGTCTCTCTCTGTGTGCCAAATTTCATCACTTTCTGCCAACTCCTTCTTGGTGTTGCATTTTCAATGTCAGGTAGTGTATATACCACTTTTTATTATAAAAATGTTTTGTGGTATCCAGTAATATCCCAGAGAGAAATGTGGTACTAGAAAGTAAAGCCTTATCAATACTGTTTCATTAAATATAGAAAACTCTTAAATAGGACTAAAAGCTTGTCAAAGGTTTGCTACCAGTGAACCGATGCGAAAGATTGGTTCCAGGCCATTCAGAACTCTGTATCCTGGATGTGAGCAGTACGCTGAAGACGAAGATCGGTATTTGGAGTGTGAGGCGAGATCAGTAGTTATCTCAAGCAGCCATCCAACTGGCACGGCAAAGATGGGAGATCCCAGAGACCCAACTACTGTGGTCGATCCTCAGTTGAGGTAGGACAAATTTTGTCCACGTCAGGTGAAGTAGATGACTTTTATCTGGTGTTCAAAAATCAATGTTCTGTCATCGTGGACATAAAATCCTCAAAACGTTTGATAAAATTTAATTAGGTTAATTCTTAGATAGAATGTGGAATTTTCTTAACAGGAACAAGCAGAAAAACTAATGGATTCGAGGTATAACGCTTCCTCCATAACCCTCCTTAGTGATTTCGACGAGATATCTCATCCATTGAGACCTCACCAATTTTGCTAATGACGAGATTCATCGTCAAGAATGACAATTGAATTCCGAATGATAAAGGCTGTGTTTTGTTGTGATGACCAGATCAAGATCAGGTCAGTTTTTCTAAGGACGAGGTATCTCATCCATCAAGATCTAGTCAATTTTGCTAATGACGATATACCTCGTCGCGACAACGTCCAGGAGGGTTAAACGTAAAACGATTCCAATTATATTCAGAACATTCTTAGTACACTTAGAATATTCTTTGAACGTCTGATTTAAAATTGATTGAAGTCCCCAGTCAAGAATTACAAGAAAAACCTTAGAATAGGGACATTTGTGATCGACGGAATGATTTGAAATTCGCTGACCGAACTTTAAAGTGTTGTAGGGAGCACCAAATTTAACATTTTTTCACTTTCAAAGAATTTATATCCGCAACTATTCTGCGTAGGAGCTAACACAAAAATTAGCCATAAAGTAAAATCGAGATTTATTTACTTCATTTTACAGTAGTCATTCAAGGGAGCAAATTTGACAAATTGTTCTTCGCGCGCGCGCGCGAAAGTGGGCATTTGGAATTAACAGAATGATTTTAAATTCCCTGATCAAACTTTAAAAGGCGATAGAGAGAGAAAAAAATCAACATTTTTGTCAATGAATGCATGTCGAAAACTCTTGTGAGTAGGAGCTAACACAAGAATTGGTCGGAAAGTAAAACAAAGATTTTATTTACTTCATTTTATAGTAGTCATTCAAAGGAGCGTCAACCAACAATAAAACATGCCTACAGCATCAATGCATTGATTGTCAAACATTTCAATACTTGGTATTTTCAAATAGTTGTAGAAATAACAGAAGTTCATGCGATGAGGTTTTAATGGGAGTCACGTACATGAGGCTCTTCAGATATCCCCATAGGAAAAAATCGAGACCTGTCAAATGGGAGATAATAGTGGCCATAGTATACATCCACCAGGCCAAATCACCGGTCCTGAAAAGTGGTGTTTATATAAGTACGTATATCACAGTTGAAGTATGCTGGCGGAAATTACATTCGACGGTAAAAGACATAGGAAAATAATTAATTATTTTCTTCCAGAATAATGCCGATCCCCGACCGTCGTCAATATCCCGTTCTGTTGTTCTAGTATAACGTTAATTAATTACCACCACAATCAGAATAATGCCATAAATTTGTTTGTTGAGGTGGCAGTAGATATGATCCAATCAAAAATTTGTTGGAGATAATTACCCAGACATTGATAGAGACTTAATTTTGGGGCGAATCAATAGATTGATTCTGGTAAGAATGTGGACATCTAGCGTGGGGATTGGAGTGCGCTCAAAGACAAACATTTTACACAGTAAACAATCAATCACGCATAAAAATGGCTTCATCTGTTAAGAGCATGTTGTAATGGGAAATATGGTAAAATTACGTTCAGATAGACACCAATGGGCGAATTCTGCACGCAAAAGATAATCACCAGGATTCTATGCCTGGACTCTAAATGGAACGGATATAATTACTGCTCGTGAAAATCCTCCATACAATGAACTGGCCCACACCTAGACTATGTGTAAAAGCGGCCAGCGTGCTTGTGCCCGGATTTCTGTCACCTTCACGTTGATTACGTTCTTCCATTTCTGGCCGACTAACTTCTCGACCGACTTTCATCATGCCTGAGGACCCGGAATGGGTCTCATATAACTGGCGGTGAAAATGTTAAAATGTTTCACGATTTAGAACCTGCTAATTGTGATGTGGTTCATGGTTAAATCTATGACAGGTTCTTCCATTTCAATCGACATCCCCCTTAACGTTAGATGCATGTCAGCTATCTCTATCGACCTTCCAATGAAATAGGCGGATATGCGGGTACAGCTTCATTCCATTTCTTCTGATCACTTGTTTTGTAGATTTGTCACGTGGTTATGGGTAAAAGCATGAATCATAATGTGGGACAAATTATTACTTGGTTAAAGTGATTATCGAGAGTGATCAAAAACATTTGTCTATACTTTGATAGCCAGTCGGCCCAAGTCGATTAGTAAATCCACGTGACTTACCATTCTGAGATCTGACGACAGCGACTCCACTAGCAAGATTCGTCTATTATATTTGAAGGTCCATGGCTGTCTCTGGATTTTTGTACTGCTCTATCACGTGCGTAATCTGCTTAGCCAATGACGTGGTTTTTGACATGAATACGTCTTTAAAATTGGTCTGGGGGTCCAAGGTGCATGCATGGCGGTCATCGGCAGAAACTTGCGCGTCGCGAAAAGTGTTGATATTTCAAAGCCTCGTAACTCCAGGGGAATCAGCCTATGGGGATAAATTACCTACCATCGTGTAGAGCAGTGGTGCGCAAACCGTGGGTCGCGACCCCTCTGGGGGTCGCTTGAAAATTTTTGTGGGTCGCCAAATTCAAAGAAATTTATCCGACAATAAAAAATATAAGGCTTTTCTTCAACAAGTATCAGGTACCAGTAAAAGAGTGAAATGAGATAATGTTATTTATCAAAAAAGAACTACATTTTTTTACGAAAACAATTGTCTGTATTAGTATAGGACCTATACTTCGGCAACCGGCAGGCGAACAGACATAGTGATAAAAGATAATTGTCAATTTGAGATGCCCTTTACCTGCTCTCCGGTGGGATTCATATGCAACTTGGGTCGCTCTGACGTTTAGCAGTGGCCATCTTGACTACAGCTTTTTCAATCTAGGTGTGCTGCTATTTAGTCTTTATACTGTGATCACAGCTAGGACCATGCAGTTCTTTCCGTCTGCCTCAGTAGTTCGGTTTTGTTGCGTCTTACGTTCATTCAAGTCGATTCTGTAATTCTGTTTATATACTGCTTTTGCTAATTTTAAGTAAAATTTGCAATCGGGTATGTACATAACTTATTTTTTAAGTAAGGCTTCTTATGGCTGCTGGCGAGCCTCTCCCAAATTGCTCGGAAGAGTCTGATTCAGGCTACGGCGAGCCTTTTCTCAATAAAAATACTCCGATGAGTATAGAGTCCCAGGGCAGGATATCAGTCTTTTCCAGTTCGGATGAGATCAATCTCCACTACTCGGATGAGCAGTCGCACAAGTTTCTAGGAGGAGTCTCCTTAACGGCTACGGGCGAGCCTTTCTCAATAAAATACTCAGGCAAGTATAGAATCCCGGGGCGGGATAAATCGGCCATTACCAGTTCGGATGAGCTCTCCCGAAAGATGGCAATCTTTCGCCGACAGTGAATGGGTGTTCACTTCTATCTCCAAAACGGTCTCTCTGCTGACCTCCTCTCTCTCTCTGCTGTCTTTCCTTGCAATCCTCCTCTCTCTCTTCTGTCTGATCCCCCTCTCAAGATCTCAATATATATCGGGTGCTTCTCGACTCCTCCTTTTCGTTTCGGGTCGGCCTCTCAGTCGATGCTGGTTGGCTGTTGAAAATCTCACCATCTTCGGACCTTCCCGAATGGCTCTCTCACGTTGGCCTCTCCCTTTGACTTTTACGACAGACTTCGGCGGACTTGAAAGGGGACCGTAAACCTTTGTCGGCAATGGTCATCGTAATTCATCTTCGTCCTTTTTGTCTCGAAATGTCATAGAGAGCGACAGAAAGGCGCCTGCCTTTTGTTTCGAAGTCACCCACGATTTCCACTACCTGGAGCGTGGTACTCGTTAAAAAGATGTTTTCGGGTGGTCTTTTCCTTTCGGCACGATCCGCCGGCATGATGGTCAGACCCCCCTATCTCGACTGCCGTGGTGGTCGTTTTCCTCTTCGGCGCACGATCCGCCGGCAAGATTGCCCGTTTCCCTAGCCGCCGTTATACCATTATCAAGAGATACCGTTTCTCGCTGAATTTCCGCCATCTCACGTAATATAGAATCAGTTCTGTTAAGTCGATTACAAAACTATCCTGTATTTGCTCTACAACTTGACGAAACTACTGACATTTCTAAACTGTCTCAATTAATTGTTTATGTGAGATACGTTTATGAAGAAGACATATCAGAAGATTTTTTATGTTGTAAAAAATTGGAAGGAAAAACAAATGGAGAAAATATTTGAAATTATTAATAGATATTTTGAAACAAATGACCTTACCAGATAATGAATTAGGTTGGATACGTGATCCATTTTCGTTTGATATTTTTAAATCCAATATATCTTTAGATGAAAAAGAACAGATAATTGATGTTTCAAGCGACGAAACACTGCGCATTCAATTTAAGTCTCTGTCTTGCCAAAAATTTTGTTTATAGATTGGAAACGGATATGCCGATTTGAAGAAAAAGGCAATTAATATTTTGATTCAGTTTGCATCGACCTACTTATGTAAAACTGGCTTTTCAAAATTAGTTGCCATAAAAACAAAATATCGATCTCGATTGGATCCAGAGCATGACTTACGGCTTGCGATTTCCAATACAGATCCGAACATAGAAGCAATTATGAGCTCTTTGCAAGCGCATACCTCACATTGAATTGTTATGTTGTAAGTTTTTTGAAGTATTTTCCATTAAAAAAAATATATATATACCCATATGCATAAATGAAACCATTGCTTCATAAAATTATGTGTTTTATTCAGTCCTCTAATAAGGCACAAACATAAGCGCAAATTCCCAAAAGAATTCAACTTTAACTAAGTTGATGATTAAAAAAACGTCAATTGTCTATCCAGGGGTCGCGACAAAATAGTACACAAAATTCGGGGCCGGAAATGAAAATAGTTTGCGCACCACTGGTGTAGAGGATGGTAGGCCGCGTCGATCAGATAGGCCACTAATCCACTAACCCCTTTGACCTTTATACCGCGTGGTGGGGGATGTAAGTCACTTTTCGGGCATACGCTGGCTGGTTTAACCGCTGTTACTTCAGTTCTAATCGACGGGTCGTGGCGAGTGCGTGCGTAAATTGAAGAGAACGACAAGTTCTACAATTCCATTTGACTAGTTGACAGTTTAAACCATTTGTGTGAAACTTGTGTTCAGTGGAAAGTTACAATTTGTCAAAGATTTCACTATGAAGCCAAAATATCACACTAAAGTTCAATTGCGGCATAGGAAAGGTAAGCAGGTTGAAAGAGTAGTTCAAGACGAAGAAAATGGTACTAATAAGTCTAAACCTATGACAAGCGCGGAGAGATCTAGAACTTACTCAAGACTCAAGGAGGAGGCGCTCCTTCGCTGCGACGTCGTTGGATCATATAACGAGCTGCCGCTGGCTGAGCCTATGAACGTTAATAATGACGACTTGCTTGCGGTTAACCCAGTTACCAGTTAAAACGACAATCCAGCAGTTCGGAATAAAGCCATGCAGAACCACTGGAACCTGGCATCAAAATAGTTTGAGGAAAATATGTTTGAAGACGTTTGTGGTTTGAGAAGTATTCACGTACCAAACCTTACGGAAGAGTGTGGACTGTGTCTGCCTGCTTTTTTCGAAAAAAGAACGACTTGCAAACACGACAAACTGCGCCTTCTTGCATCTTTAAGCAACATTTGGGGACATACATTCTCTTTGAAAGAAAAATATTTATTTTGGTGCATTCCTACCAAGTATCAAAGTTTGAACTGGAAATTTTGATTCACCTTGTATATTTATAAAAGTAAATATTATTTTTAAAATGCTTGTATGAAATGGTAAACATGTGTCTAATATCACACAATTCTTTCTGTTATATCTTTAGCTTCTATTATATAATTACTCTTCGTAAAGTTATAAATATTCTCTGCGTATCGCTGAATGTCACTAAAAAAACGAACCATAAAAGATGTATCATTTTAAAAATAAGCAAAGTGTTTGACGGTTCATAATTTTCTCATATAATGTAAACTAAAGCTCGTTCATCTTCCAGGGTAAAAGGCATCGATGGACTTCGTGTAGTGGATGCATCCATCATGCCGATTATTCCATCAGGAAATACATACGTCCCAACCATCATGGTGGCTGAAAAAGCCTCAGACATCATCAAGCAAACTATCAAGTGTCATCCCTCCTCTCCACCAAAATACAATCCTTACAATGAACAAGGAGGAATCGAAGACATTAGGTCGTGCCACGAACAGCCCGGTTTCAATCATGAATCTGAAAAGATTTAAACAATCTCTGGTTAGGAAACCAAAGATGATTTTGGAAAGTTTTCAATGCCTATAAACCACCTTACGGAGTAACAAAGACTGAAGATTTCAACACAAGACCTGGGATTTGCTCAGAATGTTTTTCAAAAAACTTAGCTTTCACTTCAGACAGAAACATCAGAACAATATTAAACAAGCGCCGATCTGTGAGACCTCCCACAAAACAATACGAATAACATTATAACAAATATAGATTGTAAGGCAGCCACATGTAGTATTATTGTTAGACTCGCATGGGATCTGTATGAGAAGTTTATGTTTCTAAATTTTACCAGGCATCGATTTGATTCGTATAGAAATCACATTGATATAATTTCAAGTAATATGTAGACTATTGACAAAATTTTCAGCTGTCCCATATCGAAAGCAAAATCTTATTTTAGGCATATTCAATTTTATTTTATTCCTTGGTTTTTAAAATAATTTTTTTTAATTTATATCTTACGTGTCTAGTACATTTATTTGTTGAATTTATGAATGGAATATTTAATTATAACATATTTCAATCTATCGTAAGTAATTTCTAATTCATATTTATCAATAGTAAATTATGCTCATCTTGAATATTTCAAAGTTTCCTGAATTCTCTTGACTTATATGTATAGCACATACAAAGGTCTCTTGTGTAAATATTCATTAGGAAAAATTGCTTTCTTTTTTTGTCAAAATGAATATTTTGTCTCGCGAAGTTCCAGTCACACATGGAACAATCACATACAAATTTAGACAAAAAAATTGCACTGTGTAGGTGCTGAGCTCGGGGATTTTTCAATAACTCTCCATCTCGAGCGGTGAGCAACTTACAAAATTGTGGGTGTCGATGGATTAAATATATATATATATATATATATATATATATATATATATGTTATAATTGTATAATAAAAACGTTTAAAAATTTAAACTGCCTTCCTTTCAAGTAAACTTTTCCTGATATTTTGGGTATATCCTTTAAATTTTTGTTACAGAATCGAAATAATATTAAATATTAACACATGGAACATCTGAATGAGGTAAAAAATATTGGTATGCTTCTTCGAGTAATAAAGAAAATTTACGGGGAACTGTTTTGCTTGAATGGATTTTTTAACAGAATCTTAAAATACGAAAGCTTGATAAAACTATGAAATTGAAAAATTATAGACAATTTTTTAAATATATTTTGCCTGTCGCGAGTGGAACAAAACTGCGTCACACATGGGTAGGTAAGTAGATGTTTTAATTAACGTCGCACTGGGAGTAACACAACGGGCTATTGACGACGGTCAGGGATCAAACGCGAAGGGAAAGATCCGAGGACGACACCACGTAATTTTGAACCACGGTCAAATAACGAGAATGACACATGGGACTTGTCTGTATTGCAACATTAAAGAGGTGCATGTTTTAACTTTAACACCTAATTAAATTAAGTTTAAGTTAACTGCACCATTAAAATTTATTTAAAGTAATATTTGGAATAAAAATGTAGGTGGCGATTGTGTTTCCGGGACGATAAGCATTTCCTGAACTTATTCTGAAAGTGAAGTCAGTTGACTTGTTTTAAATACGCCTTAGAACGCAAATAAAAATTTCAAAGAATTACTTCCGAATTGATATATTATAGTTGATTGCTCACCATCAATTAGATTAAACGCCGAATGTTTTCAAAATGGTGATAAATTATTTTTTAAGCTAATACCAATAAGTGCCATACGCGCGCGAGAGAGCATTTGGACATCAGAAGTAAAATCTCACCAAATCGACTGTTTTTTTCTGAAAATCCATCGCATAATGATACAGATACTATGATAAAAATATTAATAAGTATTTGATTTAATATATCTGGTAAGGACAGTGATATGTTAAATTTTTTTAGTTTCATTTTGAATTATTAATTGAGATTTAGTTTGTGTTCTGAGATTGAGTTATTGTATTACCAAGTTGTTTAGAGTATTACTGAGACTGATATTCAACTTTGTTTTGAGAGATTTATTAGTTGAGTTACTGAGTTTACTATTTTTTGAATATTTAGAGTTTTAAATAAATTCGTATTTATCTTTTATTGCTTTTTAATGAGCAAGTTCAAAGTCAGTGAAGGATGTTTTACGATCAATCATCGCTTTGCAAAAAAATATCTGCTCCTGTTTTGACAGATAACATTTATGAGGAATGGACGATATGACGACAATCGGAATAAAAAAATATAAATTCTCTCCCGCACCCCGTGTATGTTCATTACACAAGTGGCGGTTCTGTTTCTGGCCCCTACGTATTTCCTGTACGTAATCTGAATTTGACGTCAGTTGACTTGTTTTCCAAACACAACTTCAGTACGTCACCAAAAAATTTCAAAGAATGAATTCCGAAGTTTATTGTTCAACACCAATTAGACGAAACGCCAATCTTTGCCAACACGCCGGTAAGCTACATTTTAAGATAATCCAAATCTGTGTCATACGAGAACATACACGGAAAATTCCTCTCATAATGTAAACTTTATTTTTTAATTTGTCAAGTTCCTCATTTACTAAGTGGGTAAATCCATTAAAATCCAGGCAAGGATGTTCACCTCACCATCTTCGAATCGAAAGATATTTGTAAACAGGTATATTTTGGGCCACATTGAATCAACACATTTTTTTTAATCTCGAAAAAAATTTTCTTTGAGAACTTTCACAGAAATTTTCTTGAGAAAATTTCTGTGAAAGTAACGTCACAAATTAAAATTGCTTTTTTTAGTGTACGTCTCCAACTTACACTGGTGTTCAAAATTAAGAGAATTTTCACTTTGGGGCGATTATCTCCCAAATTACTGGAAATATTTTAATGAAATTAGTTATGTGCATAGGTTGAAATAATACAAAAAATAACCATACAACAATTATGGTACATTATCATGCGTAAGACTCATCAGCGCAGGAAGATCTAAAACAGAGGTTACAATATCGACACGAAAAATGGGCTAAAGGGGGTATGGTCCCCTCTTACAATTATACAGCATTCAACGTGAATTCATACTGGAAATGAGACAGTTTATGAGTCCCTGTGCCAGTCGGTCCCACTTCTCCAGCAATGCTGTTTTTAGGTGATGGATGGTTCTGGGAGGGGTAGGAGAGTTGCAATTGCCCTTCCAAGAGCGTCCCAGATATGCTCTATAGGGTTTAGATCTAGAGATCTGGCTGGCCAATCCATCCGGCGAATATCCTCACTTTCCAGATATTCGTCGACCAAATGAGTCCTTTTACGAGTGTTGTCGTTCATAAAAATGAAATTAGGGTCAACTGCACCCCTGAAAAGGCAAACATAGGGCTCCACGATCTCATCCCTATACCCCTTACAGTAGTCACAGAGCCTCTGTCAAAGACATTGAGGTCTGGGCGCCCATCCAACATGATGCCTGCCCAGACCGTCAAACCTCCGCTGCCGTAGTGGTATCTTTCTCGGATATACGAGGACATATAGTGGGTCCCTGGTTCTTTCCAGATGAACGTACGTCGAGATTCAGTGGTTAGGCTGAACCAGGACTCATCAGTGAATAGAACGGTCCCCCACTGATCCCTGGTTCAAAGTCGATGTCCTCTGCCTCATGCTAAACGTGCTCTCCTGTGCGCAGAAGTGAGCGGGACTCAAACAGCCGGTCATCTTGCAAACAGACCTCTCATGTAACCTTCTGGAAACAGTAACCCTTAAATTCGGCTTCCTATGGCCGCCTGAAGGTTACGAGAAAGCTGAGAATCTGTTGCACTCCTGTTGCGCCTCGGTCCATTGGCCATCGTGGCTCTTAGACGACCTTGTCCAGGCTTTCTCTCTACGGATCCGGTATCCTTAAACTGTTTCCATAGTCGGACACGACGCTGGACGTTACATTCAAGTTTCTAGCACTTGGACTGCCCTGCTTCCAGTCTCCCTACGATTTTTCACTTCATTTATCTTCCAAACGTTGGTGGTTACTCATTTTAACTGTTTGCTTTTGAATTTCACCGAATGTTGCAAAAAAAAACACCACGACATTCGCCAAGGTGTGCGAGCGAACGAAGCTCGGAAATTGTCACGTGCGCATAAAAGCCTGTTCCTCTAAATGCACCACCCACACAAACGTTTACGCTTACGTATTCGACACTAAAGATTTGCATCTTTGTTTGGAAGCATTATTTTTACCTTTCATTCAGTACTATTCGGGAAATTCGACAAGATATGCAAATTCTCTTAATTTTGAACACCAATGTAAAAATCGCATATCTCCTAAAATATTTAAAATAATGCAATTTTGTTTTCTCAAAAAATTGCAAAATTTTAGAGTAAATATTGATGCTCATTTGATTAGTGAAACTTTTAATGCAAAGCCCTTAAGCAATATGCAACTCACATATTTACCCCGGTAAATATTTGATAATTGAGTTGGGCTGAGAAGGGGTAGAGATTTCTTTTTTAAGACTATTAACTGTAGAATTATAAAACTATCAAAAACTGACACACTATATTGATATATGTATAGAAATAATGAATCATGAATCAATATCGCATCGCAAAAGGTGCTTGAGCTATATTTGTCTTTTATGAGAGGGATTTTCAGTATGAATAAACAAACCAAACGGTCTTGAAGATTTTATCTCTGCTGTCCAATGCTATCACGTTGCAAACCTGGATAACCTTAAAATGTAGTTGTGAGCGCGTGCAAGCGATCCGTGAATTTAAATTTTATCACGCGCGTGTTACTGCTATAGAGCATTCGCAGATGACGTCATGATCAGTTATTTTTCTTAACTGTTAACTGCTGTAGGACAAACAAATTGGTATGCATTGGGAAGTTTTATGTAGTGGGAAGTTTTGAAAACTAAATAATGTCCAATACACCATAAATTGATCTTTGGAAAATCTTCAGGATTCGAAGAGGCGTTTGGATTGTCCAAATCATACGGATCCATTCCGTTAATGATAGATATTTTTTGATCGTAGCGATTTCGCACTGAAACATCCATGCTTACTAATGGAACAGAAGCCATTGCTTGTCCTACAGCAACGGTTGCTAGGGGCGTCATTCCGGCGTTGCTATGGTCAGACCACGTGGTTGCGAGTGCTCTATTAGCATGTTTGAAGACGCTATTATGTTTGTAAGCACGTGCAAACTATATTATTAGTAAATGCATGTTTTAATTATGCATGCGCAAAAGATAATAACATTAATACACTTTTAATTATGAAAGCGCAAACTGTAACTATGATATGGAATGTGAAAAATATTTATTTGGATGAATTCAAGGCGGAGTGAAAAAGAGAGTTGTGTGTGTGATTGTTATCCTTTGTAATGTTGCAACGTCTTTAACTTCTTCAATAATTGTTAATTTTTTTAATAAACATTCATCTTCATGTATGGAACAAAAAGCATATCTACAATTATTTAATGCAATAGAACTGATATTATGATCATCCAAAAAGTTAAGTTTCCATCTCCAATTAAATTAGATTTGGATCACCACGCAAGTAGGTAGGTAGGTAATTAAAGTCGCACTAGAGTGGTACAACGGACTATTGGCGCCAGTCCGGGATCAATCCCTAAGGGAAAGATCAAGGATTGGATTACCATGCAACGTCCCGACAGTAGTTTACCTTGGCTTTTGTAGTTTGGCTTTTAACAAAATTGGTGTTGATTAATCAACTATCGTATATCAATTCGGAATTTTTTTCTCCGGAATGAAGGTGATAGGATCAATTTTACAAAAAAATCAATAAAATCTTGAAAACTATGCTACCTTTGTGCTGAACTTGTTAAAACAGTCTAAAATATTTTCAACATTCCTAACATACAATCACAACTTAATTTGTATCTAACTTCCACATAAAAATAACTTTTTATAGACATAAAAGCAAAATTAGTCATCAAATGTTAAATTTTAATTAATAATATCAATTTTTTCTACCGTCTCTCAATATCACACAATTTTTATCGTTGACATATATTTCATATATATCCACATCCCCTCAAAATTTACAAGGTAATGGTTTTTATCAACTCTGATCACTAAAATGTGATTCACTGCTTATAAAAAAAATGAAAGAACAGCTGCGAACGTAGATACATGCGCTATAACTTGATTCCTTATTCCCTTTGTAATCGTGGCTTTGAGCATGGATGTTCCTATAGTTCATAATCTATTTTAATACGCAACTTTCGGAACAATAACATCTCGTATAGCAACCATAGAGCGACAAAAGCAACTATCAGATATGAGACAAACTCGTACAGATTTCAGTTCATGCATTCAGGCGCTTTTATTCTTTATTACTCAAAAAACTTTTTTTAACTTCAACTATCTACTTTGAGTAAGCATGTCCCAAACTTTTGGGTTTATCTGTCATTTTTTCTCTGGTCGCATTCAGGATGCTCCATACGTGACCACTTTAAATTAGCTCTTTTTGTGCAGAAAAATTTACAGATATACCAGGAAATTTGGAACAGGCTTACTTGAAAGGAACGTAGTTTAGATTTTAAAAGTTTTCTAGTAATAAAAAATAATACAACTTATGACTTAAGCCTATTATTATGATATTTTGATGACTTGATTCTGTGTGAAATTATCCCATACGAAATTACAATATCTCGTATGGGAGTGCCCATAATAACGATGCACAAACGCAGCTTTATATTGTAAAAACGATTTTCTAATACTAAATGGCTTTGTGAACGCGAATAATTCGCTTTTGGACGTTGTCTGGTATACGTATTTTGTGCTTTCATTCTTCAAGCAAGTGACGTGGCCTAGTGGTCAATCTTTCGAGGATCAAACATCATGAATGCTATGCTATTTGTCAGAGGTAATAGGAACAATTACAATGACTGGGCAGCCCAAGGAGCTAAAGGCTGGAGTTGCAAAGACGTTGTGGGAGGGGTGGGAGAGCTAATAAATTCAAGAGTCCATATCCTCTTTCAAAAGTCAGGTTGCAAATTTTCATGTCAAGATTTATGAATCCAGTTTCAATAAATTCACTGAGAATAAAACTTAACAAAAATTTAATAAGGTGACATTTAAAATTACAATACAATTCCGCTTCATTATGCGGCCAAGATATAAGCGCGTCATTACGCTTCCATTGTTACAGTTCAACTGATTGGCGTAGGAGCGCCATCTACCGTCATTACGGAACACTCCGCCACGATGAACCTTGGTTCATTATAAAATAATATATAGATAATATCAAATATTCAAATTTAAGCTTTAAACAAAATGTAAAAATGTTCAGCAAAATACAAGTTATAAAAGTAAACTGTTGACAACAAAAAATACTACAAAATTGCATTCAAATATTATCAATACTAAATTTAAAACATGAGAAATAACATGCACAATATACTTACAAATCTTCAGAATTAAGGGAAAAAATATATACCTGCTTAAAAATTCACAAATCTGAAGAATTAGCAAATTTACACTTTAAATCTGGAAAACACAATACTTGACATGTTAATACAAAGTAAAATTTTAAAGAAAACAAGAAATAATAATTAATGTTTCTAAAAGTCTATTTAGATAAGGGCAAGAGTGAAAGTTTATGGATAGGACGTTTCAGTTCTCCAAATAAAGTTTTTAATTTCACCACACGCACTTTTTCATCTGCACCCAGAGACGTAACTAGAGGGGGCCAGACGGGGCATCTGCACCGGGCGCCGGATTGGGGAGGGGGCGCTAATTGGCCTAGTATTTTTTTACTAAGGATATTTACGTATGATAAAAAAATTAAGAGGAAAAACTTAGTAGACTACAAAAATCAAAAACTATAAAAAGGAGCTAAATGCAGAATGTGTGAAGAAATAGCAGGAAAGCTTTACCTAGATCCCCTTTTTAAAGAACTACGGAGGAGGAAGAAGCGGATGTTTGATGAGAAGGGCGAAGTTCAAAGCTATGAATTCTCAGAAGAAAAAAAGTTCAGGTTATTGATAATAGATCGGGTTCTGAATGAACTGAGGCAAAGGTTTCAAGTCATTCAAAACATGAATAGTTTATTTGGTTTCCTCAATGGAGCTCGGTTTGAAGCAATGAATGGAGAAGAATTGAAGGACCAGGCACTTGAGTTAGCTACCACATATAAAGAAGACTTAGACAAGGACTAGCTCGCGATAGAAGTGGAGAGTTTTAAGTATCATGCCTTGGATTTACGCCCTAATGAAAACGGCTACACCATCATGTCTTCTGATGTTAATATACAAGAACGGACTTGAAGACACGCCCACCAACATAACGACAGCGTTGAGAGTTTTCCTCACAATACCAGTCTCAGTCACCTCAAATGAAAGGAGTTTTAGCAAACTAAAGATCATAAAAAATTACCTCAGAAACTTAACAGGACAACAACGACTAACCAACCTGAACATCATATCAATAGAGCACAAGTTAGCTTCAAAGCTATCTTTTGAGGACATTGTAAAAATGTTTGCAGCCGAAAAAGTCCGTGAAGTTAAGTTTTAGTTCAAGCTTTCTGTGTTTAAATTAATTATTTTCACATTTTGTCAATAGATTAAGAGATTGTGAAAAATGTCTAAGTAAAATACTCAAGATAATAACTTGATAAAATCTGTTATTAATTCTTGTTCCACAGTTTTCCAAAATCCTTGAATGCTTTTCGGTCGACGTTAGTAGTATACGGGCCCGTATAGTAGGCGGAAGTGACGTCACACCACATGACCGGAAGTGGGCGTGTCCGAATGACGTCACACCACATGACCGGAAGTGGGCGGGGCCAAGTGACATCACACCACGTGACCGGAAGTGGGCGTGTCCGAATGACGTGACGTATTGTTTGTTTACATTTTGGACTTGGAATTTTTTTTTGTCATCGTGCAGGCGTTGAGTTGTTTCAAGATGGCGTCGTTTCGTTGCCATGGTGATGAATCACTCGCGTAGTGCCATCTGGTGGAGCAATTCGAAACCCTATTATTTTTAATTAAAAAGCAATTTCGTGGATTCGAACCGAGGACCATAGGATCCGAAGTCGAGTGCGCTATCCGTTAGGCTGTAAGAGAGTTAACTATGGGCGGTGAATTAATGTAGTGTTGGATTTTTTTTTCTCTTTTGGACTTGTTTTTTTTTCTTAGTATTAGGAATGGGTTATTTTTAGAAAATGGTTTGAATAATTGCATAGGGGTTTTAATAAATGCTTTTTCAAAATGACTTATGGCGCCATCTGGTGATTTTAAAAGTAATTAATCTAAGGAACGAATTGATTTCTTAATGTTTTTACTTTATTCATGACCGGTGACGTCAGTGTGTTTACGTTTGGGACTTGGATTTTTTTTCCTTCTGAGATTTCGATGTGACGTCACGATTATGTCCATCGAGCAAGTCTGAACTTGAAAAAGTCTACTCACAATTCTTTATGTTATGAGTATGGTAAATTGTTTACAGATCGTGAAGACTGGGCATACTTCCGTCGATTGGAAAACGAATTAACGTATTAAAAAAAGACGAAATTTAGAAATTTTAGGTCAAAAATATACTGTGCCTTGTCAACTTGTAGCATACGAAGACGAAGGAATAAGCTATACTTTTAGTGGGTCTTCTATTGCAGCCAAGCCTTGATCTCCTTAAGTATTGGAAATAAAGGGAGAAATGGAGCGAATAATTGGTGCAAGATTTAATTTTGAGTTGGTGAACCGTTATAAAGATGGTAAGGACTGCATAGTTGCCCATAAAAACAACGAGAAGGACTTGGAACTTTATGCACCCATAGCGTCTGTTTCATTTGGGCAGAAAAGACAATTTGTGTTTTCTAACTACAATTGTTTAAAAATTGTTCTGGAAAATGGAAGTTTGCTTGGAATGAAGTATCCAACAAACCAATTTTGGTTTCACAAGTTTCGTAAAATTCTAGCGTAAATAAGCAATAATCCACTTATGTGCCCCCGAACTGGAACACATATACTGTATTTTGGATTGTTTGTTTTTTATTACATAGTTTTATAAATTGTCTTAAAATGCAAGATCTGAAATGAAATTTTTCTATGCTATAAAGATTTATGTTTTTTTTTAAGTTAGATGTTTTTACTCAAAAATTAATTATACATTAGATGCTATAAGACCTATTTTTTAACAGAAATTTTGTTTTAATTAATATACACTTAAGTAAGAGTAAAATTTTTGAAACTTTATAAGACCCATACTATGAATACGTTTTCTTGTACATTTGAAGAAGTTTTAGTATAAAAACCATTTATCCTATAAATCTAAATTAAATGTTATTTTTTAAATTCTCTTTCCTTGCATATTATTTTTTTACTTTGAATAAATCTTCATAAATTTTAGTGATTTAATTTATATTATATAGATTTACAAACCTGTTTTTGGATGAAATATAAGGATTTTATATTTTAAAAGTTAATGTTTTTACTCAAAAATTAATTATATATTAAATACTATTACACATATTTTTAATGTTGAAGATTTTAGAAAACATTTTACAATTGAAACATATGCATTACATATTATGACAAACACTTAAATGGAGATCCATAAGGGAATATTGGAAATCTTTTTAATGCTTACACCTTTCTATTTTAAATAAACTTTTGCTTGTCTTACCACATACACTGTATTTTGGATTATTTGATTTTTATTACCCATGGTCTTATAAATTTTCTTTTAAAATACAAGATCTGAAATGAAATTTTCCTTGATTTTAAGATTTATGTTTTACTCAAAAATTAATTATACATTAGATGCTATAGCACATATTTTATTACAGAATTTTTTAATATTATACACTTAAGTGAGCGTAAAATTTTTGAAACTTTACAAGACCCATATTATGAACATGTTTCCTTACACATTTGAAGTAGTGAAAAATAGTATTAAAACCCTTTATCCTGTAAAATATAAATTAAATATTATTTTTAATTAATCTTTCCTTGCATATTATTGTTTACTTTAAATACATTTTCATTCATTTTAGTGATTTTATTTATATTATAAAGATTTACAAATTGTTTTTAACAAAATTTTCTTTGATATAAGGATTTTATATTTTAAAAGTTAGATGTTTTTTTACACAAAAATTAATTATATATCAAATACTATTGCACGTATTATAACATTGAAGATTTTTAGAAAACGTTTAACAATTGAAATATATACTTTAAATATTATTACAAACATTTAAATGCAATTTGCTTTTTATTTTTAATTTTACAATTGAGACATTTTTAAAAGTTTGGTTCTTAAAGTGTGTGTTTTATGCATAGTAAAAAAAATTATTATAAAAAACCTGTAAGAGTAAAAAGAATTTTATGCATTAATTTCAAACTTTACAAGACCCATACCATGTTTCCGTGCACATTTGAAGTAGTGAAATATAGAATTAAAAACCATTTGTCCTTGAAGTTCTAAATTAAAAGTTATTTTTCTTTAATGCTTTTTCAAACCACACATTTTACTAAATATGAACTTTTATTTATTTGAAAACCTTATGCACATCGTACAATTAAATTGCACAGCAAAATACCAATACTGTACGAAGCTATGAAGTATTTTACAAGATACTTTGGTACTGTTTTCTTAATTTTAAGTGTTCTACATTGCTATGTTAAATGGATAGTAAGTGGTTTTTCTGTTTTTGAAAATAATGTGTGCACATCTGTGCTGCTAAGCAAATTAACTTTTGCCCTTTTCTTGATATTTAATGCATAATCTAAATATTTACTGACACCGCTGATAGTTTTACCCATGAGTAAAATTAAATAATAACTGAAAATTTTAAGTATTAATGTGAATTTTAAAATGAACAAATATTATTAAAATAATGGATTAAATCTGAATTTTATGTATTCTTAAAACAATCTCTGCAAAAACCAGCACAGACAATTCTTAAACAGATTGAAGGAAGCCACATGGAAACAAAGTTAATGGAAGCACTTTTTATAGAAAAAAACATAGTTCATATATTTTACACAAGTAATACATTGTAGTGTAAAAAATAACTTTAGTTTTTTACATACTTGCACAGACGCATATTTCCGACAAGCCAATTATTCGATGCCGCCACCTAAACTTTTGGGCAATGCAAATTATTTTTGTGATGACCACATGATAGTTTTTGGAAATCAAGTTGATATTCGGAAGTAATACATCTAAGCGTTTCTTTTCCATATGACCACCTTTGTAAGCAACTAGGTACTGAGTGGCCCTCTTGGTCTGATCGTACAATTCTAAAAGCTTAGAGTCTAAACTTTCTAAGGGAGCACAATTTGCTATGTCATGAGACAGAAATGAAGAGTACATACGTAATTTTTAACATATCACACAGTTGTACGATCTTTGGCACTAAGTTTATGCTCAGACGATAAGTTAAAACGAATACTTGAAGCTACTTGCGATTTTTTTTTTACAGCGATGTATGCATATTTACGTACTAAGAAACTTTCTTGAGTCTGAAATCCATCAAAATCCACAATTTCACAAATATTAAGCATTGCTATTGAAAAGCGTTAGCTGTTCTTGGAAAAATAATTGTAAACTGGAGGCCACGAAGAACTGGACTATATAACACCATACACTTACTAATCATACTAATCAGTAAAGTTAAAATTTATCTTTTGCGTTCCATAGTTACTCACAAAAGATAAGACTAAGTGAAGAATGTACATACTCAGAAAACATGGTGTTTGTGATAATGCGCGAAATAAAATTTTGTGTTATAATACAAGAAGATTTTAACGAAAGGATATACTTAAATGTGCGTTTGATTTTTTTTTACTCTACCACGTTTATGCGCCTAATGCAATTCAATTCTACGACTAAACTTGAGCAAGAAAAAAATATAACCAAATATAATTTATAAGAGAAACGCATTTTGACTTTCTTTAAAACGAGAACTTTAAAGTATACTGAATTCTCTTGATTCTGCAGTTTTATGTTTTTTCTAAAATTACATCAACGAATTGAATTATTTATTTGTGGGCACACACAAGTCTTTGCCCTTGTTGAAAGGAAACTAGTATCTTTGACAAGTATCATATTTTTAAAAATTGATTAAGAGAAGAACCTTTTTTCATGGAATTTAATTCAATCTGCACCATAATTTTACACTTAAGAGTAATAGAGCATAATATAGTTTTAAGGAAAATGAATAACCATTATGCAAATTTGAAGCCCAAAAGTTCCAAACATGTCTATGCGCCTATCTACGTTTAGAGATTGGCCAACGCACAGACGTTGACCTTAGAGACCTAGCCGAAAACGGATTGTATTATACTGGTGTCTTGGACGTGATCAGGTGCTATTGGTGTGGCGAAGGGGCTTGAAAATTGGTAAAAAGAAGATGTAGTGAGACACAAACACAAAGTTTTATCCAAAATGTTTGGTAGCCCATAGATGAAATTGTACAGGTGCTGGATGAAATCAACAACAATAATACCAATGATTTTATAAAAAACCCGATGTATAGCTTTACCCCTTATACAACGACAAGGACGAACGACTTTGAAAAATTTGCAAGGAATCGGAAAATGAATGCTACTTTACAGCCTTGCGGTCATTTGGTGACATGCATGAGATGTACGAAGAGTCTTTCAACGTGTCCTATGTGCCGAAAAGCATTTAGTAACTCCTGTTTAAGGCACTCTTTAAATTTCTTTAGTAAATAGGTTTAACATGTAATGAACAAACGACTAATAATTAAAATAGTCAATATATTTATAAGGGTGTATAAGTCTTTCCTACACGACTTTTTCCTTAATAAAGAGTCTTAGGGTTTTAGAATCTCAAACTTCCTTACTAATCTTTTTATTGAAGCACTTGTGCCAATTTAATAACTTGCAACTCAATACCACCCTTTTACAATTGGATTTTCTTCCTCACCATGTTCAGTATATCACTTGAAATTGCATCTACTGCATGTACTAATAAATAGACAGTTTAGTAACAAATGTACGTTTTAAAATTTTGTGCAAAATATTGGTTCGGCACATAGGACACGTTGAAAGACTCTTCGTACATCTCATGCATGTCACCAAATGACCGCAAGGCTGTAAAGTAGCATTCATTTTCCGATTCCTTGCAAATTTTTCAAAGTCGTTCGTCCTTGTCGTTGTATAAGGGGTAAAGCTATACATCGGGTTTTTTATAAAATCATTGGTATTATTGTTGTTGATTTCATCCAGCACCTGTACAATTTCATCTATGGGCTACCAAACATTTTGGATAAAACTTTGTGTTTGTGTCTCACTACATCTTCTTTTTACCAATTTTCAAGCCCCTTCGCCACACCAATAGCACCTGATCACGTCCAAGACACCAGTATAATACAATCCGTTTTCGGCTAGGTCTCTAAGGTCAACGTCTGTGCGTTGGCCAATCTCTAAACGTAGATAGGCGCATAGACATGTTTGGAACTTTTGGGCTTCAAATTTGCATAATGGTTATTCATTTTCCTTAAAACTATATTATGCTCTATTACTCTTAAGTATAAAATTATGGTGCAGATTGAATTAAATTCCATGAAAAAAGGTTCTTCTCTTAATCAATTTTTAAAAATCTGATACTTGTCAAAGATACTAGTTTCCTTTCAACAAGGGCAAAGACTTGTGTGTGCCCACAAATAAATAATTCAATTCGTTGATGTAATTTTAGAAAAAACATAAAACTGCAGAATCAAGAGAATTCAGTATACTTTAAAGTTCTCGTTTTAAAGAAAGTCAAAATGCGTTTCTCTTATAAATTATATTTGGTTATATTTTTTTCTTGCTCAAGTTTAGTCGTAGAATTGAATTGCATTAGGCGCATAAACGTGGTAGAGTAAAAAAAAATCAAACGCACATTTAAGTATATCCTTTCGTTAAAATCTTCTTGTATTATAACACAAAATTTTATTTCGCGCATTATCACAAACACCATGTTTTCTGAGTATGTACATTCTTCACTTAGTCTTATCTTTTGTGAGTAACTATGGAACGCAAAAGATAAATTTTAACTTTACTGATTAGTATGATTAGTAAGTGTATGGTGTTATATAGTCCAGTTCTTCGTGGCCTCCAGTTTACAATTATTTTTCCAAGAACAGCTAACGCTTTTCAATAGCAATGCTTAATATTTGTGAAATTGTGGATTTTGATGGATTTCAGACTCAAGAAAGTTTCTTAGTACGTAAATATGCATACATCGCTGTAAAAAAAAAATCGCAAGTAGCTTCAAGTATTCGTTTTAACTTATCGTCTGAGCATAAACTTAGTGCCAAAGATCGTACAACTGTGTGATATGTTAAAAATTACGTATGTACTCTTCATTTCTGTCTCATGACATAGCAAATTGTGCTCCCTTAGAAAGTTTAGACTCTAAGCTTTTAGAATTGTACGATCAGACCAAGAGGGCCACTCAGTACCTAGTTGCTTACAAAGGTGGTCATATGGAAAAGAAACGCTTAGATGTATTACTTCCGAATATCAACTTGATTTCCAAAAACTATCATGTGGTCATCACAAAAATAATTTGCATTGCCCAAAAGTTTAGGTGGCGGCATCGAATAATTGGCTTGTCGGAAATATGCGTCTGTGCAAGTATGTAAAAAACTAAAGTTATTTTTTACACTACAATGTATTACTTGTGTAAAATATATGAACTATGTTTTTTTCTATAAAAAGTGCTTCCATTAACTTTGTTTCCATGTGGCTTCCTTCAATCTGTTTAAGAATTGTCTGTGCTGGTTTTTGCAGAGATTGTTTTAAGAATACATAAAATTCAGATTTATTCCATTATTTTAATAATATTTGTTCATTTTAAAATTCACATTAATACTTAAAATTTTCAGTTATTATTTAATTTTACTCATGGGTAAAACTATCAGCGGTGTCAGTAAATATTTAGATTATGCATTAAATATCAAGAAAAGGGCAAAAGTTAATTTGCTTAGCAGCACAGATGTGCACACATTATTTTCAAAAACAGAAAAATCACTTACTATCCATTTAACATAGCAATGTAGAACACTTAAAATTAAGAAAACAGTACCAAAGTATCTTGTAAAATACTTCATAGCTTCGTACAGTATTGGTATTTTGCTGTGCAATTTAATTGTACGATGTGCATAAGGTTTTCAAATAAATAAAAGTTCATATTTAGTAAAATGTGTGGTTTGAAAAAGCATTAAAGAAAAATAACTTTTAATTTAGAACTTCAAGGACAAATGGTTTTTAATTCTATATTTCACTACTTCAAATGTGCACGGAAACATGGTATGGGTCTTGTAAAGTTTGAAATTAATGCATAAAATTCTTTTTACTCTTACAGGTTTTTTATAATAATTTTTTTTACTATGCATAAAACACACACTTTAAGAACCAAACTTTTAAAAATGTCTCAATTGTAAAATTAAAAATAAAAAGCAAATTGCATTTAAATGTTTGTAATAATATTTAAAGTATATATTTCAATTGTTAAACGTTTTCTAAAAATCTTCAATGTTATAATACGTGCAATAGTATTTGATATATAATTAATTTTTGTGTAAAAAACATCTAACTTTTAAAATATAAAATCCTTATATCAAAGAAAATTTTGTTAAAAACAATTTGTAAATCTTTATAATATAAATAAAATCACTAAAATGAATGAAAATGTATTTAAAGTAAACAATAATATGCAAGGAAAGATTAATTAAAAATAATATTTAATTTATATTTTACAGGATAAAGGGTTTTAATACTATTTTTCACTACTTCAAATGTGTAAGGAAACATGTTCATAATATGGGTCTTGTAAAGTTTCAAAAATTTTACGCTCACTTAAGTGTATAATATTAAAAAATTCTGTAATAAAATATGTGCTATAGCATCTAATGTATAATTAATTTTTGAGTAAAACATAAATCTTAAAATCAAGGAAAATTTCATTTCAGATCTTGTATTTTAAAAGAAAATTTATAAGACCATGGGTAATAAAAATCAAATAATCCAAAATACAGTGTATGTGGTAAGACAAGCAAAAGTTTATTTAAAATAGAAAGGTGTAAGCATTAAAAAGATTTCCAATATTCCCTTATGGATCTCCATTTAAGTGTTTGTCATAATATGTAATGCATATGTTTCAATTGTAAAATGTTTTCTAAAATCTTCAACATTAAAAATATGTGTAATAGTATTTAATATATAATTAATTTTTGAGTAAAAACATTAACTTTTAAAATATAAAATCCTTATATTTCATCCAAAAACAGGTTTGTAAATCTATATAATATAAATTAAATCACTAAAATTTATGAAGATTTATTCAAAGTAAAAAAATAATATGCAAGGAAAGAGAATTTAAAAAATAACATTTAATTTAGATTTATAGGATAAATGGTTTTTATACTAAAACTTCTTCAAATGTACAAGAAAACGTATTCATAGTATGGGTCTTATAAAGTTTCAAAAATTTTACTCTTACTTAAGTGTATATTAATTAAAACAAAATTTCTGTTAAAAAATAGGTCTTATAGCATCTAATGTATAATTAATTTTTGAGTAAAAACATCTAACTTAAAAAAAAACATAAATCTTTATAGCATAGAAAAATTTCATTTCAGATCTTGCATTTTAAGACAATTTATAAAACTATGTAATAAAAAACAAACAATCCAAAATACAGTATATGTGTTCCAGTTCGGGGGCACATAAGTGGATTATTGCTTATTTACGCTAGAATTTTACGAAACTTGTGAAACCAAAATTGGTTTGTTGGATACTTCATTCCAAGCAAACTTCCATTTTCCAGAACAATTTTTAAACAATTGTAGTTAGAAAACACAAATTGTCTTTTCTGCCCAAATGAAACAGACGCTATGGGTGCATAAAGTTCCAAGTCCTTCTCGTTGTTTTTATGGGCAACTATGCAGTCCTTACCATCTTTATAACGGTTCACCAACTCAAAATTAAATCTTGCACCAATTATTCGCTCCATTTCTCCCTTTATTTCCAATACTTAAGGAGATCAAGGCTTGGCTGCAATAGAAGACCCACTAAAAGTATAGCTTATTCCTTCGTCTTCGTATGCTACAAGTTGACAAGGCACAGTATATTTTTGACCTAAAATTTCTAAATTTCGTCTTTTTTTAATACGTTAATTCGTTTTCCAATCGACGGAAGTATGCCCAGTCTTCACGATCTGTAAACAATTTACCATACTCATAACATAAAGAATTGTGAGTAGACTTTTTCAAGTTCAGACTTGCTCGATGGACATAATCGTGACGTCACATCGAAATCTCAGAAGGAAAAAAAATCCAAGTCCCAAACGTAAACACACTGACGTCACCGGTCATGAATAAAGTAAAAACATTAAGAAATCAATTCGTTCCTTAGATTAATTACTTTTAAAATCACCAGATGGCGCCATAAGTCATTTTGAAAAAGCATTTATTAAAACCCCTATGCAATTATTCAAACCATTTTCTAAAAATAACCCATTCCTAATACTAAGAAAAAAAAACAAGTCCAAAAGAGAAAAAAAAATCCAACACTACATTAATTCACCGCCCATAGTTAACTCTCTTACAGCCTAACGGATAGCGCACTCGACTTCGGATCCTATGGTCCTCGGTTCGAATCCACGAAATTGCTTTTTAATTAAAAATAATAGGGTTTCGAATTGCTCCACCAGATGGCACTACGCGAGTGATTCATCACCATGGCAACGAAACGACGCCATCTTGAAACAACTCAACGCCTGCACGATGACAAAAAAAAATTCCAAGTCCAAAATGTAAACAAACAATACGTCACGTCATTCGGACACGCCCACTTCCGGTCACGTGGTGTGATGTCACTTGGCCCCGCCCACTTCCGGTCATGTGGTGTGACGTCATTCGGACACGCCCACTTCCGGTCACGTGGTATGACGTCACTTCCGTCTACTATACGGGCCCGTATACTACTGACGTTTCGATAATTCTCTTTTTAAGAGTCCAAAAGCACAAAAAAGGTGCTTTTGGACTTTTGTCTCACCCTTTCTCACAAAAGGGTGAGGCATCTGGAGATTTAGCGGGAATATCAGTAAAGGGTAGTTATTGACTTGATACCAATTTCTTCCATTTTGTCTACGAATTTAATAGTGGATTTAGATGTGTGGCTGCTTGCTTTATCCTGATGCAGTTCTACTGATTGTTGGCACTTTGGGTAAAGATACAGTATTTCTTTTTTGAATGTTGGGGATAAAATAGGGTCTTGATAAATGTGGGAGTTGATTCCCCTCCTTTTTACTTTTAATTTCCCATCATATGCAATCGTAAATCTCTTAGAGAAAGTTCTCACGTTAAAGTTACAAAGTTGAACCACGTTTTAAGATTTTTCTCCTCTTTTGTAATAAATTGCTCTTTTTAATTGCAATCTTTTAAATATACCCACTCCTCGTCTATTGCCACAACATTTTTCCACCTTTCTCCAGCTAAATGCTTCTCATACAGAATTCTGCAGCGAGTTCTGCGTATGTCGTGGAGATAGACGATGAACATTGTATTTTTGGCCTTTTTAAGATTCAAATCGCTGTTAATTATTTTATTTACAGTTGAAACTGAACTTTTAATAACTTTGTGATAGTCCTTTGACTTGGCGGATTCTCTTTTTAAAATTAAAGATCTTACCTTACAAATATTCTCAGAAATTCTTTTCTTTTTTGGATACGTATTTGGAAGTATTTTTCCATTTTTACGCGTTTATTCCTTTCTTAATAATATTACCTATCGTACCTTTAGATATAGAAAAAACATGACTTTTACAGCGTTTTTGAATAATTGAATAAGCATAATTATCTTCGGAAAGAGCGGAAACAGCCTTCCATCCATTGCTTATTTAAAAGCGCCTTTTTGAAAGTAAACAAAACTCTTAGTTAGCAGACAATAAGTTATACTTTAACTATTCAACTGCTGCGAAAATAAAATTCTTTCGTAGCATACAATTTGTTTACAGCTCATCAAAATCATTCAAAAAATGTCCGAACAGCCTCTGTATTTATCATAATTAAATATCCTATTCTAAAGCAATAGTCTGTTGATTTTGATGCAGCCCACACATATCCCGATATCATTTGATAAAACCTTTTCATTTCATTTGCAGCGATTATAAGTATGAAAGAATATACCAAACATGCTACTCTTAGATTATTTGTCAATGAAATATCTTAGAATTAATTAGGTATTTTATCTTGTGCTAAAAATGAAATTGCTGCAAATTAATCTATTTACCTTTGATATCAAGCATTTACCGTCTGTTTAATAAAAAATTTTGGAGTAGTGGAATTAATGTGTGGTGGCGATATCAGGTGTTGTCGGGGTGGGTTTTTGTTTGGTTGGTCGGTGGGGGGAAGGGGGCTCCAAGGCGAATTCTTGCCCCGGTCGGAAGCTAGCCTAGTTACATCTCTGTCTCCACCAGGGTTACAGTTCCACTATTCGCCCAAGTCGCCACTTTAGTGGAGGCAAATTGTCGTCTTTAATTAAGACTAAGTCATTGATGTTCAAATTGGGCTTATCCTTCAACCATTTAGCACGTCCTTGCAGCTGTGAGAGATAGTCCGTGGACCAACGTTTCCAGAAGCTTTGGAAAGGCTGTTGGGTCAATTTCCATCTTTCTGTTGGGGTCAGTTTGTTTATGGTAAAATCAGGTTCAGGGATAGCAGTCAATGCAGTTCCAATTATGAAATGCCCAGGTGTTAAGGGACTTAGGTCATCAGGATCCGAAGAGATGGAAACTATCGGCCTGGAATTCAAACATGCTTCGATTTGTACAATTAGTGTGTGAAACTCTTCATGCGTTAGAACTTGTGTTCCAACAGTTCGCTTTAAGTGAACTTTCATTTGTTTTACACCAGCCTCCCAGAGGCCACCAAAGTGAGGTGCAGCTGGAGGGTTGAAAGTCCACTGCATATTTTCTTCAGTTAAATAGTTCTTAGTTTTTTCAGCAGAAGAAAGTGTGGCCATGATTCTTTTTAATTCTCGGTCAGCTCCAACAAAATTGGTACCTCTGTCTGAAAAAATTTCTTTTGGTTTCCCTCTACGTTCAGCGAATCTTTTCAGCGATGCTATGAATGCTTCTGTAGTGAGATCGCTGAATACTTCTAGATGAATGGCTTTGGTAGAGAAGCATACATAGAGACAAACATAGCATTTAAATGGTTTCACACCTCTTCCCTTTCGAGTCTTAATCAGGAAAGGTCCTGCAAAATCCAGTCCAATCAATTTTGGAAAATACTCTGTCTGGCACAACACGAGCAGTTGGGAGGTCTGCCATTATCTGAGTGGCAGTAGCTGTTCGATTTCTGAAACACTTCATACATTTCCAAATTACTTTTCTAACAACTTCTCGGCAGTTAATAATCCAAAACTTTTGTCGGAGAGTTGACATTGTTAACGTAGGACCACCATGGAGGTTCACTTCGTGAAAATGTTTGATTATCAAATCTGTAACATGGTGTTTCTTAGGAAGAATGATTTGATGCTTCTGGTCTTCTGAAAGGTTTGAATTTCTAAGCCTTCCACCAACTCTGAGGATTTCCTCTTTGTCAAGAAATGGATTCAATGCCAAGATTTTACTATTGAGAGTTAAATTCTTCCCAAATTTTCAAAAGCTTAATTTCTTCTCTAAATTCAAGTTGCTGTATAAATTTCAAAATCAAAATGGTTGCTTTTTCAAGTTCTTGAATAGTTAAAAATCCCTTAAGTTTTGAAGATGTTGGTTTAGCATTATTGTAGAATCTCAAACACCACGCAGTTACGCGTTTCAATTTGGTCCAGGAAGAAAACTTGAAGATCAATTCAAATTCGGACTCTTTGCTAGCAATAGAACATATAACAGCTCGACGCTGTTCTTGAAATACTTCTACCTTAGGAGTTATCAAAGGATCAAATTGAGATGCTGGTAGATTTCCTTCTTTCAACCACACTGGACCATGGAACCAAATTTCATTCTTTACGAGATCAGATGCCGTAGATCCACGTGAGACTATATCGACAGGATTTTCGGTTCCTTTACAGTATTTCCATTGCGTAGGTGAAACAAGATGTTGAATTTCACGTACACAATTTGCAACAAAAGGTTTCCAATTGCTAGCTGAACCTTTTATCCAGTGAAGTACGATATGAGAGTCACTAAAACAAAATATATTATCTTCACTGATACCAAATAATTTCTTCAAATATTTAACAATTCTTGCGGCAATAACAGCCCCCATGAGTTCTAAACGAGGCAAAGTTAATTTCTTAAGTGTGGACACTCGGCTCTTTGAAAGCACAAAAGACGTAGAGCATAAATCAGGATACCGAAAATACGCAACAGCTCTATATCCCTTGAGACTGGCATCACAAAACAAATAAAGTTCAAACCTAGCAAAATTTGCACATTCATCATTCAAAAAATTTCTTCTAGGAATACACAAATTCAATATAACTTCAATTTCAAAATACCATAATTTAAATTTTTCACTTAAATCTATGGGCAAAACTGTGTCCCAATCAATGCCCAGTTCCCATAACTCTTGCAACAAGAATTTTATTCTGATAACAAAAGGTGCAATGAATCCAACGGGATCATATATTTTAGCCACAGTCTGTAATATTTTCCGTTTTGTAATATTTTGCCAAACAAATGATTGTAAAAGTTGTTGCACATCTAATTTTAATACGTCCTCTTCAGAATCCCATATTATTCCCAAAACCTTTAATTTCTTTTGATTTAAGCTGTCTTCCTTGCTAATTATTCTTTTCTCTTCCCATTTACTTCTTAAAGATACAGAATTAGATTCAAATTTTCTTAAATTCATACTAGCGTTTTCAAGTATTTTAACTGCAGTAGTAGACAATGAGAAAGCTTCATCAATAGAGTCTGCTCCGTAGATCAGATCATCCACATATAAGGACTTACCAAGCATATCAACCACTTCACTATGTTCCTTTTCGTAACCTTTTATGTGATGCTTAATAGTGGCGGACAGAATAAATGGACTTGTTGTTACACCAAATGTTACTCGGCACATTCGAAAAACTTTAAAACCGAAACTGTTGTCAGAAGAATTGTCAAACCACAAAAATCTCAAAAAATTCTTATCTCCATCAGCAATTTGAATTTGGTGAAAAGCCCTCTCTATGTCGGCACAAAATGCAATTTTTTACATACGAAATTTTAAAATTACATCCAACAGGTTGGGATTTAAATTTGGGCCAGATATCAAACAGTCATTTAATGATTTAGCATCTTTTGCTTTCGATGAAGCATCAAAAACTATCCTAACTTTTGTTGCTGATTTGTCTTCCCGTATAACGGGTCTATGAGGCATATAATAACAGAGTTAGTTTCATTTTCAACAAACTTACATTCTTCAATAATTCCCTTATCAACTTGTTCTTTAATAATATTATCATATTCATTATATAAGATATAATTTCCGTTTAATTTATTTTCTAGTCCAAGAAATCGTTGTTTAGCAACAAAAAAATTATCTGAAAGTTCCCATTTATTTTCTTTCCACAAAAGTTTTGTTTCGTATCGACCATCTTTAAATTTCAAATTATCGTCAAAAGATTTAATGGTATTTAAATCAGTCTCAGAAAGTGTTTCGTTTTTATCTTCAATGCCTATCGAATCTAGTTTACAAAAGGATTGCAAGTCAAATGTTTTTGCTTCATCACTAGATTAAAATAACGCATTAATTCTATTATTATTTTTTTCGACTTTGCCCATTAAATTAAAACCGAAAATAGTGGGCGATACAAATAAATCATCATCTACTTGAGTAACACGACCATTATGCACACGCCAAAAGTATTCAGCTCCTAGTAAAATACTTATTTTTTCATTATTAGGATTCGAATCGGACAGTTCCCATCCTCGCCTACTTATAAATTCTTGAATGTTTAGACAGTTGGAAGGACCTTGAACAGCGATACAGGAAATCAAATCTGTGGCGAGAACTTCTACCATTGTACTGGAGCGAGCGTCGTTTTTATTTTTTTAATCGCAGACTGAATACTTCGAACTCTTGTCGATTTCCATGACTCCTTCCAAATGAATAAATTGTTAAACATTCTCTTCGAATGATCTGCAGTTTTAATTCTCGAGCTAAATCTTTAGTTATGAAACTTCTTTCACTTCCTGAGTCAATTAAAAGTCTTGCCACTTTCGATTTATTTCTGGATTGAGCAATAACTGAACATGTTTGTAAAAGAACGTTATTTTTAGGCTTCGGAAAATTACAATGTGATATTGACACAACAGTTTTATTTTCAGGCTCTAACTCTTTTTTGTTCTTTAGATTTGGTATAACAAAAGAGTTTATTGTGATTTTTACCATTACAAATTTCACACGGTTGTATTTTTGATCTACAATCGACTGACAAATGAGATTTAAGGAAACATCTGTAACACCTGCCTTCTTTCTTTAACTTGTGTCTTTTCTGATCATCGGAATATTTAAAACATTCGGCGGATACATGTTCATTAGATCTGCAGAATGTGCAAAACGTTTTTATTGCTGTATTAAAAGCAGAAGCTGACGGCTTAGAATTATTATAATGAGTGTTTTTGTTTCTAAATGACGTCTGATTTCGATTAAATGTTTCTGTTGTTTTTACACTTCGTGAGTTATTTTTCATTAAAGTGGCTTCGTGACACTCAATTTCATTTTTGATGAATTCAATTAGTTCAGTTATTTCAAAGTTTTCTTCAGAAGTGCGTTTTCTATGAAACTCTAGTGCTAAATCTTGTGGAAGTAATTTAAGAATAATTGGATTCAATAAATGTCCGTAACTACCACTTGTTACATCAAGTGAATTCAAATTTCTTATACTGATTTCTAGTTGATCATAAAGCTTACGCATTCCATACACATTATTTGAATAGTTAACAGGTTCCAAATTCAATAACTTATTCATATGGCTGTTTATTATTAAATCCTTTCGCCCATATCTCTCTTTCAACAATATTAAACAACTATCATAGTTGTCTTCAGTAAGACAGAAACCAGAAACACAATTAAATGCTTCTCCAACAAGTAAAGATATCAAATAAGTAAACTTTTCTACTTTAGATAGAGTTGGATTGTTATGAATTGAATTTTCATATGCATTAAAGAATTCAGGCCACATGCTAGAATCACCAGAAAACTTTTCTAGAATTAATTTAGGAAGTCTAATAGAAACATTTGGCGAATTCGAAAATACACACTGAGATGAATTATTTTCAGTACTCGTATCAACTTGTGTATTAGAATTTCTAATACCGATATCATATTTCTTCAGACAATTAGTAATTTTCAATTTACAACAAAATAATTTTTCATTATATTCTTCACTGACATTTATTTCCTTTTCATATTCGTTTGTGTCAGTGATGCGAATTTCGATTTCTTTATCAAGCTCTTTCAAAGATTTATGCTTGTCAGTTAAAATTTCCAAATATTCATTCAGTTCTTGAATATTTTGTGCGATTAAATCAGAAATTACAAGCAAATTATCAACTTTAGTTACAATTTTCGTAACTCCAGCTCTAAAAGAAGAGCGTTTCGTTTTCAATTTTTCAAGTTCTGTTTTCGTTTTGTCCGAAAGAGCCATTTTCAATTAGTTTTCAAAGATTAATATTTCTTTTCATGCAGATACTTCAAAATTCTCTTACCTTTTTAAAGGCAATATTCCATTCCCGGGTTTCGGCACCAAAAAAATGTGGGAGGGGTGGGAGAGCTAACGAATTCAAGAGTTCATATCCTGTTTCAAAAGTCAGGTTGCAAATTTTCATGTCCAGAGTCAAGATTTATGAATCCAGTTTCAAAAAATTCACTGATAATAAAACTTAACAAAAATTTAATAAGGTGACATTTAAAATTACAATACAATTCCGCTTCATAATGCGGCCAAGATATAAGCGCGTAATTACGCTTCCATTGTTACAGTTCAACTGATTGGCGCAAGAGCGCCATCTAACGTCATTACGGAACAGACGTTCTTCCATACTTCTTGAAAATGGAAGATGATAAAGATCCCGAATATTTGGCAAATGGTAAATAATTATTCTTATTTTATTAATAAATAAGTGGAAAGAAAAATTGATTAGTGTGTGAAGATCTTGTAAAAATATTAGAGTAACGCCTTGTTCTATGAAAATCATTATTATATTCTCGTTCTTTACAGATTGTATGCTAGACATGCTATTATTATTGTTAAAATTTGCACATGAATTATTGATATCAGGGTAAAATAATTTTATTTTTCCACTATTTGTTTTAATATTACTATGTATATTCGATGCATCTTGTGCATCGAATAAAATGCCTAAGAAGCATCGAATGGCGTAATTGCTAAATGTGTTTGTTTTTCCCTCCGATATATTAAAAGCGTGTCTTCTTATTTTTAAAGCACTGATAACAGTTAAAGCCAGAATTTGAGAGACAAATATAAACATTCACTGGTGATATAAATATTAACTTTTCAATGTTTTTCTTGAGGTAGTATCGAATTTTACATCAAATTTCACGGAATTAAATTGCTTTGGAACACAATCAAAATAAATTAAGTATTACAGAACTATTTTCAAGCATACGATAACAGGTCCAAAAAATGTTACAAAACATTTTTACATTTTTTTTATTATTACTTTAATCGAAATTTTTATATTATATATACGTGTAGACGCAAATTCTATTAGCAATCTCCTGGTTTTCGATATGTACTGTTTTTTGGTTTTTCTCTGAGATATTTTTAGTTTTAACATAATTTTTTCGTTTCATCGTGGGTTTTAATCAAATTTTAGCTGAAATATTTCCCAGTCGTAATTCTATTCGTGGTTTCATTTGTGCTACAAAACCACTGAAAGAGGGTAAGTTGGAGGGTTGGTTTTCGTTTTGGATAGTCGGAACTCAGGGAAAATTGCGTTTAAAAATTAAAAAACTAATTATTGTTATATATGTGTTATTTGTGCTGATACATTAAAAAGTTTAGAGATAGGTTTTAAAAAGTATAGAGATTTATTTGAAGGAAAATTAAATAAAAATTAGCTATAGATGGTAGGAAGCAAGTTAAAACCTGCAAAAATAACATAAAAAAGAAAGGTTATCACCAATGCCGGATTTTGTTTGCGTGTCATCTTTTTGATAGTACTTCGTAGACAATGCCATATAAACAGAAATTCCGTTTCCAATTTCCTGGTCTAGAAATGTAGTTTTTTGGGGGATATATTTTTACTTTACACTGTCAATTTTAAAATTTTGAGGAAATTGTTTGATCATTTTCCAGTTAGTTTCGTTTTAATCAAAGTTTTACAAAAATATTCCAATTTTTCATACGCAGTTTCGCTTTCACGATAAAACATATTACAAATGACTCATCTGCTAGCATCTTGAGCCCAAAAGATCCGTGATCACCCCTTAACACAAAACAAATCCCTCTTACTATTTTTTATTGGTGGGTGAATCATCGGCACTGGAGAGTGAAGGTTCTAGGGTTTTTTCCTCTAGTCTTGAAGGTAAAAAACGAATACTTTAAGATTTTAGAGTTAATGAAAATGTTTAATAATGCCACAATTTGAACTACATAAAGCACTGTTTCTCTGTGATCCGCTGACTCTTACCTGTTCCTAGGTCCAAAATATCCCGTCATTCGAAAATTTTTGAAAAACGAAAAGCTAAAGTGCACAATTTTTACAATCGAGGTTGATGGCATTGCACTGGAACGCATAGTATACTATACGTTACGAAAGATTTACCTGTTTAGGTTGTCACTTCTGGTAAGCAAGTCGATTATATTGCATTCATTTATGTATAAAGATTGAAGTACAAAAACACTTTATTCACAGGCAATTATGGAACGGATGTTTTACAAATCGAAATATCACATTTTTACGTCATTTTGAATATTTTTTTTAGATTATTTTAGGCATTTTATTGGTCAATTTTATGCATTTCTAAGTTAACCGAATCCAGGCTCTTATAAACACAGAGAAATCAATTTTGGGTGGGGAAAGAAAGATTTTCATCCTATTTTTATGGCTGTAAAATTAAAACAGTTGATAAGTGGTAACAAAATATCTTATTAAAGTTACATTCCCTTTAAAAACAAGGCAGTACTTCCGCTTACGCTTAGTATAAAAGGAATATCTTCAAAAAATTAGTTCGACAATTGAGAAAAAAAAATATTTTCAAAGAAAATCATGCTTTTGGTATCGATCTGTCGTAAAATTTACGCTGATTTGAAATCCGTTGAAATTTTGATTCTACCTTTAAACCATTCAAAACATAGAAACTTGGATTAGGGGAATAAAAAACACAATTTAATGCATAACGGAATTGACCTTGAAAAACGCCCAATGATAGCGCTCGAAAATTCTTATCAAACGCGCGTTGGGAAAAGTCCATGTGAACGGGGACTAAAGAAAAGTTAAACAGAAAAAAATTAAACAGCAAAAAAATTTAAACAGAAAAATTAAACAGTAAAAATAGGTAAACAGAAAAAGTTAAAAAGAAAAATGTTAAACAGTAAAAAAAGTTAAGCAGTAAAATAAAGTTAAGCAGTAATAATGAAAAAGTTAAGCAGTAAAATAAAGAAAAAAAAGTTTTAAAAAATTAATAAAAATAAATATAAATAATTCTTTTAAAGTGCTTTAACAAAAGTTTTAATAAGCCCACACTCAAAGAAACACTCAAAATGAATATTTAATTCAAGCGTTCTTTCTTGTATTACATAGTACAATTACACAACTTTCCTAAAGCATTTAGTAACTCCTGTTTAAGGCACTTTAAAATTCTTTAGTAAATGGATTTAACATGTAATGAGCAAACAACTAATAATTAAAATAGTCAATATATTTATAAGGGTGTATAAGTCTTTCCTACACGATTTTTTTCCTTAATAGAGTCTTATGATTTTTAGTCTCAAACTTCCTTACTAATCTTTTTGCTGAAGCACTTTTGCCAATTTAATGACTTTCAACTCAATACCACCCTTTTACAATTGGATTTTCTTCCACACCATGTTCAGTGTATCACTTGAAATTGTACTAATGTACTAATAAATAGACTACATGTACTAATAAATAGACTGTTTAGTAACAAATGTACGTTTTCATTTTATGTGAAATATTGGTTCGGCACATAGGACATGTTGAGAGACACTTCGTACATCTCATGCATGTCACCAGATGACCGCAAGGCTGTAAAGTAGCATTCATTTCCGATTCCTTGCAAATTTTACAAAGTCGTTCGTCCTTGTTGTATAGGGGGTAAAGCTTTACATCGGTTTTTATAAAAACATTGGTATTATTGTTGATTTCATCCAACACCTGTACAATTTCATCAATGGGTTACCAAACATTTTGATAAAACTTAGTGTTCGTGTCTCACTACATCTTCTTTTTGCCAATTTTCAA
Organism: Meta bourneti; assembly: GCA_933210815.1. NCBI lineage: Eukaryota > Metazoa > Arthropoda > Arachnida > Araneae > Tetragnathidae > Meta > Meta bourneti. The sequence continues at coordinate 70,440,190 of OW119925.1, forward strand.
GCCCTTCGCCACACCATTAGCACCTGATCACGTCCGAGACACCGGTATAATGCAGTCCGTTTTCGGCTAAGTTACAAATTTAAAACTTGTGTCTAGGGATGGGAATACTGTTCTTTTCGGTGAACAGTTCTTTACTGTTCCTTGTCATTTTAAACAAACTGTTTTTTAACCTGCTCTTCTTCTCATCACTATTCTCAAATATCTCATTCACTGAAAATGTTCTGTTCACCTCCGCTGCTTTAAAGAAAAGAAAAATTCGAGAAAAGAGAAAATACTTTCATTTCAAAAGAAGTTCAATTTTATTTCGTAATATAAAAATTGGAATAGAAAAAAATGGAATGCTTCTTCTAACAAAAAGAGTAGAGAACAGGTTTTTGTGAAAAGCTGGAACAGGCTGTTCCCGTTCTTTTAGAAGAACAGGTGATAAAGAACCTGGTTGTTCTTTTCCCCCATCCCTACTTGTATACTTTTTCCCGGAGTCAAAGTTGTTTGACCACGTGCCGTCCATAAAGTCACAATATTTGAGTGCTCTAAAAATGTATAACTTCAGCATCGTGATTTTTTATTTAGAATTTTAGGGAATTTCGTTATATAGTTAAAAAAAAATATCCATTCGCTTTATTGTATAACAATGATTTTTCAGAAAAGGAACTATATAAGGCATCCCAAAACATAATAATTACTTTTGACAAATTTCTAATCATAACTGAAATGATTAAACTCTCAATTTCATAGTTTGTAAAATCAAATGATATTCAGAGTGAGAAATATTAATAAATTAATTTTTTGTTAATTTTGTATTTTTACATGTTTGTATGCACAAATCATTACACATTTGTTTTCACTTATCATATACTTGATAAGACATCACAGCATAATGTACATTGTACCACCACTTACGACCTTATTCAATTCCTATTTTTGTGATTATGTACACCTGCATTGTACATAATTTCCGCCTTATAACATGATATTATTGCCTCATTATAGTTGGTACCTCACCTCAAGACCTGGGAGTGCCATTCTGATTCAAAGTCTGCAATTCCAAGTTATGTTCGAGGTTCAGTTGTTCCTTTGTTTTGTCTTCTTATTGGACACGATTGCCTCAATGCCCATTTATTCAGAATTTGAATTAGGGATACCTAATTGTACTCAATGTAATTATAGACGACCAACGAATAACAAACATTTGAGCACTGGCAACCACAACGGAGTGCATTGATGAAGGGGTGAAATGGCCCAGAAGTCATAGCAGGAGGGAAAACACTAGCTGGCTACTTGGTGCATGGCAGAAAGAATGGGATGAAGGAGAAACAGGTAGGATGGTACATGATGTGTTGCCTAGAGTGTCACTAAAATCGGCAAGTTGGACTAGGGAAGATACACTCTTCTTCACAGGGCATGGTCCGTTTCCATCCTACCTAACGAGGTTTAAAAAAATCAATTCAGAAAATTGCTCCTGTGGTGAAATCGGCACACCTCTACATTACATCACAGTCTGCCCCTTTACAGCATCATGGCATATGAGGACGCCTGCCGACCACCTTCAAATCGCATGGCTCAGGAACATTGCTAATACCAAGGGCTCGAGGATCAAAATTATTAACATGATGAGATTCATTGAGAATCATCAGGACTTGATCATCCAAAGAGACTGAAAAACCTACTTTTTTTTCTTCTCTCATGTTGTATATATGGTGTAACTTAATATAATATAGATGTAATTACTGTATAGATATAATAATGTATAAATGTAATGTGCTCTAAATTCTGGATAGACATGTCACCTCGGTGGCATGCTCTATTCATCCCAACTACATTTATTTAAACTAGTACAGTGTCTCACGACACTAGGCACGGGAATGTGTGTTGTGTTAGTTAGTTAGTTAAGAAGGAATACCCTTAATGATTTTGACAAATGTATTATTAAAAACACTCACGTACTCATTGACCCAATTTCTGTTACATGAATAATTTCGTAGATTATTAATGACTTCAGACATCTATGAAGTGTTTTTAAAGGTATTTCTTTCATTCTTTTGTTTAGTAATACCAGTGGACTCCCTCTTAACCAGCCACCTTTTAACTGGCCTCCGCTTTAACCGGCCGCCACGAGTTTGAGACGTTGATGACTCACGGACCTGTCGCGACATGTCTCCACTAGCCTATTCAGTTCAGTTGAGCTACTGATTTACTGTGGTGTTGACGTGTTTCTTGCGTATCACTGTGCGAATACTGTAACCGTGTGTGTGTTGTGTTGAAGAAATGAGTGGGAAAAGGAAACGTAAAGTTGTAACAATGGAACAAAAGCTAAATGCTCTTGAGCGTTTGGACAGAGGATAGTCAGTCCAGCTGAAGATGATCAAGGTGAAGATGATCAAGGTGATTGGTGAAGATGATCAAGAAAATGAAGCTGTTCAAGAGGAGGATGTAGAAAAAGTAAGCCACGTAGAAGCAAAAGTCGCACTTGAGCTAGTAACATCCTACATTGAACAGCAAGAGTCCACTCCAGGTGACATAATGTTTGTGAAAAAATGGCGTGACTTCGCTTTCAAAAGAGCAATGCACACAAAGGAACAAAAGTAAATCGACGATTACTTTTAGAGCTTATTTTTTTATATTTACAGTACAGTACTGTGCTAAATGTGAGATTTAATGGCCTGTTTAGTAAGGCCTAATATGTATACTGCAATTGTGTACTGTAAATACAGTAGCCTACAGTAACATGTATTTAGTTTTTTTTCCCAACAAAGGAAGTTCTTCCAGGGTAAGTTTTCTTAATTATACATATCATATTACATTATAGTAGGCTATATACTTAGTTTTATACTAATAAAAACGATTTCGGGAGTGTATTTTAATACTATTAAGGGAACGACGGTTTAACCGGCCAAATCGTTATCCGGTCTGGGTCCCGGTCCCGAAGTGGCAAGTTAAGAGGGAGTCCACTGTATTTAAGTTTATTCCAGACATCTTGGTTCCCAGTATAATACAAGACGAATTTTTATACTTTCACGACCATTCTCTCTCTCTCTCCCAATCCCAGTGTATTAGTCTTCAATATAGGTTTCATTTTAGCTTCAGTTAATTTCACAATTTTATTTTTGGAAGATTTGGTTGAATTGCATTATATTGTTAATCACGAAGAGCTAAAAACGTACTTTCTGTGCTCATAAGGCACATTTTTAATTTCCTGTAATATGATATGATAATTTCTATTTCTAGAGTATAATATTTAAATTTCTACTATCTACAATATACGGCTAATTATTTCCGCTACAAAGATAACTATATAAAAAAATTAAGTTTTGATGTTGCTTTATGTATTCCACTTTTTATAATAAAGCAGTTTTATATTCTGATGTAACGTCTAAGTGACAACAGTGGTAATGCAATGTTCAAGAACGCACCGTTAAAAATATTGCATACAGATAGTTCTATGTTCCCAAATAGGACTAAAAGCCTGCCAAAGGATTGCTACCAGCAAACCAATGCGAAATGTCGGGTCCAGGCCATTCAGAACTTTGTATCCTGGCTGTGAGCAGTACGCTGAAGATGAAGATCGGTATTTCGAATGTTAGGCGAGATCAATAGTTATTACACTCAGCCATCAAACCGGCACGGCAGATGGGAGATCCCAGAGACCCAACTCCTGTGGGTCGATCCTCAACTGAGGTAAGGCTTGTCTGACCAATTTAAGTTGTCCAGGCTTGGTGAAGTAGATGACATGTGTCTAGAGTTCAAAAATAAATGTTCTGTCATCGTAAACAAAAAATCCTCAAAACGTTTGATAAAATTGAATAAGGTGAATTTTTAGACATAATGGCGCATTTTCTCAACAAAAAATAAGTTTTAAAAAGTGTGGATTCATGGTATTATTATTTTTTTGTAATTATATGTGTGAAGAACCCTTTATTATTACACTTAAAACTATTAGTATACTAATATTATACTTAGATCTTTTCATTTGGATACCTTAGATAGGTGAACTTAAGTCACACTGGAGTAATACAACGGGCTATTCGCGATGTCTGGGATCCATCCCGAAGGGAAAGATACCTAGTGAATTTGAACCATGGTCAGATAACGAGGTCAACACCTAAGCTGCCACCCCACTCTAAAGAATTCCACCAATGTGAGGATATTTGAAGCCACGAGATATTTAACTTGTACCAGCCCCCTCGTACACGACTTCTATGATTGGATCGAGTTTTGAACTTGGAACCCTCCGATTGCTAATCCGCTACTCTTTCAACCGGTCCCTCGTTTGATTTGAAATTGAGATTAGTCCCAAAGGGTGGATTTACAAGTTTAAATTGTTCTCCGAAGGGAGTGTAATTGTGATTTACAGGGTGATTCGAAAGTCCTTGAGCAAATTTAAAGGGTGGTTGGGTGCATCAAAATAATTATCACATAATGAATGTCCGCAAATGTTCCACGTAGGCGTTAACACGGAAATTGGTCAGAAAGTGAAATAAATTTTAATTTACTTCATTTTACATTACTTGTTAAATGGAGAGATCGGCAACGATAAGACACCATTGATGTTCTCTTATTCACATAAATTCTTCAAAACTTGATCAAATTGGGTAAGGAAAGAACATTTTCTCTCAAACAAATCGTATTTTCTCAAGATGGTTGGTTTTGGGTTTCATGACGCAAGAGCCATATTTGGCCAAGCTGCGCCAAATACAAGACTATGTCAATTAAAAAATGTCGTGAAAGGGGAAAAAGCGATGAGAGCAGAAAAAGATCGCTTGGGTTTCCCGGAAGTGCGACTCCCCGATTTTACTAAATGCGGTAAACTCTATCTGAGAGGAAAAGATCACTAGAGTACCTTGGGTCCATGAAACCCGTACATCTAAAGGAGATGTTCCCCTGAGGACCACTTTCTGAAGAAAAGGGGGCGATTATTTGTGTAATGAGGCTGAACATTTTCTCATGATTTATAATGATTTTTGGCACATTTACAATATTCTTAGTACGCTTAGAACATTCTTAGTTCTCACAATATACTTAACACAATAGTACAGTTATCAGATATATCAGAGTATCAAATGGTTCAGGTATGGAATTGTATCATGCATAAACTCTTTCTAATATATTATTAACTTTGCAAGTTAGAATACTCTGTACGAATCACTTAATGTCCAACAAAACGGTTCATATTATCTCTAGTATTAATTATCTTTATAATTACACATTTAACTTTCCTGGTGGCTTGTCTTCTCGTCGAAACTGTCCTTTAGTGGCCAGCCTCTTGTGCAAAAACATGTTTCAAAGTGCCACAACCTGTTCCAACTGTTCTGAACAAAGGAAAATTTGTTTTTAGATTTGTGTTTTGTTTCTTTATTACCATTGGAGTAATAGGGCAGTTTTGTCTCGACGCGGTATGTCATCCTTAGCAAAATTGACGAGATACCTCGTCGAAACACTTGAAGGGTTAAGCAAAGTGTTCAATAATTTTCAGAGATCAATGATTTTCTCATATGACGTGAATTAAAAGCTCATCCATCTTCCAGGGTAGAGCATCCAAGGACTTCGAGTTGGATGCATCCATCATGCCGATTGTACCATCAGGAAATACAAGCGTCCCAATCATCATGGTTGCTGAAAAGGCCTTGGACATGATCAAGGAAACAATCTCGTGTCGTCCCTACCCGCCTCCAAAATATAATCCGTACTTTTATGAAGGTGAAGAAGAATTTGAACATGTTAGGGAATATCCAAGTACTCCTTGCCACGAACAATCCAATTACAACGATCACTCACCGAATAAGTTTCAACAATCTCATTGGACAGGAACCAAAAGTTAATTTTCAAGAGATTTCAATGATTTTGAACAACCTTACGAAGCAACAAAGACTGAAGATTTGAATGCAAGACCTTGGGTGGATGGACCTCAAAATTATTTTTCAATATAATCCTGCAGACAAATTCCAGAAACATATCAGAACAATCTAAAGAATATGTTGATACTGCAGGCGAATTTCCAAGGTTTTCCCTAAACAAATACCAATTTCCGTATGATCAATGGAAATTGTAAAACAGTGACTAGAAAGTTCATAGTTTGATCCGTATGGAGCTGTTTACAATATGAATACTCGTATGGTTGGGGTTTTGTGGCGGAAGCGTCATATATGGTCAAACTGCGCCAAACAGACAATAAAGAGTACTCGTATGGAAGGTATGGATGCACATGATGAAAACACATTGAGATTTTCATTAAAGGAAAAATGTGGATATTTATGACAAAACTTCCAACGACTGAACGTCGAATACAGAATATCAGTTTCGAAATATTTTCAATCTTAAATTAAAATAGCTTTATATTACTTTATTCAATGCAAAGCTACTATTGATTATTATGTTTTCAATACGGATAATAGTAATTTATTTTTAATTTTATTTAATTAATTTATATTTATTTAAAAAAGATACAAAGAATGACTAGAATCAAAGTTAAATCCATCGAGTTAATCAAAGTTTTAAATTATTATAGTATGAATTTATGCATGTATAAAAATGTTCATCATAGCTTATTTCATTGTATCATGTCATTATAAATGTATATTTATCAAAAGTAAATGTGATGCCCCTTTTGAATATTTTTCGTTTCCTAAATGCGCTGTGAATAATATTTAACATCATATGCATAGTACGCATATAATATTTCATTGAATAAATATTACTAAACACGAATGACCGTGCGAAATGGGAAAAATAAGGAAAATTCTAAAATAGATAAGTATTAAGCCATGCAGACACATTTATTTTCTACTAGCATCACTCTTAAAACTGATATGTACACAAAGTATACTAGACGACATTATTACAAATATAATTTTTCAAAAATCCTACTTCATAATCAAGACGTATTTTAAAAAGGCTCTGTTGCCCAAAACAAAAATTCGACAGTTGTTAAGCCTATGTCCGTTTCCCCTGTAGGGCCATGCTCTTCTAAAGGGAGTTTCATTTTTAAAATAAAGTAAGTTATAATTCTGGTTAAAGGAACATAACACCAGCAGAAATATTTCTAACAGTGCATATCCATGTGCCATTGCAATTCTCTTGTTAACTTTTGTACATTTCGACAAATGTGTTGCAAAAGAAGCGTCAGTATTTCGCAAAATACAAAATTCGTATTTGTCAAAATATAGAGTCGGAGAGCACGTACTTACAATTTTTCCAGTCTGAACTGCTATTTCGTTTTCATAACGCTATCAAGTTTACTGAAAATAATTTCTCCTGGTATGTGTGTAAACTTCTTCGGAAAATTTACTTCTAATATTGACTATAGATAGCAGCACGATAAAAAAATTAATATCCAAAACCTAGTTTACTTTTTCACAATATATGGCAGCATAAGTGTTAAAACAAAAGTCACTATTCGTTGATATTCCACGGCAAAAGGTGACCTAAATGACGGGAACATCCAGATTGTATGAAAAGTGCCATGTTTTCAAAATACAATCAACAAAGCAACAGTTCTATCCTGCACTGAAGCCTGAAGAAACAATAAATGTATTATTTTAGAAAATTTACATTTTTCAAAAAAATTTTAAAATACTCGCTATATCTATTTCTTTACCAAACTACTTTATCTCTCTTTGTATACAGTTGAAAACATCTTCGCTACTTATTTGTCATCAATTTTAATGACAGACAAAATTTCTCAGTGATTTTATGTTATACGAATGTGTAGGTAGTTGCACACAAGTTCTAGGCATTACGATTTCGTTAATTTTCTGTGTGTGTGTATTCAGGGTTTATATTCATACTATTTCTGAATAATTCTTTAAAATATTTTGTGGTCTGAAAATTTGGCTAACGAAACTTACAGTTGCTATTGTATATACAGTTATACTTTTGTCATATATTTAAGTCTTACTTCAATTACATCAATAATAGTCTGCATGTTGAACCAAGAGAACATCAAACAACGAACTCTATTATTCTCTCTCTATCTCTACAGAACGAATAGATCGAACAACTTAGGACATTAAAAGTTATAAGCTAATCGTTTGATTTATAGCATAAGCTTGCCATTGCCACTTTACTAGTTTGCACTAGTTTAAATAAGTTTAATATCTACATCCTTGTAAGCTTAGTTTCAATTTTAATTAATCTCAAAAGAATTTACCATGAATTTCTTTAATATCTGATATTTCATTTTCATGTGTTAACGTTATTATGTTTGCAACTTAACCCATCAATTTCTATCAGTGATCGTATTTGTCCTCTTCTACAGAGTGTCCTAAAAGTTCCCGTACTGACGATTCGTGAATTTATTATACAAAAATAACAAACTTTAAAACAATTATTTTTATACTAATGGTGAAAAGCACTTTTAACGTAACGTAGGAAAAAAATTTGAACTCATTTATAATAAATGTTCAAAATGTCCGCCCCTTTCTTGGAGGCAAAGTTGAAGTCGTTTGCGCATATTTTTAGAAACGCGTTTCAAGATGCTGGGAGTGATTTCTTGTATCCTTTGAGTAATGACAATTTTCAGATCATCTATTGTTTGGGAATTATCTTCATAAACTTTGTTCTTTAAATATCCCCACAGAAAAAAATTCAGGGTTGCTCAGATCAGGGGAACGAGGTGGCCAAAGATTTCTTGAGATGAGTCGATCAACAAAAAAATCTTGAAGCATGCCCATGGTTTCATAACTTGTATGGCAGGTTGCACCATCTTGTTGGAACCAAGAATCTCGTTCATTCACTTCTAATAATGCAACAAATCGTTGGATAAGGTCTCTGTATACATTGCCATCAACAGTTGACTCGAAAAACAGAGGCCCAACAATCCTTTCGCGTGATACGGCACACCAAACGCCATTTTTTTGAGAATGTAAAGGTTTATGCATTAATGAATGGGGATTTGTCGTCGCCCAAATGCGGGAGTTTTGCGCGTTCACATAACCGCCTAAATGAAACCATGCCTCATCGGAGAAAAAAAATTTTTTGTCCAAAATGTTGATGTTGTTGCGAATAAATCTCGAAACCATCGGCAATAATAAAGCCGCTTTTCATTCTCCGGTGGCTATAGTAGTGGATCTCAAGTTTTTTGCCGCCTCAACGTTTCTAAATATTTTCATGTATTTTATAAACATGTAGTTAAAACTACAATCACTGCAGAAAAATTTTATCTCTCTATTTCACTCTTCCATCAAAGTAACTGAATAACTATGTAAAACTTTTGAAAATTTACACATTTTATCGCTGAGGTGTTTGACCGCCTTTATACAAAAGTACAAATATTGAACAAAAATCAATATTTCTAATTTCTTTTGCATCTTGTTATACAATTTAGATTACTTTATGTATATTATGGTTTGCACTAGATATCTGGTCAAACTTGAATGAATTTAATTTGTTCTGCTTGATAAAAATTAAATGGATTCCACTGTTTCATGATACAAATGTTTTGAAATTTCTTCAAATTTCCCCATAAAGGTAATTAAAGGGTACAAATCTTTCAGAAGAGGTCAGATTTTAATTCATTTTGATTTTTTATACAGAATAATCAGACCATTGAGCCCAAAACACTACGTTATGTGTTATTATGTTGAATCAAAATTTGACCTTCAATTCAAATTTATCACTAACCCTTTTCCAAAGTCTTTAAAAAGACGAACAAATACATATAAAATCTATTTATTGCAAATATATCATGTATTTCTGCAGCAGCTGCCCTTGAAAACAGGTTCAGTTAAAAAAAGTGTGCAAAGGCTTTCTGCTACCGAAAAGAAGACTTAAGAGTGTGCTCAAAAAATAAGAGAAAAATTCGCAGACTGGAATGATTAAGATATGGGACGAAAATTTAATCAGTTTTTTCTTTCACACTATGCTCTTATCCTTCTTAGCCTTTTACTTTTGTTTTATGATAATTAGAAAGAAAATTCATTCCACTATCAATCAAGTTATCCGACGTAAGCCTCACTAGAACGTTCATCTGCATTCTTATAGTCTTGGAACAATTTTCTAACTGGAAGCAAGCCAAGCGGAATCAGTGTCAAGGATAACTTATAAGACGTTTCATTTTTGAATCCTTCTGTTAGTTACTCGAAAAAGATATAACGGTGAGTGTTCATTTATTTTTAAATAATCCATAAGATGCATATAGGATAATTGTAAAGCGTTTATTTCTATTTCTATTGTTTGAACTGTAACTAGTAATGCTTTTCTTGATGCATCGTTGAATTCTTTTTCACGAATCCTAAGTCAATACCTTTTATAATGGTATTAAAGTATAGATATATAACATTTATTTAAGTTTTGATCAAGATCTGGTCAATTTTCTTCTAATGACGAGATAACTCGTCCATCAAGATCTGGTCAATGTGGCTAATGACGAGATACATCGTCGAGACAACCACCAAGAGGGTTAAAACATTATTTTTATCATCGACATCTCTTTAAATTGAGATTTATTTATTTCCTAAAGGCCTATATCCTCATTTTAGTTTCATGTACTTATATTCTTTTAAATGATAAAAAGTACTGAATCCTTATTCACTAAAACCGCGTTAACAATCGCAAGGACAACTGCAGAGTGTAAGTAAATTAGATGTTACAAAAAACTTAATATTCTTTAATTATTGTAATATATCATCTCAGGCATTATGGATATAGCAACAGAAAGGGCATATCCTACACCCTTCGCCAACTCAACCCTTCTTCCACTGTTACTGCTGTCTTTGGCGAGGCAAAAGAACTCTCCCACCCCATCAACAACATTCAAGACAGAATATGATTATGTCATAGGTAAGCTAAATTTTTCTATGCTAACATACTGTTGTGCGTAGTTATTACTATCCGTAAGTCTTCGAGAGATTATTGTAGTAAAATATTACTTTATAATTATTAGTTACTCCAGGAAGACAACTTCTACGGACACGAATACCTTATAGAAATAATTTTTAAGAAATAAGATCTTTTTATTGATTTGGCAAGTCTAACTCTCCTAGGGGTTTATCTTCGAGTCGAAAACCACCCTGTAATAACCAGCCTCTGATACAAAAATCTGCTACAAACTGTCACCAATTGCAGGCAAGGAAAAATTGATTTATATTGTACAAGCTTCATTACATTATTTGTTGACAGTGGGCGCTGGTTCCGCTGGGTCTGTAGTTGCTGGCCGTTTATCCGAGTCACCTTGCGTGAGTGTCCTGCTTCTGGAAGCTGGGAAACCACCTCCCCTTCTGAACGATATCCCGGGTATCGGTAGAAACTTTTTGTTCACCGACGTTGATTGGACTTATAAGACTGTCCCGCAAAAGTATACAGGTCATGGACTGGTCAACAGGGTAAGTAAATCAAATTTGTTGAATTTGGATTTTGGTAGTGTCGTATAGTTTTGTAAATTTTACAGAAAGTAAGAGCTATGGAGTTCTGCGGGGATAAGTCAAACCATCTCTCTTATCTCCGAGTAGAAGTTTGGCCATTGTTTCAACAGGGTCTGGTTTCGAATTCCAGTATGAAAATTAATGCTTTTATTGGTTTGGGAATTCCTTTTAAGCCATAGGTTAAGTCCAATTAGCCCTCACGTAGCAAAAAATGATGTAGAATGAGAAATCAAATTAGTAGAAATTATTCATATCTTTTTGCAACAAATGGACAATTTCATGAAATTCATGAATCCATAAAAATATAACAAGATTGCTATTCATATATTTTCGATTAATTTCATAATTCGAATTGTAAGTGTTAGTCTTATGTCTTATTATTTTCTTCGAAAATAAAAAGGGAAAGCAGATAACGTAAATATGTTTTATTTAAATTATGAATTATTTTATTTCAACAATAGTACTAGAGTTTTTGTCATACAAACATCTTTTGGAACTTGTATTGATTAATTGCTTTTTATTTTCGGGTTTGTTTCTGTTCATGTACTTAGAAAACACAAAGAGCTATTCAATAAAGATGAGTATATAAATTTAATGTGAAAACCTACGGAATTTAACGTACAATTTCATTTGAAGAAGCAATCTTATTCAAATTTCATGTATATACATTTTGAGATAATATTCCCCATCAAATGCTACTTTTAAGTCTGCTCTGTGTACGATGCACGAGCAAAAACAAACGTGATAACTTTTCTCCGTAGCTTTACGTTGTATGAATGGTTTTCTTAAGCGAAACACACATATCAACGCTAAATAATTCTTTTGAATGTGATATGTTTTGCTTTCGCTTTTGAAGCAAGTGGCATGGCCTAGTGGTAAAGCCCTCGGAGGATCTAGTATTCTGAATGCAATGTTGTACGCCAGAGGAAATAGGAAGAATTATAATGACTGGGCAGCCCAAGGAGCTGAAGGCTGGAGCTACAAAGACGTTCTTCCATACTTCTTGAAAATGGAGGACAATCAAAATCCCGAATATTTAGCAAATGGTAAATAATTTTTTTATGTTTTTAACCAATGAGTGGGAAGGAAAATTTATTAGTGTGTGAAGATCTTGCAAAAATACTACAGTAATACCTTGTAATATGATCATCTTTATTATATTTTAGTTCATTTTACATACACTGAATTAACTATGCTTCTGAAGATTGTATCCTAAATTGACACACTTTTGCTATTGCCAAAATTTGCTCATGCAATATCACTGCTTGCCATCAATCAAATAGTTCCATTTCACCACTATTTGTGTCAATATTCCAATGTATTTTATTCCATTCAGTATCTTTGTGTGTCATGTACATGAGGATTGCTAACTATGCATGTTTTTTCTCATAAAAACTATTTTAAGCCAAATTTTGAGACAACTATAAATATCCACATGTAACATGAGTATTACCTTCTTAATGTTTTTTCTTGTGTTGTATTGTACATCAAATTTTAAAGAATTTAATTGTTTTGGAGCGTAATTAAAACAAATAAAAAATTAGTGTAACAAATCGAATAGATCAGACTGGATCCATCAAATACTATCAACGCAGATAGAAAACAAACACGTTTATTGAAGAGCGATAAGACAGAATGGCGGATAGCTCACGCCATCGTGGTGATTATATGCATATTCATACTTGAACACCATAATCTATTAGCTGACAGCGCAATTGCAATAAGATATTACATTTTACAATTAGAGAACTATCTTCATGCATATGATGATAGGATGATAAAAATTTACAAAACATTTTACTTGTTCTAAGGATAGAAATTAGATTTTTCTAAACCTTTACTATGCATAGCTAAATTAAATAAAATCGAATGCTACATTTCTAATATTCAGTAACTAATCTTTAAATACACTTCAATGACTTCCAAATTGTCAGCAAACAAATATATTAAGAAAGCCGGTAATATGTATTGTATTCGTACACTGATGTGTCCCTTTTTTACACTGCCATACACAAAAGTATAATTACCAAACATTTCTTTTTAAACTGAAGAAATGTGTACTTTTGTAAGAGAAAGTTATTATGTATAATATGAATTATTGTAATTTTATGTTTAGGTTTCCATGCTACGAGTGGTCCAGTAACAGTAGAGCGACCACGATATGAAGCGGAAATTAGAAGTCCAGTATTCGAAGCTGCCAATCTCTTAGGCTACAGTGTTGTTGATCCTAATGGTCGTAAGCAAACAGGCAAGAGGATTCACTTCTTTTCTCTATTTCAAAAACCAATGTTAAGAGGATATGCATGTTATGTTCAAAATTTATAAGTAGCATTATTAGGGGATAAAATTCTTATCGCCACACATACTAATATCAGATCAATGTTACTCTTACAAAAACTTAATTTTTAAACCCTTGCACTTGAATAGTATTGTTAACACTGATCTTTAAATCATCGAAGGCCAAAGAGCAGAATACTTATTCTCTCTTAAATTATCTCTTTTAAGAGAACATGCGATAACATTTGAGTTTTTCAATTCTCTGAAATTTTACCTTATAACTCCTAAAAATTCACCCTTATTGCTTAACTTGAAGTCCATGCAGTCTGTATGTCTATTACTTTTGATGTTGTATTTGGCGCATCATGGTCAAATATGGTCCTTGCGCAACAAAACCCAAACCAACCAACCGTACAAATCTTAAATAAAACAACATTGCTTTTTTTTCACCAAGTCTAATTTTTAAGTTGCTTAAGTTAAGTTTTAATTTTTCACAATTTTGTTTACACACTTTGAAGAATTATTAACCATAAAATTGTATTTTTATGTTCAAGGATTCTATGATAACCAGGGTACTCTCAGAGACGGACAACGATGTAGCACAGCTAAAGCTTATCTGGTACCGGCCGAAAATCGTACGAATTTGGATATCTTGCCCAATGCATTTGTGAGGAAGGTAAGCCAAATTCTGTATTTCATCAAAAATGTTGTAATTCAACTGAATTGCACACATGATATTACTGTTTGTTTAAAAACCTCCATTAGTCGTACTGGTCCTGACGAGTGAGCGATGACTTTTGTTTTCAATGTTATGCAATGAAAAGAATGACTCAAAATGTATTACTTTTTAATTTCAATAATACGTTTCTACGGGTTATTTGTTTTTAGTATTTCTTAAAATATACTACGTATTTTTTAAACCCTTCTGGTGGTTTACCTTCTTGTCGAAAACTGCCCGTAATGGCTAGCCTCTGGTGCAAAACCTGTTCTGTCACCAGTTCTGTGAAAAGGGCAATTTGTTTTTGTATTTGGATCAGCTTTCCCCGTTGGAGTAATGGGGCAGTTTTCTCTAGACGAGGTGCTTCGTCATTAGCATAACCAGATCTTGATGGACGAGATATCTTGTCATTAGAATAAAACTGACCCTTTACCTCGTTATTATCAAAAACGGGAACGATCTTTTTTCAGCAATAAATGAGTAATATAGTATATCTAGATGACAAATGAGTAATATAATATCTGTATGACGAAATATCTTGTCAATAGCAATTTTGGCCAGATCTTGGTGGACAAGATATCTCGTCGAAACCACTTGGTAGGTTTAGAGAAGTATAAACGTAATTATAGTGAAGTTTTACTCCCATCTAATAAAGTGTAGGGTGTCAATTTTATAGTCACAAGACAGCAATTTATTATACCCGTGAGTAGTTTAATTAAACAAAATTCAAAGTATTTTGTACCATTTTAATAAAATAATTTCTGATACCAATAACAAAATATTAGAATTTCTTACATTTTTTGAAGATATAGTTTCCGTCTTGTAATGCTCTTTTGCTGGTTCGTATCCAATAACTCCAAAAAATTGTTTTTTTTTTTTAAATAAAATGTCTCTTACAGGTTGCGATTGAAAGGCGAAGAGCTACAGGAGTAGTCTTTGATTTTCAAGGTCATACTTATGTTGTAAAGGCCAGAAAAGAAGTCATCATGTCTGCGGGAACAATAAACAGCGCCCAACTGTTGATGCTTTCCGGAATCGGACCAAGAAAGCACCTCCAGGATATGAATGTAAAAATCTGTTTCTTATGTGTATATTGCATAGATACAGTTTAGAATATGAAGGCAGGTTAGGTTGATCATTAACCACGATAATTGTAAACACAGAAACTTTTAGAATTATCATTGTGTATTTTGAAAAGAGTTCTGTATCACCATCATTCTTCATCCATTACGACTTTTGTCAATATTGAACTGCTCGTGCAAAACTTTTTAGTATAAAACGTAAGAGATTTTGCTAATGTGCTGAAAATCGCGCGCGTAGGGGATCTTATAGTCGAAATTAAATAATTTTTTATCTCCAATTGGACCGTTCATCGAAGATGTCTGAATTTTAGAAAATGTAATGAACTTTTTAAACTCGCGTTTAAAATCAATGAAATTTTAATAATTCACTAGTTTCAAATCTGAAAATTATTTAATAAAGTTATTTGTTTTTAGATAAACTTTTCTGTGAATGTATAATACATTCCTCTTAAATCAAAATTCAAAATTTAAGTAATGATAACTCCGTTTCATGTAAATCTGATCCAAAACTGACATTCGTCAAATCGATCTCAAGAATTTATAAAAGGCACATGACCCTTAGTAACTTTATGACCGAATCGATTAAGTTCAGAGAAATTTGCAATTCCTAAATTTTAAATTTCGTGGTTAATCCATCCGTCAAGTTATCTATTAGATGAAATACTACAAGTTCGACTTGATTGTCGGTTTCTCTGAGGTCAATAAGCTCTTAATTATTCGATAAAACTAGTTTATTATAACACGAAAACTGAATTTTATGTACACCTGTATCAAGTATGAAGTTGCATATACGTTATGGTCTTCCATATAAAAGACATTCTGTTTATTTAATTTTTGCAGATTCCAGTTGTTGCTGATTTGCCAGTGGGGGAGAATCTTCAAGACCACTGTTCAGGCATTGCAAATTATGAGTTAGATCGTCGTATTCCATCCATTTTTGAAAAGATCGCCGATCCACGCAACCTAGCGAAGTATATTGCAACAAGAACAGGTAACTTAAATAAGTCCTTTGTATTTTACGGTTTTTTTTCCGAAAAGCACATAATACGTAAATAAATTCAATATGTGAAGCTGAATTTTAGTCGCACTGTGGGGTAACACAATGGCTATTGACGAAGATCCGGGATTAATCCCGAAATTAAAGATCCGAGTACAATACCTAGGTAACTTTGAACCACGGTCAGATTAGGAATTCAACACCTGAGCCAAACTCAATCCTGACGAAGACCGGAATAAGAAGTTCAGAACGCCACCAACATACACAAAGGACTTCCAGATGTTTACCTAAGATATTTGTATATTTACTATTTTGTTTTCTCTTTGCAATACATGAAATCACTGAAATTAAGAACTAACTAATGAGAATTTTTAATGAACTAAATAAATGAGAATGGTGGTTGCATTTATTAGACAGAATATTTGATTTGAAAGGTTCCTTAACAAATAAATATTCCAGGTCCGTTGGTATCAACCGAAGGAGTTGCTGCCATGGCTTTCTTGAATGGGCTGAGCATATCTCCTAATATTGACAATCCTAACTATGAGTTGTACTTTGTTGAAGCAGGAACACAAATTTTGCATCATCAGATTGGGTTGAAACCAGAGGTAAAACATTTGAATTGACTACATACTACGTACTTCAAACACCTGTTTTGAAGATAATGAAAATGAAAAAGGCCGTTACCGGAACACAAATACTAATGCTTTAAGTTTTTCTGGTTTGCTTTAAAAAGTCTTAGTGAGCATTGATTGATGAATAGCAAGCATTTGGGCAGGATCGTGATCTGCACTTAATGGCTCTGAATGTATTGTTCGGAGATATAGGGAAGTAAGTTCAGTTGCCAAGCATTTGGTATTTGAAATTAATTATAATTTGTATTTCTACAAACATTTTACATATTTGCGGATTTTACCTTTATTTGAAGTAGTACGGAACTAGTGTCCTCTGAAAGTCCCAATACCAGGTTCCGTCAGTACCTTCAGTAAAAGAACTAACCATCGAAATTGGAAACTTCCTTCGGTAATTTATCGGCATTGAGAATGTCAGTAATTTCAAATCCCCAAGCACGTTCTTATAAGATGGTACAAATAGCAAGTTTAATTCATTATATCGGCAAAAGATTCATTGTATTTGTAAAAGCTGCGTACAAGGGATACAAAGATGACGCAACTTGGGCATTAAAACTACATTTGTAGGAGTAGAATTTTTATTGTATCGTGATAACTAGAAAAATATACATTGGCGAAATTTTAAAATGCTTTTGTGTTCAATTAACAATGTATAATATCTAAAAATAACTTTTTCAGTCTGTCTTTGTTGATCAAACAAAGAGGTTTTATTACTCAATTAAATAATCAGTCATAATTATTTTCAATATACATATTATTCCAAATTCAAATGAGTTTAACATGTTAAATTGTCACTTCGTTATAGTTTTCATGAGCTTTCAGGGTAAAGATGTAGAATCCGGGGCATGTTTGTCGCCAAGCAATTTTTGTCGCCAAATCAAGATGGCGTCCAAAGCCAGTATGTTCATTAAAAAAAACGTGGACTTTCCTACACGAAAAATCTTTTGCATAGGGTTGCCATAAAGCTGAATCAAGACACCAAGGTTACCATGTTTGGCGATAAATTGCTAGTGCCCCGGATTCGACATCTCCACCGCTTTCAGGTTGTTTGATTGGTTTGTGTGGCTTTATAGTCAAAAGGTTTAATCAGACTGGAAAACATGACTTAAAATCTTGGCCTTCCGAGAATCTTATTAGCTTTTTACTGTTTTGTAAATTTAACCGACTTCGATATACTTATCATTATTTTCATTTTAAGAAATTGTTAATTTATTAGGTACGCATTCAATTATTAGTGATAACTCGCTAGATGAAGACATTTTAAATAATGTCATAATTTTGATAGTATTCGCAAAATAGTATAATTGTATACTCACTTTTGCAATATAATAAAACAAGGTCGTTAGAATGATGTTTGATTAAAAATTTTCTTTTTGTTTTTCTTCGAGAAGGGTAACTTCGTAAATATGATTATCTGACCTGCTTTATGTTCCATTTTTTCCACACATAATTTTAGAGTTAACGTGCATTCTTGTTATAGGTTTACGAACAAGTATATAGTCCTTATGAGAACAAGCCATTTTACCTTTGTTTAGCTTCATTGTTGCAACCTAAGAGTCGCGGAACTGTCAAGCTTCATTCAGCGAATCCTTATGATCCTCCACTCATCGATCCAAATTATTTTGCAGATCGTAGAGATTTAAATGACGTTGTGCAAGGCAAGTTATGAACACTAGTTGCTTTATGTACTGGATTATAGTAACACTTGAAAAATTATCAATACTTTGAAAATTTTAATTACAATTTTTATTCAGATTTTATTAAAAATACTCACACTCATTGACCCATTTTCTGTCAAATGAATAATTATGGAGATACACAATGATCTCGACATCTATGAGGTCTTTTTTAATTTATATCCTTCATTCTCTTGAATGTAATTTAATTTATTTTCACAAGTTTATTCTATTCATCTTGGAATAAATAATAATAGGTACCAGACGAGTTTTTAGGTTTCCATGACTATTCTATCTCAATCCCAGTGTAATATTCTTTAATATAAATTTCATTTTAGCTTCAATTCCTTTCATAATTTTATTTTTGGAAGATTTGGTTGAATAGTTAATTACGATGAATTAAAAACGTACCTTCTTTGTACATTAGTTTCATCGTATTTTTAATTTCCAGCAATATAATATATGGTGATTTCAATTTCTATATTATACTTCTATTTCTATGGTATATAATGAAATATTTCTATTTCTATGATTTTTATATTTACATAATATTATAATTTCCTTAACAAGCGTAACTGAATAAAATTAAGTTTTGAATAGATAATCAAATAGGTGTTGCTTTACGTATTCCACTTTTCATGATGAAACTGTTTTTGTTCTGATCCAACGACTAAGTGAGAACAGTGGTAATACAATGTTAAAGAACACACTAAAAATATTTCATTAAAAACACATCATTCTATCTTCTCAAATAGGTCTAAAAGCTTGTCAAAGGATTGCTACCAGCAAACCAATGCAAAAGGTCAGATCGTGGCCATTCAGAACTCTGCATCCAGGCTGTGAGCAGTACGCTCAAGACGAAGATCGGTATTTAGAGTGTCATGCGAGATCAGTAGTCATCACACTCAGCCATCCAACTGGCACGGCGAAGATGGGAGATCCCAGAGACCCATCCACTGTGGTCGATCCTCAGTTGAGGTAAGGCTTCTCTAACGAATCTAAGTGGGCTGGCCAGATGAAGTAGATGACTTGGGTTAAGAATACAAAAATCGATTGATTATATCTTTAATTATGAACATAAAAACACGAAAACTTTTGATGAAATTGAATTTGGCGAATTTTCAGACACAATGTGTGTTTTCTCAACAACAAAAGATTTAAAAAATGGATTCTTGGTATTTAAATTTTTTTTATTTATTTATTTAATGTGTAGAACGCTTTCTAATTAGACAAACACCATTCTTGGTATACTTAGAACATTCTTGGTACCATAATCTTAGGACGTCTGATTTGAAATTAAGTGTATTCAGTCGTTTCCAAGGATGAATTTACAAATTTAACTTATTCTTCGAAAGGGGTACTTGTGATCGACAAGGTGATTCGAAATTCCCTGATGAAACTTTAAAGAGTGGCAGGGAACTCCAAAAGCAACATTTTTTGTAAAATAATGCCTGCCCATAGATGTCATGCGTAGGGGCTAAAACAGGAATTGACTAGATGTGAAAAAAAATTATTTACTTCATTTATCACTATTTGCTCAAAGAGCTATACGAAACTGTAATACGCATTTGAGCGTCCATATTTCAGTTGTATTCTGAGGTGTAGGATTTCTGTATGCGCTTTGCATGGCATCCCATATAAGTTCGATAGCGTTGCAATCTGGTAAGAAGTGGAATGGTAAGACCACAAACTCAAAAGAGTGTTCCTCTAGCCATAATTTGGCGTGTCTAGACTTATGTGACGGCGCATTGTTCTGTTGGAAGAGGCCAAACTCATCAGAATGCACGCAGGACATGAACCGGTATAGATCGTCAGAAAGGATCCTGTTCCCCTGTCGGAGACGTTTGTAGACGTGGCAGGGGCTCCATTGAATGCCAGCTAAACAAGCCCTCATATCATTACGAAGCCACCACCAGCCACCTGTACAATCCCGTGTTGTCATGTGGGATCTATAGGGTTTTCTCCACCCACGGATATTTCCATCTTCTCGAAACAGTTGGAAACGCGATTAGCCAGACCAGGTTCTTCGTTTCCTGTCATCAAGTGTCCAGTTTCGGTGTTCCCGATCCCAGGCGATAGGCATAGCTGTGTGACGAGTTATTCATCAATGATGCTCAAGTTAGACGTCGGTTTCTTAAGCCCATATCATTGAGGGAACGTTGCAGTCCTTACACTGATGTTTGTTGAGGGCTCAGTACTCAATTAGTGCTATTTGAGGCAGTGTTGCACTCCTGTCGCATGAAACTATTCCTACATGCCGACGCTCGTCACGTTCACCCAGAATCTTTTAACACCACATTACTGTCGTACGTGCTTCCAGAATTCTTGTAGTCACAGTACAGTCTTGAAATGGTACTACGTGAAAATCCAAATTTTTCTACCTCCGAAATGCAATGAGCCATTTCACGAGCTCCAACTATTAAACCGCATTAAAAATCTATGAAATAGTGATAATTTGCCATTCTCAAGGCGAAAACAACTAAAGATGCTCCACAGACATCTATCGCTTTATATATACATTGGCAGACGCAACCAATGATGGGTGGCGTTGCTATGTATTTTACATAGTCCCGTCAGTAAGTTTTTCTGGCATTTCAGTGTTCTTAATCCTCTCGCTGCGTAATTTTTTTTATCAAAATAGGTTCAAAAATTGCGTATTTTTTATTACATATTTCAAATCTACATATATTTTAGAGTTAAAATATACAAAAAGTTTTTGTAAAAGAGTTTTTTTTCAATATAGAATTAGATCATAAAAAAAAGGTTGTCGGAATATTGAAATTGAAGAATAATCATACAAAAGCAAAATTTTGAAAATTAATCTTGGTTAAATTATGATTTATTTTATGAAATGCAAAGGTAAAACGTATATACTAATGAAAATATGCAAAATACTTACAAAACATTTATTAGAAATGAAGAATTATTAGAAATCACTATCCGCAGAGGAATCCGAGAAATTCTCATCAGTTTTGCTATAACTATCTTCAATATACTTGAAATCAGAGTCAGAACTGCTATCAGTGTCGGAAATATTGTCAGGAATATAGGTTATATCACTCGCGAAACGCTTCCTGCCAGACATCTTTGAGCTTTGAAAAGAACGCGCAAAATGCTGCAAAAAATGCTTGTATATTTCGCAGAAACGTGGACATCTAACGCCATCTGTTAACCCAGATTTGAATAAACAATTAAACATCACAGAAAAGCCAAAATGAAACCATGAATGGGGAAAGAGCGGGTTGCACAGTTCAATAGAAGGTAAAAATGCATCCCCGCGGAAATCGCGGGCTGCGCAAATTTTGCTACTTCTACGTTGCCCGCGGAAATCGCGGGATGCGCAGCGAGAGGGTTAATACAATTAGAAAATTCTAAATACACTCAGAATATTTTTGTACACAGTATATTCTTAGAACCACTGACTTACAAATGAAGGTAGTCTCTATCCCCAAGACAGAAGTTAAAGTTCTTCCAAATGGAGAAAATTTGTGATTAATATTCAAAACATAAATGCACACACACACTTTAAGGAGCTTCGTATCAAACGGTGTAGATATGTCAATGTATTATATTTAAAATCTTTCTATCATGTAGCTTTCTGAAAGATAGACTGCTCTATACGAATCGCTGAATGTCGAACAAAATGGTCCATATTGATTTTCATTTCACTAACCTATCTAAGCAAACTTTTTGGAGATCAATAAGTTTATCATTTGATGTAAATTAAAGATCATCCATTTTCTAGGGTAAAAGGCATCAAAGGACTTCGTGTAGTGGATGCATCCATCATGCCGATTGTACCATCAGGAAATACAAACGTCCCAACCATCATGGTGGCTGAAAAAGCCTCAGACATGATCAAAGAAACAATCACGTGTCATCCCTATCCACCACCAAAATACAACCCGAACCCTTATGATTGTCAAGGAGAATTTGAACATGTTAGGGAATATCCAAGTACTCCTTGGCACGGACTGTTCAATTTCAACGCTCACTTACTGACTAAGCTTCAACAATCTCCTTGGACCGGAACGTAAAGTCAATTTTCAAAAGACTTCAATAATTTTGAACAACCTAACGAAGCAACAAAGACAAGATTTCAATATAAGACCTTGGGTCCATGAACGCCAAATTATTTTTTGAAAGAATCCTACAGACGGATTCAGGAACAGGGATAGCAGAACAATCTAAAGCATACGTTGATTCTACAAGCGAATTTAAGGTCTTACCCAAACCAATACCAATTACCGTATAGTCAATGAAAATTGTAAAACAGTGACTAGAAAGTTCATAATTTGACCCGTATTAATCTGTTTATAATTTGAGTACTTGTATCCTTGGTTGGTTGGGTTTTTGTGGCATAAGAGCCATTTATGGCCAAACAGCACTAAGCAGACTATAAAGAGTACTCGTATGATGTAAAGTACATTGACATTTTCATTAAAGGAAAATTTTACATATGTATGACAAAACTTCCAACGACTGATGTCGATAACAGAATATCAATTTAGGAATATTTTCAATTTCACGTTTTTTCTTTTTCGTTTGATGTATTTTAAAATTTTGTCTAATGGAGCCTTTACTTTTGGAATCGATGAACAGAAAATTAAAATTGCTTTATATTACTTTTCTTTTTGCAAAGCTACTAATTATTATTCTGTTTCAACTCATAGAAGTAAAAATAACTTACAATTTTATTTAATAAATACACATTTCTTTAAAAAAAGATTACAAAGAATGACTAAAATCAAACTTAAATCCATCGAGCTTAAACATTGAATTCGTGTCAAAGTTATTACACTATGAATTTGTGTTTATATAATTATTCATCCTAACATATTTTATTGTATCGTGTTATAAATTCATATCTAAAAAACCCAAATGATGCCCTTTTTGAATATTTTGACGCTTTCTAAATGCTCTGTGAATAATATTTAACATCATATGTATAATACGTAAACAATGTTTCATTGAATAAATATTGAGAAGCATGAATGGCCTTATTTCTTTTTGTCACAAGTAGTATATGTTTTCGCACCCTTTGTTTAAATGCTAGAACTTTTTAATCTATATAATTTAAATAAAATTTATAAAATAGAATGGTAAATAGCTAAATGAAAGCATTATAGCAAGATTGGGCTAAAGAAAGCCTGGATTCGTGCAACACAAGATACTAACTTCAGTAGGTTCTGTGATAAATGTCAGCCATCGGGTAATCATTAAAATTTTGATGAAATCTTCCAATTGACAGAGAACTATAAGAAATAATATAGGGGAGATTTTTATAAATTTTTTCACTTCTGTTTCATTTCATTAATCATTCAGAACCAGTCGGTCCTAAGTTTAATATATTGATTTAAAAACTAGGATGTTACACAAAATTGTAAGTTCAATAAGCAGCAAACTTACTTTCCCCCTACCTTTTTTTCATGTCCAAAAGCCTCCGGTAGAATATTTGAT
Organism: Meta bourneti; assembly: GCA_933210815.1. NCBI lineage: Eukaryota > Metazoa > Arthropoda > Arachnida > Araneae > Tetragnathidae > Meta > Meta bourneti. The sequence goes on from OW119925.1 coordinate 70,464,386, forward strand.
TCGAGAGCAATAGCTTTCAAACTTTCAAAATCTATGGAAATTCATAAGCCGCTCTTGTAAAGGTAACTTAAATTTTTTTTATATGTTAAAAATAATTTATTTAGGAGTTAGATTCCAGGAATGCCACAGGCGACTTTTTGTTACTGTTTTGCACACTTGGTGAATAGGGGTGTCTTTTCAAGCAAAATCGTCTGAAAAGCTACTAATTTAAAAATTCTGGCTACTTTTTTGGAAAATCACAAAAAGTCAACGAAAATTTCGTTTCCTTTTTTGTAACTAAAAAGTTTTTTCGGATTTTTCTGTAGAGAAAATTTTCCAAGGGACACAAATTTTGAAAATCGTCTCAAAAGCTAGTCATTTCAAAATTTTGGCGACTTATTTTGAAAATTCACCAAAGATCAACGAAAATTTATTATTAAAAAAAACTAATTGCGGACGGAAAAAAATGTTTTTCAATTTTTTTCTTTCGTGAGAAAATTTTCCAAAGGAGGCCAAGTTTTGGCGCCAAGCCGTGACAACCTTGAAAGAAAAACATCGGTACCTGTGATTGCTGGATTGTTATGCAAACCTTATTAAGAAACTATATAAATTTTTAATTTTAAAATTTAAATTTCTTAGAGCGAGATTTTTAATGTCTTTTTCATACTTCATTTGCAAATTCATACTTACCATACTTCGCAAATTACACAGCACAGGCAGAAACATTTTTATCTTAGAGTCTGAATATCCACGTTCCATTAAGTTCTCTTAACGTTTTTTGAACAAATTATGACAAATTCTGCCAAAATAAACATCAGTGTTTGTAAAATGTAAAATTTAGAATCAAAGTGAGCGTCCTTAAAATTTTTCGAGACTTCACTGTTATTTCTTTTCTATACTCCATCAATTGAAATAAAAGTAACTCTTCCTCTTATGTTATGTAAAGTTCTTCGAATAATTTACTTCTAATATTGACTATAGTTGACAGAACTAAGAGTTATCCAAAACTACTTTGCTTTCTTTCTCAATAGATGGCAGCACGACTATTTAAATCAAAAGACTCGTGTAGTCAACCCTTGATTAGACACGAGAAAAAGCAAAGTAGATAAGCAGTAGGTAGGTAGTATCAAGAGGCACGAATAACGGAAATATTCAATGTGTTGAGAAAAAGTGAATCATATTGCAGAATACACTCAAGCAACAGTTCTGTGCTGCATTGAAGCCTGACATAATTAAACGTATTGCCAGCTGAAATTTTTCAAATTTTTAAATTCTCACTCCCTATATCTGTTTCTTTGCAAACTACTTTATCTTAGTACACACTTAAATAACTCTTCGCCACTCATTTGTCATACATTAGAATGACTGACGAAATTTTTCAGTGATTTGAGGTTTGTCTTATTCTGATTATAAAAATTCTGAAGGAGTAAGTACGATACATTATTTATGACTAGTTGGTTATTTTTTTATGGTGCAATTGCCTTATTTGGCCAATCTGCACCAAAAAACGTTAAATACATTGTCATGTACATGCAAGGAATGTTTTACTGACACAGTAGAAGAAATACTCCATGAAGAATCAAACCTGCTCCATCTACAACTCGCAGCTTGTTAGAGCAATGGGCAAACCCACTGAGCCGCTTCATTATTTATGATACAAATTGGAAGTTCTTACACAATTTGGCATTTTTCAGAACTTCTAACAAGTTTTTCCAAATGAACAAAACAGCTTCTAGAAGTTTTGCATCAAAGTCACCAGCTTATTCGCCGGATTAGATGATGGGTTGCATAACCGAAAAGCATAAACCATGCTTTTCGACATAATGCGGCAAATCTTCATGGTGACAGGTAAAAATCTTCACAATTTTTTCCAATTTGTCATCAAGCGCGCTTGAAGAAATATTGTCAAGTGGCAAACTTGAAAACACTTCTTCAAGGTCCGTTTCTGTTGCCACAAGGATGAGGATTATGCATCTCAGATTATCGTTCAATCCCGGAAGCCGATGTCGACTGACTTCGCGAAAAAACCATCTATTGGGAAAATAATTTATGTTGTTGCCAACGAAACAGTACAGCATCGATTTGAAGGCAGTTTACCCTGGAGAAGTCCATTTGTAGAAAAGTGATAAGTTAGCCAGGGGGATTTTATATGCAAAATCGAGTATGGCGATTGACTTAGGTGATTGCATGTTTCATGAATCAGAAATGACAACAATCGCTTCCGACACGGAAAGATAAATTCGTATCCAGAATCCCTGGTATTTCCTATCTACAAAGAGAACTTCCAACACCAAGTCTGGGTGATTGCGGTCTCTATAGAAACAAGGCACGTTCATGGCGAGTAAGAGTGTGACTGAGGATGACTTAATTTTCTTTTCCGCGAATGTTGGAAGTGGAAAGAGACAGAACACGAGTATCGATCTTCTCGGTTACAAGTAAAAATCTTCAAGAAAGTTTTCTAATTTGTCATAAAGTGCGCTTGAAGAAATGTTGTCAAGTGACAAACTGGAAAACACTTCACGGTCCGTTTCTATTGCCACAAACAAGGGCGGACTTTGACTTTTTGTCCGTTTTTGTGGTCGACAAAAAAGGCGCCAATTGTAGAAAAAGCACATTGTTTATGTTTAACCTGTTCCCTACTTTAATGCATAGACACGTTCAAAACCACGTGACTCAAACGCCAACAAGACGGAAATTTTTGCAGCCATTTTCCGTGGTGAACTTCACCTCGTATAAAAATGGGTTCGACCCAAGGTCCCAGTCAACGCCCGCCCATTCGACCACCAAAGTTAAGCACCTTCGGGTCGTGACCAGTACTTGGGATGGTGACCATTTTAGTGCTGGCTCGTGCCGGGGATACGCCTAACAAATTTGGCTTAATTAAGATAATCTAGCCCCTTCCACCTTTATTTTTATTTAAAAATAATTTCATTTAAGCAATCTCTGTTTCTGATTTTGTCCTTTTCGATGAGATGAGGTGCTTCACAAAGGGTGCTCCGTAAGTGATATGTCCAGTCAAGACTGGGCTTCGGTAGCCCGGCTTGAAGAGTTGCGGATGAGTAATCGGAGTGTTGCGAATTAGAAACTATCCAACCAAAGACCGTGGTGTACGTGAGGCTGGTAAACGTTAAATCTATCGTGGCCACAAATGTCCTCAAGCTGCCATGGTGTGGAAATTTGGAGAGTGGGGTGCCAGCTCATTTGTGACCTCGTCATTTGACCGTGGTTCGAAATAACAAGGCGTTGTCCTCGGATCTTTCTCTTCGAGATTGAACCCAGACCGTCGCCAATAGCCCGTTGTGTTGCTCCAGCGCGACTTTATAATGCAACCACCAGTCAAGATTTCAAGCTATCCACTTAATGGACTTGCTTAAAGAAAAGTTATGTTACTGAATACGCGACAATAAGTTAATATTCTCTCTTCCAACATATATAGGGGAAAAGGGAAGCCTTGATCATGACTCCAACCCGAATTTTCATATTTAAAAGTGCTTTAATGATTAATCTACCACGGAATGACATAAATTTTCCCTTTTGACAGGTGATATATAGTCACATTGCAGCACTTAATGACACATTGGAAATATATTTAAGATTTTTTACTTGTATCCGAGAAGATCGATACGCGTAAATTATCTCTACACCTCTAAAATACGCAAAAAACAAAATAAATTTAAGTCCCCTACTCAAAATGAACGAGCTGTTTCTATAGCGACCACCACCACTCAAACTTGGTGTCGGGAACAGGTAGATAGACAGTTCCCTCATTTTATCACGAGATTTCCGAGTTGTGTGGTATTGCTTTTACCCCACAACACACTTGATGATTAAATAACCACATCTATTCATTCCAACTGTTTTTACTTGAAAATGAAATTTTTTAAACATATTCTGAAAGAATTTCTCAGGTGATATAAATATAAGCAAGTGGAATGCGACTAATGCTGAAATATGAAACTTTGATTCAAGACAACAATTTTGTACATGGAATTAGGGTTGAGCCAATCATGTGATTTCTTTACAAAATAGCCAAGTGTGGCTTAAGAGACTTAAGCCCCTCCATGTTAAGGGGATAGACCAGTGAGTCAAAGCTTCTTGAATTAATTTTTTGTGTTTTAAAAAATAATAAATTAAGTATCGTGTATTTCAGACTTAAAATAATATATTTATATTTTACACTTGTTCGCGCGATTATAGAATTTATATAAAATTAGAAAAATACTTTTAAAACGTGATCAAGTCCCTGTTCTCCAATGAGGAGGCATTTTCTGTCAAACTAAATATAGGTGACCGTAGTGTTTCTGTTCATGCATGTATATTCTACATCGACCTTCTTATGAAATACACAGAGGATGTGGGCGGAGTCGCTGTCGTAAGATCCCTGAAGGGTAAATCACGTGAACTTATGAATCGACTTAGCCGATTGGCTATCGAAACTAGTGTTTTTGACCATGGTGGATGATCGGGGCCGTCGTGGCTCAGTGGGTATGCCCACTGCGTTAGCAACCTTCGAGTTGTAGGCGGTGCAGGTTCGATTCCTGTCAGGTGCATTCCTCCCTGGATGTATTTCTCTTCTGTGTCAGTAAAACTTTCATTGTGTGTTTATTATTTGATATTGTATATCTTGTGTCTGGGACAGCATGGCCAAATGTGGAACTTGAGCCATAAAATCCCCAAAACTAACCAACTGCCCATGCTCCGTCTATTTCATTACAAGGTCGATGGTATTCTGCATGTGACATCAGTTGGCTTGTTTTTAGAATACAATTCATCACTTCGCCAATAAAAATTCTAAAAAATAAATTTCGCATTGATAAACGATAATTGATTGGTCAACACCAATTAGATTAAATGCCAAACTTTTCAAAACGATAATAAACTACATTTTAAGGTAACTTCGACTGCGAGAGAATTTGATCAATAGAAATAAAATATTCATAGACCGTCTGGTTTCTTTGCTTACATTGAAAATCCATCTTATATGAAGGGAGAAATAAACCTCTAACATCACAAGTGCAACCGAATTAAGTAAGCCTTTAAGGGCTTTGAGAATCCTCATTATGCTGTCTTGATGGCCAGATGACGAATCAAATCAATCATTCGTCGTTAAAGGGAGAATTGTATTTATCATTAAAAATAATTCTGAATTTGTTTGAAATTGTTAATGTATTGACACAGGAAATTTATATACTGCAAAGTCCATAAATGTACAGTATGTGTCTCGATATATTTTTAAGTTCAAATACCAAATGTGTGTGACCTTTTAAAAGAATTTGGTTGGTTGGGTTTTATTTCGCAACGGCGATATTTGAGCAAGTAGCGTCAAACAACGTCAAGTAAATCGAAGTAGAATTTAAGGAAAACTTCACTGACACAGAAGGGAAATACACCACGGAGGAATCGAACCTGCATATCCTACAATTAGTAGTTTGCTAGTGCAGTGAGCACTAGCCTGAAGCCGCGGTGACCTCAGGAAGAATTCCAAGTGGTAGGGTTGAATTAAAGATGGGGGGGGGGTATTTCAATTAACGTCACACTGGAGCAACACAACGGGCTATTGGTGACGGTCCGGGATCAATCCCAAAGGGAAAGATCCGAGGACAACACCACGTAATTTTGAACCACGGTCAGATGACGAGAATTAAAGATGGAAACTAAGCAAATGAATTAATTTAGAAATGAAGTTTATCCAGACTTTTACGGTTTTCTTGGTATTTATCATGTGCAACATTTAGCTCAGATTTTAACTAATATTTATAGTTTATCTTATTAATTTGACTTTTATTGCATTTTTAGCTAATTTGAAGTTAAAATACAAATATTTTATCTTAAAGCAAAAGTTGATAATGAAAGGTAAGTATTATACCCTAGTGCGAGGATTAGAATTAAAACCCATATATTAAAAATCGTGTCTAAAAGGTTGCTCCGTGACGTTAATTAACTACCTAACGTCAAGTAAATCGACTTATATATAGGAAACTTTTTAGTCACAGAAGTGGTACATAGTAGGTATTTGAGTATACTTCGCACTGGAACGATACAACGGACGACCTGAGATCAATCCCAAAGAGAAGGATCCGATGACCCCGTAATTTTGCACCGCGGGCAGATGACGATGTCACACCTGAACTGGCACCCCTCTTCAAACTTCCACACAACGCCAAGTGAGGACATTGGAGGCCACGACAGATTTAACGTGCACCAGCCCCCTTTGTACACGACGGTCTTTGGTTGGATTCGAACTCGCAACCCTCCGGTTGCTGATCCGTTGCTCTTCCACTGGGCTACCGCGGTCCTCTTTACTAACTCAGAAGAGGTAGGTAGGTATTTTAATTAACGTCACACTGGAGCAACACAACGGGCTATTTAACGCAGATGAGAGAAATATAGCAAGGATAAGTTATAAGAATCGAACTTGCGAGCTGTACGGGATGAAGGTTCGATTCCAGCAATACCCTGGATATGTTTCTCCCATCTTTGTGCATCTGTAGATTAGTTGTTTGGTTTGGTGTGACGCAAGGGCTAAATTTGACCTAACTGTGCCAAACCATGCTTTTTCTGTTTAAATAGATTTACACACAAGGTTTCTTTTGTTGGGTTTTGTGGCGCATGGATGAAAATTCACTGAAAAAGTAGTACTAGGAGAGAGAAATACTCCTAGGGAGGAATATGAACCAGCGTCACCTATTACTCGCAGGTTGCTAGAGCAGTGGAAAACTCTCACTGAAACCCCCAACTCTCACTCCCCTGAAACTCAAATTACGTGGTGCTGTCCTCGGATCTTTCCCTTTGGGATTGATCCCGGACCGTCACCAATAGCCCGTTGTGTTGCTCCAGTGTGACGTTAATTGAAATACCCCCCCCCTGAAACTCAAACTTTATTCAAGGTAGGTATGTATTTTAATTAACGTCACATTGGAGCAACACAACGGGCTATTCAAACTTTATTCAAACAAACTCGCAATACAGTAATTACCAATAGAAAATCGATGTTCATAGAAAAAACCAGTTACATTCAATTAAAATGAAACAACCTTAGAAGAAAATAATTTTCCAACAATCGGTTTAATCTGTTTCAAACATAAGAAAATTCGGCAAGTCTGCCGAGCCACATTACTTGACGCACTGACTGCAGGTGCTCACGTTTCAACCCTTCCGGATGAAGATGGAACCGAAACTCGATTTGATTGGCCACCTGAGCGCAAAAAGGGGTTACTAGAAATGGCCCGTCCGATCTTCTGACCAGGGAAGAAGCATCACACGCGTTCTCGATTAATCCGAGTTATGTCCGCTGAGCGTTTCGAAGTGGTGCAAATGAAGTGTGTGTTGTAGGAGGGAAAGTATGGGCTTGCTTCAGTATCTACCTTCCCTTTTACCTTTCGCGGCTCTGCTGTATATGAGGGCCCAGGATACGGTGGCCCCACTTACCAAAGATCGCTGGGATAAGGAGTACGATTACATAATTGGTGAGTTTTAATCTTTCTCATTTTTTGTATCGGTTTGTGTTAGGTACTTGTTGAAGTAAACCGTTTGCGATTGAATTTGGGGTTTTAAGGTGCAAGGTCCTAAACGGGACATGCTATTACTTGATGTTGTATATCTCGTGTCTGGCGCAGCATGGCCAAATATGGTCCTTGCGCCATAAAACCCCAACACCAACCAACCTAAACAGGACAACCGGGCCGCTATAACTCGGTTGGAAGAGTAGCGGAGTAAGCAACTGGAGGGTTACGAGTTCGAAACTTGATCCAACCAAAGATCGTGTACGTGGAACTGGTACACATTAAATCTTGTGACCCCAGATGTCGTCACGTTGGAAGTTTAGAGAATGGGGTGTTAACTCTTCATCTGACCGTGGTTCAAAATTAGGTTTTCTCGTATCTTTCCCTTCGGGAAAGGATAAAAGGGATTCAATAAAATGAATTTCAATGGAAAATGTCGCGTTAAATTGACGAGAACCTGAATCGGACGCTCATTTTAGACATTTATTACGAGAACGAGCTCCTTTATGGTTGACTTGTGTCTGATGGATAAAACTTTTACATCTTGACAGAATGGACAAATTCTAATAATCATAGGCCGATTTAGTTTTCCCTTCCTAGCTTAAAAGGCATGTTGATGGAACCCTTATAAAAACCTATTTATTGCTGACATTGTTTTTATAAACTATTTAAATTTAACTAAACAAATTGGATTCCTCCGAGTGGTTTTCTGTCTTCTGTGTCAGTAAAACTTTTTAAGTCCTTTACTTGGCGTTGTCTGTCTTGTGTTTGGCGCAGCATGGTTAAATATGGTCTTCATGTCATAAAACCCAACCAACCTATAAATATTTATTGATGTAGATAAAATGTTGCGAATCGAGTATAAACAAGAAAATAGATTTTCTAATGCATTATAAGAATCTATTGTACTACTATATTGCTATCTAAGTGTGGTTGTTTCCTCTAAATTTAGCATAAACAGCAACCGCATAAGAATGTAAGCAGCTCTAGCTTGTAAAGTCCAGTTGAAGGGCTTCGGGCAACATAGTGGTAAACCACAGAAATGTTCCACAATGAAGAAACTAAACTAAATATTCAAGTAGATCAAAAAAATTTCTGATTGTTTGAATGAGTGCGTAATACTGATGAGTGGGGATCGCGCTCCTGGGATACCCAAGAGATCTTTTTTGTTTTCATCCTACTATATCCCCAACCACTCCTTTTTTCCTTTCATGGCATTTTTTACTTGACGTTGACTTGTGTTTCGGGCATCTCGGCCTGATATGGCCCTTTCGCCATAAAACCTAAAAATAACCGACCAATCTGCCAGTAAAACTTTCGTTTTTATGGATATCTTCATTACTTGACTAAACAAAACTGGCACAGTTTGGCTATATGGCTCTTTCGCCATAAAAATCAATCAACCTTCGCTAGATTTACGAATAAAAAATATAGGGAAAAGTAACATTCAATTTATAAAATTCAATTGAATAATGCATTCGATACATAAAATTCAAACTTACAGGAACTACAACCGACAATATTTAGGTAAACAATGTTAGCTTCGAGCAGAAGCTAGTTAGCTGATGTTTCTTTACTGCACATCTATTTAAAGATTTAGTTTTTAGGTCAAGAAATAAAAATTGCACGCATTTTGATAACAATGCGTTTATCATCATGAAAAAAGCATTTAGTGTTCGTAAAGTCAGTTAATGAGTTTCTTTAAACCGACGATAGGGGAGAAACAGATTCTAATTCACGATAGAGTTCGTTTAATACTTCCGTAGACCTAGGAAAATTTCAAAAATATAAAATTAAAATTTTCAAATAAAAGTTACGCAATTTCATTGATTGTAATAATTATTTAAGTGGATTAATTTAGTAATCCCTTGTTTAGCTTTGCAAATAAGAAAATTGAAAAATGAAGGAAAAGAACGAGTTTTGTGTGAAACCGAATAGTGTCCGCGGGAACCGAAATTAGAACACCGTTGATGAAATAATCAAGAGCAAAGAAATGCGTGTCCTCTTTCTACAAGGATGTCTATTGAGCATTCCACGCACATTAGCTATTTGTCATGAGAGACGGCTATTTTTCACTCAGTCGCATGAATTTTTCATTTTTCGTGTGAAATTCAAAAAGAAAAAGGTTACTTTGAGTTTAATGGTCGAAGTGGAATTTTCTTGGGACAAGATATGTGAAAAGTAAATATTTAACTTCATCCGCATCTAATAAATAAAAATGTCCTAATATGATGGGTTTGCAATGTAATCAAACTAAACGGCCTGCGAAGATTTCTGCTGCAAAAACGCTCTCGCATGATACATAGTTTATTTCCATTTTCGCAGCGCTTGGTGTTAATTTAATTGGTGTTGACCAAACAACTATCAGCCCTCGGTCTCCTTTTGGTGTGTATGGGCATTACAACCCCGAGGTATCTGAGTGATCTTTCCTCCCTTTCATTTTAACCCTCGCCTAACCTTCTGCTGTTTTGCTTTTTCTTCCTCCCTCATTGTGATGTATGTCTTATGTTTGGCGCAGCTTGGCCCTTGCGCCATAAAACCCCGAAAACAACCAATCAAACAATTATCATCAAATTGAAATTTAGCCTGAAATTTTTATTGAGAAAGCGCTAAAATCGTATTCGAAAGACAAACTAATTGTCGTAAGGTTCAGGGAAAGCGTATCGCCGCACGGTGTATTTCTCTCTTGTGTCAGTATAACTTTTCTTGTGCGTATGTCCATTCACTTGACTTTGTCTTATGTTTGGTTAAGTTTTGCCAAATATGGCCCTTGCACCATTAAGCCCAGCCAACTCTGTCTCCAATGTCTAACTGGAATCTTACGCAAAAACGGTTGAACCTTACAGACGGACTATATAAGTAACCATGGGCTCAAATTTTTTGGTCTATATTCATTCTAGAGAGAACAGTTCGTTAAACTGTTTTACTGAATAACATTTTCAAAAAAATATCTCTTAAAAAAAACAAAATTTGACAGTATAACCTATTTTTAAAAATTGATTGAAACGTTTTGATGGAATCCTGAAAACGGAAGACAGAGATTATGTCCAATAAAAGCGCTCAATTCTGATCAGAATATTTTGAGATATGCTTGTAACGGAAATGAGGAAAACGCTTCATTTTATGAAAGACGCTCAAAGAACACGAGAGTTACAGCTAAAAAATAATAAAATGGTTATTTATGAGAGCCAATCAAATACTGTTGAATGTCACGAGACGATGTAACCAAGTGAGTATGATTCGTAGCCTGCGGAAATAAAAATAATTACGGTATTTCAGAACCTAATAGTCCATCTTAACTGGGTTGATAGGAAAGCGGGCCATCTTAATTGGATTCTCTCGTTCAGACCAGTGAGAGTTCCTGTCAAATAAACTGACGAATACGGTTGGGGCGATAGATACATTTCCACATAATATTTTTTAAATTATTCTTTCATAATGAAATTTCTCGACTTATATCGAGCAGAATAAAATGATATTTCTAACAGTGCTCGTCAATTAATACAAAATACGAAGTGTTTTGAAGTGTTTATTTAACTGCATGCTCTATTAATTTTAAGTCGTAATTTACCCCTCGGAATGAAATTTAAAATACCGTAACCAATCTCCAGAATTTTATAAAGTTGTCTTATGTTTATTTATATAATGATAATTTTAATCAAAACCTCCATTACCGTCTATCTTCCACGAGGACTGCAGTAGAAATGGGCTTAATCCTATTTTCTATTGGGCCATGGTAGCCCGGTTGGAAGAGTATCGTATTAGCAATAGGAGGGTTGCGATTTCGAAACTGATCCAAGTAAAGACCGTGTTCGGGGGGGCTGGTGCATGTTAAATCTGTCATGGCCTCAAATGTCTTCACGTTGGTGTGGTGTTCAAGTTTAGAGAGTGGGTTCCAGCTCAGGTGTTGGACTCGTCATCTGAAAATGGTTCAAAATTTCTAGGTGTCTTCGGATCATTCCCTTCGGGATGGATCTCGGACCGTCGCCAATGACTCGTTTGTGTTTGTTGCTCCAGTGCGACGTTAATTCAACTACTTACCATCTCCAGACTTTGTACCAAAACAGACATTATAAAGAACGCAAGACAACGTTATAAAGTTGTCATGGATTTATTATGTTATTTATACGTTAATTACAATGTTATTTCTAGTCGAAACTTCTATTATTGTCTTCCACGAGGACTGCTCCAGACAGTCAAACACTGGTAGAAACGGATTTTATCCCATTTTCCATAGTGGATGCTTGAAGAAACATTAAAATTTGTCACATTACGCACTTAAGACCATTTGGAAATGTATTTTAAGATATTAAGAAAGTAGTGTACAAGTCAAGATCTAGACTAGTAACCTACCTCTTTCCACACCCAGCATCCTCGAAAAACAAAACAAAATAAAATTAAGTCATTCCCAAGAGTCACTCCTACTCAAAATGAACGAGCCCTGGTTCTATAGCGACCGCCACTACCCAAACATGGTATAGGAAGCAGTTTTCGTGGTACTCGTATTTTATTACTTAGTCTCATTTTCATTTTTATATTTTTGTATATAAAGTCAACCACATAAAATTGCTGTTGTGTGGAATGAAAGTTTCGAGAGTTTCGACAGCATTCTAAAATAGAGATAGTGTTTAAGTAATCAAATTTTAAAATAAATAATACAAAAGTCAACCACATAAAATTGCTGTTGTGTGGAATGAAAGTTTCGAGAGTTTCGACAGCATTCTAAAATAGAGATAGCGTTTAAGTAATCAAATTTTAAAATAAATAATACAAAAGTCAACCACATAAAATTGCTGTTGTGTGGAATAAAAGTTCCGAGAGTTTCGACAGCATTCTAAAATAGAGATAGCGTTTAAGTAATCAAATTTTAAAATAAATAATACAAAAGTCAACCACATAAAATTGCTGTTGTGTGGAATGAAAGTTTCGAGAGTTTCGACAGCATTCTAAAATAGAGATAGCGTTTAAGTAATCAAATTTTAAAATAAATAATACAAAAGTCAACCACATAAAATTGCTGTTGTGTGGAATAAAAGTTCCGAGAGTTTCGACAGCATTCTAAAATAGAGATAGCGTTTAAGTAATCAAATTTTAAAATAAATAATACAAAAGTCAACCACATAAAATTGCTGTTGTGTGGAATGAAAGTTTCGAGAGTTTCGACAGCATTCTAAAATAGAGATAGCGTTTAAGTAATCAAATTTTAAAATAAATAATACAAAAGTCAACCACATAAAATTGCTGTTGTGTGGAATAAAAGTTCCGAGAGTTTCGACAGCATTCTAAAATAGAGATAGCGTTTAAGTAATCAAATTTTAAAATAAATAATACAAAAGTCAACCACATAAAATTGCTGTTGTGTGGAATAAAAGTTCCGAGAGTTTCGACAGCATTCTAAAATAGAGATAGCGTTTAAGTAATCAAATTTTAAAATAAATAATACAAAAGTCAACCACATAAAATTGCTGTTGTGTGGAATGAAAGTTTCGAGAGTTTCGACAGCATTCTAAAATAGAGATAGCGTTTAAGTAATCAAATTTTAAAATAAATAATACAAAAGTCAACCACATAAAATTGCTGTTGTGTGGAATAAAAGTTTCGAGAGTTTCGACAGCATTCTAAAATAAAGATAGCGTTTAAGTAATCAAATTTTAAAATAAATAATACAAAAGTCAACCACATAAAATTGCTGTTGTGTGGAATGAAAGTTTCGAGAGTTTCGACAGCATTCTAAAATAGAGATAGCGTTTAAGTGATCAAATTTTAAAATGTAGCTTCAACTGCCATATTTACACCAAACGCAAATAGTTAGAAATATGAAGTTGCCGAATGCTTTTGTGATGGCACTTAGAGTCTTGCATGTTGAATTTAGTATGTTCTCAAAGTAGAATTCTACAAAAGGAGCAGAAGATTTTTGGTTGATCTAATAGTGAGAATCGTTAAAAGATTTCCTGGTCACTCGAAAAGAAAGCTGCCGCCGTAGTTGCGTTTACGGACAACTAACAATGCCGCGAGGAGCTGGAGAACTCTTGTCCCAGATCAAGTTTAATCTCTTGAAAGTCGTAGATTAGTGGCAGCTTTTTGTAAAGTGATTAGTGTTCCGTAACTCCTTGAAAATTGTGAGCTTCCTCTGTTAAGTTAAGCACCAATTGTTTTAGCATTGTGATCGATAGATTACGGATCCGTCACGCATCTGTCTGACCCACCTACAGAATTCGAGATGAAATGTTCCAGTAACTTTCATGAGTAGTTCGAAGCAGCATCACCGTGTCTCATTGGGTTTTCCCAGTGCGCTAGCAACCTGCGAGTTGTCGGCGCAGGTTCGATTCCTCCTTGGGTTTATTTCTCTTTTGTGTCGGGCCGATGCAGGTTAAATCTGTCGTGGCCTCAAATGTCCTCGCGTTGGCATGGTGTGGAAGTTTGGAGAGTGGGGTGCCAGCTCAGGTGTAAGCTCCTCATCTGACCGTGGTTCAAAATTACCATCGACCTTCTAATGAAATAGACGGATCATGTGGATGGAGTTGATGACGTTAGATTTCTAAAGGGGAAATTACAAATAGACTTAGCCGGTTGGATATGAAAGCGCAGACTAGTGTTTTTGATCACGATGGATAATCGCTTCAACCAATCAATAATTTAGGATTCATGCTTTTACCCACAACCACGTGACAGATCTCCAAACCGAGCAACTGGAAGAAATAACATGAATCTGCGTGCACATGCTTCGTCTATTTCATTTAAAGGTTGATGAAAATTATGTGGTGTTGTCCTAGGATCTTTCTCTTCGGGTTTGATCCCAGACCGTTACCAATAGCCCGTCGTGTTGTTACAATGCGACGTTAATTAAAATACTTACTTCTTGTGTCAGTATAACTTTCCTTTGAGTCCATTTCTTAAAGTTTGGCGTAGCATTGAAAATTATGACCCTTGCGGATAAAATCTAATCCAGCCAACCTTTAATCAATCCTCTTTGGATGTATTTCTCTCATGTGTCTAAAAAATTATAATTGTGTATGTTTATTTACTTGATGTTTGCCTTGTGCTTAACGCAACTTGGCCAAACATGGCCCTTGGGAAATAAAATCCCAATCCAACTAACCAACCACTGTTAAAGCTTTTTGACAGCCATCTCAAAGGTGAGAAAACAGACCATGCGCAAGGACCAACTGCACATTTCATCTGGATTGGATGCAAACCAACCTCAATAAGAATCGCGGGCTAGAAAGAAGTGTCTGCTGAAGGTACTCATTGAGCATGACAAATACCATTGAGCAATCATAGTAAGAAACCCTTTGAGGCTGAAAGGATCGGGCATAAGCATTCCCTGTTTCGTTTTCGTGGTGAGAATCGAGGACATTAAATTGGAAACCGACGTCTCGCAGATTTACGTCAAAAAGAATCATCGATTTTCATTGATTTTATCAATTTTACTGTTTTACCAATAAATTTTTCCCAATTGTGAATAGGGGATGTGCTTTTGAGCTTGCATTGACGCAACAATCTTGAAGGATACTTAATTAGAAACTATTTATTCGCTTATAGATCTACACTGATTGAGTACTATCTCCCCACGTCTACTCCGTGTCTGTCATGAAATGCAAAATATGCATTCGAAGTAATCTGTTTAATTTTGACTTGCACAAATGCATTAACTTTTCACTTTGCACACTTGCTATAGATATACTATAAATACAATGGAAAATTTGAAGCTTATAAAACTTGAACTTCAAAACAATGAAATCTATTCGTCATATCTGTACTACCTATCGTATTAGGCATTTTCTGTCAAGCTAAATATAGATGAACTAGTGTTTCTGCGGGGATACACGTTTCCTGTACGTACTCTGAAGTGACTTCACGGTTTGTTTTTCGAATTCGATTCCAGCACGTCGCCAATAAATATTGCAAAAGAGCAAATTCCGAATCAATATTGATCTGATTGATCTGATCAACACCAATTCGAATAAATGCCCAACGCTGTTAAAATTGTGATGAACTACATTTTAATATAACTCTCATATATATCGGGCGAGAGCATTTGGACAGCAGAAGTAAAATCTTCGCAGATCGGCTGGTTTGTTTACATTGAAAATCCCTCTCGTAACAGATGCAACAAAGAATTTCAACGAGTACGATAATCATGCTACTTGTGATATAATCATCCACATTGAGTTGGACTTTGAGTATCCTTAATACTGGTATTGTTTTCAAAATATATTTCGTTTTAATAAAATCGTTAGTTTAATGTACCTTGGTCATCCTGAACACCATTGGATATAATTAGCCCTCGCAGTGCAAGAATTCATCCTAGTACGACAAAGTAAAATTAAATAATCGAACCTGAGTATCAAGGATATAAGTATTAGTTCCACATAACGAACAATTTGTCATCGTCTCTTTTCATAAGCTTGTTTTGAAGTGACTTATTCTTTACTATTGAATTTTCTTTTCAACAAATCTGAGCAATTTAGTTAATATGGTCCAAATATCGCTCATGTACAGAGTAAGTGAAATATCTTATCACTTTTAAATTCAAAAGCTCATACTAAGACTTAAAATCTATTTACTACGCGGAGAACCGTTACCACCGAGATAACAAGGCCAGACCGCTGTGACGTTTCGATCACGTGACTCGCTTACTAGTAGTCATAACAAACATCGCCGCATGGCCGTCTACTTATGGATTACCTATAATGTAGCTTAAGAAATTAGGGTTTTTATACTATTTTACCGGAAAGCAAGTGCAGCTGCAGTTAAATATTGTTATAGAACATTTGTGGAACATTACAGTGTCAAGGTGTTAAAGGCTTTCGTCAAACAACACGTTTAACGTGTGTCCAGACCGATTTATTTAGGCTTAACCACGAGGCTATCCAAAATGCCCTTTAGATGCTGTGTACCTACTTGCTCTGGAAATTATGGATATGGTGATGCACCAAAAGTGGCGGTTTTCTCCTTTCCAGAGGATAAAAATATTAGAAAAAGATGGCTCAGGGCGATTCCACGAGCCGACTTTACACCATCAAAACGCAGCAAAGTCTGCGAACTTCATTTTCAAAACGATGATATCGTCCGGAATGTATCGAAATTCAACAAAAAAAACTGCTGAGTGTTCTACCTTTTCCATGAAACGTCTCCGTTTAAAAGTTGGTGCTATACCAAGTATATTTCCGAATTGCCCTAAATATCTCGAAAACTTGTCCCACCGTTCGTAAAAGCAGGGAAGATAAAATTCGTGAAACTGAGGAATCCAATTTATTGAGAGCTATCAACCCCATAAACAAAATTGGTTTAAACTAATTGAGGAGTCAAAAGTTACTTTTTTCAAAATTTGTTTTTGTTTTAGGACCTGCAACAAATTACACTGTTGTAATACATTCAAATCTGAAAATGGAAACATTTATATGGCCAAGAAATTTCTGTAGATAACAATCAAATCAAAACACCCTGTCACGTTAGTAAAATTTGGAAGTTATTGAAAATTGTTTGAATTTTATAAATGAAATATCAAGGAAAAATTCTTCAGCCAACTATGATAATCGCTTCAATTGCTTTTACAGTTCAATTGCTTTGATTTCCCATTTTTACAGATTTAATGATGAAGAAAACATTAATTAGATTTCTTTAGACTATGAGAAAGGGTTTTCTTTTCTTTTTGATTTATGGTCGCATTTGAGAAACTATGATATTGGACGGTATTAAGCTTGATTGACGTGTGTATTTTAGTTAATAAAAGTCATAAGCGAGTTTTTCGCTATTTTTTAACTGAATTTACGATATAATTTTGGCCGGTTTTTTAATAAGTTATTGCTTTTACTATTTACGCACACTCTTTGTTATCGTTAGTAAATAAGGAAGAAAGACGCGAGGGTGTGGAAGTTTCATTCTGAGATTATCGTAGTTTTGACTAGGGAAAAACCATATTTACAAACTGCTATAATAATTTGCAATAACGTATAACAATATTTTCCTGTGGTCTCGACGTATATAGAATATATTATGTATCGTTGTAGACAGATTTCACTGTATTAGGCTTCGAATATTCCAATACGGCGGTGGTCGTTCGTATCGCACGTATGACTACTAGGGAGACGCCATGATGGCAGCGGTCAGGCCTTGTTATCTCGGTGGTAACGGGAGAACCCGTTCCTGTATGTTCCATTTGCAATCGTATTCTACCAGGGCGATGCATTTTGATAGAATGTCCAAAGTTTAATCACCATAGATCAAACCTTTTTGGAGTTAATCGAACCATCTTGAAATACCTGTTGACAAATCCCTAACACAAACTTTAATTCATTACAAACGTTAGGTATTTAAATTTTATTAATTTCTGAACTGAAACTTGGTTCTATTTCTGAATCGCAATAAATTTTATAGTTCTTTCTCTACAAAATTTTTTAATAGGATTTTGCTTCTATTGTAACCAAATTATTCAACAATAATAATTCAACACACTCAATATTCTATATTTTTTGGCCAACTCTGGCTTTTGTGCCATTAAAAAACAACCAAGTAAAATATTTTAAGAAAAAAGTTTGGTAATGTCAAAACTAAGGCTTTTATTACATTTTGAAACCTTTTTCATTTAAACACCAATGAGCACAATAATCAATAAGAAGACAGGTCAATTTCTCAGCAAGTTCATATTCCTCTTCGGTATATTTTATTTTGAGAAACGAAGTAACTCGTAGTCCAGACCCACATAGAAAAACAATGGCAATTTGTTGAATAGGAAAATAAATTCCTCGCATTATTTTGTATATATAAGAATCATTTCCCCTTCACCTCGCACGTGAACTTCCATGTTTCCCATAATCTGTCCTTGATTGAAGCGGAGTGTTTCCAAAATAGAGGTCAGTAGCACAGATTATAAGTCTACCTCTAGCGGTTCGTCTTGACCTTCAAGGGTCACTATGATGAGTTGTGCATTCAACTCGCGTCTGATGGTGAGTTTTTCTTTATTTTCTATGCCATGAGAGTTAATCATCGAAATCCTTTTGTCTGAGTGAAAACTCGTCGGTTGAGAGTATCGTAGTTTCTTATTCAATGTCCATTCCGAAATGCTTTTATCCTCTAAAGCATATTCGTTCCGTAAACTTTTAAGTCTTAAGATCGACCAATCTCCACTTTTAATGTACTAAACAGCAATTTTTATTTTTCCTGTTGGTCGTATTTTGGTAAATGTATTGACTTTGCAGTAGAGCCTTCACCCTGAAGATTCGTGGTATCATGGTAACGAGGCCCAACGGACTGGGAGTTCGGGGAACGAGAAAAGATTTCTCACTTTTTGTGTGCCGTGTGAATTCTAAATTTAACCCTCCTGGTGGCTATCTCGACGAGATATCTCGTCATTAGCAAAACTGACCAGATCTTGATGGACCGAGATATTTCATCATTAGAAGAAAACTGACCAGATCTTGATGGACCGAGATGTTTCATCATTAGAACAAACTGACCAGATCTTGATCTCGTCACCATAAAAAAATTGTCAATATTTTGATATATTTCACCATTAGCAAAATTGGTCAGATCTCGATGGACGAGATATCTCGTTGAAACCACTTGGGGTTGATAAGTTTCAATCTTTATTTATCGTAGTGAAATTGCACAAACATGCAAAGGAATATGTAGTTAAACATCAATACTTGGTATATATATTTATTTTAAGAATTGGAGCCTTGGCGCAGCATAGTAGATCCGGTCTTGCGTCCTAAACTTATACCCAAGACAGTTGCTCTCTGATTCGTTCTACAACCTGTAGTCTTCCCTGAACACTACCATTAGTTTGGCGGAGCTTGGCCAAACCTGGCCCTTGTACCATAAAAATTCAATCAATCTTCCCTGTACAATTTCTAACCAGTTTTGACCTTGACCAATAGTATCTTTCCTAGAATACTTTCAACCGATGGATGCGGTTATTTAGTCGTGTGTTGTGGCAAAAAGGCAATACTACACTACTTGGAAATCATTGACCTTAAAATGAAATAGACGGAGCATGTGCCCCAGCTTCATGTTATTTCTTCCATTTTCTCGGTTTGAAGATCTGTCACGTGGTTGTGGGTAAAAGCATGAATCCAAAACTATTGATTGGTTAAAATGATTATCCACCGTGATCAAAAACACTAGTCTGCGCTTCCATAGCCAATCGGCTAAGTCAATTTGCGATTTACCTTTCAGAGATCTTACGACAGTGATTCCGCCCAAATGATTTGTCTATTTCATTAGAAGGTCTATGTTGGAAATCTCGTGACACTCAAAGGGTTAATAGGGGAGAGGGCTCATCTAATCTAGTATTATTGTGTTGCTCCAGTGTGACAATTAAATATCTACTTAAAAAATTACCTAATTAAATACCTAATTAAATTATACACCTATATTAATTAAAATACCTACCTAATCTAGCACTAATACCCGGAATGCAGATGTGGTAGTTTGCTGTGCTGCTTCATCAGTATTCTATTTGAGTGTCCATCGATTATTTTATTTTCGATGGTTGGTCGGTTTTGGGGTTTATGGCAGCATGGCCAAATATGGCACAGGGCCATATTTGGCCATGCTGCGCCATACACGACATACAATATCAAGTAATAGATACAATGAAAGTTTTACTGGCACAGAAGAGCAAAATACACCCAGGAAGGAATGCACCTGACAAGAATTAAACCTGCGCTGCCTACAACTCGAAGGTTGCTAGCTCAGTGGGCATACCCACTGAGCCACGACGGCCCCTATTTTATTTTCGAAGCATTGGGGATTAATATCGTCCTTAATGTTTCGCAAGGAGAAAAAAGAAAAGAAACACGCAATCAATCTAACCGCAGCAGCTTTGATTTTATTCACCATTTTTATAACTTCCAATAAAAATGAACTTTTCTGCTTTCTGCACGGTTATTCGGAAGGAATGTTACGATCACACGATATTTTTAACTGTAAGTCGTGGAAACACTTCCTATTCAATGTATCCAATTCCCGGGAAAAGATGTAGGATATATTTACTCTTAGGACTAACACGAAATTAAACAATTTGAACGGGTCTTCTACCAAGAAACTTTTTATTAGAAAAATATCCTGTCTATTCAATTTAAAAAGAATTCAACTTCCTAAGTAATATTCACTGAGATGTGCGCATTTAAAATTTTAGCATTTCAAAAGGAGCAAAGACGGCATTTGGTCTTGAATTAGCAATTCGTTTCAATCACTATTTCCTAAGTAGTGTTCATTCAATCCTGTTATTTCCAGGCGCAACTTGGCCAGCTATGGCCTTTGCACCGTAGGAAACCAAACTTACAGCCTTCTAAAAAAGGATCCACCAATTAAAAAAAAAACAGAAAAGTGGTGTACATACGGAGTTTTGTATACAACCATTCATAAATAACGAAACTTGTTAGTCAATCCAAAGATTTTTTATATTTTAAAGAAATGTTTTAAGACATTCACGGATTTTTAAATTTTATGACATCACTTCCTGCTCAACTAGAGATCTTTTTAAATGTTGTTTTAAAAGATCATCCAAGAAATAATCTAATCAAATCTAATGAATTTATGTAAAGAACCACCATTTTCTCACTTTCGAGAAATCCATTACTATAGTCTAAAATATGTAATGCATGGTATTTAAAGAAGAGCTGCGAAAATTTTCTGCTGTCCTAATGCTCTCGTATGATGCATACCGGGCTTACCTTAAAATGTAGTTTATCGCCATTTTGGCAACGTTTGGAGTTTAACCTCCAAAACCTGCTAATTGTTACTGACCAATCATCTATCATACATAAATTCGGAATTCGTTCTTTGGAGTTTGTTGAAGTGCTGAAATTGTATTCCGAAAATAAGCCAATTGATGTCACGTTGAAAATACGTACAGGAAACACGGATCGACACAGAAACATTAGCATCACCTACTTTAGGCTTGACAAAAAATGCCTATCATCGGAGAAATTCCTATTGAAAACATTTTATTACTTTATACCTTTAAATGTGCCATAGCAAAATATTTGTGTTTGGAAGTTTAGTGGTAGATTCCATACAAATGTACACTCATGTCCAAAAGTTAAGCATAATTCGTAAAATGCGAAAAGTCGGAGTAAATATGGATACAAAGATTCAAAATCACTTGTGGAGAATCGTGGGACGAAGTAGAACATTGTGCATATGCAAAACAGTTCAGTCGACGTCGACATACGCAAAGCACCGGCGCACGTCGAACGAGTATAAAACGACCTCGAGTGCATGGCCAGTTTAGACAAATTTCGCAATTACTGTGGTACGGAGTGTTAATGAATAATGACGAAAGATGTCACAAAGATGCCAACTGGACATGTTTGTGAAGGGACGAATTATTGGAATGCTGGAATCCGGTCGATCCCAAACCGAAGCGTCTCGAATTCTGAATGTGCCCCAGTGTGCAATCTCCAGACTGGCAGAGACCGCGGTGGCCGGGTTGGAAAAGTAACGGATTAGCAACCGTGGGGTTGCGAGTTCGAATCCAACCAAAGACCGTCGTGTACAAAGGGGCTGGTGCATGTTAAATCTGTCGTGACCTCAAATGTCCTCACGTTGGCGTGGTGTGGAAGTTTGAAGTGGGGTGACAGCTCAGGTGATGCTTCGTCATCTGACCATGGTTCAAAATTACGTGTTGTCCTCGGTCTTTCCCATTGGGATTGATCCTGGACCATCACCAATAGCTCGTTGTGTTGCTCCAGTGTGACGTTAATTGAAATACCTAACAAACTCGGGTTTCAAACCACTGGAGATGTTACCCGACGGCCAGTACCAGGTCGGCCAAGGGTAGCTGTCAGATAACTTACTAGACTTGGATAATTAACTTTCCCCTAACTAAACAGACACGATGCTGATAAGCAACACGTGCTCGAATGATGTAAGACATACGTTGTATTTTTCTCATAATTTAATAAAGTATGTTAAGTGATTAATATGTATTTTTATATTACATTAAGACATCACTGACAATCCACGTGACAAGACAGTAACAACCCCTCGGCAAGACCGATATTTGGCGATAACTGAGCGACGTCAGAGGAACTGTTCTGCCAGACAACTGGGTTCAGCCTTAACAGCCACCACAGAAGTCATAGTTTCGAGACAAACTGTTACCGGGACTCGGACACGTTGGTCTCTATACCAGACAACCAGCAGTTTGCATCCCCCTCCTGATGTCTGCACAGAAACGCGCGTGTTTACAGTGGAGTTTGGAACATCGGCAGTGGAGTCGACAACAGTGGGGCAATGTCATGTTCAGTGACGAGTCCGGATTTAGTCTGCAAACTGATTCTCGTCGTACCACAATCTGGAGAGAACGTGGAACGCGTTTTCACCCGGGAACTTCACGGAAAGACAGTTTTCCTTCAGAGGGAGGCATGGTCTGGGCAGGCATCATGCTGGACGGCCACACAGACCTCCACATCTTTGACACGGGGTCTGTTACCGACCAAAAATACAGAGACAAAGTCCTTGAGTCTACCGTTCGCCTGTTTCGAGGTGCTGTCGGTACTGGTTTAATATTCATGGATGATAACGCGCCTCCTCGCCGTGCAGCCCTGGTCGACGCCTTTCTTCAAAGTGAAGATGTCCAACGCCTGCCAACTCTCCTAATCTGAATTCTAAAGAGCATATGTGGGATATGCTCGGGAGACATATTGCAGCCCTCCGCCACCCACCAAGCTCCGTTCCGGAATTGAAAACTGCTCTCCTTGAGACTTGGATATCTTTGAGCACACAAGTCATCCATACCCTCATCGAAAGTATGGGAAATCGTTGTGCAGCATGGGTGGCTACCAGCGGTTCCCACACACCGTGTTAAACTTCAGCATTGCATTGTTTTAATCATTCTGTTCCATTCAAGTTGGTACTCGTATTGTGAACCTTTTTTCTTTTAACCTTTTTTCTTTTAACCTTTTTTCTTTTAACCTTTTTTCTTTTAACCTTTTTTCTTTTAACCTTTTTTCTTTTAACCTTTTTTCTTTTAACCTTTTTTTCTTTTAACCTTTTTTCTTTTAACCTTTTTTTTTCTTTTAACCTTTTTTTCTTTTAACCTTTTTTTTCTTTTAACCTTTTTTTCTTTTAACCTTTTTTCTTTTAACCTTTTTTCTTTTAACCTTTTTTCTTTTAACCTTTTTTCTTTTAACCTTTTTTCTTTTAACCTTTTTTCTTTTAACCTTTTTCTTTGGATAATAAAAGTCCTTGTTTTGCCTTGTTTTCTTCTATAACCCTATTACATCCGCATACCGAGTTTCCTTCCATTCCGATGTAGATTTTATGTGAATATTTCAGAAACAATTATGCTTAACTTTTGGACATGAGTAATACCCGTAGTGTTGCTCCAGTGTGACGTTAATTAAAATACCTACCTTCATCCATACAAATGTTTCGCACTTACAATTTTAGAAGATGTATATGTATGTATGTTCTAAATCTATAAATTGAACATTTCTAGTTGGAGTGTTTCGAAAAGGATTATCATCATAATATCCATCTTTAATAAAACTCATTACGAGATCTTATGGAGTTTTAACATATGGCCCTTGCGCCATAGAACCTTAGATCAACAAACTAGCTCTTTAACATCCCAGGGCAAGAATCTGGCCTGTTATCTGAGTAACAAGCGCTCTGGGTCTTGGTTAAACAGGCTCTGGGTTCGCTCGAGGCATGGAAGTTTTTTGTGGTTCATCACTTTAAATTGCAAGTCCATGTCTACAAGCCCTCGTGTATCAAAAAATTTCCTTAGAGGAACAAATCAAACGTGGTTAAGGTCTGATTGGGTATACTCAAATTTTCAAAGTGCGAAACAGTAAGAAAGTATTAAACGTGGACCTAATGATATGCTTTCGTTCAAGAAACTTGAATTCTCTTGAATGCACAACATTTTGAAATTTAAAACTACGAATGAACACTAAGGCATTTTTCTACATTAATCAACTCCATATTTCATTTGTTTACAATCCTACAAAATATCTATTTTTCCTTTCTCCCAGTTTTAAGTTTTAAGAATTGCTTATGAGCACTGCTTTTTCCGTACATGCATACCCTTAAATATTAAAAGCACTTCAATTTTTAGATATTTTGCCCATTTAAGATCAGTAAACTTCTACAATACGATCTTTGGAATACAGAATTTATGTTTCATTTAGCAATTATAACCTGAAACCTAGCAACAACTCATCCACTAAAGTAGACGATACAAATTTCGCTGTCTTGTGTCTTAAATCTGCTTGCATAATTTGTTGGCCCACATTTTATTTTACCCAAACAGTTGCTATATTACGATTTTTCTTAATGTCAACGCATCCGCTTTATTTTCAACGTCCTCAAGAAACCGCGGAAATTCAGCTCCGCTCACTTCGTTAGCGATCAGTTGGTGATTTCCTCAGCCCAGAGTTGTGAACTTTTCAATTTCTTCGACTCGATTCACTTTTTAACGAACCATTTTGTTTTCGTGAACAACCTTCTTTAAAAATCAACCAAGCATTGTAAAAAGCGATTCGGAAACCTATAAAAATGAAAAATATTGCCATAAGGAACCTTCAAATTGCCTTGTGGCTCTACAATGCATGATGCTTAAAGTGAGATACTTAGATTTGTTCTCATGTATATTTTATATTAAGAACTACTGGTATTTCAGCTGTCTTGTATTTTCCAATTAATTTTATTTTTTAACACTTAACTTTGTATTGCATTCCAATTTATATAACAAAGTATCGGGAACAAAATTTTGATTTCTTAATTTTCTTAAAAATAGTTATGTATAATATACAATTGAAATAAGATGGTGATGTAGAATTGTCCACTGATTGTTTTATTTTGAATTTATTTGTTTATATTTCTGTTAGTTGGGGGTGGCTCTTCAGGTGCTGTCATTGCTAGTCGTTTATCAGAAGATCCAACTGTCAAAGTGCTGCTTCTGGAAGCTGGGGGTCCTGAAAATCAAATAACAGATGTTCCTCTAGTAGCTGCCAGTTTGCAGCAAACTCCAGTTGACTGGGCATATCAAACAGAGCCTCAAGAAGCTGCATGTTTAGGATTGAAAGGCAGAGTATGGTAATTTTTTACTTTGTAAACACAAACGATGTATTGAATATTTAACTAAAAGTAGCTCCTCAAAAATCCCTTAGATTTTGTACTTTTAAATATTGTCTGTAAAAGTAAAGTCCTTAATGGTTGTGCAATTCAATTTTTTTTATTTCCAAGCTAATGCCAATAGTAATAGTTAGCATTGCTGTTAAATGCAAACTTATCGACCACACCACAAAGATTTAACCGTTTGGAAAAGTCCAACAATTGGAGGGCTCCAGACAACAGTGATATCAGATGTGTTCCGTAATGAAAACAAAATATTTAATAGGATAATAAAATTCTGGTTTGCATGACGTATGTATGAATGTGTGTTTGCATGAAACTTGAAAATTGCTAACCTGAAAAATTGGAAAGTGGATTATTATGTTGCTTGAAACCCTTCAATTGTTAAATATACTGAGTCATCCTTATCCAGCATACTGTAGTCCCACCCATCATTTATCATATTCTGGAATAGAAAATTTTCTAGTTTTCTAAGAAACTCCCTCATAATTTCAAATAACAGCTGACTATTTTTAATTTGTTATTGATTTTTGCAGTCAACTATTTTCTTAAAGCAGTAAAACAATATATTTTTATTTTTGAAATGAGTCGTTAAATTTATATATAAGCTTTAAGTTAATGAGACTTATCTCTTAAAAGTAGTACTTCAAATTATCCAAAAATTCTTGCATTTGAAATGTTTTTCCTTGTCTTTTCCAAGAGTAATATTTTGTATTGCCTTATAATTTTTTAACAAGCTTGGATTATAATTGGGTTACAAGACCAAAACCTAAGCTGTTTGGATTTTGTTCTTTATGTTTTACCATTTTTAATTAAAAAAATTTTAATAAAATTCTGTTGGACATCTGCTTGTCACTAAGCAATCAATCCTCTTGTTTTGATTGAGGATTGTTGGGTGACCAAAAATACGGTTTTTGTTGCACCAAGAGGATATTGATGATTATGCTTAAATTATATGAATAAAATCAATTACAATAACTTAATTTTACAAATAATAGTTTACTTTTAATCATTGATTTTTAAATGAACCAGTACTTGAATTTGAATGTACATTGGACAAAATTTGGAATACAGCAATTTGAATAGTCTGCCATTCAGTTCTTTTAACATTTATTATAAAAGTTTGCCATGTTTTGTATGTTTGGCAACTTTTTGCTGAGTTATAACTTATGTCCCTAAGAGGGTCTATAATATGAAGTCTAATCAAATTTATAAGCAAACCCTTTGAGAAATTTCAGACATTCTGATTATTTTAAAATTAACCCTGACATCCCAAAATTTCTGAGCATTACTATTACTTTTATCCAACACATTTAATAACTGAATAGCCACTTGTATTGGTTGAAAGAATAGGAAAGATTCTATTGATCAAGAAGGTCCAAACTAATTAGAAGCTATACTTGGAAAACTACAGACTGCATGGTGGAATAATGCATGCATGACCCTCAGGGGTTAATATAATTGTAACTTCATAGTAAAATAAATGCTTAAGGAAGTTGTAGTTTTTCAGCTACTATCAAAATCACTGATTTCTGACTCCACATTGCAGCGCAGTCGCTGGCCTCGAGGTCGTATTCTTGGTGGCTCCAGTGTCCTGAATTACATGTTGTATGTCAGAGGAAACAAAAAAGATTATGATAACTGGGAAAAACTTGGAGCTAAAGGATGGTCTTGGAAAAATGTCCTGCCATATTTCCTAAAATCTGAAGATAATAGAGATCCACCTTTAGTAGAATCAGGTATAAATGTATGCATAATTCTATTATTTTACTGTTTTGTAACAATGCAAAATAAAAATACATTTTGTGAAACATTTATTCTATTTTATTGAAATATAAGCCTTACTATTGGAGTTATTTCAGAGGAAAAATGAAGTCATTAAAGGCATTTTAACTTAATTTTTGAATTTATAGAGATTGAGAATATAGAATTTTCATACACGTTTTGAACTTTAACTTATAAAAATGCTTTCTTTTTATCACTTATCAGTAACCAAGTTTCTTTTCATTATATATTTTCTTACAATTTAAGAAAACTAGCATGAATCAAAATAAGTTTTATTGCTAAGTATGCATGAATTTTAAATCTTTATTGAATTCTTCTAATTGTGAATTCCAAATTAATTTAACACATTTTTAAAAACTTTTATAAGATAATAAATTTATATTTATATAAAGTCTTGTAAATTTCAGGTTATCATGCAACAAGTGGCTACTTAACAGTATCGACACCTCCTTATGCAACTCCCTTAGCAAAGAGCTATGTTGAAGCTGGCCTCTCACTGGGATATCCAAATATTGATATCAATGGAGCAAAGCAGGGCGGTATGTTGGAAGGTTGCTTACAGGGATAAGTGGAGATTGAATTTTGACTCCGTATCTTTAATTAAAACTGTCATTGCATGTATTAATGTCATTTACATATTGATGTTTGAACCTATTGTTTGCATGTTTTTTTAGTATTTCAGACACTACCAATCATCACGATATAAATCAAAGTTTGATTTCTATCATTAGCATGACCTATGTTTGATACTTGAACCTTCAATTAAAGGGAGGTGAAAGCCAAAAATATCGATTTTAGATTTTGAGTCTACTTTATGCTCTTTCAAATAAAACTTCACTTTTGTTTCAACTCATTAAGATTTAAAAATATGAAAAAAATGCAAATAAACTCTTGGAGTTTAACCTATAGCACGATGATCTCAAACTGAACATTTTCTATAACTAGAGTTTTACATGTTTCAGAGAAAAGGTATCTAATGCCTAGTAAGTTCAACTTGGAGCATACGTGTTCTACAAGCGTTATAGATTATACTGAAGTAATAGTTTTGTTATTTAATGAATAATTATTTTGTAAATTTATACAAATAAAAAAAACTTTAATTTTCCTGTTAATTTTTTTAATAAAAAAAATTTGTCATTTAATACTAAATCCTCATTAATTTTTTAGTAAATGTGTATTGAATGTAAAAATTTTTAAACTGGCATGCTATAAGATCCAAAAGTTTATGGCCAAGAGAGGAGAGAAGATTAAAGTAATAGAATCAAACAAGTTTTATTTTTCAGCATACTCAGTATCGAATACTCACCCTGTATTTCGATACGTTTTAGAATAGCTAATAAAAGTTTCTACACTACTCAAAGTAGTTTTAATTTTTGTCCTAAAACTGCAGAAATGTCTTCATAAATTTTTTCCACACAAGTCCAACTTTAATTTTGAAAACAATCATTTAGAATTTGAAAATCCAATGAGCATGCAATACTCAGGTTTCAACAGTGTAACATACTGAGCAATAGCACCTCTGCTCCTAATTGATTAGGAGACCTGCCACAATTGCTCCCTAACTACACCACTGAGGTTAGTTACATGGGAATTCCTGATGCAGCATGAGTAATTTAGTAATTACATTGATGAAAGCTTAGCATTATCTTTTTAGCTTATGCTTAGCATTATCTTAGAGATTTTTGTTTTACAAACCTTACATTAAAAAAACGTAGAAATTAAGGGTATACAAATGATATACAAATGTTCTAGGCTGGATGATTCCTCAAGGCACTATCAGAAGAGGAGCTCGTTGCAGCACTAGCAAAGCATTTCTTCTACCAACACGTGGAAGGTCAAACTTGGATATTGTAGTCTTTGCTCATGCAACTAAGGTAAAAATTTATGTTAATGAATTGAAAGTATCTGGTCGTACTGTATTTAAATATCCACTTAACTCCAGAGTTATAAAGGGGACCGCGGTAGCCCAGATGGAAGAGTAATGGATTAGCAACCGGAATGTTGAGAGTTCGAATCCAACCAAAGGCCGTCGTGTACAAAGGGGGCTGGTTCACGTTAAATATATCTTGGCCTCAAATGTCCTCACATTGACGTGGTGTGGAAGTTTGGAGAGGGGTGCCAGATCAGGTGTTGCCTCGTCATCTGACCGTGATTCAAAATTACTTGGTGTTCTTGGATTTTTCCCTTTGGGTTTGATCCCGGACCGTCGCCAATATCCCATTGTGTTGCTCCAGTGTAACGTTAATTAAATACCTACATACCCGAGTTAGTTTTATATCCAAAATAAGGTAATTAAATTAGTTTTGATTACAGTAAAATTAGTTTTGATTATTTATGTAGGGTTTTGTGGATAAATTAAATAACTAAACTTGATTTATTAATTTAAATTAAAGTAGTTTTCATTTGAAATGAATATTTTGTTTAAGATTTTGCACTTTTGAAAAAATTTAAAATTTTGAAACATTCGTGGAAGTTTGTTTTCTGTTTAAATAAAATCTTGCATTAAGTAACAAAATATTCTGATAAAAATGAAACTTTAAATTTGAATATTCTTTTTAAATCTGAAAAAAAAAATCAAGTTATTAGTTTGTATTCTCAATAACTATCATTGTAATTTATATACAATATGATTGTTTCTACAGTATATTATTAGTTATTACAATGATAGTTTATTGCAATCTAATTCTATTACACCTGTGTGGATTTTTTCAGATTCTTTTTGATGGGTTAAAACGTGCTCGAGCTGTTAAATTTGAAAGACTAAAAATCCCACATGTGGTTCAAGCACGGAGAGATATCATTATCTCTGCTGGAGCCGTCAACTCTCCTCAGTTGCTCATGTTGTCAGGAATAGGACCAAGGCATCATTTACAACAACTTGGGGTTGGAATATGTTTTTAACTCATTGCTAAAATTATAATATATTTATTTATATTGTAAGTTAATTTTTGTAGTGGTGGCAAAGTGATCCTCACAGTACTCTGGACTTGGCACTATTGAATAGTTTTAATTCTGAATATTACAACTAGTATCTAGATATTGAGCATTAAACTTTTTCTAAATATGCATCAGATCTTTCCATCAGGATTGATCCCTGACCATCGCCAATTACCCATTGTGTTGCTTCAGTGCTACGTAAATTTAACTACCCAACTTTTCTAAATGTATAATTCTAAAATATATATAAACTGAAAAAACATTTTATCTGAATTTTTTCTAAAAGTTTAAAAGCAAATTAAATTATCATCTATGAAATATCATGATTTTGAATGACTTATTGATTCAATCTCAAGAATATGTATCTCCCAATTTTCGGCAATTGAATGTTATTTAAGCTACATAAATGTTCATACTGAACTGATAAATGTTCATACTAATGAAAATGTGATTCACAGATCCCAGTCATTGCTGACCTACCTGTTGGTTATAATTTACAAGATCATATCTATCCTGCTGGACTGCATGTTCTGATTAATCAGCCTGTTTCTATTCTTCAGCCTCGTATTATCAATTTAATGGACATCAATAATTTCATTCTTTTTGGTAGAGGTGAGTATATATATATATATGAATAAAAATATTCCACAACACACAAATGATCATTACTAGTATCATGTTTTTTTTAATTAAGGACTTTTTATTCTTTGCATCTGCAAGAAACAAATATAACTGAATTTTCTTCACTATAAGATATTATATTGTTAGAGATAATATTATATATTAATCTTATCTCATTTGAAAAATTTACAATTGTGTGAGAATTGGAACCCTCACTTAGGACTAAGGAAATTTTAAATATTTTTAGAAGTTCCTCAGATTTGTATACTTTATTAATAACAACTCACAAGGATTGAAAATATGCTAGAAAAATGACCCTGTATCTCAATCGAAGTAAATTGTTTCAGATATGCCAAAACAATTTAAATTATTTGCCTCAAATGCATTCAATTTTAGGTAATTTTTATCCAAACTGCCAAAACCTGTGTTTAATTTTATTAAATCTAACTTTTCCATTGTACAGTAATAACAAAGATACATGTGTTTCTATTTGTATTATTTTTATTTCAGAGATTAATCACATTTTAAAATATTGTCAAGGTTTGTTAGTGTTTTATGAATAAAATAGGTTAACTTTATCATGAAAACAACTAAATGTAATGAAATTAATCTTTATTTAATCATCATGGGTAACTTTGCAATCACACAGATTCATTCACTGTAGCCCTCAGGGTAAATCTTTAGGTATTTATGGGCATCACAATCCTGAGGTACCTGAGTGATCTTTCCTCCCTTTCATTTTTATCTTCATTTCTACCCTTCTGATTTTTCTTCCTCCCTCTTGTTTCTTTTGTGATTGGTGCAGTTTGGCCAAATATGGGCTCTTGTGCCCTAAACCCGAACACAACCAACCATTCACTGTAAGCAAGAGGCAGGTTGACTTCCAAATTGCTGTAGAAAATATTTAAATGCTTCATCCTGCAGTGGATGAAAAAGCTCTTTTGCTAACATTCCTTTGCTAACATTTGCACACATAACTCCCATAAAAATTCTTAGAAACAAGAAACTAAAACACAATCTTTGTTATCTTGAATTCTATTATACAATGTAAAATGCATAAAACTACCCCTATTAACTACGATTAAAAACTTATTTTTAATCTGGAGCAATGGTAGTCTGGATACAACTGGTAGAAAGGACAAATGGAGATTATAAATAGGCCAGAGTCAACTTTTTTAGTGTTTTAGAGCGATTGTAAAATGTTTTCTGACAGCCAACCCTTAAGTATGTTGGCTGTCCAATTTGGCTCTCAGTTTCTCTATTATACCTGGTCGTTTGGAATTTTCTACGCCTTCTACCACCAGTCCACCACTGCTATAAGCTAAGTATTTTCATGCTGGTCTGCGAATGCCATTTTTTGTACATGATGGTGCTTTAGAGGTTTGAGACTTTGTAAAACTTACTTTTGAAACATTTAAATAAAAATGCTGAGGTGTTAGTATGAAACGTGTGCAACAGTGTTTGTATTGCACGAAATTAACATGCATTAATTTTTAGGTCCATTCACTACACTTGGTGGAGTAGAAACATTGGGTTTTATACACACAAAATATGAGAATGTTTCCAATGACTGGCCTGATGTTGAGATTCATTTTGTGTCGGGTAGTCCAGTATCTGATGGTGGCCAGACTTTTCAGAGAGTTATGGGTGTCTCGGAAAAGGTAAACAATTTTAAATAATACTATTTTTGTCCATTTACAGCATTTATTTACTGTGTTTTATTATTATACCAGCATTTATTTACTGTGTTACTATATCTATTTACGTTGTTTCAGTTATGGGAAACCTTTTATAAACCATATGTCTTCAGGGATACTTTTTCTATGAATCCTGTACTATTGAGACCCAAAAGCAGAGGTTTCATAAAATTACGTTCCACTGATCCATATGATCCACCCATCATTGACCCAAAGTACTTGACCCATCCTCAAGATGTCCTGACAATGGTTGACTGTAAGTATTTGCATTTTGGTTTAGTCCATAGAATTCAACTTCTCATCTCTGTCCCTGCATCAAGGCATAATTATAACTAGGCTTCATATCTTATTTTCATCTTTTAGAATATTCTATCATTTAGACTAATTCATTGTTTTCTTGGCTGGCTAGTTTTTAAATGTTTTTATTGAGTAATATTTCGCCTTGTGTTCGGTCCATTCCTGTACCTTGTGCCAAAACCCCCAAACTATTTTGTTTCTGCTAATGACTTACTTGCTAATTGCATGAAATCTAAATCAATCAAATGGCAAGAACTGATATGCTATGTATTTGTTTACAGCCATGAAGATCTGTCTGGCAGCAGTGAAAACTCCTTCTATACAGAAGTTTGATGGAAAGCTCTTTGAATCTGCTCTTCCAGGCTGTGACCAATTTCCACGTTATTCTGACGCTTATTTAGAATGTTTAGCCAGAACATACACAGCCACATTGTACCATCCAGTAGGAACATGCAAGATGGGTAGTATATTTGATTCTACAACAGTTGTGGATTCTCAACTTAGGTACCTAGACTTGTTATTCAAATTGCTTGAAAAATATAAATATTTTACATTGATTTTTATCTATTTACTTAGTGGTGTAATCAGAAGCGGAAGGCTTTAGGGGAACTAGTTCGTAAAAAGTGTAGGTTTCGGATTTTAAATTAATTTCAACGAATTTAAAACTTTATTGATGACTAAATGCAGAAACTTTTTATATCCTTCAATAAAATACATTATTTCTTCAAGAAATAGTTATCTAAAAACTCATTTCATGAATCAATTTTCACTCTAATAGTTAAATGGCTTGATATTTATTAAGAGGGATGAAAATCATGGCAATAAATGTATTTTTGCATTGACTTGATAATCTCGCATATTTACATATCAATCTTCCAGTGACACAAACGTAAAAATGAGTTTCCAGAAGCAATAGCACTTAAAATTATCTAGAAATCTTTTAAATCGGATTTAAACATACTTTTATAATTTGAATGAAAAATTTTTTAATCAATATATTTATGCTTTCTGTATTTAAATGTGCTTGTCATCCTTCACATTGTTAACCAATTTAAATCCATTATGTATTACTCCTGCATTTAGAACTTGTCTAACATCTATGAACTCGCAATCTGCATCCTATGTGTAATGCAAGTTATTGTCTTTTCTCTATAAAGTGCATTTTAACTGAATGTCCTCTTTATGTATCAACTCCATCTGTTTTAACTCCACTGATCTCTCTTAAACATGTTCTTAGCAATGATTTTACAGTGAAATTTTAAAATTTTTAACTAATATATCTTAAATCTTTTAATTTAATACTAAAAAATAAACTAAATTATCTAACTTATCTTATTGCAAACAAAATTTCTTAACCCTTGTAAACTTGTGTTGAGATTCTGTCTTAATTTGTTCATTGGAATTTCAATATGTATCGTTATTAACCTGTTAAGTATTGGTGCAGTATGACCTGTTAGATCCTAATGCCAGTTATATTATAAATATATCCAGAATTTAGAGAATATTGCATTTGATTGCATGAAATATTATATTTATACATTCTAATGTATGTATATTTAATTCAAAAGACTAATTTGTGTTCAGTTGGCAAATTGTCATTTTGTAACAAACTTAAATTTGTTTTGGCATTTTAAATTAATATATAATTTACTCCTTATTTGCAGAGTAAAAGGTGTGTATGGACTCAGGGTTGCAGATGCATCCATAATGCCGGAGATAGTATCTGGAAATACAAATGCTCCTTGCATCATGATTGGAGAAAAAGCAGCAGATATAATCAAAGGTAAAAAGACTGTTCTGAAGAGGAGAATTAGAACATAGCTTGCAGTATTTAGGTCTGGGTTGAACAAGCTTCAGATCCACTCAGGAATTAATGTTCTCCTAAGTCAACACAGAACACTTGGTGTCCTTTTGATCAAATCGAAAGATTTTCAATTTGAAAAGTAGTTATTGTTATTTAATGCTGTGTATAATTTTTTAACTCTTGAGGATTACATTTGTGTTTGAAATTCAACATCATGCATTTATATTATTATTTTTTGCATCTCCAGTTATATCATGCTATCAGAAAGTTCAATTGTTTTTCATTTAATTTGCAATTTGTAAAGAGATTTATTAAATGTACATATTGTGGTTTTGATATTATAAATTTTATGCAATAAATTTACTTTATCCTCATTTGACTTTGAAAATTGTAATTGCATTTGTCATAAGGTTTGTAGTGGTTTCAGTCTTATTGAAGAAAGCAAATTGTTTTACTTATTTGCACATTTATCATTGAGTTGTTTAACATCTGTTCTTTTCACCACATCAGATTGAGAATGAACAAGAGAAGATAAATATGCAAAAACAACCAGTGTTTATTAAAAGTCAATAAATAGTTCATGCAATTCTTCACTGTAGATACATAGATAAAATGCCATAGCTTGATTCTTTAGTAAAAAGTTTTTCTTTGGCAAGTAGGAAAAACATTTTATTTGTATTAAAATTTCTTAAAGGGTAAAAAATATAAGAATCTATCAATATTTTTTAAAACTTGACTCTCACAGTAGCATATAGTACTTAAGGTATAATTTTGCTTTGGTATTTCCAATGACAGATCAATTCATTTTGAAGCACTAGGCGAAGGTGACTATGAGGTACTTTCCTGATTCTCAAATTAGCTGACATAATTAAGACACCCAATGCATCTTGTTTAAGAACAATTATCCTCTTCCTTGCACAGACAAAAATGCAGTAAGAGAAAACAGACCTGTACCTATTTTTGTGAAGGAAATGGTGGAAAATGGAAATGGAGAAAAGTGCATAACCTAGATTTCCAACAAACTAATTCCCAGGAAAAGCAAATTTAAAAAATATCTTGCTGGAAATTGTATGTAAAATACTGATTTAACTACAGGTACTCCTAACTTAACGACCTACCTGTTTAACGACTGCAGATTTACGACCAGCTCTCCAGCAGAGAATCTCCTTAGCGCTTTTTCACATACACCAGCAAATCCGTTGCCGCTGCCAACCCCGGATGCATTGTTTTTATATAGAGGTTTTTGTATATAGCCTATAGCTGTGCAGCTATAGGTTATGGGAGATAAGGCTTTCCTAAATAATCGGAACTCAACAAATTTGATGCAGGTATGTTCTTGTTACCTGTTATTGGAATGTTCTTGCTACCTTCCATTGGGACGTTCTCGTTATATTACTGTTGGTGATAGTTTAGATAGATGTGCTTTGCTTACCCTGCACCTGCCATTACCTTTTATATTTCCATTAACATGCCAAGATTCTAGATAATCCCTAAAATAAACTAATTCTCGACGACGCCAATACCAGTGTCTGGAACCTTTTCTTTATTCGAAACTTAAAAAACTTAAACTTGCTTATCAACCAATTCGCCTAATGACAGATTCGGGAACAGAACTCGGTCGTTAAGTGAGAAGTGCCTGTATTTCATTTTTCTATTTGAAGACCCTTCAAAAATACCCTAGATGCCTGCCTAGTGAGTGATCCGGAATTGGACATTTCTAATCCACAAAGTAGTCAAAACTATTAGTTAAACTGAATTAATGTTAAATACCCATTACTGCATTTGGTCGATACAAAAAATTTTTAATTAACAATTTACACATTTAGCATATTAATGAAACCGAGTTGTGTATAAAACTGAATCCTAAAGTTTGATTTTTCCACAATTGTAACATAAATTTGAACTTCCAAAAGTTCGATTGAAATGCAGTTATTTCCCATATCTTGCTTGATCCAGTTTAATCAGATCGGAGGCCTTCTCCGCTATCATGATAACTGGAGCATTCGTGTTTCCCGAGACAATATTTGGCATAATTGAAGCATCCACAACTCGAAGGCCTTTGATTCCTTTAACTCTGAAAAGATAGTGGGTTCACACATTTTAAATGCTCTAGGATAGGAAACATTAAAGATAGAAATTAACTGACCAGATTTTAGGAAAGCTTATAAAATAGTTTCTAAGCAAACCTATAAATTATAAAATGGAAAACACTTCATTCAAAATTCTTACGCTCAAGTTTCAAGTTTTAACTATTCGTACGAATTGGCTATTTAAATCATCTCTAGCCAATTCGTATGAATAGTTAATTCTTAAGAAATGAGGGCCTGTGTAGCCTGGTTGGAAGAGTAACGGATTAGCAACCGGAGGATTGCGAGTTCGAATCTAACCAAATACCGTGTACAAGGGATGGGTAGGTTAAATCTCGTGGCCTCTGTTCTCACGCTGGCGTAATGTGGAAGTTTGGAGAGGGGTGAGAGCTCAGGTATTACCTAGTCTGACCACGGTTCATAATTACGTGGTGTCCTCAATCTTTCCCTTTGGGATCGACGAGGTCACACCTCAGCTGGCGCCTCACTCCCAAACGTCCACGCCAACGTGAGGACATTTGAGGCCACGACAGATTTAACGTGCACCAGCCCCCTTTGTACACGACAGTCTGGTTGGGTTCGAACTTCCAACAGGGCTACCGCGGCCCCCTACCTTGTATGAAAGTTTCATGAGGATTTTCAAAAAATAAAGGCAGAGATTTTATACAATCCTTTAAGCAAAAAGGTTCAATTAAATGTAATCCAATATTTGAAAATATTAAAAGAAATAAAAATCTAAAATATGCCTACAAAAGTAAATTTTTCACCTGCTTCAGAAGTGGACATCAAATTGAAATTTTCTGGAAATCAGCATGTAACAAATTTAGTTTAACTCGAAAAGTTTTAGGGCTGCGGTAGCCCGTTTGGAAGAGTAGCGGTTAGCAACCGAAGGGTTGCGAGTTCGAAACTCAATCCATCCAAAGACCGTCGTATACGTGGGCGGCTGGTGCACGTTAAATCTGTCGTGGCCTCAAATGTCCTCACGTTGGTGTGGTGTTGGAGAAGGATCCCAGAAGAAATAAAAATCGAGAGTAATGACAACCTTTTATGCGCCCAGGATCATGTGACCAAAACTAATAGTAAGGTGACCCTTAGACTAAATTCGGCAGATGGGTGAAACCGAGCATTCATCTGATTGGTCCACGAGGCGAAAAGACGTTCCTCCATTAAATTCATCACCTGATTGGTTCGCATGGCATAGACTGGCGATTTCACCAATTTTGTTCCCACTTTGAAATGCGCATTCAAACACCTACCCTGTAATTTTTTTTTCGCCAAAAGAAGCGATAAGATGCCAAATCGGCCAATCAAGTCAATTTCTCAGATCAGTTACGACTAGTCGACATGGTCACCTTTTGAAGCTCCTCAATAGCAATGCTCAGTGGGATGCCAGCTCAGGTGTTGACCTCGTCATCTGACCGTGGTTCAAATTTACAATAACTCGTCAATAGCCCGTGGTGGCCCGGTTGGAAGAGTAACGGAATAGCAACCGGAGGGTTGCTTTGGGATTGATCCCGGACCGTCACCCATAGCCCGTGTGTAGCTCCAGAGTGACGTTAATTAAAATACCTACCCTAATGTCCTGGGATCTTCTATTTAGGTATGTATTTAACGTCGCACTGGAGCAACACAGCGGAGGCTTCTGGGATTTAGCGCCCCTGCTGAATTTACCTATCATGTAGCGTTATTGGAATAAAGATTTCCTCTTACCTTAGATGTGGATCCACAACTGTCGAGGGATCCCAAGGGTTTCCCATTTTGCATGTTCCTACAGGGTGGTATATGGTTATCGTGTAGCTGCGAGCTACGCACTTTAAGTACGAATCGCTCCACATAGCATAGCCTTCGCAACCGGGAAACTTGGTTTCAAACAATTGGGTTCCCATTTTCAGAAAAGATGGTTGCAGGCCAAGTTGAATGCATATTTTCATACCTGCAATAAAAGATTTCGTTCTTTGTTTCGAGAATATTAAATTTTTACGGAGATGTCTTGCTTATAAAGTATACGTAAACTGTCTGTCTACCACAAGAACTGCCCGACACGAAGTCTGGATGATAGCTATAGGAACGGGGCTCATTCATTTTGAGTAGGGGTGACTATTAGGGATGATGTATCCTTGGTGTAAAAAGGGGTAGTTTACTCATATTTACGAGTAAACTTACCCTTTTCTAATATACTATTCTAGTAAACTACCTTCTAGACAAGTAAAAATCATAACCCTACAAGTAATTTCGACGAGATATCTCGTCCATCAAGATCTGATAAATTTTGCTAATGACGAGATATCTCGTCATCAAGATATTGCCAACTTTTTATGATAACGAGATATAGACCTGGTCAGTTTTCTTCTAATGACGGGATATCTCGTCCATAAAGATCTGATCAATTTTGCTAATGGCGAGATACCTTGTCAAAGCAACAAAACACCAAGAGGGTTAAATATATTTAGTCATAAAGTGCTTTAATGTGATAAACTTGAATTCAATTAGTTCTTCATCCATACCCTATGGAAAATAGGATGAGTTCAGTTTCTACGGGAACAGGGAGTGACAAACTTTGTGTCTGACAGTTGTATTAGACAGACAGTGCGCAATTCAAAAATATAATGTTATAATTTACCTTCCGCTAAAACTTTGATGTCCTGAGGATTGCTAAAGTATCGGGGATCCATTTTGGGTTTGTCGTACGGATTGGCTGACTGAAGAAATACTCTTCCTTTACTCTTTGGCCTCAGAAGCACAGGATACATTGTAAAGGAATCCCTTCCAATATATGGCACATACACTGCTTTGAATGTCTGTCGAAGAAATTGTAAGATGAAATTTAACTCAGTTATATTCGAATATATTAATATTTTGTGACTCAATTTCGAAGCTTGCTATGAGACAATGCTTACAGAAACTTGCAAAATAAACATCGGGCAATTATGTTTATTTGAAGGTAAGCATTGTCTCTGATAGAATGAAAAATGGTACAGAATTCAAAACAGCTGTAACTTCTACACTTTTGTCACGATTAAATTAAATTAAAAATGTCATGGTAAAAAGCGAATAGAACTCGAAATTAGACTAAATCAATTGCCAGTTATAAGCGTTATAAAAGGTGAGGCATATTTTTAGAGCTTATAATTCCTCTCAATATGTAATAATGATGCACAGTTATAGCTACAATATGAAGTATGTTTCTCCTCTCCTAATAGAAGCCGCCGTGTCTCACTTGGTTTCTCCACTGCTCTAGCAACTAGCGAGCTGCAGGCGGTACAGGATTTCATTCATGTAACTTACCTTGGATGTATTTCTCTCTTCCGTGTAAGTAAAAACTTTCCTTGTGTGTGTATGTCCATAACTTGAGGGGGTGCAGTAGCCCAATTGATAGAGTCCCGGATGAACAACCGGAGGGTTGTGAGTTCGAAACTTGATCCAATGAAATTTATGTCAATGTCGTGCACTTGGGGGCTGATGCATGTTAAATATATTGCAGCCTGAAATATCACGTTGGCATAGTGTGGAAGTTTGGAGAGTGGGGTGCCGGCTCAGATGTTCATCTCGTTATCTGAGAGTGGCTCAAAATTACGAGGGTTGTTGTCCTTGGATCTTTCCCTTAGGGATGATCTTAGACCATCGCCGCCAGTTGTGTTGCTCTAGTTCGACGTAAATTCTACCAACCAACCAAAATAATGTATTATGCGTTTCCATTCTAGAATAGGCTTAGCTTCTCCGCTGCAGTTAGTGCCTATAAAATTCATCTAATCACGTATCCCGTATAAGCCGCCTAACTCGTAATGTAGCCCCGGATTCGTATCCAAGTTTTAAGCTCATGGATGTTGGTGATTGTCCCTGTTGGATGCTGCCTCACAAAGAGCAGCCCCTTGCAGTCCAAAGAAACCAGAAGTCAAGCATTAGAAAATATATTATTTGCTAATTGTAAAAAATTAAAACTATCTTTCTTCTAATTGATTCTTCTATTTCTACTCTTGACAAATATATTTTCTTCACAAATTTTCGAAAATATTTTTACCGTAAAAAAATAAATTGGTAAGCGTTGTGCACTGCAGAAGGCAACTCATTAGCTTTTAGGCCCACGAAATATTCCTTCTTTATAACGACCCTTCGTTTTATTGCATAAATTTTAACCCTCCAAGTGATTTCGACAAGATATCCGTTCATCAAGATCTGGTCAGTTTTGCTAATGACGCGGTACCTTGTCGAGACAACCACCAGGAGGGTTAATTCAATAGATTAAATTCAGACTAAGTGCTATATGTTGATTGGTTGGATTTTTTGCACAAGGACCAGATCTAGCCAAGTTGTGGCAAGAAATGTTTTTTTTCCGTTAAGTAACTGAATATACAAATAAAAAAAAAATTTTACTGATACACAGGATGAGAAATACACCAGTTACAGAAATCAAATCTGTGCCGCATACAGCTAACGGTTGATTTGTTGAAGTTTGAGACGTATTGTCATCGTTATGTAGTACCAAAGAGTTTCATAAAAACTGCATCGCTAACTAAACATTTCGTATTTATTAAATGCGCCTTTGTGAACTTACCTCATCATTAAGACCCATGACTTTTCGGATGGACCTCCCTTCATCTGATGACGGAGAACTAGAAATGAAATGAACCTCGATGTCCGGCCAGTCGTCGGATCTGTTGGCGAATGGTGTTTTCACAAATGCCAAACCTTCTACACCTCCGAGAATAGTCAACGGACCTTTGAAATTCAAAAATTTTAGATACGCACAAATTATCTTGATTTACGTTCATTTCAGTTTGCTTTTTTTCTCGAGCGTTTTGATATCCAAGTTTCTCCTTTGATTATTGGATTGACAAAATATCACCAGTACAGTTTTAGAAATATAATGATAATCGACAAATATATTACTCAAAATAAAAGAAAAATTAAAATTGCTTATAATAAAGATGCAAGTGCAAAAAGTAGAATGTCTTACCAGTATTGCAGTAGGTAACCCTTTCGTTCAGTGGCGCCAACTTGGAGAAATTATTGGGTGGGGAACAAAATATAGTGCCCAATTTCTTACATATCAATAGGATAAGAACAAATTTCAATTTATGTAACGAATTTCCTGATTTCTTAATCTTTTTCATGATTTCTTGACTTGGCCAAAATGGGTAAATTGAAAACGATAAAGAAAATCCTCAGTGTGAATTGCTGGAGATTACATTTCATGGAATTTGGATTTCATGGAAAGTTATGAATTATGTAACTGGTTTGCAATCTCCTTAAAACATTGGGGATTGGGGTATGCATTCGACAAAATTTTATTACATAAATAGTGCTGAAACATATATTAGTTTCACTCTTCGCTCAAAGATGGCAGCATCAGCAACTAATCTTTGACTTTAGAAAACAGAAACTGACGAAGATCGCTAGCATGCGGATGTGTGGTGACGCACAATTCTGGATATCGGGAATTGAAATGATTCTGAAAACGGGAAAATGTGTTGTGTCCAAGTTGCTTTGTAAAATCGTCAAATGGAGTGTTTGTGAGTGTTAAGTGAGTCTATCGCTTATTCATCTGAAACAAGAATTTTCTACATCATCACACCAAATTTATTTTACCGATTCATTTCACTACCGCTCAAAATTCTGTTTCAATAACTTTTTTTGGGGGGAGGGGCTCAAATTAAAGTTATTGTAGAGGTCCAAATCGGTCGGGGCCCCGCTTGTGTTGTGTCAGGGTGTCTTCGTTCCCTGAACAGACTAGTTCATGAAATATTTATCAATTTCTGGCTCCATTGGAGCTCTCTTACCTTTTCCCAGGGTTATGAAATTGAGAAAGTTCTTGAGCGTTAAAATCCTGCTTGGAAGAAGAGACACGGGATTGTCCATCACAAAATGAACCCCCGCAACTCCAACGTGGTCCTGTAGATTTTTTCCCACAGGCAAATCGGCAACGACTGGAATCTGTAAAGAGTGGAATGACTTAACAAAGCATTAAGTAATACCTCTTTGTTTCTTCATTTCCATATGAGAGGCATTATCTATCTAACTAAATGTAGGTGGCTGTAGTACAGTATTACTACTTCGGAACGTGTTTCTTTCACATATTCCAAATGTGACGTCCCTTGACTTGTTTCTAAAATACGTTTTCAGCACTTCGCCAATAAAAATTCCCAAGAATGAATTCCGAATTGGAAAAATGATAGTTGATTGGATTAACACTAATTAGATTCATTGCTTAATGTTGCCAAAATGGCGATAAACTACATTTTAAAGAAACCCCCGAAATGTATCAGACGATAACATCTGGATAGCGGAAGTAAAATTGTATTCCATCTGGTTTTTTACACCGAAAATATCCCTCTCATATTATCGTCATCTGATCGTGGTTTGAAATTACGGGATATTCTCGGATCTTTGCCTTTGGGATTGATTCCGGACCTTCGCCAATAGCCTGTGCGTTGCTCTATTGCGACGTAAATTTAACTACCTACCTATTAGCTGAAACTGAGATTGGAAAAAGCTGCATCAGAATACTTAATACTATCGCATAAAGACGGAGTTAAGGGACTGCACTGTAAATTTGTTTTGAGGTTCATTTAAACTTTTATAGAAATTCTTACTGTTAAGAGACAAAACAATAAGACTCCTTCCGTATGCCTGCAAATTACATTTATGCTCAAACGTACATAAATCTAGACAATAATCTAATTTAATTGCTTTGTCAATTTTTAATGCAGATTATGTTCCACTTTAAGTGATTTAGATAGTATCATGTGGAAGAGGATTTCACAAAAATATCCGTTCACGTTAAAAAAATTAAATATTTCTGTGAACATATCTAAGTTTTCTGTAATACTTCTAAAATTTTGTGGAAAAGATGAATAAATTTCTTTACTGACCGAGAAGATTCAAAACTTAAAAAGTTATATTACTCTTCTGAAATAAGGAAACGGTATCACAGAGAAATAAAGCATAGTGTGCAGTTTTGTATTTTACGTGAAAACTGGAGAAAATAAATATCTGAACTAGAAAATGCTAATTATATAATGCATTGCTCAGTTTCTGTGAGTTACATAGGTACATCCACTTCAAGAAGGAAGTTAGTTCAACGAATCATGCATAAAAAGGCCGGAGAGTTTATCATCACTTTCAACAACGTACTCCGAATTTTCTCAAATGTTTCTTGGGTCCAATTCCAGACAGCATCAGAAGTTGAGCGGAATTCACGGTACCGGCAGACAGGATGACTTCTCGCGTCGCTAGGACCTTGAAAGTCATTCCTAATCGGTCAAAAAGTATTCCACGAGCTTTTCGGTTGTGGTCGATGATGATCTGCATAATGATAGAAAATTGCACGCCAAAACATTAGAATAACCTAATTCTAGAATTTAAAAATACTTTTCAGTGTCATCAATAATTAGTTTAGATCAGAGATTCACAGACTTGTTAAGACCATGAACCACATAGATTAACTGTGACGTATAGGAAGGCCACCAAAAAAACATGAAAGTTATCTAACATATTTTTTAAATTTTTTTTTCATATGTTGTTACAAAGAGAGATTATTAAAAGTAAATAAAGGATTTAATTTTTTACGTGACATTGCATTGATTTAACAATTGTTTTAATATTCGATTCGGCTTGGTAGTAGTCAAGCGCAAAATTCATTCCAAATTTTTATTAGTCAATCGGTTCCTATTTTTCGATTTGTTAATATTCATAACTGAAAAAGAAACCAATTGAATGACGAGGTCGTCCGTGGCCGGCCCGCGTGCCGTGCCTGGCATCGCAGCTACTTTGTTATGCATATGAGCAATTTAAAAAATTATCTGTCTTGTTACTTGTCAGTTGAAATAACACATGGTGAGG
This sequence comes from Meta bourneti, assembly GCA_933210815.1. Lineage (NCBI taxonomy): Eukaryota > Metazoa > Arthropoda > Arachnida > Araneae > Tetragnathidae > Meta > Meta bourneti. The sequence continues at coordinate 70,509,027 of OW119925.1, forward strand.
CGGGCTGCCAGTAAATCAAAGGAGGGATGCATGAGGCCTATGCATCCGTGCTTTACATTATCATAAAAGGTAAATAAGTATGTTGTGATATTTTATGAACATTTAGATACATTAAGTATGTGGGGAACTTAGCCACCACTACAAAAATTGAATTATAATACAGGTAGTATTATATAGCAGGATTATCCATAAAGTACTTTTTGGTTGACTGACGTTGCACTGGTCTTTCCTCATTCTGCTAAAAGTACAATGTACGTGTGTGTGTAATTAAATAAGGATTATAAAGCTTCCAATTCTTTCGAAATATTCTTTACTGAATAAATTAGCTTTATATTCTCGAGCTCACTTTGACTTATCATCTTTGAATTGGAGAAGTCTTTTTAACCATCTTGATAGTTTATATTCGAGTCGGAAACTTCCCTGTAGTGGCCAGCTTCTGGTGCAAAACCATGTTCCAAATTGTCACCAGTTCTGGGCAAGGGACAATTTGTTTTCTAACTTGGGTAGTTTTGTCTTGTCGAGAAATCTCGTCCTTAGCAAAATTGACCAGCTTTTGGACAAGATAGCTCGTCGAAACACTTGGAGGGTCAAATCAAACACATCTTAACTAAAGGCATGGAATCAAAGATAATATTTCTAATTCATTTTTAGGTTTCTCCCACCTTACCTTTGTGACAAATGCATTGATAATTATGTCTAAGTTAGGTCTTTTTCCAGCAGATGATAAGAATGCCTTGGCTGTGCTGCAGCGAGAACCCTTTCTCACAGTTCCTTGAGGTATAGAAGCACCTGTTGGGAAAAAAAGGACAATGGAACACAAATATCTGTCTTTAAATCATTGTACAGTTAGACATACATCAGCTCTCATTTCCTAGATCAAACAGGCTTGTGTTGTCCTACAGTAACACAAACGACAGATTCCCTTTTAAATCTTATCAAATGATAGAAACATGCTTGTGCAATTAACCTTCCAAGTGGTTTCGACGAGATATCTCGACCATGAAAATCTGACCAATTTTGCTAATGACGAGGTATTTCATCATCAAAATGTTAGATTTTTTTATGATAATGAGATCAAGATCTGGTCAGTTTTCTTCTAATTACAAAATATCATCCATCAAGATTTGGTCAGTTTTGACTAATGACGAGATACCTCTTCAAGACAACCACCAAGAGCGTTAAAAACTAAATTTGTGGTTTTTCTGGTTTATTTATTGAATGATATACATCTCTACCTGAAATGTGAAAATGAATTTAGGTACCAAATTATGTATTATGTTAACATGTATGCATTTTGTTAGCGAGAATTCTAAAACATGGTATCTTTTAATTAGAATTAATTCAGGTTGTATAGTGGTTATCTTTTAATTCTGACTTATTTATTCACTTTCATTATTGTTGTATTATTTTATTAATCGACCTTGTTTGACATGAAATTTTCATAAAATATTCAACATTTTAGTTTATACGCAACAAATCGAATAGTACATCAAAAGGATTTACACTCTGTAAGAGATTGGCGAAGTTGATTCTCATGTGATAGCCTGTGAGAATATTTTCTATATTTTTTACTAGCCAACTGCTTTTGTTGTTTCTCCTCTCTTAGCGACTTTTAAGCAAATAGCAAATACACACGTATGAATGTACATGTGTATTTGTACACATGTATGCATATCTATTTTTATGCTCACGTATAATCGAGGAATTTATGCTGTTTCTGGATAAATTTTATTGCTAAAAATTAAAGAAGATACGGTAACTTTTCAACCATATTTTTTCTTTTCACTGTATATACGTAATAGTAATTAACATATTTATTTGAGAAAAGTCAGTATTTGAATACGTTAAAAAAATCAATTAGAAAGATAACAAAATACCTGTTTGGAAAGGTCCGTTAAGATCGGTGACATGATAACCCAAATGGAGAGCTGCGTCTTCGAAAGCATGACCTAGAGGAGTGACAAATTGTGGTTTCGACACCGTCAGGTACCCGCCAGTACCATGATATCCTGAAATAAGCATAAAAATGAAATTTAACAAGATGTTTTTTATTATTGAACTGTTTTCTTGAAAATGTACTAGGAGAATAATTTAAAATGATTTACAATAATTGGGCGAGGAAGAAATGATAAAATCTATATTAAGAATCAGTTGTTTTGTTTAAGAAATTTACTCCCGGTATCATGTTCGCCAATAGAATCCTGGTTGAATTATTCAGATCCAGATATACCAGAAACATGTTATAGTAATCTTGCACCACGGATAAGCTGCTTCATTATGTGACTCCCACGAGAAGGCCGTTGACCATGGGTCAGTCGATTTTTGAAAATGTGAGAAACTTTATTGAGAGAAGGTTGCCTAACGCAAAAGTATGAATGATAATCGCCGTATATAACTTTTCTCCCGACAATGTATTATCACAGCTGTCGCTTTCGGCACACGAACTTAGAACCAGAATCTACGCTAAAGATGCCATGTGTGGAAACGCTTTGTTGAAATTACCACCAGTCCCCTAATTTGACTAATAGACTCGTTCAAATCCACTTTACCCCACTGCCAACTCTTGGGAGCTGGACTATACTACATTTTTCTAATCAATTCTGTTATATCACTTCTAAGAATACAGCTACTATGATTAATGTAACTCTTAAAAGTGTTGATCTCATAATGTATACCTACCATTAAATGCCGTGAGAGGATCCTGGTTGTCTTCAGATTTCAGAAAATAAGGAAATACGTCCTTCCAGCTCCATCCACTTGCTCCATTTTTAGCCCACTTGTCATAGTCCCGTTTGTTGCCTCTGATGTACAGCATGTAATTAAGAACACTCGACCCTCCGAGCACCTTCCCGCGTGGCCATGGCATTTGCTGAAAAAATGAATTTAAACTCTCAGCAATTCTTTCTTTTCGAAGAGATTAGTTGTTTGAGTTGGCTTTTATGACGCAAGGGCCATATTTGGCCATTCTGCACCAACTTTTTGAAGAGAAAGTAAATAATGAGAGAGAGAGGATAAGTTACAATGCACATACATCTTTATGCAGCAAAATATTATTTTTTGTATTTATAAACAAGAAAATTGATCAATTCGTTAACGTATGCATGGCCAACCTTGGAAGATTGCAGGATTTTGTGACGTCGTATCGCTCGAAAGTGTAACACATTACCTCAAAGCACCTGCTATCTGAACGCAGGGTTCAACCAATTTGTGCATTGAGCATATAACATTATGCTGTCACAGCTAACCGTAAGACTGGTGACGTCAGGGTTGGACCATAAACGATGACAACAGCGTAGAATGCTAAATCCCGATTTCTACTTCATATTTAAAATTTACTCCTAGTAAGGGACTGCGAGTACGTCAACCCCATAAAATACTGGATCTTGCGTGTCGGGACAAAATGATGAATAAATGCTCAATATTGGCGTTTGGTGTCCTCGGCGTATTTTAGTTTGGCGTCTCTGTAGTGTCTTTGAAACGTGTTCCAATGAATGTGAACACATTCCTTGCCATTTTGTGTCAATATGCATCTTAATCCTCTTGGTGGTTGTCTTGACGAAGTATCTCTTTATTTGTCATGACTGACCAGATCTTGATGGACGAGATATGTCGTCATTAGAAGAAAACTGACCAGATCTTGATCTCGTTATAAAAAGTCTGCAATATCTTGATGTCGAGATATCGCTTCGTTATCTAAATTGGTCAGATCTTGGTGGGGGAGATACCTCGTCGGAACCACTTGGAGGTTTCATAGTAACAGAATCTAACTTTAAAACAACTGTTCATCACAGGTCCTTGTTGGTTACTCCATGCTTCCCAGGAGCATTCTGTGGACTTAAACTTAATTAATTCCTTATGCCCGATCACTGATCTCTTCGTCTTCGCCACTACAAGACAAACTGACGGCTATTTGTGAAGGGGAACCCATTGGGTAAGCAGACGCTATTCCTAACAGGGACAATTAACATCCATGTACTCACAAACAAGAATTCGAAACCCGGGACCTACTGGGTGACAGGAAAACGTTATGGCCGCTATACCAGTTAGAGGCAAATTTAATTGATTGACTAGATTAATATCAAATTGATATTTTTGGAACAATGTTAATAAGAGGGTTCAACATGTTACTAGGGAACACTAATTTAATGGCACTTAACCCTCCAAGTGGTTTCGATGAGATGTCTCGTCCATCAAGATCTGACCGATTTTGCTAATGACGAGATATCTCGTCATCAATATATTACCGATTTTTTTAACGAGATCAAGATCTGGTCAGTTTTCTTCTAGTGATCGTGATCATGTCTTCTTCTAATGACGAGATATCTTGTCCATTTAGATCTTTTTAGTTTTGCTAATGACGAGGTGCATCGAGACAACCATCAGGAGAGTTAAGTGTATGTTCCAGGCACATGTACAGTGAAGGCAGCATCAATTATTACTATTTACGAAAATACACTACATGCTTCAAAATATTTGGAAAATAGATTTTCTGCTTGGCATAGTACTATCCTTAGCATTGTCATACTTTCCTACTTCCGGTGTACCTCCTCGATATCAAAATTGCATATTAGTATTTCTTCAGTATATTTACTTTTGGTTACAAGTGGTACTAGCTTCACTTTTTTCAAGGAACCTACCTGATTGATTAAACCGAAGCAGGAATACTTTTGCGGCTCTGTCAAGTACGACCAGTCATTCCTGGTCATTTGAAGCTGTGCTGCGAGAATGGGAACTTCGCTTTTCAGCTTCGGTACTCCTCCCGCCTCCAAGAGAAGAACCTTGATGTTGGGGTCTTCAGACAAGCGGTTGGCAACCACGGAGCCCGCTGACCCTGCACCCACTAAAAGAACAAGCAAAATGACATTATATTTGCTGGGAGCTCATAAAAATGATGGGTGACATGCAAATATGTTTTAATTGTATTATAAAAGTATGATACATTCGAAAGTTGCTTTTGACGGGCCTAAGATATACTGGAAGGGAATGGTGCTTCATGGTAAACAGCTGACGGATCGTGCTGAAACAGGTCAAAACGCCTGAACCTCACTCTGTATGAAAAGATACCATTCAATCTTATGGATGCAGAATGAGTTGTCTGTGTATATCTATGGTGCACTTAGCCACCACTACAAAAATTAACTTACGATACAATAACATTATAGAGCAGTGTTACACAAATCCATCATAAAATACTTTTTGGAAGACAAAATTGCACTGTCTTTCACACTTTCTAAAATGGTGGCAGACGGAGTGATTGTAAACACGTTTTATTTTTTTAAAAAACAAGCCAGATGGCGCTTCTTACAAATTCCAAATAGCACTCGCAACAATCGGTACGCACTTCGATGGATGATCCACGATGGACAGTTCAATTGCCGATGTGATGCTAATCACTTCCAACTGTCTGAAGCCCTGTGCTAACAGACACTGCTCTTATTCCTTTCAGGGCTTCATTGCTACTCAGCCTTCATTTCACACGGCGACTCACACGACTAAAGGCAACACTGGAGAGTCAAAGTTCGGAATCATCTAATGTACGACTTTGCTTACGGAAGTACACCCGTGATCTAAATACAGCTCCCACGCATTTAGCAATTTATTTACTAGTAGTAACATCTATTGAATTCAGCCACTGTTAAATTCTGGTGGGAGAGTATTGTGGTTAACTTAGCCACCACTACAAAAATTAATTACAATGCAATAGAATATAAGTCTAATTCAAATTCACAATGAAGCATATTTTGGTAGACAAAGTTACGCTGTCTTCCACGCGTCTTTCCAAATATCTATAAAGTATGTTCATGTGACTTATATATATACAGGTTGAACTGCTTCGCTGAACTTTCTTGCTCAAGCACAATATTCACACAAGACATCAAGGATTCAACAGTAGACAGGCATTCGGTTGATTGGTAGGTTGGGTTTCTTGGCGCAAGGGCCATATTTGGCCAAACACGAGACAGACAACGTCAGTAAAAGACACATAGACGAGGAATGTTTTAGTGACACAGAAGTTAGAAATACAACCAGGGTAATTTACAGAAATCGTATTTGCGCTGCCTAGAACTCGAAGGTTGCAAGCGCAGTGGGTAAATCCACTGGGTCACGGACAAGCATTTGGAGACAATGGTTAGGTATGGACATAAGAGAAACGAAGCGGTGATGGTAAAGTGAAATTGTACCTGAATTTCGACAACAGCATCCTATAGTTTCCAGCAACTGAAATATATGCTATTTAGATTTTTGATCGTTAAAAGTTACACTTTTACAAACGAACAATCAATTATATATGATGTGAACAGCAGTTTAAATTTAAGAATTAAGAAGTCTCGAAAATGCACTGAAAGATTTTTCTCTTGGTCCAGTGAACGATATATTCGTTTCTCCTCTTTTTGTATCCATTAAACGTTATTAGACCATCAAAAAGGAGGGTGAACTTCGTTCTTTTCTTAGAACTTTCCATAACCATTTCTTTGACATTCCCGTTCTTTCACGCTACATATAACTTGAATCAGAGAAATATGCAAGGCCGAATATGCACGTTTTTCGACACAATGCCAACGCGCCTGAATTTCATTGAATTGTTTAAAAAAGATAGATTGCGCATTATGAATCTCGCTTCTTTGCTTGATCGAATATTTCATACAGTAAACCTATTTGTATTGATATGTTCAACGATTCAACATTTTAGTAACTGTCCCCATGTCGGTTGAATAGCCATCGTGTAGCAAAAAAGAATATAGATCGACGAAACAAATTAAATCGTCTCCATGATTTCATGTCACAGTAGATATGGTGATTATCCTTCTTGAAAACATTACGTATAAAAGATTGAGTTTTCTTCTTAACTCAACTCTATGATAAACGATCTACAAGATAAATGAAGTGGAAATTCAGGTAAGCTCAATACTAAGAAATGAAACAGATTTGAGAATAAAGAATGTCTAGCGATTTTTGAAGAACTAGATAAAATTATTAATATAAAATGTGGTGTAATCAATTTCTAGTCACTGATTTTTCCATGCTTTCGTTCAAAATGCTTTTGATTGCTATACGTGTGAATCTTGCCTATTGTTGCATACCTGTTGTTTGTGTATATTAATGAGGAATTAGATACGAATGACAATGTAGTGTATTTATTAATTGAAGGGGTGAAGTGGAAGAAGGGGTTATGTGACATTTGTTTACATTTTGGGATTATTGCAGTTTTGAAGTAGTAAGACAGTAGATGTCAGATTTATTTGAAAATACGCGTAAGAACCCCTATGCAGATATTTACAACACCAATCCCAAACTCCTTCCAACTCATCTAGTAAAGTACTACTTTGAGGCCAAATATCTCGAAACTACAAAAATGTCGCATAACCCCTTCTTTCACTTACCCCTTCGATTGTTTGTACAAACATATTATTGAAATCCTATCATAAATGCAGTCTATTCTGAGAATGCAAATTTGGATGCGTAACCTCAATTTGGATTCTTCAAAATGTGTTCTCGGTTCAAAAATAAAAGAACGATGCGTTCGTTTAAAACGCTTTTTACCAAACTACATTTGATCTTCTGTTGAGGATAGTTTATGTTTCTTGATACTTAACATTGCCTATTTCTTAAAACTGAATTCAAATAGGGAGCTCAAAGCGACATGCGCAGACCAATCAGAGCGTTTTCACCAATCGCTTCAGCTTCGTCTTAGCACATTGCCTTTTTATTTGAATTTTAAATAGGCTGAACAGGCCTAAGCAAATTTAAGGACTTTAAAATTAGGTAGTTTTTACAGTGAAAATCACTTATAACTATTAATTTAAAATGTAAGAATAATAGTTTATTGTGATAATGTCTAATGAAAGCAAATCCAACAAAATTTTATCTGGTAATTATATTAAAAGTAGATCGTAGGTAGTAGGTATGCAGGTTTTAATTAACGTCACACTGGAGCAACACAACGGGGTATTGGTCAGACCAAACCGGAATAATGGTTAGAAGATATTAAGTTACAAGACAACACGTTTTAGATTTATTAAATTTAGCCTACTAGCGGCAAAAAGGTAAACTCGGCTGCTCTTTCTCATTCTAAAGAGCCGCGGTGGCCCGGTTGGAAGAGAACGGATGGAAACAACCGGAGGGTTGCTAGTTCGAATCCAGCCAAACACCGTCGTGAACAAAGGGGGCTGGTGCATGTTAAATCTGTCGTGGCCTCAAATGTCCTCACGTTGGCGTGGTGTGGAAGTTTGGAGAGTGGGGTGCCAGCTCAGGTGTTGCCTCGTCATCTGACAAAATTACGTGGTGTTGTCCTAGGATCTTTCCCTTTGGGATCGATCCCGAACCGCCACTAATAGCCCGTTGTGTTGCTCCAGTGTGACATTAATTAAAATACCTACCTCCTCATTCTAAACGTAAATTCGTACAGGATCACGCAAAATCATTAACATCACATACAAATTCAATAATTTCCCTCGCAAACTATGGCCAACGAATTAAAAGATGCGTGAGTCGGTGAACGTTTCACACATATTTCATGAACAAAATGAAAAAAATTAGAGCCAAAGGAATTCGATTTTAGTTAACGTTCTGGGCTTCCTATTCCATATCTCGTCATTAGAAGCAAACTGACCAGATCTTTATCTCATTATCCCAAAATCAGTAAAACCTTTACTACTAGATATCTCGTCACTAGCAAAACTAATCAGATTTTGATGGGCGATATATCTCATCAAAAGTACTTGCCGTATTTATAAATAGACTGAATAGGTCAAGGCAAATTTAAAGTCGGAAAAATTGGGTAGCTTTTGCAGTGAAAATAAATCACTTATAACTATGAATTAAAAATATAAAACCAATAGTTCGTTGTGATAACGTCTAATAAAAGCAAATAAAAAAAACGACTTTTATTTGGCAATTATATTAAAAGCAGATCAGAATAAGTGGTAGCGGATATTAAATTACAAGCGACACGTTTTAGATTTATTATATTACATTTAGCCTACAGAAGGCAAAGAGGGTAAATTCGGCTCTTCCTCATTCCAAGACTAATTCGTGCAGGATTACACAAAATCATTTACATCAAACGCAAATTCAATCATCTCCTTCACAAACTTCCTTCTACACGGGTAACGAATTAAAAGATTTGTGAGTCGGCGAACGTTTCACACATATTCCATGAATAAAATGAAGCAAATCAGAGCCAAAGGAATTCGATTTTAATTAAATTTCCGGACTTCCGATTCCATGTCCTACTGTTCCGAACGGAGAAGGTCATGAGGAACACTGTTCCCGACGAACGACACCAAAAGCCACAGGTGGCACCCGAGTAATTGCCTTGTAGAATAAATGTTGGCAGTTCCGCTCTGTTCTCCCAGAATATGGAATCGTAGAAGGCAAAACAAAGGAATATTTTAGCCTCCCTGAGAACAAGTAGAACCCCGTTTTAATGACTTTTCAGGTCAGGTGTCAATAAAAAGTGTCTCTTTGCTGGGTGGGCGGAGTTTCCGGTTTCAATGGTGTAAAATGCGTGAGGGTGAATTATGTTGTAATGGAGGTTTTTGAATATTTTCCAAGCGTTTTCTCTTTCTTTCTGATGGCAATTCAGTTCAAGTTATTATTTTGGATGCTGTTTACACTGTAATTCAAAGTTTCGATTTTTATTTTCTCCTTTGTCAATAGGGTGTACAGGATTCGCTTGATGTTATAAGGATTATGAAATAGTCTTTTCCGATTCGTAAATCGACGATATTGTTAGCGTATCTTGTCAAATTGGTTGGTTGGGTTTCATAGCGCAAGGGCCTTATTTGGTCATACTGCAACAAACACAAGACAAGTAACGTCAAGTAATGGACATACACACACATACAAGGAAAGTTTTACTGACACAGAAGAGAGAAATGCATCCAGTTTGGAATCGAACCACCAGGAGATTAAAATTCACCAATTATTTCTTTAAGAAAATTTATTAACACCAACTATTTGCTATGTTTGGCCAAACTGTACCAAACATAAGACAGAACACCAAATAATGATTGGTTAGGTTTTTATGACCCAAGGGCCTTATTTAGCCATGCTGTACAAGCATAAGATAGACAACATCAAGTTATGGACATACACAAGGAGAGTTCCACTGACGTAGAAGAGAAAAACAACCAGGTTAGAATCTAACCTGCGCCGCCTACAACTCATGCTTATCTTGTCAAATAAGGTCTAAAATTCCTTAAATAAATAATGCGTATTTCGATCCCTTGGGAGTTAAATCGTCCTAATAATACATCCCAGTGTCGCCGTACTGGTATAGTGGTCATAGCGTTGGAGATTGTCTTGTTAGGAGTTGCGGCAGCTCACTCACTGGGTGCTCCTTCACAAATGGTTCAAAATTACGAGGCTTTGTCTTTGGATATTTCCCTTCGGGATTCCCGAACCGTCGCCAATAGCCTGTTGTGTTTCTCCAGTGCGACGTTAATTAACTACCTACTTACCTACCTTAACAAGTAGCCGTCAGTTCATCCCTTGTTGTGCCAATGGCAGAAAATGTCAGTTGTCGGGCATTAAAGAAAAAAAATATATGTCAGTGCCTTGGTATCCGACTTCTATGAGGCAATTGATTTTGTACTGTACAGGAACTTTTCTTAGTGCCCAGTCTCTCAAAAAAGTTCTTGTTTCAGAAATCGTAAAAATACTGGATTTAATTTAAATTTCAATGAAAAGAAATTCATCTTCTCATTAATTATAAAAAATGCAATTCTATAATAATAAAGATGAGATTGTATATAAAATCGAAACAATGTCGATAAAATATTGTGTGTACCTGCTTTTAAAATTACTACAACTTAAAAAAGTATTATCTCCCAAAATTTTGTATTAAATCGTCATCCAGGAGATATTGAGTTTCTTTTCAAATGTCAAAATATCAAGTTAAAGCATTGGATAATTGTCTTGTGTGTTAGGTAGGTCCTCACATTAGTTGTTGCTTCCAATAATCAGTTATCAGACGTCTCACTTTAATATCATGCATGGCTATTTTAAAAAGTAATTGTCCATGTCATACGCGAATCACTTTTATATTAGCTCTGACATTGGTTCAAGTTATTTTTAAATTATCCTCGCTCTCTCATTGGATGAAGTCATATTTAAATACATTCACAAGAAATTGCTCAAACACAATAAATCTATGTATATAAAGCAGAGTTGGCGATTGTCTGTTCTCTCTATACAAATCTACACCGTTGGACCAATCCACACCAAATTTATACTTTAGAAACCTGCGGGTAACGTAGGTTGCATATTAACTCCCGTTCTATTTGTCCTAGATGTGCAGAGGCGGCTAAAAACAATTCGAAATCCCATAGGAATAACATTAAGTATAAAAAGATTGAGGTACGCACTTCATTTTCTTTTTACCAGTATACATGGAAAAGAATTTTTCCAATAAAATTGCTTTACCAGTATTGCTCGAAAAACAATTTTTTCCAAAACAAATTAAATTCTGATACTTATATTTGAACTGATTTTTATAATTTCTTCCCATAACATAAATAAGTTATGAATGATTGATGAAAAAAGGATATTTAAAATATTTAATTTTACCTAACTTACATTTTATAATGAACCACGAAAAGTCCAAACGAAAACTCATTGATCATAAAAGCGTAATTTTGCTATTCGATATCGGCAACGCCAAAATTAATGTTTTACTTTATAAATTTGACCCCGCACCTCTCCACTAACCACCAACTACTCAGAGTCATTGAATACATACATTCAGGTAAATCACACATCAAAAGCGGACACACAAGCGCTGTTTTCTTCGACATTGCCAAAGCATTTGATAAAGTCTGGATTCAAGGCCTAATTTATAAAATGATCAAATGCAATTTCCCCGATTATATTATCCACCTTATCTCTTACCTTACAAACAGAAATTATGTAGTCAAATTTATTAATCACAAGTCCTCTCAAAGAAAAAAGTATGCTGGAGTTCTAAAAGAATCCAAGCTCGTCCCTTTCTTTTTAACATGTATGAATGATATTCCTCAAACTAACAACACCAAAATTAGTATGTTCGCAGATGATACTGTAATTTTCAAGCAAAATAAGAATTCCAAATTTCTCCTCGCCGACCTAAACTTACACATATTCTATTTTTCCCGTCAATACATATATTTATTTTTACTCAGTTCGTTTCTTAATCTACCAATTTATAGGATTCCCATATACCAAGGCAGGTCCATTTATCAAGTGCTATAATGTCATTACTGGAGATTGAGGCTCTTTGGGCCAGGTCCTCTATGACCTCATTAACACCTCTTATAAATTTGATTTAGAATTCCGTGTTTGCGTATTAGAATTAAGATAGCGAAATATGGCGGTCATATTTGAGCATTTCTAAGTTTTATAAATTTGTGTTCTTTTGTAAATAAATCATTACTGTCTTTATCAATATTTTTCAAACGTCCTTTTACGAATTGCTCTATTTCAGAATATAATCAGGAAGTCGAAATTCAACCCGCTTTCCCATATCTCATTTTTCATAATTCTGCATTTACCAATGATCGGAATTTCGTTTCTGTTTGAGTTCATGTGTTCCAGTAATTTGCATATTATAGATATATTATTTAGGAGGTAAATTTTAAGGAATTATTTTTATTTTCTGCAAAATATCACTAGACATGAGTAATTTCTTGGTGGTATATGTATATTTCGACCAACTTTCCTTAAGTCTTTGGTTGAATATGTAGTGGTTTGTAGAATTCTGTTTCGTAAAAATAAATATAATATACAAAACAAGACCTTTATAAATAAGGTGTGTAACTTTTTATTTTAAAATGAACGGTAAAGTTTTAATAAAAGTATTTTAAAATAAGATAGGTTACGTTAAATTAAAGGGGTAGCCATACATTGTAACGATATTTCTAAATCGATTGTAGTCACCTTGGAAAAAAACGTTTGTAGTTTGTCTTACAGCAGGAGTGCGATGAATATGGAATGGATTATATGGGTGGATGTATCATATACATATTTGCGTACATATTTGCGTACCGAAGTAAATGGTAGAAGCTATAAAAAGTTAGAACGTTAAAAAATTATTTTGCGTGAAAGAGAAGAGATTTCTAATCACTTCAATCAACATTCAACCAATTCAACAAGAACAACACCGGGTAATTCTGCTAGTAAATACTAAATCATGACAGATATAATAAAACGAGTAATGCAAGGGATAATATTTGTGCTGAAATAGTAGACAGCGTAAGCGATATATACAGGAACTTTGCAAAAACGAGCATGAGATTTTATAATTAAATTATTAATAAGTGTGTCATTTTCTATATTTATCAACGCCAGTGATATGTTTGATTTTTGTGTTTCATTTAAAATTATTAATTGAGACGTTGTTTTAAACTGTCAGTTTAATTGAGTTTTGTATTACTGAGCTTTTGTGAGATTATTACTGAGACAGATGCAGTTTTAAGTTGTGGAATTTGTTGATTGTCTTATTGGTTATTGTTATTGTTATTGTTATTTCAATTAACGTCACACTGGAGCAACACAACGGGCTATTGGTGACGGTCCGGGATCAATCCCAAAGGAAAAGATCCGAGGACAACACCACGTAATTTTGAACCACGGTCAGATGACGAGGCAACACCTGAGCTGGCACCCCACTCTCCAAACTTCCACACCACGCCAACGTGAGGACATTTGAGGCCACGACAGATTTAACGTGCACCAGCCCCCTTTGTACACGACGGTGTTTGGCTGGATTCGAACTCGCAACCCTTCGGTTGCTAGTCCGTTACTCTTCCAACCGGGCCACCGCGGCCCGCTGTCTTATTGGACTTCATTGATTGAGTATTTTGAGTTGTAAATATTCGTGAACTATGCAGCAAAACAAGGGGATGTTTTAATGCGCTCTCCTTATTTACTTACACAGCAGTAATTAATAAGCATTTGAATCATAATAAGTGATTTATTTCTTGAGCGGGTTGTATTCTTATCTCAAAGGGCCTGACAGCTAGTCATACTTATTCACTAATTTAATTCCTAAGTAGACAAAGGGCGTGGTAGCCCAGTTGGAAAAGTTACAGATTCGCAACTGGAGGATTGCGTATTGAAAACTTGGTCCAATTAAAGACCGTCACATACGCGGGGGATGGTGCACGTTAAATCTGTCGTATCCTCAAATGTCCTCACGTTGGCGTCGTGTGGAAGTTTAGAGAGTGGGGTGCCAGCTCAGGTGTTGATCTCGTCATCTGACCGTGGTTTAAAATTACGAAATGTTGTCCTGTGATCTTTCCCTTCGGGATCGATCCCGGACCATCGCAAATAGCACGTTCTTTTGCTCCAGTGTGATGTTATTTAACTACGTACCTGAATAGAAGAAAATGTGTTAAACAATCTAAAAACCATAGATATGGCTAATATTTTCATCTTTTAGTTTCTCTTATTCTTAGCATTAATTTTAAAAGCTTTTTTTACTTGAATGAGAAAATTCGGATATCAAAGGCGAAATCTAAATAATTATTGGATTACTGCTAATCCCGTTATATGGAATTTTTGAAAATTATCGCATGTAGAGAATATTGCAGAAAACATTTTAAAGATAAATAATGTGTGCAAAAACAATTAACCCCGTTTAGAGTAAGCCGAATAAAATTTCTGCAGGTGGTTGTGTTAAACATTTTAGACGTCTAGATGAGGTATCTGAAATAGTTAGAATTAGTGGTAATTAGGACTGTCAGATAAAGCTAGTAATGATTTGAATTATTAGCTAAAATTAACTGTAATTGGTTAAGGGATCAGGGTTAAAATTAGGTGTTACAATATTCTGTTATTAAAAAATATATATAGAGAGAGAAATATATAAAATAATGTAAAATTCGTCGGAAGACAGTAGGTGATTTAGAATATAGCAAATAGTTAAACAAAATCTTAATTTTTGTTTTATTAAGGGCAATGATAAAATTAAAATAAGTTTTCGCTGTGCATAATTTTTCAATGTTAAAGCTATATTCAGGGGTGACTATAACGTCATTTTGTTCTTGACTTTCACGTTTCAACTGTTTTCACTTTTGTTCACGTTCCAACTGGCAGTGAAAAGCACAAGGCACAGCGTTTTATGTATGCTATGACTTTCTTAAAGTCATAAGAGTTAATATTTCAGGATAAAAATGACTTCAGAAATAATGACTCGCTTCGAGAGTTTAATTCTTCCACCCTTTAATTAACTTTGTCAGAGCCTTCGAATATCTAAATTTTTGGACTCATGAAAATTTTGACTTTTTCTTTATGCTTGCTTTCTCGTTGGTAAAAACCACATTTAAATACTTTCACATCAAATATTGCTCGAGCACAGTAAATAAATACAAAATCATTATATAAGTATAAGGAAACGATTAACTACAAGTAAAAATAGACGATTTTACTACAAGTAAATAAACGCTTTTACTACAAGTAAATAAACGCTTTTACTACAAGTAAATAAACGCTTTTACTACAAGTAAATAAACGCTTTTACTACAAGTAAATAAACGCTTTTACTACAAGTAAATAAAAATTACGAATTATGCGTGTACAATGCTTGATAAAATAAGTGAGTTTAATCATTTCCTCGCATTTTAACATAGCTTCAATAATATACTGCCACCTTATCATATGATACCATTATATATATTACTGTGAATTTTAACTGTTTAAACTGAGCAACAAAGGACCTTAAATAAAAATTTAGAGCTTTATGAAGGCCAGAAAATTCTTTACGTAATGCCAAGTACCTAGCATTTGAAATCATCACCGAATATTTCATAAAAGTACACTAATCATTTTACGGTTTAGTGGTGTATGGCGGCCTTGGGTGTAGGTGAATTTGCTTTTGTGAACTATAAAGTGAATCGTTTTATTTACTTATTCACTAAAAGATATATATTCAGTATTAGAAAAAATGTGACGAAACTGGGTCTGCGAAACTCTTGGGTCTTTCAGTCCGACAACGACCCAAAGCATACAGCTAAAATTGAGTTTTGGCTTCTCTATTACACGCCACTTTATCGACACTCTCAATCTCCGGATTTGAATACCATTGAACATTTCTTAGGAATAATGAAGGAAAAGTGGAGAAAAGAAACTGTCACAAGCAAGAAATCGCTTCGAAATGCACTGAAAAAGCAGTGGAAATCCATCGGGCTACTGAAACGATTAGCTAGTTCCATGTCAAAAAGACTCAAAACAATCATAAAGATTCATAGTACAACAAAATATTCATCCAACAAAATATTAGATACTGAATTTTAAGTGTCCCCAAATTTGCTAAAATTAAATTATTTTAAGTCTACGAGATAATTTGTACCTTATAATTTCTCTGTTTAAGAACAACATGTATTTAAGAAACGATATTGTTCACACTTATATAAAATATTTGAAAGCAATATGTTCCTCCTGTCAAGATATATAATTGTTTTACTTTGAAATTATCTCTAAATGTATTTAGTAATTGTACATTTTATTTCTTAATTTTTGAAATATGAAAATGCAAGTTCATTTTTGAGGCTGATTGTATTTTGAGTTGCGATTTATAAACTGACTTACTATTGTGAGTATTTCGAGTCCTCGCTCACAAATTATCTTTGCTTTCTCATTGGTTAAAGTCGTATTTAAATATTTTCATGAGAAATTGCTCGTGCATAATAAATAAATAGTAAATCATGACATAAGTACAAGGAAACGAGTAATGTAAGCGATATTTATGATAAAATAATATACAGCGCAATCGATATTTATACAGGAACTTTGCGAAAAACCATATGAGATTCTATAATTCAATTATGAATAAGCATATCATTGTCTATATTTGGCGAGGCCAGTAATCTGTTTAATTTTTTCGTTCCATTTAAAATTATTAATTGAGACGTAGTTTTGGGCTGTGAGTTTGTGTTATATAATACTGAGTTTTGGGTGAGATTATTATTGCACTGATACGCATTTTGAGTGAGATATATCAATTGACTTATTATTGTGAGTATTTTGAGTCCTAGCTTTCTAATCTCTCGTCATATTTAAATACTTTCACGAAAATTAGCTCGCACACAATAAATATTGAATCATGATATTGGTATAAGGAAAAGAGTAATGCAAGAGATAATATTTATGATAAAATAGTAGACAGAGCAAGCGATATTTATACAGGAACTTTGCGAAAACGCACATGCTTCTATGATTAAATTATTAATAAGTATGTCATTTTCTATATCTGGCACTTGAGAAATATATGTATAATATTTTCAATCCATTTAGAATTATTGAGACGCAGTTTTGAGCTGTGAGTTTAACCGAGTTATTGAGTTTTCTATTTCTGAGCTTTTGTGATATTATTACAGAAATTGAGATGTATTTTTGAGTTGTGAAATTTATAAATTGACTTACTTGACTGAGTATTTTGAGTTGTAAGCATTCATGAACAATGAAGTTTATCAAGGGTTTCAATGCACACTTATTATTTGCGATTGCTTTGCAAAAGATAATAAGTACTTATATCGCAAAAAATAATTTCTAGAGCCCACTGTATTCTTATCTCAACGGGCCTCACAGCTAGTGGGAATATAAGTAATAAAGTACTCACCGATAATATAATCATATTCAGAATCGAACCCACTGTTCACCGGGGGCATGAAACTATTATCCGAGAACAGGTACAAAATGGAAAATAACGACAGAAGTGAAGGTAAGAGGGAAAGAACAAGGGATGCCATGGTACGCCATAAACTTCAATTTCCATAATCCATTCGGCACTTCTCAAAAAATCCACTCGGATGGTGAAGAATACCTCAATCCCAATTTCGGAGCAGAACACCGCATCACGAGAGATGTGTGACAGAGAAAGCAGAAGTTTACGACTCGAAGAATCGGAGTGGAAAACTTTTATGTGCAAAAAGTCGCCAAGCTCACTCATCCAATTCGACGCCAAAGGGTAGAGTTGGGTTTCGTTTTGTTGCTTTTTTACCGAGATGTAAATATGTGGTAAATATTTATCGACTTTACACCTTGGTGAGGAATCCCATGCTTGGAATATGTCAGACTGAGAATTCGAATATTTTTTGAAATGCAAAGTTATTTTGATATTTAAATGTTGGTAACGATTGAAGCTGTTAAATAAATATGATACTGCTAGTCAATCGTTTCCGAGTCTTGTGTAGTGTGTGCATCTGCACGTAAACAGGAAAAATAGAGATGGGCAGCTTAAGAAACGTTCAGTAAATAAGAATAAAGGCCGCTTCAATGATGAGACCGAAGTTTTTGAAATCAAATTGTGGTAAACTAGAATATAGTGCACATTGCCACAAAATAAGTAGGAAAAAGCAGGCAGTAAAAAAAATCAATTCTTGTAGGATAGAAAGCAGGCAGTTATATATCAATATTTTTATCGGACTTGGTCTAGACAAGCTAGTCCGTGAGTTCATGTGCCTTCTAAGTCCGAGACAAACACAGCTTTAAAAGACAGAACCTCCCTGTACAGCCCTATTCTGATTAAATTTGAATATAACTATTAATTTAAATTACAATTTAAGCTTTAAATTTTGGCTGGTGATTAACCTCGAAATTAGTATATGGCGTTGTGCATAGTTCAACTATGTGTTGATTTTTTGAATCTATGAAATGCTGTGCATATTCATATACATCATTTTAATGCTTTATTTTATAATTTAAATTTATCTTCATGTAATTTGTTGTACAGCAGCTCCGTCTGACCATTCCAACATATTACTGAAGAAACCTGATATGTCAATGAAAAAATCTTAAATGCCGGGGCAAAATTTCTGTAACCGCAGTGAGGGGGATTTAGAAAACATTTGCTGCAATTTAATTCAAAAGTTATATTCAAATTTAATCACAACAGCTCCAGAAAAGCAAGGAGAGTCTTGATCCATATAGCATATCCGATAAGTCGGGAAAATCTTAATGACCTGATCAAATGAAATTGATCTTATCTGTCCACTGCGCAGTCTAGAGATGGTAGTCTGCTGACCTCGATCACCCACAAATTCGAGGACACCTCCTGGATGTTTTCTCTGGCATCATCTAAGAGTGGATGAAATTTTTCAAGATATTGTTCTGAAGTTTCTTTTTCGAAAACATTTTATAAGAAGTAATATATTTTGTAATTATTATGTGTCCAGTTTTGTGTATTGGGATAAATAATACTTATGAATCTGAATATTTTGATGATAAATTGTCAAAAAATGTTCATCAACAGCGATTTATTTGGAACATCAATGTTCTTTAGAAGAGTTGCTTATTGATGCTTGCACGTGGGCAGTCAATACCTCAGGAAGGCTCTGGTACTAGTCAGCTAGTTAAGAAGGCTGTCTCCCAAGTTTGGTCTTTAGGTTTAACGATTGTCAACCCTCCTGATGATTTATCTTCGGTTATAAAACTGCCCTGTAGTGGCCAGCCTCTGGTGAAAAATCTGTTTCATACTGTCCGTAGTTATGAGCAATGGGCAATTGTTTATCCTACTTGGATCTGCATTCCCCTTGGAGTAATAGGGAAGTTTTGTATCAACGAGATACCTCATCCTTAGCAAAACTGACCAAATCTTGGGCGAGATATCGCGTCGGAACACTTGGAGGGTTAAAATACAGTGAATAAAAAGTATCTGATGCCTCATAACGCTTAAAAACTGTTAGGAAGTATATTCAATTTACACTTGATTGAGTGATACTGTTATTTAGTTTTGTTAAGTATTATAGCATAAAGCAACTTGAAGACACTATTGTAATGATTAGCGCAGCAGCATAGGTCAAAAGTATATGGTGATGTTATTGAACTAAAAAAATTGTTTTCCCCCAATGCCAGATTATGGATCTATGATCCATCAAGCGTCGAGAACGTATTACTCTGCTACTAGCATGGGAGGTTAACGTGGGGAACTTCTTTCTGGAACACTTTTGGGCAGCTCGTTCTCATTTCTTATTGTCCCTGAAGAACCCCGGGGACTTCAATCAGTCAACCCGACTTCGACACATACGAGATTCGAACTCGTTTCCAAGCTCTTCAGTCTGACATTTGCTAAGAGCGACACCTATAGCAGCTCAGCCATCGGTGAGGCACAAATAAATTTATGCTGAAAGTTATCATTTTTAAATAGTCACACTTTTTATGTGGATATACTTTGCTTACATGTATTTTTCAGATATTTTTAAGTAAATTTATTAAATTAGATAATTTTAGCTGTTTTGTTTTTCTTATACCAAAAAATGTTCATTCTATTTTTGTTTCCACAAAAAACTATTAAGCTTCTCGTAATAGGCTGCAAATGGTTTAATGTTATCTTAGACTTTGATGACAGCAATGATCGTGACAAATTCGAAAGTGCCTTTAATTTATTTGAATCATGCACAGCTTTTTTATAAATAATTCCAAATTGAAAAATCAGACGTTAACGTATTTTTATTGTTTTAGTTAGAATTCGAGCAATCTAATCAAATATATTTTGTAACTATGACTCATGGGACCAACATGAGTCATCATCTCGAAAAAATATTTTTGAAGTTAGTTTCAGTTTGAATACTCTTAAAATGTTATAGGAAAAAATATTTTCTGAGTTAAATGAATTCTTAATCGAAACATTAATTTTTTTTTATAGTTAGTTCTATACACAGCTTGTTTCTTTTTCGTTGAAATAAATACATGGATCTCTCACAATTTTATGTCTCACTGCTCCCTTGATATCTTATTTGAAAATTTGTATTGCTCCCAATGCGTTTAGTGTATTTGATAAAATCTCTATTGATTCTACCCATTCAGTAAAATCATTATTGATAGTATCATGCTATATTCAATGCGATGTAAAAGAACTTAATACCGTAATTGAAATAACTTTTCAAGAAAAAGCAATGAATTTTAAATCCAATCGAAGGAGATATACCAAAATCATAGATATCATTCTCATTCATTCTGAAGAGAAAGTACCCAAATACATGAAATGAGACAAATGTTTTACACGTTATATAACAATTAGTTTTAAAAATACACAAATGTTCCGCCTCCAAATATTCCTTTACAAAAATATTAATAAAATCAACTGATGACGTTTCTTTATGATTTCATTTATATTGTCTGTAGGTTTTTTAGATTGGGCTTTATGACAAATCTAAAAAACTTTGCTTTGTTATTAATTAGGTTTGGTTTGTAGCTCTACGGCATTTGTTTTGCTACACGAAAGCTAATTAGATCATGTTATTAGAACTAAATGAATCCTAATTTTTAATGTCCAAATCATCCAGTACAAAATATTTGGACTAAAATTTTAGTAATTTTTTTGTCGTAAAACATCAGAATCGAACTCTAATAATCTGAGGATCGATCTCTATACCTCAGATTACCTCCGTCGGCAACTGCTTGGCCAAATATGGCACTTGTGCCATAAAACCCTAAAACGACCAAACAACCAACCTTCGATCATTTTTGCAACCGATGGTGGTGTTGAAAGTGACCACAAAGCGACAAACCAAGCCACACGAACCCTCCTATTTATCAACTGGTCTCTTAAAACGGGTAAATAAAAACTTAATACGTGCTACCACTCTTTTAGGATTGCATTGCTTTCCCAGTCGTGAAGAATAAGATTGAAATTTTTCGTAAGAAACAGACTCGACACATAATAAACTTCTGACTTTTACGAGCTACAATGTGGTTGTTGACAAGAAAATTAGTTTTGCATTGCATCCGCAAAGCAGAAGAAGCAGTTTCGTAGTGCATCCATAATGAGCGAAAGTCGATGGTTCGTGAGCAATTTGGTTTCCAAACGGCGGGTTTTTCGGGTATAGAAAATTAATTCGACCTTCGAGGTTTTAAAATGTCTGGTTTTCGTGACAAGTCATAAGAAATAGAAACAAATAGATCCACTCTTTCCTGAAAGAGATTGAATTGAATTAACTTGGGGTACATTTTACTTTTTCTTGCAGAGCACCAGGAGTGCCCCTGTACCCCCCATCCTGTATAAGGATCGACCCATTTGATGGGTACCCTTATACGTGATTTTATTAGAAAAAAGCAGTTACGAAATGGACCCTAAGAGGTGCATTGTAGTATCACGGGCCCTGTAGCAGGAAGGGCTGTTCACTTGGGAAGTCCAGGTTATCTTATAGCTTCCATCTTGTGGACAAGATTGGCGTGGTGTGGAAATTTGGAGAGTGGGGATGCCAGCTCAGGTGTTTACCTCGTCATCTGACAGTGGTTCAAAATTATGGGGTGTTGTCCTCGGAGATTGATCCCAGACCTTTGCCAAATAGCCCGTTGTGTTGCTCCAGAGCGACGTTAATTAATTACCATTACTGTCGAAAGTCAAGCAATTGTCCTATTCGTTTTAAGCAACTCTTACGTTTGAGGATTAATTTAATTCTCTCCAGACTAGATGACCTGAAGGATGTCTGACGTGGAAAAATTTAGTAATTCCGCATTAGGTTGTGTAGTGGATAGGAGTATCTTACTATCCACTTGCACAGAGGGGTGTGTTCTTGAGTTCAAATCTTCTGAGGTAGGCTTAGAAGGGGTCTGTGAAGAACTGCAGAAACATGACCATTGTAAATAAGTTATCATCCTTTTACTCAGCAGATTGTTTATTATGTATTCTAACTATAATATAAAAATAGATGCAAAGCGTTAACAAATTTTGACGCTAGAGGGCCTCAAATTTGTATAATTTTAGCGTGACTCACGTGATCGCCTTCAGTATCGATCTGGCAGCGAATATTGATGGGTGTGTTAGTGAATTATCTTCAATAATCATCAGTAGATATAAAGAAAAGTCAAACTTGCCATTAAAATTTTATATGTAGGTATAGTATTAGTTTTAGTTTTGCGTCCCATTTGTGGGACATTGGCCAAAAATCACTAAATTAGTTGAATTTGCTTTTAAAAAAAACGCCATACATATGCCCGATTTTCCTAAACATTTGTTTATTATTTATTTTGAATTTTTTTTAATTTGAAATATAATTCTATAATTTGACTTTATTTCTCATAATTATTCATTTTGGTATAAGTTGATGGTCGAGTTCTTGTTTGGCGCTAACCCCATGAGGCTATGGATCCAACTTATCAACAAGACATTGTGCATAGGTGGTGGTTTCATAATGGTATGGGGAGGTTTTATCTGGCATGGTTGGGTTCTCTGGCCAAATTGAACCGGTCAATTGACAGGAAATCGCTATGCTCAACTACTTGGTGATCATTTGCAGCTCTTTATGGGCATAATTTTATCCTTGATTTCTAAAATATCTCCTTCAAACCGCAAGCGACCTGGTCCACAAAGGAGCAAGCTGCTAAAAGGAAGAGTGAGTGAAGATCTGAGGTACGATTGTGGGAATCATTTTGTAAAAATAATCCAGACTCAACGCGCAGTATGGGAAGAAAACAGAAGAATTTGCAGTAGGTGTGATGTTCCTCTTCATGATGCCTGTTTTGAAACTTCAAAGTTTCAAGATTTATTTCAAATTATTATTTTCAATAGGATTTTATTATAAAAAAATTATTTTATTATTTTTCATAAAATGTATGCGCTCTTCTTTGTTTACCATAAAAGAATACTTCATTTCCTCTATTTTTAACCCAAAAATACTATTTTGTTTCTTGTGACTAGTAGCTAATGTCCTAGAAATGAGGACGGCAATGTTACGAGCCGTTATTATGAAAAATAGCCAATGTTCCAAAAATGGGACTGTTGTTTTCAAGCACAAACACAATAACGATTAAACTTAAATTCATACAGCACCCTTCTAAAGACTGTAGAAGATGGGAACAATCAATATTTTTCAAATAAACATCATGGTTGAATTACGGCTCTGAATGGGTTAAGAACAAATGCTCGAGAACAGTGTTAGGAAATATGAGCATATTTTTATCATATTTTAGAAGACAAAGACTAGAGAAATAAATAAAAACTAAAACAGTAATTTGACTCAATAGTTTCTTCGAAAAATAAAATATTCGTAACTATCTCATTCGCAAGATTACCATCCAAAGAAAGAAACAAAAATACTTGGAGAGCCGTAACTGGCCTGCGGGCCAGGTAAACCTGTCTGACGGCCGTATCTGGTTTCCAGCCTGTTTGAAATATTTTGAGGGCCGTATCTGGTCTGCGGACCTGAGATCAATCTATTCGCTATCGTGTATTTATTTTACGTGTATGGTCTTTTATCTTACGTATACGGATTTTTTTTGTGACGGGCTAGTTAAACCTGACCCGTGGGAGAACAATAGCTATTTCTCAAATAGCTAATAACCCTAACCTCATAAATTTTACGTAAAGAGAAATAATCCATGAAAGAATGAGAGCACTCAATTAAAGGAGCAAGCTTACAGCTCAAATAAAATATATTTCTTAAATGGAAACTTGGAAATGAGTGTAACTATGTATATGAGGGTCCTTATACGTTGGATAAGTCTGGTAAAAAAGCAAGTTCAACAACGTGTTTTGGAAAAAATCGATTTCATTTTTCCTTTGAGGGCTACACATTTGGCCCAGAGAGTTTCCAATGTTTTCATCCCGTCGGAAAAGTAATTTTTGCCAAAGGCTGCAAAAAATGCATCGACGGCGATATCATTTTTTGATGAGAATTTCTTACCACAGAACAATTTTTAAGTTTGGGAACAAGAAGTCGGAAATAGGGTGGAGGAATTGGGGAAGTCCGGGAAATGGGGTGGAGGAAAAATCAATTCGAAGCCTAATTTCTGCAATTTTACCATTACAACGGTGGATGGCACATTGTCTTGCAGAAAGAGCACTTTTTGTGTGCCAATCTTGGCCGATTTTGTTTCAGTTTTTTCAAAAGATCCGATAACGTTGCATAATAGACTCTTGTTATTGTTTTTCCCTTCTCCAAAGAGTCGATTAGTATGATTCCTTGAGTATACCAAAGAAATAGTGGCCATCACCTTCCCTTCGCCTTCATCGGCACACTTTCATCACTCGCTGTCCACTGTTTTGACTCCTGTTTGTAGTGATGGACCCGTATTTAGTCCACAGTTAGGAATCGACGCAGTCTTGCAGATTGAGACTGAACATCGCTAAACACTGCGTTGAAATGTCCTTTCACGTTTTTGGTCGACGGTCAACAATCATGGCATCCATCTCGCACTCAGCTTTTCATCGGCAATTTTTCATGCAGGATATTGTTCACTCGTTTAGTTGAGATGCCTATAGGCTCAGCAATATCGTGAACTTTTATTCAGCGGTCTTACGGAAAGATACCATGGAATTTTTAAAGATATCCGTTATGGTGACCTCAACCTCCTATGTCCAAAGAGTATTTCATTTGTCGTGCACGTTCGGCCCAGTTTAAACTCATTTATCCAAAAATAAACCATCTTAAATGCTGGTGCATAGTAAATATAAACTTTATGTTCACATAAAGTTTATATTTACTATGCACCAGCATTTAAGATGGTTTATTTTTGGATAAATGAGTTCTGGGAGGCCGTCCAATTCTTTAATTAAAAATGTTTTATCACTGCATGGAACTAATTTTTTTCCATTTTTGTGGTAGCTGCTACTATGCTAGATTGAACGCAGCTCGTAGAACGCGAACACGACGGCGTCGCTTCTGACTGAAATTCGACATGAGCTAGTTTGACGAGTGACACTTGTCAGCCGTAATGCCATCAAATTAATTGTGGCGACACCTCATGGAAATTTACCAAATTCATCAAACGACCCTCGTATTTTGCTTTACTTCGTCAAAAGAGGTTTTCTCAAAAGACGATTCATCTCGTACAGATTTTTATCAGTCATACACTTTCTGGTTAATTCAAAAGGCAATTCACGCACTTCCGCATTTCTTTCCACTTAAAACCTTACTCCTAACCTTCTCATTATAATTTTAAAGACAGTTTGACACCAGAAGTAAAAGTTTACTTCCGATCAGTAATTGGAAAGCCTTATCCGTGCCTAAACTCAGTAGGGGTATAGAGTAACGGTTAAAATATTCATCTTTTAACGATACCTGCTGATGTATTCCACGATCCTATCACAGAAAATTGGGATCATAAATGCAGTCAATTCTGGTTAGCTGACACATCAAGGAACTGGGTGTAGACCCCTTGGGGCGTGACACTTTCTCCACCCCAATATATTTATGATTGGAGCCCTACCCCTCCCCAAACATGAGAGATAAATAAAACAAGTATGCAGATAATATTGATAGTCAAATTTGCAGATAACCATAGTTGTAAAGTAAGGTCGGGTAATTCTGTTAGGGGAGAACTATAAAAATGCTTATTATTCCTATATATTTTTACCTAAAAACTGATAGTTAGTTTTTAAACAGATGTACAGTAAATATTCTCTTTGTCAGTAAAGGAGTTTCTGTTCTAAGTCAACGATATGTCCTTGACCTCAGGGGTACGTCTCCTTTAGGTGTGTACGGGGTGTTCTTTTCTTTTCCCATGAGGTTTACTGTCTTTAGTAAGGTCTTTAGATCTGTTTTCATCCCATTACTCAGTTCTCCAATCCCTCTTCTTTTCCTCTTTCCTCCACTTTTTACTTGACGTCGTCTTGTGTCTGGCGCGGTTTGACCAAATATGACCCTTGAGCCGTAAAACGCCAAAACAACCAAAAAACAAACAACCCTGAAAATACCAACACTGTTTCATTGCAACCCCTCTTGCAGGGGGTCGATGATTCAGTCTTTTCCCATTAATATTTAATGATTATACATATAAAAATTTAACAATAAAAAGTGAAACTTTATAATATGAAATAGAAGAGATTAAATAATTGCTACCATTACATGCCCATGAATAAGAACAGAGGATGACATAGTGGAGGGTTGATCCCAAAGTTGATTTACTTTAGCCGAGACGCCTTAGAAATTTCTGGAGTTGGCTGGTCATATTAAAATGGGATCGATGGGGATATGTCAGCTGTTTTTGAGCGCAAAACTATGTATGCCCTGTCATATCTATAGCTAGATAGATAGTTGAATTTGCGTCGCACTGGAGCAACATGACGTACCATTAGCGACGGTCCGGAATCAACTTCGAAGTGAAAGATCCGAAGACAAAACCTCGCAATTTCGAGCCACGATCAGATGACTAGATCAATAGCTGAGCTGGCACCCCGCTCTCCAAACTTCCACACGATGCCAACGAGAGGACATTTGAGGCCATGCCAAATTTAAAGTGTACCAGCCCCCACATACACTTTTGGATTGGATTTGTTTGGATTGGGTTTCAATTTCGCAACCCTACGGTTGCTAATTCGCGACTCTACCAACTGGGTAACTTCGGTCCCCTTTATGTCTGTAAGGTCTTGAATAAAGTACTCAGTGGATGCTGGTAATGTTTTTTTATTTTCTCGTAATTTTTTGAAATTGTACTTTATTCAATTCACTCGACTAGTGTACCATGTTACATTAATTACTCACCAAAATCAATGGTCGATCACCTTTCGTTCGTAAGTACTGAAAACAAAAGTATACTCTAGGGGCAGAGAACAAAAATGACCATCCACTTCGGCGCGCTGTCGTAAACTGTCCTGGATCCATCGGCCAAGGACGCCACTTATAATTGTAACTTAAGGGACAGTGGACTTTAAAAAAAGGCACTTATATATTAAATCAAATTAACTCATTTGGTAAGTGCATCACTCAATTATAAAGCAAAACTAATTTTGGACTAAAACACCTTAAAGTTTGCAAAAAAAAAGCACAGATTAAGCAACATTGTAAACCAAAATTTAAAAATTTTGAAGCATGATGAATTTCTCTCATTTGCACTTAGAAATGTACACCAAATTACAAGAATTATCTAAACAAAGGAAATTGATTAAACTTATATGGGTGGGAAACGTTACGGAATCAGAGGAACATCAAGAAATCTTCCAAGCTATGGATCGCACTCGTTGGTGCCTAACGAAAGAGAATATTTCAAATTTCGTCGCAACCTGAACGAAAGCTATTCCAACGCTGCATTGGGCGATGTGGTAGAGATGACAGCGTTGTTTAGATGGGCCACCCAGGTCTCCCGACCTTACACCCTGTAATTTTTTCATTTGGAGTTTTGTTAAAGTCATCGTTTACGTGTCCCCATTTCCAGCAACATTGAATGAGCTCTAGGACCGCCTTACCGCTGCTTTGATGACCATTAACAGGAACATGCTACAATGCGTGTGGGCCGAACTTGATTACCGCATGCACACGTGTCGTGTAACGAGAGATGTGAACATCAAACATTTGTAGTGTTATAACCAAAACTTGGAGAATTCCTAATTCTTTTCACATGTTGGCTTTATGTGCAATTATTTTTCGAAAAACAGTGTTCTTGAAATCCGATGAATCATTTGTAATCACCCAGTATGATGTTTTCACTTTTGCTAGTTTCAAATTAACATGCCACTTAGTCTTATAGAAATCTTAATAGAAAATTGTTAACCTTCTGAGCATCAAGAGATTTACTTGTAGTGTTGTATTACTTTTACTCCACAACACAATTAATGTCTAAATAGCCACATCTATTGGTTGAAAGAGTTCCAGGAAAAATTCAATGGGCCAAAAAGGTGAAAAGTGACTGGAAGTCATACAGGAGAGACTGCAGCTTATGGAACGGATATATGCGTGTGAACCTTTAGAGGGTTTAATACCATTTCCCACGTTATCCTTTAACCTTGTAAATAAAACTATACTAAAAGTTTTTTGAAAAATATTGTATAGGTGAAGGCCCATCCCCTTATATGAATGTATTAGTTTTTCGTTTTTTTAAAAGAAAGTGGGAATACTTATGGTCTCACCCCATCTAGAGCACTTCTAGATATAAGAATGTCAAGTGAAAGAACATTTATATTATTATAATATTACCTTAGAAGTCTTAACTATCCAAGTGGTTTTGACGAGATATCTCATCTATCAAGATCTAACCAATTTTGCTAATTATATACGAAACTAGATCTTTTCAGTTTTGCTAATGACGAGATACCTCCTCGAGACAACACACCAGAAAGGTATACCTAGCCTTAACCATTTCAAGGAGGTTAGACCGCCCACCGGAGGTTAGACCGCAGTGAAAGTGTTGATTTTTAAAACCAGTTTCATCTAAAAATTTAATTCAAGCTGCTTTAGGTAATTTTCCCATTAAATTTAAAGGAATTTTTGAAACTAAAAATATTTCGGAAATTTTTATGTTATGAACACTTTAGCAATAATTATTATTGATATATAGATTCATGTCATATTAATGAGGTAGGTAGGTAATATAATTAAAGTCACACTGGAGCAATACAACGGGCTATTGACGACGGCCCGGATCAGTCCCGAATCCAAAGGTCCGAGGACAATACCTCGTAATTTTGAACCACGGTCAGATGACAAGGTCAACACCTGAGCTGGCACCCCACTCTCCAAGCTTCCACAGCACGCCAACGTGAGGACATTTGAGGCCACGACAGATTTAACATGCACCAGCCCCCTTTGTACACGACGGTCTTTGGTTGGATTCGAACTCGCAACCCTCCGGTTACTAATCCGTTACTTTTCCTTTACTTACCGCGGCCCCGTCATATTAATGAAAAGTGTAACAAATTAGAACGAAGTATGGTCTAACTCGTTTGTGTGTATCAGACATGTCCTATATATTTACTCAATGGGACGAATTCAGTTACTTTTGAAGGTCTCTACCGACTGATCTTTTCAATTCGAAATTAGCATTTCCAAACGCGTTATAATTTCGGGAGCATTGATATTAATGCGTCTGATCGCCAAGACCGTCGGATGCGTCGCCAAGGGGAGTCTTCGCATCGGGAGAGTGGCCAAGCAGCTCGAAATGAAAAGAATGGCGGAAAGTAGGTTCCTCACTCTAGGTCAGTAGAGGAAGTGACAACAAGGACAGATACAATGCTGGAAGGAAACAACAGATTGCATCCGACACCACTCTGGTGAACAATTTGCGAAGAAAGCTTTCCACGAAAGACTTAAATGAACGCATGGAATAAACACCTTTCTGAGAAATGTGAATCTATTGCCACAAAAGACGTTGCTCG
Organism: Meta bourneti; assembly: GCA_933210815.1. NCBI lineage: Eukaryota > Metazoa > Arthropoda > Arachnida > Araneae > Tetragnathidae > Meta > Meta bourneti. Next base: position 70,539,034 of record OW119925.1, read on the forward strand.
GTTCAGATTTGTTTTCTTCGGTCATTAGTTCCAAGTTATAACACAAGTGCATTCAATAAAATAAGGTTAAATCACTATTCTACAGGGTATTACTAAACTTGCTGTAGACACTTTGAGGAGAGGAAGGGAATGCAAAATTAAACCGTATTCCCATAGGCACGTATGTCTGCAAGCGTCACACGAATGTTCTATAAGAAATGGGGGATTTTAGGGGTCGAAGGGGTCCTCCCCAGAAGTATTGTATCCCTGTTCAAAGTATCTTACCAAATAAACACTTCAAATGCGTGAAATATTTTTGTATTTAAATAAAATGGCAGTTGAATTAATTTTGAATTGGAGCAACACAACTGGCTATTGGCGACGGCCCGGATCAGTCCCGAAGTCAAAGGTCCGAGGACAATACCTCGTAATTTTGAACCACGGTCAGATGACAAGGTCAACACCTTAGCTGGGACCCCACTCTCCAAACGTCTATTCCACGTAAACGTGAGGACATTTGAGGTCATGACAGATTTAACGTGGATTAGTCCCCACGTACCCGACGGTCTTTGGTTGCAACGAGTTTCGAACTCTCAACCCTCCGATTGCAAATCCGCTACTCTTCCAAACGGGCTACGCCCCCTTTTAAATAAAATAACAATTATTTTATTCTTAAAATAATTAAAGTGCAACTCCAGGGGAAGGAAATAGATCTTGGGTCAGTTCATTTCTGGATAGATGTGAAATCGCGTTAGGAGAAGGCTGCCATACGCTAAAGCGTGAATGGCGATCGCCGTGAATGTTTCTCCCCCTGTCAACTCGTTATCAATGCTTTCTCTTTCAATACAGAAGAATAAACTTTGTACCGGGATCCACGTTAAAGACGTCAACTGTGGAAGGGAATTGTTCATGTTACCAGTCCTTACTTAAATAATGAACCCGTTCAAAACCATGCGACTCAGCTGCCATCTCCCTCAGGGCCGCCGTAGCCCAGTTGGAAGAGTCGCAGATTAGTGATCGGAAGGTTGTGAATTCGAAACTGGTTCTAGTAAAAGACCGTCGTGTGTTCGGGGGCTGGTGCACGTTAAATCTGTCGTGGTCTCAAATGTCCTCACGTTAACGTGGTGTGGAAGTTTGGAGAGTGGGGAGTCAGTTCAGGTGTTGACCTCGTAATCTGACAGAGGTTCAAAATTACGAGGTGGTGTCCTCGGATCTTTCCCTTCCTACCTCACACTATATTATATTACAATTATGTCTTAAATCTGATACCTATTTACATACATTTATAATGAATATGAGAATCCGATTTGCACATTTTTACCCCAAATTGAATCAAATGAACCCAAAATTTAAAGTAACACTTGATTAATTCATATTCCTATAATGTATGGGGGAAATATACACACACCTTAGTCGTATTATCAGTTTCTGAACGTTCATTTCAATTACATCCCTTACACTTATTCAAATTTGATTCGGTATTTTTTGACGTTTGGACCTTTTTGTGATGATTTCTATCTTCAAGATATTTTTCATTGTTTTCTGTAATCAGATTGCTCAAATGTGGTGGCTCTTAGTTTAGAAAAATTGTACAGGCTTTCTAGCTCAAATCAAACATTTAAACTAGACGGCAAAATTGGCTAATAAATCCCGTAGCGGTTGTATTAAAATTGTTTATGTTTGTTACCTTCTCAAGTATACAAATAATGTCGATTTCTGTGCCTCGTACGTTAGTGAAATAAATATCTGTAGTGTTGATGAGGTCATGGAGAACCTGGCCCCGAAGGCGCCTCAATCTCCAGTATTGACAATATAGCACTTGATAAATAGGCCTGCCTTGGTATTTGGGAATCCTAATACATTGGTAGATTAAGAAAAGAACCGAATAAAAATAAATATATGTATTGACAGGTTTTTAGTATTGAGTTTTTATTTTTTGTGCCTTTAGGTTAAGTCCAGCCCAAAGTAAATTTGTTTTATTGGAATATTGAAAAAGTTGAGCTTCGATCTGTATAAGCACTTAGGAGAACTCCCAAGTACTCATCAAGAGTAATCATTTACGGTACGACAAATGATAGGACGTTGAATTGGGAGAATTACAGGATTTCAGTCTCCTAGAAGATGTTTGCGAGGTCTTGCTTTATTCTGAAATATCTATATATGAAGTAGAGTTAGTGTCTGTCCGTCTGTTTGTTCTTTATATAAATCTACACCTTTTTGAGCAATCCACTACAAATTTTTTTTACCGTGTTTAATATAGACTACATATAATCCCACAACTATGTGTCCTAGATGTGCAGAGGGAGCTAAAAAACGATTTTAAATCCCCATAGGAATAACATTGAGTATTATTACGGTTGCGGTACGCAACTGATTGTTTTACCAGAATTGCAGGGAAAACTTTTTTTTCCAAAAAATTATATTTAAAGAATTTAAATCTAATACTCATGTTTTTCAATTTATTTTTCTTTCTTTCCAAGATATCAATAATTAAAAAAAATTCGACTAATGACTAATGACTAGGACTATTAAAAAGTTGGAAGTTTTTGTCTTAAGTGGCGGATAATCAAGGTTGTTTACTTTACAAGTTGAAGTTATTCTGCAACTGCTATTTCACACATTCGTTGGAAACTTCGCTTAAGGTATCCGACTACGTTTTAAACGTAATTTGACCAAAATTCTCAAAAAAATTTTATTGTCTCATATTGAAGCCCAGTTCCTTAAGTTTCAGAATCTGCAATTGTTTTAAATCTACGATAAATAGAAATACAATTATAGCAATTTTAGTATTACTGAACGATGAAAACCAAAACCGGAAGTACGATTGAAAGGGCCGGAAGTTGGAGGTTTTCCGCTAATTTTTTAAAAGTAAACATAGTTTTAAATATAAATTTACTAAAACTGTTTTTTATAAACAAGCCTCAACATTTTACATCAAGTTTCGATGAATTTCTGTGAAGAATTTGGCAATGGCATTGCTTCACGTGGTACCCAAAGGTAAACTTTAAATGCTTTTTCTGGAAAACCCAATTTTTAGCAAATATTGCACACGCAAAACATGATTTCTCAAAAAGTTACAGAGATATCTCAATGAAATTTGACATTATTACTTATTAACATGTTGTGAAGGCAGTAAACTAAAGGTTTAGTTGTACAATACATACTTTTTAATTTATAGCTGTTTAATTTGAACAACAAGCAGAAATTTTGCAAAATTTAAGATTAAGCTACATATAATGAGCGATAACTTCTTAACATTTCAATATATCTCTTAGATTTTAGTTTATTGCCTTCACTAATATCATAGATATATGGTGCTACAAGGAAATTAAAATTAATTCAACAGAAATTTATAGTGTTTGCGATATTGTGGTCATTTTCATTGAATTTTCACTAAATTTGCCCAATTTACTAAAATTTAATGAGTGAGTGCAAATTTTTTACTTTTATTTATGATTTTGAACCATTATCTAATATGAAAAGTATTTAAATTGTGCTTTAATAGTTTTTTTTTTCAAAAAAATTGTTCCGAACCTAGTCGGATACCTTAAAACATTTTTGCAAAATTGACCCCCATCAGTGTTTTGAAAAATTGTTTGAACTTTGTTTCGTCTGTACTGAAGACATTTAATTTTATATATAAAACAAGCTGTTATTTCACATGCGGAATGAAATTTCAAGAAACAAATGTTTGCTTGAAAACAAATTGATCATGAGTATCGTATCAATGATTTGTCAGCCTTTGATATCGCATTCCTAGTGAAAGATCCATACAATAAAAAAATATTGATGGAAAAACTGGCTGCAAAAATACGTTGTAAGTTTGTCAGTTTTACAAGAAAGGAAACGCAAAGGGTTTTTACATTTTTCGTTCAAAGTAAATTACAGAAGATATAAAAATATAAAATAGAGTTTAAAACATTATTTTTCGCTCACGTTTATTTCTTTATATTTTTATTTTCTAAGGAATTTGCATTTTCTGATTGAAAAGTGATTTTTCGGATTTTCTTTTTTTATGCGCTGACTCAACCATCTTCTCCCATATCTAAGCATCGTGTCATCAATCCTCCAACCTGTGACATAAAAGTAAAAAAACTTTCCTGAAACAAGATTTTGATTATTTGCTCAATGCTATTTTGTATAATTTATTTCTTAATATTTGTGGAACAAAATTGTAATCATTTGATTTGTGGTATTTGTCATGCGCAATATATATCCCTATCACTAAACCTTTCTCCCTTCGCCGTGCCTCCCATAGATGCTGGCCCCCGTTCAACTTATATGCCCAGTAGGACCTTCCGCGCGATATATAGCATTTCAACTTCAAAACAGCGCTCTGCCTCTCTCTTGGAACTTAAGGTAAAACATGCTCATATGCCAAATACTTCGTAATCAAGTTACAGACAATATTCTCTTATTCCTTTAGATATTATATCAAAAGTTTTATTGGTTCTGTAATTTTAGGAGTGTTGTTTTGATACAGGAAAAATTTATAGGATGGATTTTCTTTTAAAAATAATTTTGTATGCCAGTTATCTTATGTGAAACGTTTGTGTGTTAAAATCAAAATTAGTAGGTTGTGTCGAAGACACAAAAACCGTAGTTTTGACGCTAATACTAGGTCTGATATTGGATTGTGGAATGAATAAAGAAGACATAGGAAGTATGAACGATTGTTTATTGTGAATATTCAACAATCAATTTACACTTTGAACGATTAAAGTAAAATTTGATATTAACATTGAAGGATAATTTTATTGATTAAAACCTGTGATTGTAGCGTAGTTTGGTAGCTTTCGAATGACACCACTTACACAGTCCTCACTGAACGCAATCCAAAGTTACACTGGCCCAAAGGTTGCCCAGCACCGTAGAATTTCGACATATAGCTGACCCCCTCCCCGCACTCGGTGCGTCTGCGCATTCGGTCCGACATCCTTTGTCTACACGATGCTACATTTATCTTCTGGGTGTTTCTTTCAGTTCTGAAATAAGACGAAACAATTGAAACGCTTTTATGTAACGCTCAACTTTTCATGCATCTCCCAATACTGTTCCGATTTTGAAGATGTATTAACGTCAAAATGATCAATTAACTAATCTTCAAAGTTGCGGGCAAGAATCACCTACTGCCATTTCTATCATAGTAGCATAAGAGGTTCTCTTGGCCGATTAAATGTAAATGATACGTTACGGTACTGCCGATTTGTTTACTTTCTTATGTGAGAAAATAAAAAATATATATATTGTTTTCAGGGTCCGACCCGAATAATTTATCAATACATATACTTCACGACCGCACGTGGCACAGAAATTAACGCTATTTGTTTATTGTCGAATGGCAGCAACGGATACAAATAATATAAAATCGAACATTACGGGATTCGCGTTCGCCAATTTTGCCGCTTCGTTTAAATATATCTGATTTGAGCTATGGAGCTGCATAATATTACTAAAACTACATAGAAGAGCTAGCCTTTTCTAATGAAATTCTTCAGCAGTGTGATGACAGAAAGTGAGAAATCTGGAAGATGGAAATCAGCTCAGAAATTATTAGTAAAAATAGGTTTACCGTCAAAAAATGTCGAATGGCCTTTGAACAAGGGAATGGGATGAAATTGAAGTAGACCTTTGGAATCGATTTGTGGTAACATGACTGAGATGTGCTTTTCGCCACCTTTTGTATCAGATGACTTTAGATATGGATACTTTTGTATCTGAGACTTTGTATCTGAATACTTTTGCATTTCAAAACTGTAGATGAATGCTTTTGTATCTGAATACTTTGGATGAACTTTTGTATCTGAATGCTTTGGATGAACTTTTGTATCTGAACACTTTGGATGAATGTTCTATTGTATTCAAATACGAGAAAGAATCGTGTACAGTGAAAACAATTGGGAATCGAGTACAACGAATACTATTTAGAATCTATTACAATGATTATTGAATCGAGTACAACGAATACTATTGAATCGAATACAACGAATACTATTAAGAATCGAGTACACGAGTACTTTTGTATTCGAATGCTGCCATCTCTATCCTACTTTCGAGGGAGGATCCAAGACAAGGCGTCCTTCAGCCAGTGGAAAGTTAAACAGTGCGGAAACGTCGCGTTTCGGAATAAAGAATTCCGTAGCTTCTTTTTGGTGAGCCTCTTTTCAAATATTCTGTTAACACGGTGGGATGCATGTCGCCCATTCTTTGCATCTGCCAGGACGACATCCGCCAAGCATCACGCGACTGAGCCCGAACAGGTGGCACTCCGGTAATGCAGCCTGTTCTGAAATCTATTTTGATCGTATCTTTAACTTGTATGATTTCAATTTAACAGGAATGAACTCAAATGAACCCGTCACACATAATAGTTAGTATAAAGCACGTTCACTTTTATTTGGAGCGCTTAAGTATCATGATCAAATTCAACTGTTGGGACCTCGCACTTTTGAGCCCCAGATTATATGACGATCCCTTATGTCTAAATGTTACAATTAAAATTGTTACATTTCATTATTATAAACACACAAAGTTGGTTGGGTTTTTATTGTGCAGGTAATAGTAGTGTGATTTGATTTCAGGAGAGATGGCTCAGGTGTTGCCTCGTCATCTGACCGTGGTTCAAAATTAGGTGGTGTTGTCCTCAAACTTTCCCTTTGGGATTGATCCCGGACCGTCACCAATAGCCCGTTGTGTTGCTCTAGAGTAACGTCAATTAAAATACATACATTCAGGAGCGATGATACATTTATAAATTACTTCTAGTTTAATATAAAAAAATGGTAGGTTGTGTCGAGGACACATACCGTAGTTTTGACGTGAATATTCGGGCCTGATATTGAATTGTGGAAAGACGCAGACATAGGAAGTTTGAACGATTGTTTATTGTGTGTGAATATTCAACAATTAATTTAAGGCTGGAATGATCAAAGTGCAGTTTGACATTAATACTGAAGGATAATTTTATTGATTGAAGGCTTGTGATTTTAGCGTAGTTCGGTAGTTTTTGAATGACTCCACTTACGCAGTACTCACTGCACGCAATTCAAAGTTACACTGACCCAAATCTCGCCCAGCACCGTAGAATTTTGACATAATGCGGACCCTCTCCCCGAGCTCAACGTGCCTGCGCATTCGGTCCGCAGGTCATGGGAGATACAGACGACATTTGTCTACACAACGCAACATTTATCTTCTGGACCTTTCCAAGTAGTACTGAAATCATAAAACAAAACAGTTGTAACGCTCGGCTTTTCGTACATGCCCCCAGTATGGTTCCGATTTTAAAGATGTAGTATTCATGTTAAAAGGATCACATATATTTGGTCCATATTTTCAGAAGGTAGGTAGGAATTTAATTAACGCTGCACTGGAGCAATTGGCGACGGTCCGGGATCAAACCCGAAGGGAAAGATCGAGGACAGCACCAAGTAATTTTGAACCACGGTCAGATGACGAGGTCACACCTGAGCTAGCACCCCACTCTCCAAACTTCCACACCACGCCAATTTGAGAACATTTGAGGCCATGACAGATTTAGCGTGCACCAGCCTCCTTTGTCACGACGGTCTTTGGTTGGATTCGAACTCGCAACCCTCCGTTACTCTTTGAACCGGGCTACCCCCCATATTTTAAGGTTTATTCAAAAATAAAATGTATAATTTTCTAAACAAGTTTATATAATAAGCATAACAAATATCAAATCGAATGACTAAATATAACAAGCTGTCTGACGATGGATTCTAGACAGGAAGCACAGTTGCTTAGCAACGGGAGTTTTGTTTGGGTGGCGCCGCGCTAGTAATTCAGCCACTAGTCCGCGCGCCCACAGCGTTGTAAACTTTCCAGTTATCGGTCCGATAGTCTCTCACAACAGGCCATATTTGGCCAAGCTGCGCCAAACGTCAAGTAAATGAACATACTCAAGGAAAGCTTTATTAACGCAGATATGGAAATACACCAAGGGAGGAATCGAACCTAACAGGAATTGAACCTGCATCACCTACAACTCGCAGGTTGCTAGATCTGTGGGCAAACCTACTGCAACCCCAACATATTCTGAAAGGATATATAAATCTTTGAATCTGAAGACTACACATTTCTCGGGTCCCCTAGACCTTCAGGTACCATAACACCAGCGTCCTACTGTTGGAATCGGTCTCAAACCTCCATTTATAGTGCCGTGTGGGGCACATAAATTTGAAGAATGTAAATCTTTGAATGTATAAAAGTGAAGAAATTGGGGATCATGATCTGATCAGACTTCTTGTTTTCTAAAATGTATGTTTTAAACTATAAGACTTGGCTACGTAATAAAATTTATTTTTAATATATAAAACTCTGTCTTCAATCGATAAAACCCAACAATTGGTTATGGGCCCCAGACCTTAAGCTGAACCTGAATTCTGCCACTACCGGTTTCCAGTATGATGGGTATTCAAGAAATGTCCATGTTTTCCTTCCCGAAGTTATCGGATTTCAACTATGCCACGTGGAAGACGGACATGAAGGTATTGCTAATGGACCGGAACTGCTGGGAATTTATCACTAAAATGGAACCTCTATTATTGGAAGATGCTCCAGAACAAGAAAAAAGAGACTATCGTTATAGGAAGCAGAGGACATATACAACTATCTACCAGGGCATAGACAGAAAATATCAAGTCTTAATTTCATCTACTGAGGATGGTAAGGAAGCCTGGGATATATTAAAGACCAACTTTGAACCAGCATCTAGAGCACGATTGGCAGGCCTTGTGGACGAGTTCTTTTCAATCCGCTATCAGCCGGAGGACGAATCCATTGGACTCTTCTGCAAACGAGTGCATGAGAAGCTGTTACAGATAAAAGAAGGTGGATTCGAAATCCCAGACCTCTTAGTTTGCTTTCAACTAATAAGACATTTACCTCACGAATACGATAATCTGGTACAACTGCTATACAGGATGGATGACAAGGAGTTCACGCTAGACAATTTGTCTAAACATTTAATAACAGAATCCAGCCGGATCGAGCTGAAGCGGAAGGACGAAGACACAAAATTAAGTATCGTGGCCGATGCTTATGCTACAAGAAACAGGTCATCTAGATGCAAGGAGACACGGGCGTCTACTCCTGATCACAGCAGATATCACAGCAGATGCGTACTGGACCCTGAATTAATTCCTTCAAGCCCAAGAAAGTCGACAGTTTGTCGTATGGGGCCGCGACCATTCTGCAACTACTGCAAAAAGTCGGGACATTACGAATCGAAGTGCTTCAAGAAATGCAATCGGCAGAAACCTGGTGGTGAATTATTTTATATGGAGGACAATCCAAAAACTGATCTTCAACGTGCCTATGCAGTTTCAAATTTTCCAAATGAAAGACCGAGGGAATTTCTCATTGATTCTGCTGCAACTGCTCACTTCTGTAAAGAACGTGATATGTTTACGACATTCAGAAAACTACCACCACAGAAGATCCTAGTCGGAGACAAGGACAGCACCTCGGAAGTATTAGGTATGGGTGATATTCAATTTACAGTTTTAGATAGAAACCGAAATTTTGATTTAACTTTGAAAGATGTTTTATACTCGCCTAATATGAGAAGAAATTTAATTAGTGGTGCTCGTATTGACCTTGTGGGAAACCAAATTAAATGGGAAAATAACAAAATGATTATTTATAATAGTTATAATAAATATTTGTTTACTGTTCCCAGAATTGGAAAATTGTATATCTTGAAAGGTTATCCCAAGATTAAAAATTATACATATGTAACTGGTTTAGATCTAGAAAAAGCCCACCGTAGGTTTTGTCATGTTAACATGCCCTTAATTGAAAATATGAGTAAAATTAATTGTGTAAAAGGAATTGAAAAACTTAATTGTAAGAATATAGATAAAAATTGTAAGATTTGTGCTATTGCTAAATCCACTAGAATATCCTTAAAAAGAAACTATATGTACGAAAGGAAAACTAAAAATGTTTTGGAAAGGATCCATATGGATTTGTGGGGTCCTGCTCCAGTTAACTCTCTAGGTGGAAACAAATACTTTTTATCTATTATTGATGATTTTTCACGTAAAGTAACTGTTTATATTATTCGAAATAAGAATGAAGTTTTTGATTACTTTAAAAAATATTTGGTTAAAGCTGAAAGACAGCTAAATGTTAAGTTAAAATGTGTCCGAACTGACAATGGTTTAGAATTTTGTCACAAAGAATTTAAAAAGTTTTTAAATGATCTAGGAATAAAAATCGAAAGAACTTCAACTTATACCCCTGAACAAAATGGCGTTGCAGAAAGGTTCAATAGAACAGCCATGGATTGTGTCAGAGCTATGCTTCAAGACAGTGGTTTACAACCACAATTTTGGTCAGAAGCACTTTTAGCATTTATTCACACTAAAAATAGATGCGAACACAAATTAACTGAGGGTATATCTCCTAACGAAATATGGACTGGTTTCAAACCATCAGTAAAACATTTTAGAATTTTTGGCTCTTTGGCATATGTTCATATTCCTAAAATACAGAGAAATAAATTACAACCCAGAGCAAAACTTGGTATTTTGACAGGATATGGTTTGAAAACTAAAGGTTACAGAATATATATCCCAAACGAGAAGAGAATAGTTGAAACAGTCCATGTTCATATCGACGAAAGTAAGAAAGCTGTTGATGTACTATTTGGTAAAAACTTTGAGTACGTTTCTTTCGATCTTAATTCTAATATTCCTATTTATCAATCAAATGAAAATATAAAAGTAAAATCGGAAAGTGAAACTCAAGTTTTAGATTCTAAAGATTTAGATAAAACTGAGAACTTAAAATGTCTTAACATTTCAAATTGGCGTAGAATCGAAAAACCTAGAAATAAAAGCAATAGGATAGATGTATACTATTATTCTCCTGAAAATTTGAGAATGAGATCTTTAAATGATATTAAAAAGTACTGTACTAAAAATAAGATTAGGTTTGATCCTGTAAATTTCAATTTTAAGCCAGAAACTGAACATCCTAATGTGGATATTTCTAATGTGCCATCTACTTCTAGTGATGAATCTAATTTTTTAGACCAACAGATGTACGACATGTATGATCAGTGTTACAATGTCGAAATCCCCAAAAGTTATGAAGAAACGCAAGCAAGTAAGGATAAAATTAAATGGAATACTGCCATGAATGAAGAAATTCAGATAATGAAGGATAGGCAAGTATGGAAATTAGTGGACACACCCCCAAATACAACCATAATTGGAAGTAAGTGGGTGTACAGCATAAAAATGGACGAAAACAATATACCTAAAAGGTATAAAGCTCGTCTTGTTGCTCAAGGTTTTAAGCAAAAACCCGGCATTGATTTTAAAGATATTTTTTCACCAGTTGTGAATTTTTCTATTGTTAGATTATTGTTTGTACTATTGATTTCTGTGTTGGGTTGGTATCACTGTCAAGTTGACGTGAAAAGTGCATATTTATATGGACACCTTAAGGATACTATATACATGAAACAGCCAAAAGGATTTGTGCCGAAAGGATCCGAAAACAAAGTATGTCTATTGGAAAAGGCTATATATGGTCTGCATCAAAGTGGTAGAGAATGGAATTTGGAATTAGACGGTATTTTAACTAAATTAGGATTTTCTCAGTTAAATTGGTGTAATTGTGTCTACAAATTTAAAGATGTAATTTTAATTGTTTATGTAGATGATATGGTTTTGTTTTCAAAAAGGGAACATTTGATAAATGAAGTAATCGAATTATTGGACAAAAAATTGGATCTTACAGTCCTAGGTAAAACTAAATATTTGTTAGGCGTAAACTTTCAAGAAATTGAAAATTCGATTTATTTACATCAAATTACCTACATTGAAAAATTAATGTCAAAATTCAAAGATCTTCCTAAAAGTTTTGTGAATTTACCTTTTAAAATTGGTTGTAACTTACCTGATAAGGTTAAAGAGGAAGAAATAATTGAAAATGATTTAATGAGGAAATTTCCCTATCGTTCCTTAATAGGATGTTTATCGTTTTTGTCAGATAGATCCAGACCAGATATTGCATTTGCTGTTAATATAATGTCTCAGTTTTGTAATGGTTATACTTACAAACACTGGTCTTACGTTGTTGATATTATGAACTATGTTTTTCTTACAAAGGATTTTAAAATTAATCTTTCCAATGTAAAAAGTTCAAATTTGATTGCTTTTTCTGATGCAAATTGGGGATGTGGTCTCACAAACAGACATTCAAGCAGTGGCTATTTAATTTATTTTGGTAACATCCCAATATCATGGAAATCTTCTAAACAAAAGTGCATAGCTCTTAGCTCAATGGAATCTGAATTTATTGCACTAACCGATTGCACTAAAGAAGTTATTTGGTTTAGTAGAATTATAAATGAATTAAGTTTGTGTGATTACATAAGACCCCAAGTATATTGTGATAATCAATCTGCTATCTATTTTTCAAAAAATAGTCAGGAAAATCAGAAAACTAAACATATTGATATCAAGTACAAATTTATTCGTAAATTAATAAAAGATGAACTATTCAACGTAAATTATATTTCATCGGAAAATAATTTGGCTGACTTTTTAACAAAGCCTTTATTGTTAAATAAATTTAAAAATATTATTACAAAAATATTTTGTTAGATTTATATATATATGTTGAATTGTAATACATCTGCTGAGGTTTTACAACCGATGGGGCCGTATGTTGGAATCGGTCTCAAACCTCCATTTATAGTGCCGTGTGGGGCACATAAATTTGAAGAATGTAAATCTTTGAATGTATAAAAGTGAAGAAATTGGGGATCATGATCTGATCAGACTTCTTGTTTTCTAAAATGTATGTTTTAAACTATAAGACTTGGCTACGTAATAAAATTTATTTTTAATATATAAAACTCTGTCTTCAATCGATAAAACCCAACACCTACCTATGAGGCCCGTACAACTGCGCTTTGTAACAGGCACGTACTTATCCTTTTGCCACCTGTACGCTAACCTAAAACCCAGCTTTGGTTCCTGTAACTACCCTGGATGTACGTATTTCTTCTGTCAGTAAAAACTTTCTCCGTGTGCATGTCCATTTACTTTGCGGGGAAAATATCGCTTGGCACAGCCGGGAAATATCCGACACTTGCGCCACAAAAAACCTGCCGCCACCTTTCTGTGTTAGTCAAGAAAATCTTGCAGACCAATATGATGTGGAGGGATCCATTGAAGTTACAAGTATCTGATATCTTACGCTAGAAAACAGTCACACACAGTTGTTGGTTGAAGATTCAAGCTGTAATCTAACGTAAAGTGCTACATGTAAACGTAGCAGGATCACTGTCACCACAAAGTCAGCAAACTTGGTAGTACGGCTGTGGGGGTATTTCGGAAGCGATCACAACCGAAAGATATGCCATGATTTTGTATCAGGCTATCAAACATCTGCATTCCAGGCGTCCAGTATCAGGTTGATAAATGCTCTCGTGAAACTCTGCTTGAGCAAATTTCAACGTAACTATTTGCAAAATACCAGGCTCGTATTTACTACTTTTTAAATATTTATTTATGAATTGTTGGAATCGGTCTCAAACCTCCAATTATAGTGCCGTGTGGGGCACATAAATTTGAAGAATATGTAAATCTTTGAATGTATAAAAGAGAGGAGATAATGTGAAGAGTAAAAAAGGTGGAATCATGATCTGATCAGACTTCTTGTATGTTTTTAAACCATAAGACTTGGTCACGTAATAAAATTTATTTTTTATGTATAAAAACTCTGTCTTCAATCGATAAAACCCAACAATTGGTTATGGGCCCCAGACCTTAAGCTGAACCTGAATTCTGCCACTACCGGTTTCCAGTATGATGGGTATTCAAGAAATGTCCATGTTTTCCTTCCCGAAGTTATCGGATTTCAACTATGTCACGTGGAAGACGGACATGAAGGTATTGCTAATGGACCGGAACTGCTGGGAATTTATCATTAAAACGGAACCTCTATTATTGGAAGATGCTCCAGAACAAGAAAAAAGAGACTATCGTTATAGGAAGCAGAGGACATACACAACTATCTACCAGGGCATAGACAGAAAATATCAAGTCTTAATTTCATCTACTGAGGACGGTAAGGAAGCCTGGGATATATTAAAGACCAACTTTGAACCAGCATCTAGAGCACGATTGGCAGGCCTTGTGGACGAGTTCTTTTCAATCCGCTACCAGCCGGAGGACGAATCCATTGGACTCTTCTGCAAACGAGTGCATGAGAAGCTGTTACAGATAAAAGAAGGTGGATTCGAAATCCCAGACCTCTTAGTTTGCTTTCAACTAATAAGACATTTGCCTCACGAATACGATAATCTGGTACAACTGCTATACAGGATGGATGACAACGAGTTCACGCTAGACAATTTGTCTAAACATTTAATAACAGAATCCAGCCGGATCGACCTGAAGCGGAAGGACGAAGACACAAAATTAAGTATCGTGGCCGATGCTTATGCTACAAGAAACAAGTCATCTAGATACAAGGAGACACGGGCGTCTACTCCTGATCACAGCAGATGCGTACTGGACCCTGAATTAATTCCTTCAAGCCCAAGAAAGTCGACAGTTTGTCGTATGGGGCCGCGACCATTCTGCAACTACTGCAAAAAGTCGGGACATTACGAATCGAAGTGCTTCAAGAAATGCAATCGGCAGAAACCTGGTGGTGAATTATTTTATATGGAGGACAATCCAAAAACTGATCTTCAACGTGCCTATGCAGTTTCAAATTTTCCAAATGAAAGACCGAGGGAATTTCTCATTGATTCTGCTGCAACTGCTCACTTCTGTAAAGAACGTGATATGTTTACGACATTCAGAAAACTACCACCACAGAAGATCCTAGTCGGAGACAAGGACAGCACCTCGGAAGTATTAGGTATGGGTGATATTCAATTTACAGTTTTAGATAGAAACAGAAATTATGATATAACTTTAAAAGATGTGTTATACTCGCCTAATATGAGAAAAAATTTAATTAGTGGTGCTCGTATTGATCTAGTGGGAAACCAAATTAAATGGGGAAATAACAAAATGATTATTTATAATAGTTATAATAAATATTTGTTTACTGTTCCCAGAATTGGAAAATTGTATATCTTGAAAGGTTATCCCAAGATTAAAAATTATGTATATGTAACTGGTTTAGATCTAGAAAAAGCCCACCGTAGGTTTTGTCATGTTAACATGCCCTTAATTGAAAATATGAGTAAAATTAATTGTGTAAAAGGAATTGAAAAACTTAATTGTAAAAATATAGATAAAAATTGTAAGATTTGTGCTATTGCTAAATCCACTAGAATATCCTTAAAAAGAAACTATATGTACGAAAGGAAAACTAAAAATGTTTTGGAAAGGATCCATATGGATTTGTGGGGTCCTGCTCCAGTTAACTCTCTAGGTGGAAACAAATACTTTTTATCTATTATTGATGATTTTTCACGAAAAGTAACTATTTATATTATTCGAAATAAGAATGAAGTTTTTGATTACTTTAAAAAATACTTGGTTAAAGCTGAAAGACAGCTAAATGTTAAGTTAAAATGTGTCCGAACTGACAATGGTTTAGAATTTTGTCACAAAGAATTTAAAAAGTTTTTAAAGGATCTAGGAATAAAAATCGAAAGAACTTCAACTTATACCCCTGAACAAAATGGCATTGCAGAAAGGTTCAATAGAACAGCCATGGATTGTGTCAGAGCTATGCTTCAAGACAGTGGTTTACAACCACAATTTTGGTCAGAAGCACTTTTAGCATTTATTCACACTAAAAATAGATGCGAACACAAATTAACTGAAGGTATATCTCCTAACGAAATATGGACTGGTTTCAAACCATCAGTAAAACATTTTAGAATTTTTGGCTCTTTGGCATATGTTCATATTCCTAAAATACAGAGAAATAAATTACAACCCAGAGCTAAACTTGGTATTTTGACAGGATATGGTTTGAAAACTAAAGGTTACAGAATATATATCCCAAACGAGAAGAGAATAGTTGAAACAGTCCATGTTCATATCGACGAAAGTAAGAAAGCTGTTGATGTACTATTTGGTAAAAACTTTGAGTACGTTTCTTTCGATCTTAATTCTAATATTCCTATTTATCAATCAAATGAAAATATAAAAGTAAAATCGGAAAGTGAAACTCAAGTTTTAGATTCTAAAGATTTAGTTAAAACTGAGGACTTAAAAAGTCTTAACATTTCAAATTGGCGAAGAATCGAAAAACCTAGAAATAAAAGCAATAGAATAGATGTATACTATTATTCTCCTGAAAATTTGAGAATGAGATCTTTAAATGATATTAAAAAGTATTGTACTAAAAATAAGATTAGGTTTGATCCTGTAAATTTCAATTTTAAGCCAGAAACTGAACATCCTAATGTGGATATTTCTAATGTGCCATCTACTTCTAGTGATGAATCTAATTTTTTGGACCAACAGATGTACGACATGTATGATCAGTGTTACAATGTCGAAATCCCCAAAAGTTATGAAGAAACGCAAGCAAGTAAGGATAAAATTAAATGGAATATTGCCATGAATGAAGAAATTCAGATAATGAAGGATAGGCAAGTATGGAAATTAGTGGACACCCCCCCAAATACAACCATAATTGGAAGTAAGTGGGTGTACAGCTTAAAAATGGACGAAAACAATATACCTAAAAGGTATAAAGCTCGTCTTGTTGCTCAAGGTTTTAAGCAAAAACCCGGCATTGATTTTAAAGATATTTTTTCACCAGTTGTGAATTTTTCTATTGTTAAATTATTGTTTGTACTATTGATTTCTATGTTGGGTTGGTATCACTGTCAAGTTGACGTGAAAAGTGCATATTTATATGGACACCTTAAGGATATTATATACATGAAACAGCCAAAAGGATTTGTGCTGAAAGGATCCGAAAACAAAGTATGTCTATTGGAAAAGGCTATATATGGTCTGCATCAAAGTGGCAGAGAATGGAATTTGGAATTAGACGGTATTTTAACTAAATTAGGATTTTCTCAGTTAAATTGGTGTAATTGTGTCTACAAATTTAAAGATGTAATTTTAATTGTTTATGTAGATGATATGGTTTTGTTTTCAAAAAGAGAACATTTGATAAATGAAGTAATCGAATTATTGGACAAAAAATTGGATCTTACAGTCCTAGGTAAAACTAAATATTTGTTAGGCGTAAACTTTCAAGAGATTGAAAATTCGATTTATTTACATCAAATTACCTACATTGAAAAATTAATGTCAAAATTCAAAGATCTTCCTAAAAGTTTTGTGAATTTACCTTTTAAAATTGGTTGTAACTTACCTGATAAGGTTAAAGAGGAAGAAATAATTGAAAATGATTTAATGAGGAAATTTCCCTATCGTTCCTTAATAGGATGTTTATCGTTTTTGTCAGATAGATCCAGACCAGATATTGCATTTGCTGTTAATATAATGTCTCAGTTTTGTAATGGTTATACTTACAAACACTGGTCTTACGTTGTTGATATTATGAACTATGTTTTTCTCACAAAGGATTTTAAAATTAATCTTTCCAATGTAAAAAGTTCAAATTTGATTGCTTTTTCTGATGCAAATTGGGGATGTGGTCTCACAAACAGACATTCAAGCAGTGGCTATTTAATTTATTTAGGTAACATCCCAATATCATGGAAATCTTCTAAACAAAAGTGCATAGCTCTTAGCTCAATGGAATCTGAATTTATTGCACTAACCGATTGCACTAAAGAAGTTATTTGGTTTAGTAGAATTATAAATGAATTAAGTTTGTGTGATTACATAAGACCCCAAGTATATTGTGATAATCAATCTGCTATCTATTTTTCAAAAAATAGTCAGGAAAATCAGAAAACTAAACATATTGATATCAAGTACAAATTTATTCGTAAATTAATAAAAGATGAACTATTCAACGTAAATTATATTTCATCGGAAAATAATTTGGCTGACTTTTTAACAAAGCCTTTATTGTTAAATAAATTTAAAAATATTATTAGAAAAATATTTTGTTAGATTTATATATATATATATATATATGTTGAATTGTAATACATCTACTAAGGTTTTACAACCGATGGGGCCGCATGTTGGAATCGGTCTCAAACCTCCAATTATAGTGCCGTGTGGGGCACATAAATTTGAAGAATATGTAAATCTTTGAATGTATAAAAGAGAGGAGATAATGTGAAGAGTAAAAAAGGTGGAATCATGATCTGATCAGACTTCTTGTATGTTTTTAAACCATAAGACTTGGTCACGTAATAAAATTTATTTTTTATGTATAAAAACTCTGTCTTCAATTGATAAAACCCAACATGAATGAGTATCCCTAGCAATGTATGGTATCCCAATCTGTTCTGCGCGCTGGGTAAATCCATTCGCAGGACCGTATGTCATCTGCGCTGTGGGATAACCATGTCCGGTGGGTCGTATCTGGTCTGCAGGTCAGGTAAACCTGTCTGAAGGGCCACATCTAACGGAGGGCCAGTTAAACCTGACAGAATTGACACATCAGGCCTGATAACATTTGGAGGGCCGTATCTGGCTCACGGGCCGAGTAAATCTATCCAGAGGGCCATATCTGGTCTGCGGGCCCGATAAGAAATATTTGGAGTACCATAACTGGTTTGTGGGGCGGAGTGGTTAAATCAGTCCAGAGGGCCTGAACTCGTCTTCAGGACGGGTAAACCTGTCCGGAGGGCCATATCTGACGTGCGGGCCGATTAAACTTATTTGGAGGTCCGAGTCTGGTCTGCGGGCCTGATAAAAGTACTTGGATCGCCATATCTGGTCTGCGGACCTTATAAAGATATTTGGAGATCCGCATCTGGTCTCCGGGTTTGTGATCAATCTATTCGCTACAACTGATTTATCCCGTGAACAGCAATTTCTCAAATTGCTAAAAAAATTCACCTTTTCCTTAAAATAGTTGACCACCTCCATTAGAAGCATAATGAAGATACTTATAACGAACTTAGAAAATGAGTTGCACATTATAGAATGAAAATGGGTCGGAACCGGCGACCTTTCTCCCTGTAGGGGACGAGCAGAAACGAAGCTAGAATTTTTGGGACCTGTGGTAAATTGGTTGGAGCTGTCCGAAATAAAATGTCCGTATTTAAAATGAAAATAATTAGGATAAAAAATGTACTCGTTTAAACCATATTAAAGTAAATGTTTCATTCGGAAAGGGGTTCCAGAACGGTCATCAGAAAAACAGCCCTGTATAAAAATATATCCCATATATTTAGAACATTCTTTTTGAAGAACATTTGAAAAGTGAGGATTTGTTACAAGGGTGAATTGGATTCAAAAATTAGGTCTGTGTTCTTGTTACTCTGAAAAGAGAAGTGTTTCCAAAAGTGAGGCAAGTGTTCTGAAAAGATTGGGTTGGTTGAGTTTTATGGCACAATGTCCTCAAAAGGACTGAAAGGAATGGAATTCACCAAGATTAGTAAGAAATAATGGGGCAAGGAGATGCAAAAAAATTTGCTTATGCATTTCAAGTGTACTTGAACAATGGAGACTGGGATAAATCATTGCAACAAACTGAAAAGTGGCAGCGTTTGGGTCCATGCTTTTATCCTATTCCCTCGATTTATTAGTTTTTTAGTCGAATGCATCAATATAGTTTAAAAAATAGTATATACTTAAAATCAAAACTAAATTAGTCTAAATTACAATAATTTGTTTCATGGCATGCTTATTTTTCTTCCTGAATATTAGTGAGAAATGTTCAAATCAAGATTCTGAGACGTAGCCATTTTGACTTACCCCCCTTTTTTCCTTTTAAGAATTTTACTTACATTTAAACATTTATTCACCCATTTTAAATCACTCAAAATTATTTTTTGTTTTTGTAATTGTAATAAATATATAGAATATGCTTGTTTTAAAATGTCTTGTGGAAACACAAATTTGTTCTTGATGATGGACAAGTCTTGGTCCCATAAATGTTTATTAAAAGGTTCAATTGCATATTGTCGTAAAACCCATGTATATATTTTTCATGCTCATGTGCTTGGCACAGAAATTGACAATATTTGTTTATTATTGAATGGCAACAGTGGATTCATATAATATAAAATTGATCATTACAAGATTCATTTGCCAGTTTTGCAGCTTAATTTGAGCTATGCAGCTGCATAATATTGATAAAACTACATAGAAGAGCTATTGCCACTCTAATGAAATTATTCAACTATCTGATTGCAGAAAGCAATGAAGAAATCTGGAAGATAGAAGTTAGTACAGAATAGAAAATATTAGCAATAGGTTTGGTGTCAAAGGACACAGAATTGCCTTTGAGAAAGGGAATGGAATGCAATTGAAGTTTGGAATCAATTGTGGTGACATGGCTGAGGTGTGCTTTTTGTCATGCATTTTATTGTAAATAAGAATTAGCACCAGCAAAAGCAAACGAAATGTTGTTAGTTTTGGATAATTATATTTCAGAGGTATGAAATCCATTTAAGTGAATATGGATGCTATATTCATTATGAATGGATTGAAATAGGATATGAAATGTGAGTAACAGACATCAATAGATTTCAATAATTAAGAAACTTCAGTGCACAGATGCTATGCATGGGTCTGCTAGTAATAAAATATTTTACAAGTAATAGGAAAACCTTTCAGTAACTTTTCTTTTTCACTATATATTGTATGCTATGCTGAAAATTTGCTAATTTAAGTAGATGGTTGGTTGTTGGGTTTTATGGTACAAGAGCCATATTTGGCCACGATGCCCCAACACGACATAGCATCAAGTACACACAAGCAAGTTTTACATACACAAAAAAGGGAAATACACCGAGGGAGGAATCGAACTTATGCCGCCTACAACTCACATACCCATTGAGTCATGATGGCCCCACTAATTCAAGTAGAATTACTGTCTGAAATTTGACTCTTCAAATACACCTGAAAATTTGCAAAAATGTGAATTTCCTTACAGGAACACAAAAGATGAGAACTTTAGTATTCTGTTGCGCTATTTACAAATGTTACTTGAATATGTTGCCTGGATATGTCAACATTTCAACTTCCAGTAGACTGGTCATAGGATGTCATTTCAGCTGTGGTGACGCACACTTTCAAAGACAAACCAGGGGGGTGCTTTTAACAAATTCCAGATAATGCTCAACTCAATTCACACGCTCCAATATATGGTTCGTAATGGATAGTTGAATTGCCAATGCACACACCCAGCTGCTAAAGGTGATACAGGATAGTCAAATGATCACAATCATCCATTGCACACCCTTGTATACAGAAATAAACCCATGATATTAATACAGTTCTCGTACCTCCCACAATCAGTCAACTAGTAGCATCTTTCTAATTCAGTTACTATAAATTCGGAAAGGGGAGAATTGAGATGAACTTAGCCCACCACTACACAAATTAACTTACATTACAGTAATATATTATAGAAGTCTAACCCAAGTCCACCATGAAGTATTTTTGATCAACAAAACTGCATTGCCTTTCATGTCTTGTTCAACTGTGCTAGTCAACAATACTTTGATATGTAGATTCTTCAGTGAAAAAAATAATTAAACTTTAAAATATATTGACTTGAAGTCTATGGAACATATTTTTTTAACAATTTTCTCTTATAAAAATAGTTGTTCAACAATATTAATATCAGGCACATATTAAGCACCAGATATGGTGGACTATTTGAAATTGAAAATACAAATAAAATAAGCCGTCTTTTTACTTAAACAAGCAAAAAAGAGCTCACGTATTCTCTATTTGTAACAAATAAAAAGAATCCACACAAATATTCAATAACATAGGAACAAAAAATATATTTTTTCAGTACTCTCAATGATACAATTTTTGTACAACACATTTATGAAATTAGCTACTAATAATTTTATATATATCACAAAAATAGTTTTAGTTAAAAATGACCTATACAAATTTAATTTTTTAATAAAGTATATCTCAGTGTAACAAATTCACTGAGGGTTTCGCATAAAGAACCGACTCCCTTAGGCTTATTTGGCACCAAAATGTAAAATGACTTTGATCCTTTGAGTGTCACGAGATTTTCAAGCAGCACACCATTGCTGTTACCTCATAACAGGCATAATATCTAAATAATCACAGCTATTAGCTGAAAGAATACTAGGAATGATTCTATTGGTTAATAAGTCTAAAACTGATTAGAAGTCATACAGGAGAATGCATGGTGGAATAATGCATGCACGACCCTCAGAGATAAAAATTAACACCAACATCCTGTCCCTCAACTTTCCGTACAATGTTCAGTGTAGTCAAGTTTCTCAGATGCTGCATTCATAGTGCATGCTATATTCACTTTCCTGAATTATAAAGTTACAAACAAAATTTCTGTATATATATCAAATTTTGCAATGAAATTTTTTCAAAATCATGAAGTATTTCAGAAGGAATACCTTTAAGGTCAGGAAAGGTTAATTCTTTTCTGGTATTATAAACATTATCACTATGTGACAACATAAACTACAAGAAGCTAAAGATATAAAAAATATTTAAAGTTATTACAAATCTTAGTATCCCTTTGTTTTTATGAATGCACCTTGATTCAATTGAAGAGCAATATTGAAAATTTTATTGATAAGAATAATTTTAAAAATTATTAATCTGTCTAAAATACACATTTCAAGTACATAATGCACAGACCATGCATTCTGAACATTAAATTTCTCTTAAATATTCATCATTATAAGATCAAGAAACAAAAAGAATTGTTTTAAACACCATCTGAATTAAAAACAGAGTGCTCTTATTAATTTGCAAATATGCTGCCCATAGGCATATATATTGCTTTTGTAACAGAGGATTCGAGTTCCAACTTCAGTTTTTTTACATCATTGAAGTCAACCCAAACATCCTTACAATTGAACACTTTCTTAGGATGAGTAATGCAGGAGTTGTAGATAAAGCCAGCACCATCAACGCTAAACCACAAAGAATCTATATCCAGATTTAGGCACAAGTGTCGTGTTAGATAAGCTCGATCACCATTGACGACATTGATCACACCAGCAAGAAGACCAGATGAATACAAAATCTGTAAATTTGTGAAAGCTTTATGAATCAAACTATTTACACGAATAATTTTTAAATTGTTACTCATACACAAGTGTGTATTAGTATTATATATTAAACATTCATGCTTAATAGGAACTAGATATTAACAGAATGAAACAGGAAAATAGTTTTTGTAATCCAACAAATGGTTAGGAAACTCAGAACCCACTGTCGACCATGAGAACTGCTTTTGTACGAAGTCTGCAGCTGTCTGTTGTATAGAAATGGACCTTATCCCATTTTCCATACAGGGTGCATGAAGAAATGCATTCGTTTGTCACATTGACACTCTTAATGACAAATTGGAAATAAAAGTGTGATGATCTTTACTTATCAAGATATGTACTAGCGAACTACCTTTCCACTGTCAAAATTCGCCAAGAGCAAAATTAAGTCATTTCCCAGTCATCTCTACTCAACGTATTCTTATAGCGAGCAGCACCATTTAGACTTAGTGGCGGGAGCAGTTTTTGTGGTAGACAGGCAGAACAAGCATCATAGCAGTGATCCTGAAAGAACTGTATCAAATTTGTATTAAAGGTTTTTACAGAAGATCCTTTGTAATCTCAATTCAAATGCATTACTTTTTGAACAATTGCAGAGCAGAAACCTTCTTTTATACCTTTAAAAAATATGGGGGGTTTAGATGTAAGAGCACCATTTTGTTTGGAATATCTTTAAATAACATTTTTATTACATTATTTAACATATTGTTAGTTCAATTAATGACAATTCGCCTCTGTTTGGACTGCAAATATGGGCTTTCGATCATGTGATTTGTTCGATTTTAAGCTGTTTTAAATAGAAAGTCTTAAGAATTGGCTCACTGGATCCATTAGAAAAGCTGGGTATTTTAATAATTGTAGAATGACCATCATATTTAAAATGATATCTTCATTCAAACTAAAAAATATCTAACGGTGTGAATAGTAATGCTAAAGAACTTTTTTGAGCAGCTGAGAAAGAAATACAAATTTAATATTCTTACAATCATTATGCTTTTTCCTATCTACATTTTCAAAGGTTTCAGAGCTAGACATATTTCAAAAAGCTAGTACCTCAGAAATTTCAGTTTTCTTTATAGTTGGTGTTTAGTTCAGTATTGTTACAGCATGTTACAGGAAAAATAACTAAACATACAATAGTTTTAACACTACTTGGTTTGGGTTTTATGACGCAAGATCCAAAGTTGGACAAGCTGCGCAAAACGGAAGGAAATGCAAACCAGTAAAAATAAATAAAAGGCTAAAGTCTAATCAACAATAAAAAGTACATTTAAAATCATATTTATTGTATAGATGATGTGACATAGTTTAGATGATATAAAAGGTGCAGGATGAAATGTATAAATGTAAGTAGGTACTTGCATAAATGCACTAACCCATGGTAAAAGAAATTGTGGAGGCTAAATTATGACTGAAGAAAATTGTGATAAGATGGGGTATCCCCATCTTAGTCGCTACTAAAACTCTAATATAAAATACAATTTAAAAACTGATGAATTATAACAATGATAAAATACAGCAGTGATGCAGAAAGCAAAAAGGGATGCATGTGGAAGGTGACCAAACAAATCTGATAAAAAAGGAAATGAGGTTTTAAAAAATCGTCGATATAAATGTCTAAGGTATATAAGAAGTTAAAATATGGTTCATGAAGAGATGTTCTTGCCAATGGAGCAGTTTCAGCAACCAATAAATGCCTGTCTTAATCAAGAATGACTGATGCGAAAACGAGTTAAGATGATGTCTAAGCGTTGGGATGTTAATGATGGTAGGAGTGAGATTGTCAGGTGGATATTGTGGCTCAAATTCATGCCATTCATTTTCCACACAAAATAATGTATATCATCATATGGAATATATATATTAAGATGAGTCCCAGTACTTCTTGAAGCATCATCGTCCAGTTAATTGCCGTTAATTCTGCAAAAAATGATACAGAGGAGCCACTTCAAATGAGCCTGCTATGAATTTTAAAATATCATGATCCAAAGGGTGTCTAGGAAAATTTGAATTCAAGGATTCCAAGACACTTTTGGAGTCAGTGTAAAATATCAAATTGCCAGTGCTGAGTCTGGAAATATATTTTAATGCTTTAAATAGAGCTAAATATTCAGCAGTAAAAATATAAATAATAGATGGCATGGAAAAGTTAAAAGTGACTGATTCACAAAAAGCACAGCCAGCATAATCAAGCGATTTGGAAGTCACTGTTTGGATATTTAAAAATATTATCAAACTAAACAGATAAAATCCATCATAAAGCAGAGTTAGTCAGTATCAAATTACCTCACACATTTTCAAAGCAGGAACTGGATATTTCTCACTGGATATAGCAGCGACTGTATTTCCAAATGTGATGGCAGGAACAGCTAAAGTTAGAAATGAGAGGAATGGTTTTTGATCAGGACACTGGATACCAATCACACCTAAGGGATTGCAATCCTGTAACACTTTGCCATGGATTGTTTCCTAAAACAAAATTAAGGCAAAAATTAACAAATACATAAATTGCTAATTTCCCAATGCTTTGTAATACTTTTAAAGAAAATTAATCTTCTGCACTGAATATTTTAAGTAAACCTTCCAGTTTTGTTTATGACAGCTTTCCAAACATTTCATTTGCAAATCCCTTTCACATGATTTTGGTTGCAAAATTTTATCAACATTACAAATCAAATCATACCAACCACTTAGTACTTTACTTCTGGATTTTGTTAATATTTATACATTGCAGCTGCGTGTATTTGAATCATTTAACACTAGGTATGTTTTGTCAATCTGGAAATTGATGCACAAGATTTAAATGCTGTTGAGTTTGTGAGATAAAATATTACCAAATAAATTTATTCTGGAGTATTTGAGGAGATCAACTTGTTGTATAATCTATGTGAAAGCACTGTAAAAGGTTAGGCAATCGTTCTTAGACAATAAATTTACAGTTCAGCTATAGCATTAAAATCAATGCAACTCTCGCTGTTGAGTTTGAATGCCTGTAATAATTATGAAATAAATCATATTCATAAAATGAAGTACAATAACCTCTCAATATTGGAAGAAAACAAAAAAAGGAGGAAAAAACTTCTAGGAAGAAAACAAAACTTCTAGGAAGAAAACAAAAAAATACAATATGCCAAGGGAAGCAACAAACTGAGTCGAGAAATTTATGGAAATAAAAAGATTTTTCTTTACTAGACAAAGGTGTTTGTAATTATGTTAAACAAGTTAAACATGATAAAGCTTCTTAAAATAGTACAAAGTACGGAAAACAAAAATTCCATCTCATCCATGCTTTGGGGATACCCAAATCTTTTTTACCAATTCAGTTACACCTCTTCATGGCACACAAACCTTTTTGTGGTGCAACAAAAAATATATATATTTTACCGCTCTGACAAAAATTAGGTACAATTTTGATTTGATTTACAGAAAATAATAGTTGTCTACCCTCTTTGCTACAAAGTGACTTTTAAAAAATCTATTTGAAACAATTGTTACATTGTAATAAACATAATACTGAAATATGAGGGCCTAGCAGCTTTTAGACAATTGCTGCTAGGCCCACGTACTCTCTAATATATCTAAATATATACATTTTTTGGTGTACTGCAGCATTTTAGTGATTAGTTTATGTGTGCCATGGTTGAAAATCTGTGGCCTGAAACTAACTTCAAAATCTCAATTTCATAAAAAATATTATCAAAAAAATTACAAATTAGGTTTTTGCACAGATTAGGTTCTTAACAAATACCACTAGACCAGAGTGCTCTCTAATATATCTAAAAAAAAATTTTTGGTGTGCTGCAGTATTTTAGTAATTAGTTTATGTGTGCCATGATTGAAAATCCCTGACCTTAAACTTAACTTCAACATTTCAATTTCACATCAAAATAAAAAATATATAGAAAATTCAAATACTACATACTGTTAATTGGCCACCACATGTATTAACATGATTTGCCCAGAATTGCATAATTGATACAGACTCCTCCACTTCCTCACTGCACACAGACATATCTTCACCTGTCAAATCATGGAGCTCTGTAGCAAATTGGTCTTTTTTCCCATGCAAAGTTTCAGCAGCTTTGAGCAAAATTTGAGACTTCTTGTACTTGCTCAGACTTTCCCATCTGCACATAATTTATGAATATGTTGAAGTTCAATTCAATTTTTGGACAACTATATAAAATGGAATAGTTTGGAGAAAGTTTTCTTACTTTGGTTGCACACCTAAGGCACTCTTAACAGCACTGTGAATATCAGAGTTCGAACCATCTATGACATATGCATGAATTTCTTTTGTATTCTTTACCGCTCGTGTTCTGGTCTCAGATTTTTTATAAGAGCCTCCGATGTGATGTCCATAAATGTTTTCAGTTCTAAAGCCAACATAATAAAAACACAGTTGGAAAGGATGGTCTTCAAAATTAAATGCATTTACTGTTTAAAAGTTTTTTGTCAGTATACCATAGATGTAGAATGCATACCTGCCAACCTCCAAGAAAAATACTCTGAAGATTTTTACCATCTTAAACCAGCACACAATTGTTAGAAATGAAAAATGCCTAAATATAATTCTTAAAATAAAAAAATTAAATGTGCCAAATTAGCAACAATTGCACTTTATGGAAGCAATTCAAAACGAAAAGTATCCATGGTCTCTACTACTGTTATATGCTCAGCGGCAGCTAGTACTTGACGAAACCGGTTTGGTGATATTTTACATAAAATGGAGTGAAATGTATGCAAAACGAGCAGTTAAATAGTTGTTGAGTTCAATGCAGCTGCACTTGCCAGTCGGAGGTCAGACCGGCAAATCTGCTGAACCGTGTTATGTACGAAATCTTTCATTTGATTACTTCGCATCTGGGGCTGGCTTTGCTAGTGAGAGTGAAAATGGTCAAAAGACAGCAATTGTGAGAATGTAGTGATTACATTTTGTGTTTGCCCCCTAATTTAACAGACTTGTACAAAACCATGCGACTGAAATGCCAACTCGCCAGATAAGACCAAATCCAGGAATCAATATTTTTCAGGAGATTAGCTAAATGATCCTTTAGTTAGCAAAATGTTTTAAAAAAAAGACTGACAAAAAATTCCTCACATGATATTTTGCTGCGAAAGAGTTCTTTACTCTAAGAGGACTATGAAAATAAATTAATTTTTTTAGATGAAAAGTAAACTGAAGGTATTATAACCGAAAGTTATAAAAATATCAAAGATATATACTGCTAATTACATTGATATATCATCACCTGAATGCATGAACCAAGTAACACGAAAAATGGTGTATTTTGAGTTCTACTTTCATTAGTAATGCCGAGATCCTACAGAATTTAATGCAAGCACTAGATAACTTTTTAGTCACTTATCTATCTGTTAATGAAAATTGAAGGCACATATGAAACTGAGATTAGCAGCATTGTTTTTCCCTTTATCTCAAATCCCAAAAAATTGAATTACCTAGTCCTCACAATTTAGGTGATGATATAAGAATATATATATAACTTTATATTACAATTAAAAATAATCAAGTATGAAAAGAAATAATTTGTGAATCTAAAAGAATTTGAACTATAAAATACAAATTGATATTGACTAAAGCAGAAAAGTAAGTTTTAAAATGTATACATGTCATCATACATAATATGACTTGGGATAATATCTGATTTTGTAGCTTCTGATCCATAGAGATTAATTTCTTCCTTAGTCTTCTGACTTGTTTCTCCCTTATTGGATTTGCAAAGATCTAAGTGGTTGAAAAATCCCTAAAGTTAAGAAAATTTTAATACTTAATGAATAATTTAGAGTGAAGAATAATAAAAATTATAATATTTGATAAGAGAACAGTACAAAACAAAAATGAAAAACAATTTAAAACCAGAAAAACACTAAATAGCATAAGGCTAATACTAACAGAAACCTGATCGTATGCAGATTAATTATACGCCTATAACTATCTTTATTCTTAACAATTACATCAGTTTCTCAAATTTTTTGGGCTCAACACCTCCTCTTTAGAGACAATTTTCTTTGGATCCCCTCAAGAAAACTCTATCTCAACTAATAATAAATTGTAAGTGTAGTTCTGGCTATATTTTTTTAATTTACACAAAATATTTATGTGGCTGTGTATAATTTTAAAAAGCTAGTCAGGATAGAAAATAACCTGGAATGTAAACTATAAAGTCATTTATTAAAACGAAATAACAAAAATAAACTGAACAGATACACTCAATCTAATAAGTAAAGTTAAAAATAATCATGAATGAGAAGAATAAGCCTGGTGTTGTGCTATCAATTTGTATAAAGAAAGCTCTATTTTCATTGCAGAGCATCCTTAAATCGGCAATCCATCATTTACAGTTGGTTCTATTTAGTTAAGACTCGATACCATGTTAAATTCATGTTAAGCGAAACAAGATGATGGAAAAACAATTAAAAATTAGTCAAAAGTGTGTGAAAACACATAATGCTAACGCTTGCTTGTTATGACCCACCATCCCGCAACTAATCAGTTGTAATTGCATTTTCAAATGTGTAATTCTTGTGACAATGCATCACTGTAGTGAGTATGTCTGTATGGTCAAGTGGATAAGTGTTTGTGTAAAACATTTTTTAGACAAATTTTTTTAACATTTTACGGCATACATTTGCTCCTCAATGCCCCCCATTTCCCCTGAGGCCAACTTTACCTCCAAGATTCCTTCAGCACCCACTTAGGGAAACAAGCAGGTAGTTGAATTTATATTGCACTGGAGCAACACAATAAAATATTGGAGACAGTTTGGGATTAATCACAAAGGGAAAGATTCAAAGACAACCCCTCGTAATTTTAAACCATGGTCAGATGAGAAGGTCAACACCTGAGTTGGCACCCCACTCTTCAAACTTCCACACCAATGTGAACTTTGGGAAACAATGAGTTATAACCACACCAATGTGAACTTTGGGAAACAATGATGAATATTACACTCATCTGATAAACACTGTCAGGAATTAAGAGCTTAAACAACTTACTTCTCTACTGCCTTCAACAGAGCTTCCTTGTCTACATATGCCACCATAAGCCACAGAAGCATCGAATAAATTCTGTGAATTTAACCAAACAGTTCTAGTTTTTAAATTCTGTGCAACTTCAAGACCAACAGTAATCCTTTCAGTCCAAATGCTAACTTGGGAAGCATACTTATTGCAATTGAACATAGCTATTGATTCCTTTACAGTGCGGAAAGGAGTAGTGATCACAACTGGACCCACTATCTAAAAAATAAACTATACTGTACTTATAAATCAAACTGATAATTTTAAAAAATAAGCTAGTGATGAATAACTAAAATAATTTTTTGAAACAAAATTGATATTGAAATATCTCTTATGAAATAACTGCACTAACTGTACAAGCTGAAAAAAATTTACATAACAAATATAAGAATTGGAAAAATACATTAATTTCTTTCAATGCATATTAGTGTGCAACATTTCCACATACTAAAAGATACAAATATAAGCACTAATATGCACATTTCACACATCCGAATGAAATAAAATTAATCAAAAATATAAAACAGCATTTTTCATACTTTTTACTAGAGTCAATTCTTATAAGTGCATGGTAAAAGTTGCACACCTTAGCCATATTCAGCAATATTTTCTTCAACATCCACTTCAATTGCATCCCATTTACTCGTTCAAAGGCAATTCTGTATATTTTTTGTCTAAACCTCTATTTTCATATTCGCTCATAATTATTTCATGCTGATCTTTCAGATTTCTCTCATTGCCTACTGTAATCAGACTGCTGAAGAATTACAAGTTCATTCATATATTTTTAACAATATTATGTTTCTTAATAGCTCAAATCAAGCATATTTAAACTAAGTTGTCAAATTATCAAATGAATTCTATATCGTTTATATCCATTTGTTGCCATTCTGAAAAACATAAATAATGCTGATTTCTCTGCCATATCGATTAGCAAAATTTATATAAAGATATTTAAAAATAAAAATTCAGGTCCTCCTCAGAAAAAGCAATTAAAAACAATTAAGCATAAATTTAAGCTTAATTAGTATAAATTAAAAAATATATACACAAAATTTGTTGTATGTGCTTATTTCAAAAGTCCAGGTTCAAATGAATATTATAATGTGTTAAAAAATAACAGCAAAATGACTTCTTACAATGCTTATTTTGGTAAATGTAAATGAACTAGCCATTTTGGTTGATTACTATTGTCTATATATATATATATATATATTGTCTGTTACTATTTGATTACTATTTCAACAAAAATGTTACTTTAGTGTGAAACAAGTGTTGCAGAAAACTCACCAGATTTTTAAATCTTGGTAGTTTTCAAAATTAACCATAAATATTTTATTGCTATGAAGTCTGAATTTCAAGTGTCAAAATTGTGAATGACAATTTTAGCATTATTAACATCATTGTGTTTTTATCAAACGCTATTTTAAGACTACACTGTTGAGAAACAAGATTGCACAGAATCATTTGAAATAGGAGTTTCTAACTGATAAAATAGGCATTTTTTATAAAATATGGAGCAGTTTTATAGACTTAATGAATGCAAATGTAATGAGAAACAAGATTCGGTACCTGCAATGTACATTTAAATATTGCCAAACAAGATTAATTAAAAATATTACCTTTTCAAATAACTTGGAAGTTGTGGGCACACTAAAAATTAATATTGGTTTAAAATGAACAGAACTTGCATTGTCATTATCAACCACAACTGAATTGCCTGTACAAGGGGCTTCTACAACCTGAAAAGGAAATATGAAAATAAAACACTTGACTTGCTTATTTAAGTATTGTTCTTAGTTTTATGCCTTACCTTTAACAGCATTTCCTTTGCATCATGAATAACTGACTGTAACTGTTCAAGCTGTGTCTTTTGAACTGCGCAGGTCATGTCAGTTTTTGTTAAGTTAGAACCAACCGAAATACTCATAAATTTCTGTTCTAGGAGGGCATGAAATTCCTTCTGCGCAGATTCTTGAACATATACTTTGCAACAACTGTCTTCACTCTATAGAAAACAAGAAATAAAATACTAGTAAAAACACACACGGGGCTACCAGACTTGCAAAATACTTGAAGACACTTGTGAAATAGTAGCATTAGTAACATACATTTTAAAAAAACAGTAGCAAAAATTCTCATCTTAAACCTTATTTTAGTAGCAGTTTTATTGCTGAGAAACAAAATCAATCATGTAAAACACAAAATATGCTAATTAAGTATCAAAAGCAGATGCTGAAGATCTCACCAAGAAATTTAAATTTTAAAATTAAAAACTACATATTTTCTTAAGATTTTCATGACAACCTAGCAACAAGATTCTGGTATCTTTTATGGTTGCCATAGCTTGGAGCAAAAACTCCAAAATTGGCATCCCTTGGAAAATTTTCTCAGAAAAAAATCCAAAAAATATTTTTTTCCGTTTGTTATTAGTTAAAAAAGGGACTAAATTTTCATTGACATTTGGTGAATTTTCAAAACCGTCGCCAAAAGTTTCGAAAAACCACCCAATATTTGAAAATAGGAGCTTTTAAGACGATTTTGATTCGAAAGATACCCTTAGTCGCCAAGGTTTGAAAAAATAGTAGCAAAAGTCGCCTTTTGCCTGGGGCAACCCTGTACATATTGATACACATCAATTGTTGTTTCATTTCAACTATAGCAAACTTTTAATTTTAGTAAAGTGGTTTCCAATTATAGAGCAGAATTAAAACTAACGTTTAAAAAGTAGTAATTATATAGGTAAAAGCACAAATCTGATTAAAAATTGTTTGATTCTTTCAATTTGATATTCACAAAATACTATAATCGACTTTTGTAATGTATAATGTCAAAATATATGTACCGCAATATCATTGAAGAATAATGTCTCTAATACACCATCACAAGCAGAATGTAGATCAGCACTCTCATATACAATGACTACGGGCTTACTAGGTATGAAAACTTCACAAGGCGTACCTTGCTCTGCAGCCATTTTAATGTATTCATTGCTTCTCAGACGACACCCATTAATAATAAATTTGTCAACTGCTGGCAAAGTAGCAAAAGTTGTCTTGATGGGTAAAACGTTAAGTACACCAGGAGGTAACCTGAAAAAGGAAATTGCATTGCTTTCAAAATGAAGCATCACTCTTTGAAATGCCATCAGTAGGTCCCAGATTCTTAGGATTTACCTATTCAGTTCTATGCACTTCATTTTAAATTTGTTAACATATTTTTATGATTTGGGATATTATGAATAAAATATCTAAATTCTATAGCATCTAAAACTATCTAATTTTAGTTTTACTACCTATAAAAACCTAAAATGGCTTCAGTACCTAAAATGGCTTCAGTACCTAAAATGACTTTAGAAACCTACAAAAACCTTTTGTGATATATATAAACTTCAAATGCATTTTGAGTACGATTTTATGCAAGATGAATTAGTGTTAAGATAATAGCGTCAATTCGAACAGCAAAATGTGCAGTTTCGTGAATGCACTGCAAATAAAAACTCCAAAATGTCATTGTACAAAAATTCTATCAACTTATCTAATAATCTAAAGTAATATTTTTATTAAAACTTACAGCCCTAATCATAGCTTTAAAAACCTAATTAAAAAATTTTAGCACCTAAAAATCTGAGACCTAGTCATGAGTATCTAACATACCTAAATTCTATGGTATACATAGATTTTTGGTTATTTCGGTTGGTTTCAAAGAGTTTGTACGGAAGAAATTGTTACCCAGATAAGTGGCACATATCAGCTAAGAGATGGGCAGAGAAGCATGACTTTTTATCTGCCAAAAGAAGAACTACATTTCCTCCAGCTAAGACAGAACTGATCCTTAAGCTCATAGAAAGTGTTGGGTTATTATTCTGCTCAGAAACTATGCAAACAACACCTAAAACACAAATAAAAATAAATAAAATCATAACTACAAAATTTCAAGAATTGATGAAGTAGAAATGTTCACTATGAAAACAATAGTTTTGTATATTTATAAAGAAAATGTATTTATAAAAAGATCAAAACCAATTTTAGACTCAGTAGGTGTGACACCTGGAAAAGTATTGGAACAAGTCACCACCTCTTTTGTTTGCTACATGAGAGCTTGAGTCTAATGACCTTGTCTACTTCATGAAGGTACCTCGCCTTGCAACCACATTTGCTGCCAATGCCAGGATTGATTGCCACCCATGCTTATTTACAGGTTCCATGTAGTGGACTAGGATAAATGTCTTGTTTGCTCAATCAGGGCTGCCAAAGCACTTGTGAAATACAAGTATAAATTTTTAAAAATAGTACCAAGTTCCTCTTAAACCCTATTTTAGTAACAAGTTTAGTTGCTCGGATATTTAAAATTAAATAACCAAGTAGGGGGGGGGGGTATTTCAATTAACGTCACGCTGGAGCAACACAATGGGCTATTGGTGACGGTCCGGGATCAATCCCAAAGGGAAAGATCCGAGGACAACACCACGTAATTTTGAACCATGGTCAGATGACGAGGCAACACCTGAGCTGGCACCCCACTCTCCAAACTTCCACACCACGCCAACGTGAGGACATTTGAGGCCACGACAGATTTAACGTGCACCAGCCCCCTTTGTACACGACGGTGTTTGGCTGGATTCGAACTCGCAACCCTTCGGTTGCTAGTCCGTTACTCTTCCAACCGGGCCACCGCGGCCCCTAAATAACCAAGTAACCAAGAAATTTAAAATTAAATGACAAACAATTTCTTAATAAGGTTTCCATGATAATCTAGCAATTCCGATGATTTCCTAGATTGTCATGGCTTGGTGCCAAAACTTTGAAATTGGCGTCCCTTGAAAATAAATTTTCATTGACCTTTGATAAATTTTCAAAAAAGTCGCCAAAGATACCAAATTTTTAAATTTAGTATCTTTTGAGACGATTTTGTTTAGAAAGATACCCCTAGTTGCTCAGGTTGGAAAATAGTTACAAAGTCACCTTTTAGTTGTCTGGCAGTTCTGCTGAATGAAAAGGAGACATGAGTATATTTTAATTT
Organism: Meta bourneti; assembly: GCA_933210815.1. NCBI lineage: Eukaryota > Metazoa > Arthropoda > Arachnida > Araneae > Tetragnathidae > Meta > Meta bourneti. The sequence goes on from OW119925.1 coordinate 70,574,213, forward strand.
CCTGCACCTGAGAGAGCTTTTTAATGGACATTTGACAAGATTGTGCAATTCAGTCTACTGTTTCTATTTTATCTAATTCTTACTTTATGACCATGGCCCAAATTCTTGAAATTATTATCAGTGCTTTTACGTAAAAACAAACGGACAAAAATACTCAAACATTTTAAGTTTTTCAGCTACAAACCTGTCTCTTTCAAACCTCTGAACTCATCTCTTAGAGCAGCCCAACTAGCATAATAATGGAAGCTCTGTATAAGATTAGGAACATCAATGGATTTTGTCCGATACAAATGTTTTCCAGATGATAAACATTCAACCTGAGCTACTAATTCTGAATTCTTTTCAATATTCTGGGCAATTCTGTAAAATAAATAGGAAAATCATTTATATTCATTTAAAAATAAATGTAGTTAGCAAAGTCAAAAGTAAATTACTTGAATCAAATAGGAAAGTGAAATTTAATCAGTATAATCTTGCTCACATTTTAGTCAATATCTCAAGCATTTGGTATTCATTGTTTTTATACTATTTTGAAACAATAGAAACTCAATAACAAAGATTTAATAAACATGATTAAAAAGGAGCCAGTTTCTTGAAAATGAATTGTAATTCGTGAAGTATTTAACCTTAAACAGTAGGTTCTGGGTTCAAATCCTGGTTTGTAAGCACGTGGATGTTGGTGATTATCCTTGTCAGGAGTAATGGCTGTTTACCAACTGGATGCTCTTTGTGAAGATAAATGGTCACCAGTTCGCCTCTGGTAGTGCCAAAGGCGGAAGTGGTCAGCAATAGGCCATAAAAAATTTTAATTTAATATTTTAAAAAAATTTAACATCCAGATATAAACAACCAAAGAGAAAAAAATTGCTTGGATTTGGTTTTTTAGATAATTTATAAAATATAAACATGATACTACATTAACAGAATTTTCACAACATCTTCATATGCTAAAAATGTCAATGCATCAGGGTAGAAAAAAGGCAGTCTAATTTTACTTGCTCAAATATATGCAGGATAATGCAAAATCAAATGATAGTTGAAAAGCTAATTAAACCACTAAGAAAATTTAGTTCAGTTTCAGTGTACAAATGAAGAAAAAATTGTATAAAACTTTCATTTCTTTTTATTTCTTTCAGAAATATTATTGAAAAATCCAGATATACAATTACAAATATTTTTAATACTTTGCTTCAGGATTTAAATAGTTATAAAATTACATGCTTGTAAATTTAAAAAGCATACAAATAGAATCTTCAGTTAATATTTACTCATAATTAGTCTCCATATTTGACTTATACATGAAAAGTAGCTAAAATTTTACAATAGGTTGCTAAAAATAAATTTCTATCACTAATAAAAAATCCTGATGGCCATCACTAGTTCATTTTATAACCCCTTATTCCTAAAATTTCTTTACAGATATAAAATTTTGGTTTTAAATTTGGCTTACATAAAACAAAAATGCTAAGCATTTGATTAAGGCCTTAATTACAAGTTGATATTATTACTTCAATAATTGGAAACCTGCCTCTTGCCAAGGATTTGAAAAGTGCAGGTTGTACCTGTATCTAGCTACTTGCTGAATGTCAAAAGAAAATTGTTTGCAGTGGATTCCATCTCACACTGTGGAATCCCCAGTAATGAGACCACACATGCCAACACTAAAAGAGACATGGAAGTTATCCAGTCTAGCATAACTGACACAACATACAAATCTGCTCTCTCTTCATTTAAAAATAAAAAATGATTTCATGTTCAGCCTCACTATTCGAATGAGACAAATCATGGAGCAAGAGGCACGCTGATCTGCTCGAAGGAAAAGGCTGTTTCCGTTTGTCTGGTGACTAGACATGATTGTCATGTGGCCCATTCGTATCATATTTTTTATTGAACAAAAGCAAATTCCTTGTGCACCACAGAAGTACAACACGGGGCTTACAGAAGTAAGTTGATTTAATTTCTATCCATATTGGAATCTTTTCTATCCCATCTGTGAATGCGCTGTCATGAACACTTCTCATCAGGCTTCATGTTCAGCACTGTTTACAAGTGCTCTTTTCTTTCATTACTGGAAGGCTAGATACCTTATGTTTTCACTTTAATAGTCATATTTATATTGTACTTAACTTTTCATTTTTATTTATTTTTGTACTACTTGCATTATTTGTATTTTTCTTCTTTCTGTGTAAGGAAGTTTAACCATTGACTTGACATTTGGATTAGAAATTTTTAAAAATGGAGTATAATGGCAGAAACAATTCTTTGAACATGGTAATTATTGGCAGTTCTCCTCAAAGGAAAAATATTTTGTTCTGCCACCAACTTGAACTGTGGTTACCTTTGGTAATTTTTCAATTGACAATAGAGTGTTAAGATTAGAAAACTAGTATAATTGAGTTTTCACATTTCATTTAATTATGGTATTTGTATATACCATTTACAAATTCTATACTGCAAAGCATTAGATAAAATATTTTAACTGAATGAAAAATAATTTGAAAATACCTTCGCAAATGTTGTGCTCTTTGAGTAGCAGAAAGAGCTGACCATGCTTCAAGACCTTTCCGTGAATTTTCGACTGTACAGTCTAATATATTAAGTGATGAAAGAGGAGTAACTTTAGAAAAATGTTTGCCAGTTATGCAACAGGAAATATCATAACTTTCATGCTCCTCAACCACTGGTAACCATTTATTGTCCACAAATCCTGAAATGTTACCATCTTTCAACCAATTCTGTAACAAAAGATTTGCAAGAATTATTTTCTATATTACAATGGAGTAAATAACTAAAGAAAACCACCAAAGCAAGTCATGTGATCATAGAAATTATTTTCATTTAAAATTTACTGCTACAATATAAGACTGATTTATCTGCAAAAAATAATTCACAAAAGATACTGATAGATTGAGAATTTATAAATTAAAAGAAATAACATACATTTAATGATACAAGATTATGAATTGCTATCAGACAGATGTCAACTTGAAACTTCTATCATTGCAGGCAAATTCATCAGCTGCTCATTATGAGTCAACATTATGTAAGCAGTTGGATTGCTTTCCGTAAGTGCCAATTTTAAATTTCTTCTTATGTATACTTATTTTTATTTAAATGTTATCGATACAATACATATTTACTTTCTTCACTCTTCATTTTAAAAAGTATTTTTTATTTGACTCATTTTACAGTTGTTGAATCTAAGTTATCATATTTAGGTGGGTGACACATGGGGTGACCTAAGCAGCACAACACGGTGGGAGAATACATTTATACTGCTCCAGACACATGGGGTACCGCTACTCACCAAATCGTGAGTGACAGTCGACCATCTGCAATTTAAAAGTAACTTGAGTAACACCACTTAATAACCTATTATTTTCTTAGGCATGTGGCAGACAAGATGACTTCAGAAGTGTAACCTGGGTTTGTTTTTTCTTCCTGGCAGGGAAGAAAAATGACTGAACTGCACAGAATGCACCACCTGGGTTGTGAGCCTAATTCAAATGAATAGAAAAAAAGCTTGACCTGGGTCAAGCTTCCCAGGTCGCCCAGTATGCCGCCACCCTTAATGGTATTCTACTATCACACAATATGGTTACACCCAAGTACATGTGTTTTTCCTCATGTAAGTACAGGGGCACATGGAAGATTATTATTGTAAAATGTGTAATACCATGATTTTAATTTCTTATGCAGATGTAGACTTCGATGCACAAGCATGCGATTCTTAAAAGTCGCCACTAAAAACTATTGTACAAGTACAGTAACTGATTGTGTATAATTCATTAATTCAATTTTAATGGACACATGTTACATGAATTTGAATTGAATGAATTTCATATAAATATGTATAGTGTTCAGTATTATCAATTCAACAGAGGTTCATGGAACATATTATGGCTGTTTGGTTGGGTTTTATGGCGCAAGGGACATATTTGGCCATGCTGCGCCAAACACAAGGCAGACAATGTCGAGTAATGGAATATATTATGGAGATTATTTGTACAAATGAATTAACTCAGTACGCTTCTATTGTACTATTCCTATTGATCATATGTGCACAACATATCAAACTACCAATGACCCTGAAGTGAATCCTTATGAAATTTTTTATAGAATGTGGCCTAGAATCCTATACAATTATGGCCTGTTTTTCAACACTCTACAGAGTAACTTCTATAAAATGTCTAGAAACCTTTACAGAATACTATAGAAACTCATTTCTTGTTCCACGATTTTATTTTTCTAAAAATTCTCTATAAAATTCTATAAATACATTTTTTAGAATCAGCTAGTTTTCTCTATAGAAATTTTGGAACAGCTGCAGTATAGACCCCCCTCCATTTGGCGACTTTATACGTCGCCAACCCTCGATTGCAATTGATGTTTTTTCCACTCCATTCTAGCAACCCTACAGGTTGTACCGTTTCAATCTTATTGGAATTTCATCTTATTTTTTAGTTAGTATTTTTATTTGTTAGTCATGTCCGTTCAAACTACTGTTTCAAAGTTTCAAGAGTTAGTTGGGAGTAAATTTAATTTTAAATTTACTAATATGAGACATACTTTTGGTAGGCCTGGCTAATCGAATTTTTCTTATACATTTGTGCCAGGAAAAAAAATGGTGTTGGATTTTTGGATGGAGGCGCGCTTGATTGCTAATAAGATGATTTGTTCCAAGTGCAATTCTGAAATGAAGCTTAAACCGATATTCAACTTATGTACATTTTTTTTGTAATACGTCTGTTAAAAAATGTCGCCAAGTAACGTCAAGGTTGGCGACAAAAAAAGTCGCCAAATGGAGGGGGGGATCGATACTGCAGCTGTTCCGAAATTTTTTTCTACAGAAACGAAATTTCGTTTTTCTCCATAGAATTCTATGGAACTCTAAATTTTTTCATAAGGGAAATTAATATATTGAATGTTTCATTTTGAAGATCATGTTTTTTCAGTTTTTTAAAGATTTCGGTGATCGATTACAAAAAAAGTGAATACCAACAAAAGTTGAAAACTAAAAAGTTGTCGAGATGCTGGATAATTGAAAAAGAAACAAGAACGGTAGAGAATATTCTTCAAACTAATGACAGCAACAATGTTAATCAGAACAAATCAATCATACAAATTTCGGTGTACATTAATTTGTTACAATGTTAATCTCTCTGCACTTCTCTTCCCTAAAATGTAATGGTATGCGTTTCATTGAGTGAGCAAAGAACCTTGCTGTTTGATCATTATTAGATAAGAAAGTACTCATGTCAATTTAGAATGAAGCAATTCAACATAGATAAGTTCGGCTCACCATGGCTAGAGTGTCAGATTCTTTGCCAGGAGAATCACTCATTGTTTCGAACAGTTCTGAAATTTTGCTCAAATTTTCTTTGGAAATATTCGATGGCAAGTCCATTGTGCAGCTGTTTAAAACAAAATTTCCGCCGGCTTACGGTTCCGTTATCACTGTTGCTGTCACGTGACATAATGAAAACAAATAAAAAATAAATCCTCAACTCACTTCCTATCATTTTTTGAAATTCGTCTGTTTCACAGAGTAAAAGATACAGAGGCTTCACTGAAGGTATGACTTACAGCGTCCTCGGTGCGGGTACAATGTCCCTAATTGTGGGCGGAGTTTGACATGGGCCACTCAGAGCAGTAGCCATTTTGTTGCTGATGCAAACGGAGACTTCTCCGTTTCTCACCACTTCTCTTGAAAGGTAAGTTTCTTTTTAGGTTTTCATAAAATATTTTCATAGATTACAAAACCACTAATATGAAATTGTGTGTCATTTTAAAAATCGTTTTACAGTCAAGTAAAAATGAATTACGCCAATATTTTAAATCCCAATTGTTTGATAGAAGTAAAAACGAAATCGTTCTATTTAGTGTTAAGACATTCGTCCAAGATTATTGATTTTTGTTAACAATCTTTCAAAGTGTTAATTTGTGCATTTTTTATTTATTTAAAATCGATCGTAATTGAACTTACGAAAAATGTGGTATTCAGAATTCTGCACAATTGTGCTCTGCTTAGTATATTTTATTTTGTGCTATTCGTTGATGATTTTATTTACATACTGTTTTTATGTAATTAAAATTGATCTTATTCTGAATTATAACGTATTTTATGTATACAATTATAAAGTTTATGTGTGCAAAATTGTTATGCTTTATACATACTTTTATGGAGTATTTGTTGTTAAGAACCTTGCTAAGAACCTGAATTTTTTCCTTCTAAGAACTTGAATTTCATTTTTCTCAAGCCATCAAGAACATAAAATGGCTGCACAGATGTATTTTGTGCCAGCATTTGGTCTTATGATGATCAAACGTAAAGTAAAAATATTAAATGCATTACACATTCGAAAATAAGAATTCTAAAAAAAAATTTAATTTTATCGAACATTTAATTTATATACATTTGTATTTTTATGTTTATATCAAGAGAAAAAAACTTTTCCCTTTTGTGATGTTATTGTATAATTTGTTATCTGATGCAGGGAACACTATGTTCGAGGGTGCCAGATGCTTGAGCCGTGTGAAAATGGAGAAACTAGTGTGGATTTGGTAGCCAACTGTAGATGCGATTGTCTGTCGAATTTCAATGGAAAATCTACCAGACTAAATTGACAGGATGCATTGATGTCTTAACTGTCGTGTTCTCTCTCTTCCTACATCGAACTGCCAGACATTTGCAAGCTGGAGTTTATGTTCCGTAGTACCCTTCCCAGTGATCTGTGTTGTGTTGAGAAACTCAGCGGTTTCTCAAGCTTCGAATAAAATAATTTATTGACATTAAAACATTAATATATTTATAATTATACAAGTAATATACAATAATACAAATATACAGTAATATACAATAATATACGTTAGCTGGAGACAAAAAATGAGCAGGCAATTTCATTGCACTACATATTGCGTACTGCAGTTATTAGAGTTCTAGTGATTAATTACATAAGAGAAGGAAATCGCCTGCAAGCGGAGGAACTGGGCGCCTAGCAGAGGAAAAGAGTAATTTTTACTTTTTCGTTATACTCAACTGCGAACAATAACAACGAATTTAATAAAGTTACTTAACAGACATACATGTGCCGTGCACAAATGTCAAAACAGAAGTCCTTTTAGCTGCATTCAAGGCGAGTGACGTGAGCATTATTCTAGGAGCCGAGAGCGAATGAAATTTTATCCCCGTTCCAAAATCAACGCTGTTCCTTTTTTTAACAACCAATTGCAGGAATCTGAACAAGGAAAAATATCGTTCAGATATGAAACCGAACTCATATTCTGATTCAAGCTCATTTGCTTTGTGCAAACGGAAGCAGAACTAATGTCTGATTCAAGCTCATTCACTGAACTTAATTATAAAAGTATGTGCAAACGATTTTAACCGAAATAAATAAAATTAAATTAAACTATTTGTGCTCTCCAACAGAATACTTCATTCTGTTCCTTTTTAAAATTGTATAATTTGTTCAAATATGGATGATGTACCTGATCACAGACTAAATACCTGATTATGTGTGAATAAAAAAATTCTAATGCTCTTTTTTGTCCGAATAATTTTTCAGATTACAGAGATCAACAATCTTCTAAATAATAAATCGAAAGGGCTTGTTTTGGAATATTTTTGTATTTTTCAAACGCATTCACTTAAAAAAGAATTAACTAAAATTGAAGAAACAAGTTCGTACATTAGTAAAATTTTATAATTCACAAATGGCTTTCATAAATAAAAGTTCTTTTTAATTTCAGAAGACATTACAAAATTGCTAATTTGAAACATTTATGCTAAATATATATATAAAGAATACTTAACTTTTTATTAGAAATACAAATGGCCTTTCAAATCGTAGAGAATGTAACAGCCAAAGTAAATAAACAGGTAACCCCGGATAGGGATGTACTTAAATCAAAATCTTACTGCTTTATCGTAAATTTGAAGCTTGTGCTGCAGCAGTCCTGACCCCATCTATTTCAGAATTAAAACGAACAAATCTGTTGACACTGTTTGAATAAACAACCCCATCACTTAGCATAAACTTAAAATGTACATACGAAATAAACACCAAAGCAATAAATAGACAAATCACCTAGTTCGGTTGCTATGTAAACGAAGTTAAATCCTTTGCCAAAGTCGTGGTGCTGGACTCCCATCGAGCGCTCCACCGTCTATGCAATTCCCCATGTTATTTATCAGACCATTGCTTCCTTTGACAGTTATCCCTCTTTATGCGTAGCTATTTAATGTGGTCTGTTTTGATAGAGATGGTAGGTAGGTATTTTAATTAACGTCACACTGGAGCAAGATAGAGGACTATTGGTGACGGTCCGGGATCATACCAGAAGGGAAAGAATCGAGGACACCACGTAATATTGAACCATTGTCAGATGACGTTTTGATAGAGAGGTTTTCTCTTAAAACCAAGTACAGATAGCGTGAGTGTTCTTGGAGTATGAAATACTTCTTGTTTCATTCTGTAAGTGATGCATTAGAAATGTTATTTGAATATAATTGAAGCAAATAGCGAAAGAAAACATTTTCAGGGCAAATGTAAACAAACTATTGGAAGAAGAAATTCTTCATTTCAAGAGGTTTTTCTGGAAAGCAAAATGTAGATGGCGCCATTGTTTTTATAGAAAGTTCTTCCTGTGAATAGTTTCGTATTGAAACCGAAGTAGTCCTGTTTTCTGGTGGTATCTCTTTGTTTGCATTGAAAATCTCTCAAAAGCGACGTACTAGATTGCATTTGAGTAATATACCAAGAAACATCCCAATTCAAAACAGGCACTACCTACACCTACCAAAAATACTAATGATATCTATATTTATAAGTTTTGAATGGATAAATAGCTCTGAAGCGATAGCTTCAAGCAGGGAATCCTGTTCCTTTTTTTAAAATCAAAAGTACTTTATTTACAAGGATGTCTTAATCATTAATTGCAAAAAAATGTATTTTTGCTTTTGAATGAACACCATAGAGTTCGTTTATTTCTATACATATTCAAGTCAAGTGTATTTATTGGTATGTAGTTGATATACAGTGTTTCAAAATTTACTACATAAACTTTAAGGAAAGGTAAGGAACTCAAAATTAAACTGTACTCACATAGGGATGTATATTCGCAAATGCCATCCATATGATCTAGAAGGGGTACTCGAAGGTGCAGAAATGAAAGACAGCAAGTATGTGAACAGCATTTTGATTAACCTTAATTTACAGTTCGACAGTAGTGTTTTTTACGTGGAATGTTTCGGTTTTACGCAGTCAGGTGCAAACGCTTAAACGTTTCGTGATTCGGCGCACATTTGACAAAGTATTGTTCACGGTACAATCTCACAGCATCCGTTTTTATTAGCTGTCCCATACGTGTAAATTTATCCATCAGTATTCGTGAAATGATATACTTATTGCCGCACAAAGTCAGCGTCTAAAATGATGATGGCCCAAATTTCTTAGAATAATTAAAATTGAAATAGTCCCATATTCGCAGAAATAATAATTCCCGAATTTCATTTGAGATTAACCAAATGTAACAAATATATTCAACTTGTTAATATCTAATATTAAGTATTTATTATAGTAGTATGAAATGAAAATAATTAATTAATATGATAATAGTGAATAGTTCTAGGCTTTTTTTAACAAAAGTACATTTTTATATACCGTTAAATAGAGTAGAAAATTTATAATATCCGTACAGCAATTTTAGCATGTTACCCGAATCAATTTCTTAGAGTAGATCAATTTCTTAAGAGCTTAATTAGAAGCTTTTTGTGCCAAGCTAGATACAAATGGCGGTAGGGTTTCTGAGATGGAACGTGCTCATTGTACGTATTCCGAACGTGACGTCATTTGGCTTGCTTTCCGAATATGGTTTCATCACTTTGCCTATAAAAATTCTAAAGAGTGAATTCCGAATTTCTGATAGATGATTAGTCAACACCAATAAGGAAACGCCAAACGTCCCCAAAACGGCGATAAACTTTATTTTAAGATAATTCCGATATGTATCATGCGATATCATTTGACTAGCGAAAGTAAAAGGTTCGTCTGATTTGTTTGTTTGCACTGAAAATCCCTCTCATACTAATATGATACTCATAACTAATCCTAAATTAATTTTTTTGTTTTCCTTTTCATTTTACTGAAAACATTATAGAACATGTTTTGCAAATGTCTCTATAAAGTTTGGTTCTACACGATCAATTTAGTCTCATCTTTGCTTTCCTTTGTCATTCTAATGGTGGTCAATTTTTGACACAGTATAAGAATTTAGTAACGAAGAAAATTAAGGCCACCAATTGGCGTAACGGCGAAAAATCAAATTAGTTCTTAACAGAAAGTACTTTCTTCGTCTTCTGGTGGATTGTTAGCTATCTGAGAAATAGCTGAAAAAAATTTACTCGTGAGACAAATAAGTTGTAGCGCGAACTCAGGCAAAAGACATGCCCTCCCTCCAAATATTTTGATCATGCCCCCAGACGTGATACAGACCTCCAAATAGGCTAACTGGTCCACAGACTTTATACGCCCTAGGGATAGGTTTACCGGTCCGCATATTAAATATGGCTCTCCGAAAATATTTTCCCGGCCCACCCCTGCCAGATACTGCCCTCCCAAATAGGTTTACCGAGAGCGCAGCCCAGATAGGGATACCAGGTATTCTTAGAGGATACCCATTCATAAATATAAATATTTAAAAAATAATGAATCATAGTGTTACATAGATATAGTACTACGTTGAAATTTGCTCAAGCAGATTTATATAAATACATGTATCGTCGGCTTAGAGCAGAAACTCATTAACGGACAAAAAACCATTTTTTTTACAGCATAATTAAAAGCGATTAAAACCTCACTATTAGTTTTTCAAAAACAAAATTATAAACATTTTGATATTCTTATTTATGCATTCAGTTGAAAAACTCATGCAATTTAGCTTCAATAAACTGAATTCTCGAGATGATACAATCACAGCAAACGGTTTACATTTACTCAATCTTGTCAAACGATTTACTTCAACACGAACTTTTCAAAAATTTGTTCTCTTTGTTACATTTTTAATGACTAGTAAGCCGAACGATTACTTGGAAGCGAAAGTGGTAATGTGACCTTGAAAGTCCCAAAAGGGGCGACTTTCACGGCATTTGAAGAGCAGAAACGAGTTGGATTCGGAAGTTAACCCGCGGTTTTGGATCCAAGAGAGGGTATATTTAGTCACGCCACATAGAACCGCCACTGAAAGAAAAATTTACCGCTTCGAAGCTTTTTCCCAGAGTGTGTGAGATGGAATATGTGCATCACACTGTAACCGCAAAGAGATAAGTGTAGCACTTTCTCCCTATAATTCTGACCAAAGAAATCACACCGAGTGCATCAATACCCGGTGAAAGCTCGGCGCTGAAAATTAGCCACCCAATGAAAACACTTTCAATGGTGCAAGTTTTTTTTTATTAGATCAGTTTTAACTTGAGAGGCATTTCCTGACAAGCTAAATGAGGTAGGTTTTCTGCGGCGATACGGAGTGTTTCATATGACGGAGATTTTCAGAGAAAACAAGCAAACAAAGCATTCTGCATAGATTTTACTTCTACTGTCCAAATGTTCTCGCATGATACACATCGGGGTTACCTTAAAATACAATTTATCGGTGTTTTGTCAACGTTTGGCGTTGAATCTAATTGGTAATGAGACCAATTAACTATCATATACCAATTCCAAATTTATTCCTTAGCATTTTTATTGGCAAAGTGCCGAAATCGTAGTCAAAAAACAAGCTAGATGACGATATGTTCAGAAAACGAACAGGAAACACTACAGCCACCAATATTTAACTTGACAGAAAATGCCTCTCATGCGATTTGCCAATAAAAGTTCTAAAGAATAAATTCCGAATTGGTATATGGTTATAACTGATTGGTCGACACGAATTAGATTAGACACAAGACGGTGATAAACTTACTTTTTAAATTAACCCAAATATGGTGTCATAAGAGAGCATTTGTGTAGCGGAAGTAAAATCTTCACTTTTCGTCTGGTTTGTTTACACGGAAATCCATCTCATTGAATTCAGAAGACAGTAAGTACAGAGGAAGCTGTCAATAGTGTTTTATAGTTTTCAAATAACTTTATTCTCCACCTGTGGACCAATAAACATGAAAGACTATGCTTTTTCAAGTGCTTGAATGGAATGCAGTTAATCAGCATTTAATACCAGAAACAGTAATTGCATTTTCATATAGTTCTTCAGATTTTAATAATTTTCGGATATAATAAAGATAAAAAAATTTATTTTAAAGTTGGACTTTGGATTAAATGTGCCTCAACTTTTGAATCTTTAAATTTAGTAAAAGAAGTAATTATTTAAAAACATAACCGTGAAATTTGCTGTGATCGGAGTATTATTTCTTCACATTTGAGCTCTTTTTCCAAAACGCGACCTTGAAATCAGAAAATAAGCCTAACGAAGCAATATAGTCTGTTCTACTGGTATTATAATTTTCACAATCAATTCTTTAACCGTTTATTCAAATGGATTTTCTCGGTTTTAAATTATAATGCAGCCTTAGTTGTTTGTGTTTACGTTGGTTATTTAATATTAGAAGACCCGCGCATGGCATATGAATTGATATTTCAACTTATATCAGTTGATTGCAGTGTTGTTACACACTTTACATGTCGTATTTAAATCCTTTCATAATCGGTATAAGCATTGATTTTCAACATTTCATACTTCCAACATTTCATAATGCAACAAAATGAATCAAAAAATATAAAACAGCACTTCGTGAACTCCTTACTTGGGTTAATGCAATTCAGTGCAGGGCAAATACGCTCATACCTCACTCATGTTGCCTCAATTAGCTTCTGTACATTCACTTCAATGCTATCCCACTAACTTGAAAAGCGATTCGGTATATTTCAACATTTAAACCTATTTTCTCATTCGCTCACATTTTCTTCTCTGTATTGATTTCTATCTTCCAGATTCCTCATGAGTCTGAGTATTTTTTTAAACTGTATTTTATCATCGAATTCCTAATGAACGGAGCATGTGGGCGGAGTCGCAAGATCTTAGAAAGATAAGTGAAGAGGGTTTACGAATCACTTCGGGCCGATTGGCTATTGAAGCGCAGACTAATGTCTTCAATCAAGTTGGATAATCACCTTAACCAATCAATAATTTGTCCACATTAATATTCAAGCTCTATCCTACAACCACGTGACAGATCAAATCCTGCGATAGGTAGAAAGACCATGAAACTATGCGCACATGCTTCGTCCATTTCATTAGAAGGTCGATGTATTTTATCTCACCATAGCTCGAATCACTCTCACGTATACGAATCGACAGAATTAGTAGCGGTTGATTTTATATGGTTTATATCCGTCTGTTGCCATTTGCCAATATACAAATGTCGATATCCGTGCCACGTGAGTTGGTGAAATAGTATATATATATATATAGATTGATATACGAAATTTCACTGCTTACAGATATTTAGAGAAAACCTGGGGTATTAAAAAATAAAATTATAATGATTGAAAGTCATTAACATTTATTATTTTAACTAGTAGCACTAAATTAATCAAACAACTCTAATTTATCATCGAACTACTCATTGAAATGTGTGAGCTCCATACAAAAAGTGGACAGTTCATTTTGTAAAATATTTATTTAAAGAAGCCAAGTTACATTGTATATAAAAAAGACCCACTCTTTCAAAGGTTTTACTTACAGTCATCGTTCAATTCAGGCAATTCGTTATAAGATTATGACTATGAAAAACTACACAATAATTCTGCACGGAAAAATTCCCCACAGTTGCACAACTAAAAATCGATACAAATATTTAGGAACTAAATACAAAAACACAAGACACAAGACACAAAAAGAGATAGCTTTCAAGCGGTAGTACTATGTTGCATTAAGGCATTAAGTAAAATATTTATATGCATCATTGATAATACACATTCCAGAATAACAACATACACATACTCTACAAAACTCGATAGAAAAAAATTCATAAAATATGCGGTACATAAAATGGTGTAATATATATAAAAAACAGCAAAACGTGAATAACAAAATACACACGAAACATTTTATTCAAATAAAATGGATAAAGATAACGTGTGGTCCAAAATATGTAAAAGCGATTTGCTTAGTCATAAAAAAGCAATTCAAAACAAGAGAATTAAAGATTGTTTAATGGGCAATATCACAAAATACACTGGTGGCTTTGGACAAATATGCATCATGGAATTGCTTTTTTGTTAACTTCAAACTCTTTGCAATAACAAAAGCAAATAATTTTATTCAAGTTATAAAAGAACTTGCATTTATTTATATTAAAAATCATGGTCCAGCCATAAAAAATAATTAAAAAACTCTACTATAAATGTTATTTCACATATAAAATGCGGTTTAACTATTATTTCATAATCTGTTAAGATTTTATTTTCTATTTATAAGCCTAATTGGTTAGAGAAATAAAATTTAATCTAATCTAGTATTTCTTTAAGAATATTCTAGTTTACAAACGATCCCTTACAATAGTTGAAAAGAGGTTGCTAAATATTTTGTACTTATTTTAATATTCTTTAAAGGTTCCTTTTAAGAAACCAAACTTAAAATGCTCACCGGTTCTTCATTCAATGTGTAGTTATCTGTAAAATAATGTAAAATAAGTTAAGCAAAAACAACTATAACTTATAGATTCTTGAATATTTATAAGACTGTTAGTTTGGTCAGTGTTATAGAAACAAAGTAGTGGAATGATATTCTTCTTGTTCCCTAAATTTTAATAAGAATTCTACCTTTTCATATTGAAAATATCACCAGAAATTCTATGTACATTTCGAAACAATTTGATGCCATTCGATGCGATTCACACTTAAGTATTCAAAGGAGGGCCTTATTTTTTCTGAACTAGTTACAAAAATAGCGAAAATGTAACTGTATGGCAATATCTACAAATATTATTCTGCTATATACAAACTACTTAAATGTATTGTATGTTTTAAGATTTTTGCGCTACATTTGATCGATTCGAGCTATTTGTTCATTAGGATCAGGTAAAGATCACAGTAAAAGGATACATTTTCCATAAGTTTTACGAGATATTCGATTATTCAAGATACATATGCATAATGAACATATAAAAAAGGCATTGATTTCGACATGAGGTTTGGTATAAAATAACATTTTTTTTGCTGTGAAAATAATAATTTAATTAATTTGTTTCGCAACATTCTAAAAAATAAGCAATCGTTTGCAACAAGAAAAAGTCCTGATACATTTGGTTTTGCCTGGTGCCACCAGAGGTTCTGATATCTTCTGTTGATCCAATCAATGGAAGACATAGGAAGAAAAAAAATCGAGGAAGGTTTTATCCTTTTTTGTTTTTAAATCCAAGCTGAGCGGATTTGTTTCTCTTCAGATTTCTAGAAAATTCCGGATGATTTTCCACCGGGAGGATTACGAACTCGGCCGTGTCCGTTCATTGGACTTTCAGGAGATGAATGACCATTGGCTGGAAAGAATAATAAAAATATAAACTGTTGTAAACTTTTATTTCCTTTTAAATTAAAGAAACAAACCAGTATATTTATTATCTTTCGTATAATTAGAATACCAGTTTGTGTTATACACTTGAATGGGCAACACACAAAAAGTCGACACCATGCCAAAGGCATGAATCAACAAATTGTTGTTTAGAGAAATACGCATTTAACGATTCGAATCGAAATAAAGTGTTATGGGACCATGAACGTTTAGATGACAATTTAGATTACTTTGGCTACGAATTAGAAATCGTGTTTTTGGAATTGTATAAAACATCGAATAGTTTAGAAAATGTGTTACGGTGAATACACATACAATTGGAGATTTATGTTATGTTATTGGAGATTGTTATGGCATGATATCGGGCACTTATAAATGAGAAAATCAGAAAATAATAAACAACGATTTCTTGGATTTCGGTGTAGTGACTTTTTAACAATAATAAATTTGTTATTGCATCACTAAGTTTCTTATGAATTAGAGGATATTTACTTTTCAAATGTTTACACTTCAACAACATGGTGGGGAGGGATGTACCCCAATTGGTAGAGTCGCGGATTGGCAACCGAAGATATGCGAATTTGAAACTCGGTCCAACCTAAGATCATCGTGTAAGTGATGGCTAGTGCATGTTAAATCTGCTGTGGCCTTAAATGTCCTCATGTGGGCGTGGTGTGGAAGTTTGGAGAGTGGGGTGCCAGATCAGGTGTTGAAATCGTCATTTGATTGTGGTTCTAAATTACGAGACGTCTTCAGATCTTTCCTGTAATTTACCCTGGGTATATTTCTATCATCTGTGTCAGTAAAGCTTTCCTTGTGTTTGGGGCAGCTTGGCCATATGGGCCCTTGCGCCATAAAACCCAAACAAATATCAATTCAGGATAAGCCAAACTCCGAGAACACACTGTTGTGACTGAATCGCGTCTTCTCTGCATCATATGGGGGTAACTTGGGAATTGAGTGTCACGAAAGAGCTTACTACAAGCGCGGTGGTGACACGTTTCGCTAGCGCCTGCCACTTATAAGATAATTGGACAAGTAATAAACGTGTCCGTCGATGACGACCCCTTGGTGAGACAGTTGTCTTGCAAGCTGGGTGACAATTAGACCTTAAATGTGAGCATAAAGAACTTGGTACTTTTCATATTATAGCCTATTCCGGTCGTGTATCATTCTATTCAATCTATAGAGTGCCATGATTTGTCGCCCAAAAAATGATGATTGCAAACACATGATCACTTCTCGCACTACCCACACATAGTTCTACGTAAAGATATGCAGCATAGTAAAGTTTTGTCACTACCGCATGTTCTTTTAATAGAATTTTCAAAAAGTGTTGAATCAAAATGAAAATAAATTAGGAATAAAAATTAATTATGAAAATGTACGCAGTTCTATGGGAAAATAGTAAAACAAGACAATATCCGG
Source organism: Meta bourneti (assembly GCA_933210815.1). Lineage (NCBI taxonomy): Eukaryota > Metazoa > Arthropoda > Arachnida > Araneae > Tetragnathidae > Meta > Meta bourneti. Next base: position 70,591,211 of record OW119925.1, read on the forward strand.
TAGAACAGTGGAGTCAAATCTAGTCATAATTGGCAACTTGCCCCATCCCTTCCTGAGCTAATCGATAATAGGGATTAGATCACCCTGCTCCCCTCCTCCCAAGCCTTTCCATCACCCTCCGGAAATTACTGTTCCATAGAATGCAAAATCTTCAATTATAGTATAGTATGAATTTTAAGATTAGATATTGTGTGGGTTCATTTAACTTTGTAAAAAACGTTTGTAGCTTAGATTAATTTCGAATAATATTGTTTGGTGAGTATAGAAATACACTAAAGTTCATGCAGATGTTCAGTTTTCAAAACTAAACTAATTTCAAGACCCACTTGAGATGATTTTTAATTTTTAGTTTAGATGTTAACCCTTTCAGGGGAGTGGTGGGACGTCTGACGTCCTACCACCCCTGAAAGGGTTAAGTAATGGTTAAGTAAGGCTAGGTCCAGGAAATATTCTAGTTTTCTTCCTGCCAGCTACTATTTCGCAAAACTCCTATGCATGTATGAAGATTTATGCTTGCAAAAGAAGGTAGGTAGTTAATTAACGTCGCATTAGTGCAATACAACGGGCTATTGGCCGAGATCCGAGGATAACACCTCGAAAATTTGAATCACGGTCAGATGACGAGGTCAACACCTGAGCTGGTACCCACTTTCCAAACGTCCACACCACGCCAACGAGAGTACATTTGAGGCCACGACCTATTTAACGTGCACCAGTCCCCATACACGACGGTCTTCGGTTGGACCGAGTTTCCAACTCGCAACCCTCCGGTTGCTAATCTGTAACGCTTCCAACGCTAAAGAAGGAATACAAAATAATACAAATAGAGAACGGCAAATGAGAGCAACTTACTATATCCATTAACGTGACCGTTTGGTGTTCCGCCATTTGATGTTCCTCCATTTGGAGTGCCACCATTGGAACTTCCGTTGTGATGTCCATTGGTTGATCCATTCTCATAAATGGGCGTACCAGTGATTGGATTAATGGAGGGTCTACGGGCTGAAAACAAAAAAAAAATATTAGAAAATAATGTTTCCTGATTAGATTAGAAACTGATTACGGGATCTCACAATAACGGTTTGACTGTGGAAAATGCAATAAACTACAGTAGATGAATTCAAACGCGAAAGGGCGCATGAGAAGAAAGATGTGTTTTGGAACTATAGGAAACCACGCATTGGAACTTAATTTCTTATACGTATAGTTCGATTGTTTTTTTCCTCTTTCGATATTTGTGCTACATACAGTACACGTTTGTTTTAACTAAGAATTAAAAAAACTGTTATCAAGTTCAGATAAAATGTCACTGAACAAATTTGATTCCCTTTTAATGCACTTTCCATTTTTATCTTTTCCACGGTCTCTTCATAAGACACTGTCATCTTGCGGATTGTTGTTTTAGAAATTGAATGGCAGTGATCTCCCACAATCCCGCCATCTTAGGGATGGGCGTTTCCTAAGGTTAATGGACTTAATACTTTAATGGACCCTATAACAACAACAGTAAATATCTAGAGAAGGTTTAAACGTCAATTACCGCCATAAAATCTACAACAAACAAATAAAAATACTTAATCCTCCTGGTGTCTCGACGAGGTATCTCGTCATTAGCAAAAGTGACCAGATCTTGGTGAACGAGATATCTCGTCCATCAAGATCTCGTCGTCTCTTGTCATTAGAAGAAAATTGACCAGATCTTGATCTCATCATTAAGAGAAAAACACATCAATGTCTGGATGACGAGATATCTCGTCATTGGCAAAATTGGGCAGATATAGATGGACGAGATATTTGGTCGAAACCACTTGGAGGATAAAACAAAATAGAACAATATGCGCAAACTCATAGACACTGTATGGAACTTAGCTGGGTCAAGGCTCATATCGGCCTGCATGGGAACGAGGTGGCTGACCACTTTGCGAAACTTGCTTCGGTTTGCGGCGAGGGATTGGAGATCCCCACACCTTATTCATATTTATTAGGACTATTAAAATAGATTTAGTTAAAAAATGACAAGGTTATTATGCTGGCTCTCCAAGGGTCAAACGCACCAAGAAACGTATCTCCTTAATGAACCTTTATCACCTCACAACAAACAGTTTGGTTTAAAACGGGTCATGGTCCGTTCATTTACTATTCGAATAGATTTGAGACAAAGGAAAGCCCCTTTTGCTCTTGTGATGAGGTAGGCGATGAAGTCCACTACCTTCTTCAACTGTGCCCACACCCAAACCCATCACATCACAAAGTCAACAAATGATGACACCAAGGCTAATTGGCTTGATAATATAATTAAAATTATTCATTCAAGATATAAAATAAAGATGAGTCTAGAAGTAGTTAGAGAGATGGCAGATCGGTCATCTCAATTTAATCTCCTGCCTCCCCTCAAAAAGGCTCTAAGCCATATGATGAGTAGGAAGGCTTGGGTACGAAGACGGAGAGAGGTAGATAGCTTTAATTTACGTGGCACTGGAGCAACACAATGAGCTATTGGCGACGGTCCGGGATCAATCCCGAAGACGAAGAGGGTAGAGGGGTTCAGGTTCCTAGGCGTTGGGCCCCTGTGTGTTAAAGTGGATAATTTCCACTACAGTCCAATAAAACATCGAGTTCCCAACTCACCAGGAGTAGTTTTCATGGATTGGGGTCTGGAGTCGACGACTTCATCCTCGAAAATGGACGATCTCTGCCTGTTGACCACCTTTCTGGGCGTATTCTCGTCTCCGGAGGCCCCGAACAGTCGGTTCTGCGTGTCCACCATCTTGGACGGGGTGGTCGGGGTGCTGTGGCCGTTCTGGTAGGGAGAGTCAGGCGAGTCGGGCGTGAAGATGTTGGACTGCATGTAATTCTTGGTCTTCCGGGGAGTCAGCTGGTCATGTTGATCGGGTCCAAAAATGTCGCTGCATTCACCACCTGGGGGCTTGACGATTCTGTGGAGACAACGAATAGCAGTTAGTCATTGCGAAAAAGACAAATTCAACAAGCGATTTGCAAAATAACGCTAAGCTTTGCTTTGCTAATGTTTTAAATTGTTCTTTTTAATGAGTGAATGTCTTCTAGGAATATCTGGTATCCCGTATCAGGTCTGCGGGTCGGGTAAACGTATTCGGAGGACTATATATTATAGTCTGCGGACCAGGTAAATCTGTCCAGAGGATAGTATCTGGTCCGTGGGTCCAATAAAATGATTTGGGAAAGGCCGTATGGCCGTATCTAGCTTGTGGATCGGGTAAATTTGAGGGCTATCCAAAGGGCCGATCTGGATTGCGGACCAGTTAAAACTATCCGGAGGGCCGTATGTAGTCGGCGGGATGGTTAAACCTATCCGTAAGGCCATATCTCACCTGCGGCCGGTTAAACCTGTTCGTAGGGCCGTTCTGGTCTGTAGGCCTGAGGTAAACTTATTCGCTACAACTATGTATTACTTTACGAGTATCCTTTATCTTTCTGACTGTTTGTCTTGTGTTTGGCCCAGCATGGAAGAATATGGTCCTTTCGCCGTAAAACCCCAAATGACAAACTTTATCTTTTCGCGTACAGATTTTTTTGGACACCACCTGATCCAACGAGAGCAACAGCTATTTCCCAAATAGCTAAGAAGATAGCGCGATGTCATGCATGGTATTATTCGATGTCCTGAAGAATACTCGTTGGGTATTGTACATTCCGAAAGCATGTTTAAATGTAATGCATGGTGTTATTGTCATGGTATTATACATCCCTTCAAATGCATTATCTTAATTGGAAACCAACTCCCCAATGTTTCACCACGATATTTACACGAATGGGTCTAGAAATGATGACAAAGTTGGATCATCTGTATGCATATTCACTAACAACATTTTAACTCGGGCATACTGCTTTTTAATTAAAATTTTTTAACGCCGTCTTCCAAGCCGAACTTTTTGTCATTTACAAAGCCATCGAATGGGCTCATCCTAATAACAAAAGAACCAACATATACACGGATTGCGCAAGTTTTATAACTGCATTGAGATTCATCAATAATAAATGTAACTTCCTCTCAAAAATTAAGCAATATATTCTACCGGATAGGTAGGCTTTTAGTTTATCAATGTTGCTCTGAACTATTGGTGATGGTCCGGAATCAACCCCGGAGGGAAAGATCCTAGGACAAAAAAAAATGACACCTCCTCATTTTGAACCACGGTCAGATTACGAGGCCAACACCTGAGCAGGCACCCCATTCTCCAAACTTCCACACCATGGCAACGTGGGACATTTGAGGCCACGACAGATTTAACATACATCAGGCCTCACGTAAATGACGGTCTTTGGTTAGATCGAGTTTCGAACTCGCAACCCTCCTATTGCTAATCCGTTACTCTTCCAACTGGACTACCGCGGCCCCTACCAGAGATATAGCTGTGGAATAAGCTGGATTCGCGCTAAACTAAAAAAAAATGTGCATTTGATAATTTCCTTTTGATAAGAATGAAACAAACATTGACCTTTTGATAATTTACAATTAATCATTATAAACAAATGAATTCCGAAATATTCTGGGACAAATTTATTAACTCGAAATAAGTTTCATACTTAACAACTTCTTCTAGATCGTATGAAAAGAAATTCTAGACATTTGCCAAGGGGAAGCACGCTCCACTTGTGAAAGAATAAGTACAGACGTCGCACTGCAGTGATTTCCTTACGAAGAACATAAGAGGGGTCACCCACCTCACTGTGTTTCCAAAACATGCCCCAAGAACTTCCTGTCTTGCTTTATCGATTAGAGCTACTGCAGCTTTCTGGAAAATTCCCCACGTACGAGTGGCACGGAACCAAATCCAAACAAAGCCTCATTTAAAAAATCGTTTGAGAAACAGTGCTCTTTCGAACACCACCACAACAGGTCCTTCAGCGCACCACCAGAAATCGCAGACGAGATAACGTTTTTTTTACGTCCTGTGTTCTCTCGAAGTTCCGTTTCCTAATTACTGGCCACAGAAAATTCCGCCACATCGGCACTTTCGATCCTCCCCTCTCCCCTCAGTTCCGCTGATTCATTCCAAACGATAACGCATTTTGGTTCGAACGACCTCCCTTCGTCTGCGACATCACTCACCATAGCAATTAAACTAGGGAACGGGCAAAAGACGGTGATGTCACTCGACTTATGGGGGTGGGCGGTGGAAGTGTCGCGAGCGAATCTTTTATCGTTTGCTGAATCTCTGACTCACTTTCCACAGATCGTAAAGTTTATTTTTTTTCTGTTTAATATTCTATTTGTTATTTCCGTCTCCACCCCGAGGTCCCCTCACTCGAGATGACTTAGCTCGGAAAATCGTTTGCTGACTCCCTCAAAGCTCCAGGGTGGGAAAATAGACTTAGGAGAGGCAGTGGGAAAATGGTTTACCTTCCCACCCCCTGTTCCTTGGAGTGTCAGGGGATGTTCTCATGGACGCTTTAGAAGTTTGGGGGGAGGAAGGAGTTCTAATCCCAAAAGGATTCTTTCCCTTCCGAGGTGCAGGTGCAAGCAGACGATAGAAAAAGAACGAGAAATGGTATGGAAAGATGGGGAGAGAAACGTTTACTGATAGGGAGTTGAGGTTACAGCTAACAGAAAACATTTAAAGGTAAATAAAAACTGAAATATAATTAATTCTATGTTCCCAACCGTTCTATCAACAGACTTTTAAGGAGAGTTAATAGAATAAATCAATGACGGAGCACAACAAACCAAGGTTATTCTTCCCCTCACTTATAATACGATATTTCTTATCAGGTATTTTTAATAACCTGTAAGAGGCATTTTCAGTCAAGCTAAATTTAGGTGGCGGCCATAAGGAAATATAAAAGTAAAGTGAGTAATGGTAACCTTTTTATATATCCGGAATCATATGACCAAAACTAGTAGTAACGTGTCCCTTAAACTACTTTCGCCAAAGTGGAAACGAACATATTCGCCTGCCGAGTTTAAACGAACATATATCACCTGATTGCTTGACGGGACAGGAGAAGACGCCCATCCAATAATCCATCACCTGATTGGTCAGCGTGACATAGTAGTAGACTTTGACGATTTTATAAACTTTTGCCGCTCCATAGAAATGCGCATTCTCACACATACCCTGTCATAAGATTTTGTATCGCCAAACGAGGCGATAAGATGCCAAAAGGGCTAACCACTTAAATTTTTCACATATCAGTCTCGTGACTACTAGTCGACATGTTGGCGACATTTTTTTAAGCTCCTCTCAATAATACTCTCTACTTATATTTCACGTCTATGGTGGCGGTAGTGTTTCTGCGGCAATACGCATTTTCTGTTCGTGTTCTGCACGAGACGTCACTTGGTTTGTTTTTTCGAATACAATTTCAGCACGTCGCCAATAAAATTTCCAAAGAATAAATTCCAAATTGATGGATTGATTGGTCAACACCAATTAGATTTAATACTAAACTTTGTCAAAACAACGCGATAAACAACATTTTAAGGTAACCTCGATATGTTTCATGAGAAAACATTTGGAAGAGAGAACCGAATGAAATTATTATTCTGAAATAAAATATCTTTCAGACAGTATATTGGTTAATTTTGTGAAAAATCACTAGCATTCCACTCATAAAAAATCCCACTTCTCATTGCATATTCAACAGAAGTTACTTAACCTCGAAGATTTTCGCATCTTATGAATATTTTGCATCTCAGCAGAACAATAAAAATAATTCGATATAACGCGAAGAAAACAACAACGAATACTTAAATAAGTCTTTTCTGGGTCAAGCTCAAGAGTCAAAACGTTAAACAACTCTGGGCAACTACGCTGTGTTAGAACAAGTTAAAAGAAATGAAAACTCAACAAAGAAATCGTCTGCTTCGAGTTTATGCTTTGGAATTTTATTTTCTTCTTTGAGCCGGTCGTTGGCTCTTTTTTTAAATTAATGCTTTGGAGGTTTTTACTCTCTCTCATTGCATTCTTTTACAAGACAGAGAGAAGATGATGATAGAGGGTATCGCGAAAGCTGTTCTCTGCTGCAACTCTTTATTTTTTTAAATTGCTCAACTAATTCATGCGTTCTGAACTGTAATTTTCTTTCGCATGATGATGGTAACCGTATACAATTAGAAGTGAAATGAGTAGTCTTTTAAGAGGTGGGGGAGGGAAGAAAAATGAAAAAAATGTAACAGTTCATCTTTCACCCCCCTAGAGATAACAAAACAAATTTCTCTATTATTAAAAAGCGATTGATTCGTGAAGTTAGCAAGAATGAGAGGTAGGTAGTTGAATTAACGTCGCACTGGAGCAACACAACGGGCTATTACAAGTAGAGGGGGAAATTACGATGCGTTAAAAGATTATTTATCAGGACAAATACACGAAATGGCAATTGTTAAAAAAAATTGGTAGGTTGAGTTTTATGGCGCACAAGGACCATATTTGGACCATGCTGCGCCAAGAACAAGACAGACAACATCAAGGAATGAACATACATAAAGAAAGTTTTACTGATACACCCAGGGTGGAATCGAACCTGAGTCGCCTACAACTCGCAGGTTGCGAGTTGTAATTTAAATAATTTCTGCTTATTTCATGAACACCGCTTGGTGAGTTAGGTGACTATCATGAGCTAACGATTCATTTCATGAATAATTTTCAAAAATTCGTTTTACCTGTTCTGCTTGAATATTAACTACATTTATCAGTTCCATGAAAATAACTTCCTTTGAATTTAAATTTGAATTAACCTCTGGAATATTTCTATAACGCTATTCTATTCCATATTTTCTAATGCGCGTTTCACTAAACTCCAGTATCAAGTGTATTATTACATTTTAGAACTCAAGTAATGGTACGTACTCAAGTAGTGGTACGATACAATGGAGACGTACATACACCTTCTTAATCATTATTTAAATTGTCTTGTTTAAAAAAATTCTAAAATTCTTTTTGAATTGAATTTGACGAATTTGAATTAAATGGAACTTTATAAGAGAAATATATAAAGGTATATGGTGGTAAGGGGGCATAATAAAATATGAAAATAGCCTATGTTCAGTCTGTTCCCTACAATTTTAGCTGTGGATTATTAAATTAAAGTAAACCATAGCTGCCCTTTGTCATGACCTAATTATATTAAACGAAAAATAACGAAAAACCGTTGTCATTAACGATCTAAAATTAAAATGCCGAATTCGGAACTTCAATTTTACGAACACCGTTTCCTACTGAGATGGTTGAAGTAGAATGTCTTAAAAATTAAAAGTTGAGAAACCGTCACAAATTAAATGGGACGAATAGTTCACCATTTTTTCATAAACAGAATTTGAACTGAATGGAGTTAGAGAATATCCATTTGAAAAAAGAGAAGCAAAACTGTTAGCAGGAAATAATAATCACATACAATCATCAGAGTCCCCACTAATAATGTAGCGCGTGCAAAAGAAATGAAATTTCGGGTGTGGATGAAGGGCCCACATCATTAAAGGCGTCGTCTCCGTGCTCTCAAGAATAGTGCGGGTGGCTGAGCTCATTTGAGGGAGCAAAAACATGCATTCCCTTTCATCAAACTTTCCTAACAATCATTACTGTTACTCAGAGGTGCATTGTGGTGAGAAGAAATGCCATTTAAAGATACTCTTCCGTTTATATACACTGCTGGCCACCCAAATTGCAACACCAAGAAAGACAAGAGATATCACAACAAAATTTATTTTGTAGATAACATGTTGACCAAGTATCAAATGATTAAATTTATAGACTTCTGTGAAGTGTGGTTCCTGCCAAAATCAGTAGCCAGAGTAGCCGCCATTGTTGGAGATCACCGCTGCCACACGCCTCGGCATTGATTCAAAGAGACTTTGGATGTGTTCTTGGGGTACAGCAGACCAAGCAGCTTCCACACGTTGCCAAAGTTGATCTGGTGTGGCAGCTGGGGATGTATTCTGGGTCAATCGTTGAGCAACCATGGACCACATGTTTTCTATCGGCGAAAGATCCGGAGAGCGAGCTGGCCAGGGAAGCAATTCAATCTGGCGATTGACGAAGAACCCTTGGACAATGCGTGCCACGTGTGGTCGCGCATTATCCTGTTGAAATATGGCTGTGGGCAAGCCCTGAAGGTAAGGAAGGACAACTGGCTCCAACACCTCGGAGATGTAGCGCTGGCTGTTTAAAGTTCCGGCAATGCGTACTAGAGGAGTGCGAGAGTGATATCCAATACCGCCCCATACCATAATACCCGGTGCAGGACCAGTGTGGCGGTGCATAACGCAGCTGTTCAGCATCCTCTCTCCACGGTGTCTCCAGACTCGAATCCGACCATCGTGGTGTTGCAGACAGAAGCGTGACTCGTCAGTAAAGACAATTTCATTCCATTCTGCCGTCCACATCCTTCTTTCATAGCACCATTGGCGGCGGAAACGTCTGTGGTTCTGCGTCAAGGGTAGACGAAGCAATGGACGTCTTGCGGACAGACCACTCTGCTGTAAACGGCGTCGAATGGTACGCGCAGACACTGGATGATGCGGTACAGACTGAATGTGCTGTGCTATGGTTCGTGATGTGGCTGAGCGATCCGTCACTGCCATACGCACAATATGCCTGTCATCACGTGAAGTGGTGCACTGAGGTGGATGCGATCGAACACGTCGGTCCGTCGTACCCTCCTGCGTCCAACGATCACATATCCGCATTACAGTTGTTTGGTTTCGTCCAACACGACTACCGATTTCCCTGAAAGATAATCCACAATCTCGGTAGGCCACTATCCTTCCTCTGTCGAACTCGGATACTTGATCAAAAGATGATCGCTGTTTTCTACGAGGCATAATTGATCGTTTTTTTGAAAAAACCACAAGAAAAACACAATTGCCGTACTTGAAATCGTCGAAATCTCCAAGCCTTAAATAGCGCTTTGAAGTGGCGCCACAGGCGCGCGTGATGTGCGTCTGCGCTGAAATTCTAATCATTTGCATATCTCACCTCCGCTAATGCATGTTGTAAATTTCATATTATTTGCATGCTTCCTTCAGGGTGTTGCATTTACGGTGGCCAGCAGTGTATTTCCATTGTCTGTCTTCCTGGATTTCTTAATCATTTAGAAAGCATGCAGAACTTCTTGGTTGTCTGGGGGGGGGGGGGGTATTTCAATTAACGTCACACTGGAGCAACACAACGGGCTATTGGTGACGGTCCGGGATCAATCCCAAAGGGAAAGATCCGAGGACAATACCACGTAATTTTGAACCACGGTCAGATGACGAGGCAACACCTGAGCTGGCACCCCACTCTCCAAACTTCCACACCACGCCAACGTGAGGACATTTGAGGCCACGACAGATTTAACGTGCACCAGCCCCCTTTGTACACGACGGTGTTTGGCTGGATTCGAACTCGCAACCCTTCGGTTGCAAGTCCGTTGCTCTTCCAACCGGGCCACCGCGGCCCTCTTGGTTGTCTAGGAAAGTAAAACGAATGAATTACGATTGAAGTCATATGAACGTGAGAATACAAATATCTTTTTTAACTGACATGTTTTTCTTCCAACAAATAGCGTCTCAATTTACATGACAAAATGGAAAAATCACAATACTACAGTGATAAAGGATAGTTTTTGGCATTATTAGACCATGTTCATGAGCAAAATATAAAGAAGTTACAACAAGAAAATATTTATCACGTGATTCTAGTTATCAAATTGAATTCTGAGCAAGCTACGTCATATAATTGACGTACTGTCAATATAGATAAATATAGTCAATGAATACAACTGAAATAAATACAATGGAGAAAAATGTTTCACAAAATTATCAGCTAGTTTGCTTTAACTTATATTTATTTTCTAACAATGATCCAGAACATTACGTCAAATTGCTATTCGATTTTTACAAATAAAACAGAATAACAAACCAAATTCTCGGAGTAATCGGAATGTAGAATATATTACTTTATGAGATTTATAATGCATCACAATTTGTTTTATTTGTATAGTTGAACCTCAAACTAGCATTACAAATTTTTAACAAAAGTTCGTTACGAAAATAACATTAAAACATAAAATTAACAGTTATCAAAATTAAAAAAACAATAATTGATGTAGACATTACATTGCTAAAATACACAAGAACACCATTTTGAATCATGAAATTAAATAAATTATTTAAATTAGTTATAAAGTTAAATATGAGGAATAAATTTAATTATTTATTATATTTTTAATGTAATTTTAGTATTATTATTGCAAATTAAACATTCAAAATTTACTGTGGGATGAATAAAGAAATGTCTAGTTTTGCTGACGAAGCTAATTGCAAGAGTTGTTGAGATAGCGTTTACAAAATCCTAATTTATTGTTTAGTTATTAAGGTGATTCCACATTATGGACAACAAAATAAAATAAAAAATAATTCTATCGAATTTCCTCATTAGCTTTTGAAATCTCATCAAGTGTTAACCAAACAAAAGATAGAAAAATTTTGTTTTCCAAATTCACAAAATGTTACAACTGTACGTTTCCGAAATAATGTTTTTTTATTCCATTGCTCGGAACAATTCAAATACTTCAAAAACACAGAAACTACCTTTCGAATACAAATACTACCATCTGTGAACGCTTTCTCCGAATCTGAATTCTTTCCGAATAATACATTTTTTTCGAACAATGCCTTTAAAATAAATAAAATCGAGAGGAAAATGTCCAACGAACAATAATCCAGAGATATTTCAATCCAATGTTATGCACCTGCAGTTTCACACAAAAGTTAAATAATCATTTGTTGCGACGATCTTTGTATACGAAATCTTTTGTTCGAAAAGAAAAGAGTTCAATACAACTTAGGTAAAAAAAATGGCGGTTGGGCCAACGAACTGTCAGTGAAAACAATTTTTTCACCGAATCGTGAGCTAAGCCTCGTGACAAACGATTTGAAAAAGATATATTTTTATTTTCAAAACTTTTTGAATCGGAACAGCAACAGGTAATCAAGCAGAGTGACATGTTTGCTAAAAATTCCAATGTCGAGGTCAACCTACGATTTGGGAGGATAAAAAAGAATAGCTTTGGAAGATAAAATATAATAGAAAGCAAATTCGCAAGCGATTTACTGAAATCTGGGTTTCGCATCTCATTATGTATTCGTGGAACTCTGATAACTACCATTGATCACGATTTTAACATTGAACACGGAACGATTAGGAAGGTACTTAATTTTTTCTTTTAAAGACGAATTCTTTTGCATTAAGTTGTTTTATCACCCTCCTATCAGTTGTCAAACAAGTTTACTCACTGGCACTAAATTGTTTTGAATCAACGCTAGTAAAACCGAATTCTCATAATTCACTTTTCTTTTCTAGATGTTTTATTCACACTTTACTTAAATTGGTAGATCAGCTATCTGTCTAGAGCTATTCTTTTTAATTCTTCCAAATCGTGGGTTGACCTCGACACTGGAATTTTTAGCAAACATGCCACTACTTGATTACACGTTGCTGTTCCGATTCAAAAGTTTCGCATTTAAGCTTTGCGAATGCTGCCGCTTCCTTGCCTACACTGTATCATTACAGTGAAAACAGTTTTACAGATACTCTAAGACATTCTAAGGATGGGTTGTATGACTAATTAATCGCGATTCAAAACTGGATGGAGGAACTACTCTATGATAAGTTGAACAGCTATTTAACTTTTGACTTGAATACGTCTTTAAAGTCTGAACAGTACAAGTGGACATGCATGAAAAGTCGAGCGTTACAACTATTTAGTTTTGTGACCTACGGACCGAGTTCGGTGGCGCACTAAGAGCACTAAACTACATTACAGTTAATGCTGAACTACAATAATCGTGAAAGAGGTGACAATTGGGTAGAATTTCAATCAATATAGAATTTCGTGATTTCAGAACTGGAAGAAACATCCAGAAGATAAATATAGGGTCGTGTGGATAAAGGATGTCCATACTGACATGAGCGCGAGAAGGGGAGTACGCAATATGTCGAAATTTTACAGTGGTGTGCTAGTTTTGGGCAACTGTAATTTTGGAATGCGTGCAGTGAGAACTGCGTAAGTAGTGTCATTCGAAAACTACCGAACTACGATACAGTCGCAGGCCTTAGTATTCACGTCAAAACTAAGATTTGTGAACAAGACACAATCTAAAAAAAAATTTGGTCTTTATTTTAACTTAAATTTATCGCTTTTTTCAATTATAAACACTAACGTATCTCAATTAATACTAATCTGGGACTTGGATTGATGATTTGATGTGATTAGGTTTAATATCCTTGTTAATTTATTCTTTAACAACATTTTTTGCTTTAAAAGTATCAGCACTTCACTGATAGAAAGATATGTTAAATACTAAGAGAAGCTGTTTTTTTTCATTCAAATTAAAAAAGTGATTTGCCGTAAAGAAAAAGTAACTGATGATTTTAGGAACATTTTAATGAAAAGAAAGAGCGTTTACTATACGTTAGGGATAAATATTTAAGGCTCAGTAAGCACAACATTACGTTATACAGGTATTTAGCTGTCTGATTTAATTTCCCTAAAACACCTGGTTGGGTGTGTCTCTCAATAGTCTATTGTTGCTACACGAGGGGGAATCAGACGAGATCATAAGTAAACGGCTAATTAGTCCTAGGATTAAAGGATTCCCAACTGCTACATAAATTGCGTTAGTAGTGGTGCACCATTGTCGCGGATAATCGGGTTAAGGTGTTGAGAAGGTATCTTGTGCAATGTGTGACGTGACCATATCATTTAAATTACGTATTCAGAAAATGGTAACTACTTGATGCATACCTGACGATCTCCACAAAAAATAAATCCGAAAGATTTTTACGATACAAAAAGCAACGCGTAATTGTAAAAAATGCTTGAAAAATAATTCCCAAAATAAAATATAATAATTTAAAGCTTCAAAATAGCAACAATTGCTTCAAATTGATCTTTATGAAAGCAATTCTAAACAGATGACGTAACCCTGGTTTCTACTACTGATGTACGCTTAGCGGAAACTCGAACTAGGCGTAACCGATTAGGTGATATTTAATACTAAATGGCGTCAAATTATTAAAAAGTGAGCAATTATACTTTTCCTTGATTGTTTTATTGTCAATTTGTAGGTTTTGCAATTAGTAGGTGTCTTCATAGTTGCAGTGGCTTAGCACAAAAACTTCGGAATCGTCGCAACTTAAAGATTAGTTCCGGCTGGAGGGTAGGTATTTAATTAACGTCCCACTGGATCAACCTAACGGGCTATTGACGACGGTCCGGAATCAATCCCAAAAGGAAAGATCCAAGGACCACAACTCGTAATTTTGAACCAAGGTCAGATGACGAGGTCAACACCTGACCTGGCACCTTACTTTCCAAACTTCCACACCACTCCATGTTCCGGTTGAAAGACCAGAAAACCAAGTATCTTTCCGGCAGATTTCCAGAAAATCCGGAAAATTTGGCAGGTATGCTGATGATCATTCGGGGCATATCCATGCACATATAAGCATAAAGCTATCGGGCACATTCATGCTAATTCAAGCACCACTTAGATCTGTGCTTTCAGTTTTCCAGACCATATGTCACACCGCAATTTGCTCACAAAACCTTGGTAACGACTTGATGGTGATCGGGACATATTTCTGCCACTATCGACAATTCCAGGCATCAGTCAGAGCCAAGTTGTTTGCTCTCTGCGCCATATGCCGCACCACACTTTGTTCACAAAACCGCATACATCCATCAGGCCGCACGCGCACACCTACACTAACCTGTCATTAGGTTCGTTAATGCAAGGGATCCGTTCGCATAAAAAGCTCGAACACTCCCACGGACGAGAGGGGACCGACAATCACAGGGCCCCAGCTGGTCTGTATTCGAACTGAGTCACACGCGCAACGTTTGCGATGGCAGACAGATAGATCGGCGTCTCTCTGCGCGCACATGCTGGTAAAGACACGCATAAGAGTTGGGGGAAATAATCCAGAGGGAAATGGATATCATTATGAAAGGGCCCGGTACGCCCTCTCATTAAAAGGCTATAAAGCCATTGCGCTTTCGCTTTGAAATAATCAATGTTTTGGGTGGAACATGGATTAGATTGTAGATAGGACTCAGATTTCCATTTCTTGTTGCAAGTTGGCGTGTTTGGTTCGAATCAGGAAGATACTCAAAAAAAAGGAGCCGTAACCCCGACCTCTTTGGGCCTCCAATATTTTTTGGTTCTGAGCCACCCTTCCAAAAAAGTGAGCGATAGAAAGAACGAACAAAGTGGACAACGAAATACATACTACAGCACTTGGGTTCTTGGCAGCCCTAGAATCTACCAATTTGGGGGGAAATTTGGGTCATATCTGAGATCATGAAGCCTGTAAATTCAATTCCTTGCCATAGCTATGGCTTTGTAACACATAATCCAAAAAGGGAGCTCTTCGGTCTACCTACCGAAAGTTTGTATTGCATCTGAGAAAAGGTTGGTTGGGTTTTATGGCGCAATGGGCCTTAGTTGGCCCTCAGATTATAGAAGGACTCTATCTACAATCTGAGATAAAGAGAGAGAAACCTGTAGCTTCGATTACCGGGTAGGGCACACATATAGGCTAAAAAGGGCTTCAAGCAAGGACTTACTTAGCCCTCAGATTATAGAAGAAGGACTCTATATCTGAGATTAAGAGAAGCCTGTAACTTCAATTTCTTGCTACGGCTATGCCTTTGTCACATATAAGCTAAAAAGGAGCTCTTCGGTGAAGCCAGTCCTTGAGCCTAACAATTTAAATTGCATCTGAGAAAAGGCTGGTTAGGTTTTATGGCGCAAGGGCCATATTGGACAGTCCAGTGATGGACATTAAAACACAAGGAAAGTTTTACTGATACAAAAGAGAGAAATACATCTAGGGAGATCTGAGAAAAAGAGCACCCACCCCGATTCTCCGACTATTGCCGGGGTGGAGGGATCGCTTAACCCCCAATTGAAGAAGTGGGTCATCGATTGCAGATATGTGGGGAGGGGAGCTGGATATTTTTTATTCAATTACAAATGGCGGAAGATTAGCGTTTAAGACTTCTAGCTTCCCAATACTTTTAAACAGCACAATTAAGACCATTAACTCCAGTGCACGTGTTGACTTGTTCACTGTTCATAGAACGTGTTCATCCGAAAAGAACATTGGACTGTTACTACACTGTAAAGATTCAAGACTCCATCAGACTGCTCTGGCAAGACTTATTAGCGAGAAATATGGTATATGACTTTTGTTAGAGAAGTTAAGAACTTTCCAACTCGTCCATATTCAGCAACTCCTCATATTTTAGATTGCCACAATGTCTCTTGAGATATACTTAACCCATTCATATGGATTCTGTCTTCAGCATAAAATCATTGGGTTTTACTACTTACTCCCAATAAGTTGCCGCCGCTGATTTATAACAAGCAACTCACAGAACTAGAACCAGTCTCGAAATACACTTTGGCAATAAAAACAATAAAAAATATAGGCTGCAGCAAGTTTTATCACAGCAAATTATAATTTCGTTAACCCTCCAAGTGGTTTCGACGAGATATCTCGTCCATCAAGATCTGACCAATTTTACCAATGACGAGATATCTCGTCTTCGAGATTCAGATTGACGATTTTTTTATGATGATGAGACCAAGACCTGATACGTTTTCTCCTAATGACGAGATATCTCGTCCATCTAGATTTAGTCAATTTGGCTAATGACGAGATACCTCGTCGAGACAACCACCAGGAGTCACGTAGGTACAAAAATACGTAGAAATATCTGAAAAAGCTCGAAAAACCATTAAACGCAATGCTACAAAATGCAACATCACGGCCTTTCATTTGCAATGGGGAAGTGGAAGTTATCCATCCACCAACATTTTTATTTTCTGTTTATATTTTTATCTTATAAAGCATGTTTAACACATATACTATGTGTTACATGTATTACACGTCACAACATCATTCAGTGTTATTATAAACATTTAAAATGGTTGTGGCTCGTTAATGAAAAACTTCAAAAACTTCCTACAGTGAGTTGAAAGTGAAAAGCAAAATGCTCATTCAAAACAAAACAAAAAATATTTGATTGTATTTTAGGAGAAAATAAAAAGCACTCTTTTTGCAATGTCTGTTCAACAAGAAAATGAATAAAAGCTATTTCATTTGAACCAAGCAATTGCGCTATTCAAAAGAAAAAGCACAGAAAACATCTTGCCTCATTATCTTTTGCACAACATCCTGCCAGGAAACAGCTAAGAAACGAAACATATTGTATAGAAAAGTCACAAAAACAACTAAAAGATAAAAAATTTCTTTTTGAATGAACAGAGGTGGTCAAAACTTAACTATTCTCAAAACAGGGAGAGGTAGCTTTTTACTTTCATTGTATGACAGAAAATTTAATGTGGGTGCAACCTAAGATTATTCACCACTCAAGATCCTCTAAAGCAGAACCTTTTTAACAAGATGAGGCCAGCTATTATCCTTGCCACACACAGGAAATTGAGCAATTTACATGATAGGCTGGAGGGACCTAATTATTCCCTTAATCATTAAAAGAAGTACCTCAAAAGGAATTTTAAATTAAATCCTTTCACTATACACATCTTGCGAATTGCCTAAAGAAAAAGCACTAATTGACGTTCTTTCAAACGCTGTGAATATCAGTTTGAAGTTAGAAGCCGTAAATAGGTCTTTGCTCTCATGTGGTTATAAGCTTTCACCAAGTATAAAAAAAAGATTTTAAGACCTATCAACTAAGGCCCCTCACTATGCAATCTGAATTTTTGTTTTCAAATCTGTGAGGTTAAAGTTTGCTATTGATATTCGAATTTTCCTCCAAGGGATTAATTATCATAATTATCCCGAAAAGAATTATTTTATGTTATGAGTATAATCATTGTAGCCTGTAGAGAACAGAAAGGTTATTTAAACTGTTTATTGCCCAAATACATCGTATTTTTTATAACTGATAACAATTTTAAATTTACAATGCCATTATATTTTACAAAATTGCCATAATTAGCAGGACACGAATTAAGGCTTAGGTAGAAAAAAATGTTCCAACCAGTCTATCTGGAATTTGACTTATAAAAAATGTCAAATACTGTCTTCAGTATAGAATAATTGGTTCCTGCTACCAAAGCTTTTGTTATTGCGAGTAAACTTTTACCCTCCAAAGTGGTTTCGACAAGATTTCGACGAGACAACGTCAGGAGGGTTAATATACAGACTATAAATGCATTGATTGTCATTGTTGGAAGCATCTTGAGTTGCTTTTGAAGTAAAGAGCAGAAAATAATTGTCCTAATGATGCAAGATTCCAAAATTATTCACTTACAACAATAACCTTGTGATATCATATTCTTATAATTATAAAACAAAACTCCACAAAATATTTTTTGTATGTAAATTGAAAATCGAGCCATATGCATGACATACACAATCCTGTTAGTTTTTGAAAATTATTTTCAAAATTCGATACACTTCGGATGGATTACATGATGCGTGTGATCGGAACTACACCTTCTCATATTTCCGTCGTCCTTCAATTTCGTAGGTGGTCGGGCAAGTAGGTATCTGCCCTTTGTTATTATAATTCGCCTACTAGTTCGATGCCACAAAACAAAACCAAATTTCACACGTGGGGGGAAATGGCAGTATTACTTGAGCGTAAAAACCTCTTGCTCCTTTTGATAGATGCAGGAAGTTATAAATCAGTGTCTGGAAAATAGTGGAGCTGGAAGAAAGAACAGAGCGTTTTTTCTACGGAAGATCGGACACGAACTTCGAAGAGCGATATCCATTTGTTATTGTATTTCTTTCTGGCCTCGTGAGTCTGTGTGGTGTCCTTTTCTCTTTGACCCCTGCTGTCAGGTTATTATGAGTCATCATGCGAAACAATGACCCGTCCGTGGACCCCCTGCTGGTCATTTCGAATGGCTTCTCAAAAATAGAAGTCCGCTTTGAAGACAGATGTGAGAAGAGATGCAGACAATTTTGATGGAACTAACTTGTTTTATGTCAGACATTTTGTAGCGTGTCGTGTGCGTGAAGAGAACTTCAATCCACCGAAAGATACTAGAGTTAAAATCCGGTACTCTGTTTTATACATTACCGAGTGTGGAAGTTTGGAGAGTGGGGTGCCAGCTCGGGTCTTCACCTCGTCATCTTACCGTGGTTCAAAATTACGAACTGTTGCCTTTAGATCTTTCCCTTCGGGTTTAATTCAGGACCGTCGCCATTAGACCGTTGTGTTGCTCTAGTTACATGAAAACTCAACTACCTACCTATACATTACCGTATCTTAAGTTGACGGTTGTAATATGGAGGATGAGCTCCCCATATGAAGGGTAAGTTCCCAAGGAACTTCTCTAAAATTCAAGTGGTTGGATTTTTGTGGCGCATGATCCATATTTGGCAAAGCTGCGTCAAACATGAGACAGACAGCGTCAAGTAATGGACATAAACGCACAATGAAAGTGTTTTTGATACAGAAGAGACAAATACACCAAGAGAGGACAAGAATCGAACTAGCGAACTAAAACTTGCTACTATAATTCAGGAATGATAAATTTGAAATATGTGCCACCTGTTGTATGATTATGTATTGCATAAGACCTATATGCTATAATTAGAGCTATATCTAGATCATGAAAGGTTGGTTTCTTCTTGGTGCAAGGACAAGATCTGGCCAAGCAATGTTTATACCGTCAAGAAAATGTACACACAACCGGTTGGCTGTTTTTTGGCCAAGTTGTGACAAACACAAGACAGATAACGTCAACATATACAAGGAAAATTTTTCTGACATAGAAGGAGGTAGGTATTTCAATTAATGTCGCACTGGATCAATACGGGCTTGTTGACATAAAAGAGAGAAATACACTCAAGGTAGTTGTAGTAATCGAACTTGCGCCGTCTATGCTTTCGGGTGTTAGCGTAATAAGGAAAACCCACTAAGACACACGATAAAGAATTACTTCCGAATGCATGTCAATAAAATGGAAGATTGCGACCGAATCTGATTTCTTTTTAGCAATTTTCTATTCGTACGAATTTTTTCATCGGTCCCTTGGGGTTCGTAAAAAGAAGCACCGATTGTATATTTTTTATTCTCATATACTGGAAGAGTTTAAAAGAAAAAATACAGCGGCGGACCGGGATTTCTTTTCAGAGGGTACCTAAAATTAGAAGTACTGAACGGTAGGTAGTTAATTACCGTCGCACTGAAGCAATACAAGAAGCTATTGGCGGCGGTTCGGGTTTAAGTCGAATGTGAAAGATCCGAAGACCGAAGCCTCATAATTTTGAACACAGTCAGATCACGAGATCAATAGCTGAGCTGGCACCCCACTCAAAATTCCAACACCGCGCCAACATGAGGACATTTGAAAAACGACAGATTTAACTTGCACCAGCCCCCACGTACACAACGGTCTCTTTAGTTGCATCGAGTTTCGAACTCGCAACCCTCCGATTGCTAACCCGCTGCTCTTCGACTAGGCTACCGCGGCCCGTTGATTTGAAAGGAAGAAATGTAATTAATATCATGTTTCATATTGCTTAATGATTAATTTAATGAGTTTTTGGCCTTACGCCTTTGGATTTCAGCTCAAATACTGGCTAGCAGCGATCAATTACTTGATGTTATTTATGCGTGTTCTCAACTGCGTAATAAGCATCGTATTGAACAAGGAAATATAATTTATTCAAACGTAACAATAAAAAACGATACATAATAAAAATAAAATGTTTCAGCGATACGGCAGTTGGACTTTTTAGGGAAAAGACATTTACAACTAATTTAAATTTTAAATGAAAAGAAACAGCACGCGCACGTGCGACTTTATATATGTAAGTTTCGCGCGGAACTGTCTGAAGACAGCGGCGTGCGTACGTGCTTGAATTTACTTAAGGATGTTGCCACATCCTATTAATTAATCTGGCGCAGCATGGCCAAATATGGCCCTTGCGCCATAAAAACCCCAAACCAACCTATTAATTAATCTAGCACCTGTCATTTTATTTTAATACATAAAAGTATTCCATGTATGTAAGAAACAACACTTTAGGTGGGAGAGAGAAGCACGTGATCCTAGAACCACTCTATGGTTCAGTAACTGATAGTACAGCCTAATAGCACCTAATTAACGTAAAAAGCAATCTAACTCTTACATTACGTAGTTCAATTATTCACACGAAACAGACGCTAAAAAAGTAAATTTGGGGACACCGTTTGGAGGATTAAAAAAGAGGGGGAAATTGGAGTAGGTCATTCTGCTAGTGGTCAGTTGTACAAACAGCAGCATTGTATTCAACTACTCCAATTTTCCCCATACAATCGCCCACGCACGAATATCAAGTTTACAATCAGATGCGCCGTTAATTGTGTTAGGCATGGCCAACGACCTCTGACAACTATTATGTTGCCAGCAGGTTACGCAAACAGACAAAAAAGTGTAATTTAATAACGGCACGTGGTCACTAGACAATGATACATAAGTAATAAATGAAGGAACTTGCATGTCAGGTCAGGCATTGTACAAAAGGAAAAATGATTCTGCGGGGATTTTTATTCGTTAGAAAGCGTTATAGGAATCGAATCACAATTGAATTCGGTTCCTCAAGTTGAGCGAACAAAGAAAGAAATCGTTTGCTTTTCTGCTTGAGATTTTTGTCAACGGATCCGTCAGAACAGTTCGTAAGCCTATATTTATTGTTCGGTGCCTGTGTGGTCTTGGAAAATACGATGCTATCTTTCAACAATGATAGATTCACGGTTCATAACTTTTGTGCTTTTATAGATAAGTATCGGAGGATAGATGTTCTTTGGAACTGTTTTTAATGACGGCGTTTGAAAATGTGCTTTAAATCTTTTTGCAAATGACGATTATGTGTTCATTGATTAGTTTCAAGAGAACAGAAGATTGATAATTGAAGTAACCTCTTGGCAATTTCTTTAGAAATACAAACAATTCCAAATGTTTTCTGGCTTTTGCGAATTTAAATGCTGCATTTTCGCCATTTCGATTCCGCCTGAACGCTAGCTCGTATTGTTTCTTTTGACCAACATTATTTAAATTTCTTTATTTTGAAAATGATTACCTTTATATTTTATTTTATAAATAATTTCACTTCCTTCATATATGTAATTGGAATAATTGTCAAAAAGTACAATAAACAATATTCTGCTCATTATAATTTATGCATACAAAATTATTTCATACTAACATTAGCTTAATTAACTAGGGAACTTAGTAACCTAGGGACTCAAATTTCCTTATTCGATATGAAGCTTTAAATGAAAGGCAAAACAAGTTGAAACTTTGGATACATACAATCAAATAGAAATAGTTAGGAAAGCAGTTTTATTGAAATTGGGAAAATTAAGTGTTAAAATGCATTGAAGCGCGAGCAAAAGGAGAAGGATTTTGTTCAGACAACTCCTTGAACACAAACAGTAGTCGCCATATACTATTTTACATCCATCTGACAGTAAAATCTACGGTATACTTCATGAGATATAGTTAAACTACTATATATCGTCAATATAAATAAAATGCAAAGATATATTTAGTCTTAGGCAGAGTTTGAGGTTGGAAAAGGGGGTTTGTACATGGTGCAAATGGACAAGAGTCGAGATCTTTCAAACATGAGTTCGAAATTAGCACCACCGATAAGAAAATAATTTTACTTAAATTAAACTAAGTAATCATTCACTAATATCAATAGTGTACGATCATTCATCACACACTGTTTTGGACCCATCTTAACATAAATGGGAATTATTCTTCATAAGATATAGTTTGTGAGTTACCATAAACTAATTTTATTACCAATGGCAAGTTACAATAGAACAAATTACCCGTTGTGTTGCCACCTGTGCGATGCAAATTCAACTACCTACCAACAATAGAACATAGCCAAAAAACAAGTGCACGCACAGAATACAAAGAACACAGAACAAGGCAATAAGATGAAAGTCTATAAATCCCATACGGGCCCTCGCCTCCCAATATAGATTATAAAGTCTAGGGGCAAAGAGAGTGGTACAGCGGAAGAGATGGGACCTATCCATTTCCCCGTGGAGGTCACAGTGTCTGCAGAAGGGGTCAGGAAGAAATACGATTCGATGAAGATGTGTAGCAAGACAGTTGTGGCCAGTGTCGAGTCGAAATGTAGCCAGTCTTTTTTCTGCGTCTATCCGGGATGTTGAAGATTTGGCTCTGTCAGATTTAAGGAGAGCTTATAAAAATTGTCCTATTCGTCCTGCTTTTTAACGATCCCGAATCAGCAATTTTATAGACTTAAAGAGCTTGTCCACGGTAGAGAGATCTACGATAGTTGCTCCTTTCTTGGCTAAAGGATCGGCTCTTTCCATGAACTAATATGAACTGTCTCCTTACTAACAGACTAGTCAAGAAGGCATTTCCTCCGAATTCGGTCTTTAGGCCAGTAACACACGATGGTATTTGAACGTTGAGGGGTATAGAACTATACTAGAATCCTCACACATGATAGAATGCGTTTAAAGGGCTGAAATAGAACTGATCTCTCTCCCACTCCAGTTTCTGACCTCAACGCCAAAAAACAGCAAATGCACACTCAACCAAAAACTAGTATTAAGTATTTGGTACTTTTATGCGCATATCTGATTGAGTAATCGTATTGCTATCTAATGTTATACGTATTGGATATTTTTATGCGCATCTGATTGAGTAATTATACTGATACCTATTGGTACTAATACGGTTATGAGCATCTGATTGAGTAATCATATTGTTATATAGAATAGGTATTGTATACTTTTATGTGCATCTGATTGAGTAATCATACTGATATCAGTATTGGGTATTTTATGCGCGTCTGATTGAGTAATTATATTCATAATGTTAAGGATACGTTTATGCGCATCTTGAATAATCATATTGCTATCTGTTTCGATATTGGATACTTTGATGTAAACCTGATTGAGTAATTATACTGCTATCTAGCTTTAAATATTGGACACGTTTATGTGCATCATATCAACCTAAACGGATCAAACTTATGTGAACTCAACAAACAACTCAGACCAAACTTATACTGCTCTTTTGACTAGCACATCAGCATAAAAATACAAGGAAAAATACACATTTCATTAGACTTGAGGACGGAAGAATAGGGTTAGTAATCGGTGCAAAAGGAAAAGAGCGTAGAGCTCGGATACATACCTCCTCATCGTAACCGTTCAACTGCAAGGAATGACCGATCTCTCGTGGGTTCGCTGACAAGTCGCGATCAACCTACTCTCGGGGACCACGTAGATCCGATGCAATCGCTATCAACAACTCTCTTCCCACCCGAAACCTTTATTCTGGTGTGTGTAGGAAGGTGTCCCACTTCTGGATGAATCACTGACACAATGCTTGTTACCACTTTCAAGGTCACTGAGCAAAACAATGATGACACGGGAAAAAATGAGCCGGACATGTACAGACGTGCAATCTGGGAGAAAAATGAGGGAGATGTCACCGATTCCGTGCCTTTTATTTCACGTGTCAGCGTTAGAGATCGATCATTCTGAGACATCAACTGAGAGACGTGATCTGGTTGGGAAATGTGGACGGGAATACAGCGAGGGCATTGCTGTGCGTGGGTTGAGCCCTGGAGGGTCAGCGCATTCTCGAGAGGCAGGGGGAAATTATAAGTTAACTGTCCATGTTTTAGTTCCAATGGAGAGGGGGTTGGGGTCAAAATCTCTTCCGTGACCTGACGATTTTAAAACAATATTTGTAAAAATAATGTTTGTCGATATAGCTGAATAGTCCAGTTCCAAAAGGGTTGGTTGCGAGTTCGAAACTCCATCTAACCAAAGACAGTCGTGAATGTGGGAGCTGGAGCACGTTAATTCTGTCGTGGTCTCAAATATCCTCACGTTTGCGAGGTGTGGAAGTTAGGAGAATGACGTGCCAGCTCAGGTGTTGACCTCGTTATCTGACCGTGGTTCAAAACTATGAGGTGTTGCCAGCGGACCTTTCCATTCAGGATTGATCACGGACCGTAGCCAATAGCCTGTTGGGTTCCTCCAATGTGAAGTTAATTCAACAACCACTATCACTACAAAAAGGGTTGGTTGCCTTTTTATTACGCAAGGGCCAGATCCATCCCAGCTGCACCAAGGTTGGTGGCTCAGTGGGTTTGCCCACAGTGATAGCAACATGTGAGTTGTAGACGGCAGATTCAAGTCCTGTAACCACTAGGTGTATTTCTCTATTCAAGTAAAACCTTGTGTTTGTCCATTACTTGATGTTGCTTGTCCTGTGCTTGGGGCAGTTTGTTCAAATATGGAACTTGTGCCATAAAATCACACCAAACACCCTCAAGTAAATGGACATACACACGCAAGGAAAGTTTTATCTGATACAAGAGAAATATACCAAGGGTTCGTACAAGAATCCAACCTGCGCCGCCTACAACTCGTAGTGTGGTTTGTTAAGAACAGCATCGACTATACTTCAGTGGTTCTTGGTCACCCATATACCACGTATTACAGGGCAACACTGCACCGGGATTCTAAGGAGCGCCTAAATTTTTTTGGTGCATTGGTATAAAGAAAATAGGATCAAATTTTAATTATAACCCCCAGAACTTTGTAATGAAAAAGGTTTCATGCGATGTCGACTGGAAAAGGTAAAACAGAAATTAAGAGAGAGGTTGAAAGGTCGTTAGTGATGAAGAAGAATGAAAAGTTAGTCGACATGGTTGGCAGCAATCCTGCTGGGTTGATCATTAAATTAATTCCTAACTGCATGTGTCGGGGTCAACCGGTTTTTAAAGAAAGGCTAGTAAGCAGAATAGGCCCAGAAAGACGTGCATGCAGTGCTTTTATACTCAAACGTGTAAGAAAATGAAGGGCCGTTGTAGCCCAGTTGGGATTGAGGATTAGCAAACGGAAGATTGCAAGTTCGGAACACGATCCAACCAAAGACTGTCGTGTACGCGAGGGCTAGTGCACGTGTGGTGTGGAAGTTTGGAGAGTGGGATGCCAGCTCGGCGTTGACCTCGTCATCTGACAGTGGTTCAAAATTACGAGGTGTTGTCCTCGGATTTTTCTCCTCGGGATTGATCCCGGACCGTCGCCAATAGCCCGATGTGTTCTACCTTAAGAAAATAAAAGAACACTGACATTTTGCATTTTTGCAATTAAAGGAAATTATTTGAGCGATAGTAGTTGGTAGTTGAATTAACGTTGTATTCGAGCAATACAAAACGGGCAATTGGCGACGAAATTATTTAAGAGAATGAGCTGGTTCTTGAGGGCTTCTCAAATCAAACGGGCCAACGGACTAGTGTTTTTTTATCCCAAGTGAAATAAGTGGCAACTATTTGAGGGAATGGATCTTCATTGAAAATAAATATATTTCTTTATGAAATCAAAGCAAGAAAATAAACGTTAATGATAATAATATAAATTACAAACACTTCCTTTTATAATAGTAGAGATACTATTCATCCAGACTTTTTTAGACGTGCCACACAAATGAAGAAGTTATTATCATTGCTTCGACACCATCAGGAAGTAAACAAAAACGAAAAAGTTGAAAAAAGACACACTGCTCAGTACAACACAAAAACTATTCACAGTTCCAGCGGACCCCTCAGATCTTGTATCCTACAATGGGGTCTATGTTTACAAAACATTGAAATACACAGACGATGAGAACAAATCTAGTCATCGAAGATGAACACATTTCTTTATCATGCCAAAACAAGAAACAAAACAAACGAAATAACAATAGAGCCTATCCACATTGTCCGGGTCGCACTTCTGAAGAACCAGCTTGACTCGCCAAAAAGTCAACAAAAAACTAAGAAGTCCGTTCTTAAAATGTCAACGGAGTCTGTTGTGGCCATAACGAACACTTAACCATTCACAAACGCCGGCACACGTAGGTCATCCTTCACTCAGAAGCAGTCGACAACTCCACCAAACTCTAATCTCGCATTCCCATCACGACCGTGGATGTGGAAAAACAATCACGATCTTCGGATTCCGGGCGGAATTTGGGCTCAAACGGAGGGAAGATTAAGAAAAAACGATTATGATTCTACCGGCTCTGTGTCCAGGTCAGGTCTTATACAAACAGGCAACATGGTTTTTATTTTATCAGGCAAGAGATTGGAGGTAAAAAGATGTTTATACACAGTTTGTATCCGATGCTACTCTTCGCACTGGAATGATAAGGCTCTAAAGTAGGGTCAAGGACCTGGTGTTTGGATTTTTTTAATCAGAGTTTGCATGTTGGGTTCTGTGGCCAGTTTTTACGAGAATAGAATGATTGCTTTGCTGGTTTTTGAACAGGTTGTCAGAAGAAAAGAGATGTTTATGCGCTGCTTCACATGGCTAAAGTTGGATAAATTTTCCAATTGATAAAATTACGCTGTTTATGGAAATGATTTTCATCGTGTTAGTGTATAGAGATAAATCTGTTTCTCCTACACGCATGGTGGAATTACGTTGAGGTCAATCCAGGTTTAGCGAAACTGCTCGCCACGTGAACTTGAATCTTAAGAAAATCTAACCAAGCATTAATTTTTTATCTAACTATGTAGATCGTAATGCAAAATCATATGAAAAGTGTTTTGAAATCAGTAAGAAAAGTTGTAAAGCTCTTACATTTAATAAAAGTAAATATAAAAAGGGAATAATATGTGAAATGTTAATAGAAAATCTTATATATAAACGGGTTTTAGATTTAATAGATATTAATTGTATTTAACGAAAATATCGAAACAATTTGTACGAGAAAACGAAAGGGGATAAATTCTACTTTTCAAGCAATGCGAAAATTATAATTTTGTCATTTTAATAACTATTTATTACCGCTTTCTATTTATTCAATTTATCAATTATTAGGACAATAGTACTTTCCATATGATTATGTATTGCTTTAACAACTAAATAAAATTATAATAAGTAACGTACATTTGTAAATTTGTTTACGTTACTCAAGAAAAAATATCACCTTCATACGAAGAAAAAATAATTTAGTGGACTTCACCAATATGAAGATATAAAAGTAGAATTTTAACAAACATTACATAACGTGTGTCAGATTTTTTGCTGGCACAGAAATAATTAGAAATATTTAAGCGGTTATTAAATCACAAGGGTTCCCTCTCCCACATCTGAGAAATTTGCACCACTTTTTCAGTAATCTCAAAGTTATTTTTTTCTAATATGAGACAGGAAAGAAAAGTAATCTTTTTCTGTAACAGAACGAACAATGAAATTCTAGAATTGTGCTGTTAATAAAAAGAAAAAAATTATCAAATTATTATCACAGAAAATGAAAGATGATGCATAAATAACCAAATCTAAACTTTAAAAAAATGAACTGCAAGTATGGTTTTGAATTTTCGATTTAAAAAAAATTATGGTTATCAGCTTTGTATTTTCAATTGAAAAATGTTATTTTAAATTATTTGTTTTGTTTCACGTAAATATATTTTCGTATATGAAAATTATTGTTTACAAGTAGAACACACTGAAAGAATATTAAATATAGACATAAAATTATCTGTCAACCAAAAGATGGAAAAAGATTTAATGTTCAAAAAGTACTTCATCTTTTCAAGGAAATCCAAAAACATGACCTTTTTCCTCAACAAACGCTGAGACTTGAAATAAAAAATTTGACGACAAAAGTAGAATTTAAATAAAAATAACTACCTCATGCAAAAGAAACGAAATGAGGTAGAAAATTGTGTGTGTTTTCGCATTTAAAATAACATGCACTTCATGCTGGTCGGAAAGAAGCATGTCCCAACTCTCCAGCAAGTCGGAATACATTCGCTTTCTTCATTTAGAAAACACAGAAGTGATTGTATAAACGCCGTTCCCTCCAGTTATCGCAAGCCTCATCGGTTTGAATAGTTTTCAAAAACAAACGGACATGCATACCAGGAACATTCGTGTCACGGACTCCAAGAGGAGGTAAACGCCCATTTGCCGGAAAGATGGCGCCTTCTCCATTCTGAAAGATAAGGGGAGTAACCTCTAAAGAAGACTCATGGAATCGCAAACAAGGATGGATTGATAGATAGTTCAATTTACGTCCCACTGGAGCAACAAAAGGGCTATTGGCGACGGTCATGGATCAATCCCAACACCTAAGTTGGTACCCCACTCTCCAAATTTCCACACCACGCCAACGTGAAGATATTTGAGGCCACGGCACATTATACACCAGCCCCCACATACACGACGGTCTTTAGTTCGATCGAGTTTCAATCCCGCAATTCTAATCAGCGACTCTATCAACTGGGCTACCGTGGCCCCAATCAAGGGTGAAACTAGATGCCATCGTGGACCCCCACTGGTTCCATGCAACCAAAATTAATTGGTCGTGTAGTGTACGGGCCAAGTGGTTTGATAAGAACGACACAGTCAAAATACAATTAATATAATTTTTTATTATACAGGTAGTTGGGTAGTTGAATTAACGTCGCACAGGAGCGACACAACGGGATATTGGCAACGGTTTGGGATCCATACCGAATCTTATTAAACAGAAAAATTTATATTATTTACACTAAATTTTAATTTATGGTCTATGGCAAGGGTGAGTAACTTTTTCATGTTGGAAGGCGGCATTAATTTAGCTGTAATCAAATAAGTCAGAATTCAAGGAACTTCAGTTAGATTTAATTAAAAATGTAATTATTTTGTAAAAATCTAATTACCATGTATTTAATTTCAAAAAATGAAAACTATTTTATAATTTTAAAGTTAACTTATCTTTTAACGACTTTGTTGTGTTTGCTTTTCGTTATAAAGCATTGCAATATTTGGTTGTAGCATGGAGGTCCACGGTTTCAGTTGATGCTCTAGATGGGTATCCGTCATTTGAGACCTTACAGGCGTCTGGATTTGGGAAAGGAAGGCTGATGTAGATTCGCAGCAATAAGTGGTTGAAAAGCAAGAAAGCATTTTTTCATACATGTTGCTGAAGGCGTGGGTATTCAACTGAAAAGTGTAATCTACGGAAATGTGTCAATTCGACGTCAAGTTTTATGATTCTTAAACATAATCTCCTTCTGAAGATGTAGGTAGTCTGATCGTTCGGAGTATCCAAATAAGCAGGTGTCAAATCAATTGTTATCTTACAGCGTAAATATCGCTTATCAGAGCGAACAATCAACGTCTTGTGCAGTGCGATGATAGTCGCGTGTCAGCGCAGTGTCTTCTTCAGACAAAGGCCAGATTAAGCTCGTTACCAACAGTGATATCGCACATTTCTTTAAAATGCGACAAAGAAGCAAGGCCGATAAGCTCCCATGCTAAAAATACCATATTTGGAAATACCTCTTCTTTCTTTTTACCCACGATAAGATTTATTTTAAAAGGTATATGAAAACAAGGATTTAGTTCTCCCAATGCGGATGACTTATCACTTAGCATGCATTCATACACTTCGCGTCAGTCGCCCAAATCTTAAAAAATGTCGATGCCGGCAGGCCAGTGTCATCAACCTCTTTTGCATATTCATGGCATTAAAATTTCGTTTCACGTGTGCACGACGAATGTCAAGGACGATAGGATAACCTACATAAACCTTCACTTCGATAAGAGCGCATTGCGATCTCCTTCGAGACTTGTTTACACAGTTGTAACATCAGAATTTACTGAAAGCCGAGGTGCTTCGTTCATAGTCGAAATGTGGGAAAGCACATTTTTATTGTGGCACCGTTCTGGATTGCTCCAGTTATGAGGCGGTTCGAAATAAAGACGACTGGGAGACATTATCGTGCATTATCTGGCAAAGGGGTCTTAAAACAGCTGCTTTGAGATGGCAACATGGATAAGAGTCGATCTTTGACTGTTCAGACACAATAAATGTTGGTTTTTATCTACTTATCTGAGAGACAGAGTAGGAGATTGTGGGAGGCCGCATACGAGGAGACCACGCATGACGCTGATTTCCACTATAGTTGTTTTTTAGGATCAATTTTTGTGGTTTCAAGTTCCCTTAACGTTGTCGATCCTATTTTGTACGACCCGATTTCAAAATAATCGAGGAAAAAGGTTATTTGCACTGAGTACACAGCATATGACGTTTTGTTCAAATTTAAAGTACGCATATACTTCATGATATCAAGTTTCATTTGCTACAAGTTCAAACTTTTTCAGTTTAGTGTAGCTAATTTAACATCCACCAAGAGTAGTTGGGATTGTTCCCGGAACGTCACCAATAGCCCATTTTGTTATTCAGTGCGAGGTTAATTAACTGCCAACTACCTACCAAGAGTGGTGATTTTATGAACCCCAGTGTCCAAAAGCGAAAAAGTATAAAAATAGGAAGGATGTGTGTGTTAGGTAATCACTTTATTTTATTAATATGAATAACACAAACATTAAATGTAACATTTTGATTAATTCGAAGTTTTGATCTCTTTCACCAACATAAAGTACTAAGTATTTTGCCGAAGCAGATTAACAATAGAGTATGTAGGTAGTTGAGTTTACGCCGCACTGGAGCAACACCACGTGCTATTGGCGACGGTCCGGGATCAATACCGAAGGGAAAGATTCTAGGACAACCCCTCGTAATTTTGAAATACGGCCAGATGACGAATTCCAACACCTGAAGTCCCTCTTCAAACTTACACTCCACGTCGCCAATAGCTTGTTGTCTTGCGACCCGTTGTCCGGTACGACTTTAATTCACAGACCTACGTAAGACAGCGCTATCTACCTACCATGTACTGAAGAAGACGGGTATGCTTTTATTTGCGCATACATACACAGCTTAGCTCTAAAATATATGAATGCAAGGAGCAGAAATTTATTTAAAAGGAAGAAAAAAGTAAAATGTGACATTTCTTGTATGCAAGCTATGTACAGCTCACGCCATTTTCTATACCACCCGTTCATCTGTGTTATGAATAACTGCAAAAATCTTATTAGATTGTTTCTGCCATCGTTTTTGTAATGCGTGCGTGCTGGGAAATAACACTAAAACTCGCCATGCTCTCGTTCCATCTTCGAAACACCGGCTCTCAGCAACTTCCTTAACATGAATCACGTGACACACAACACGAGATTTCGAACTCCGACGACCTGATGCACGATTCCAATCGCCGCTCTAATGACCGCTTGTTCGAGAAAACGATAATCGTACGCGAACAGAGGACGATTTCGACCGAACGTTTGTGTGAAGACAATTAGACGACAATGACTTCTGGTTACTCGATGATACAACAACACTTTCCTCAGAAACACCGCAAAAGGAAACCAACTATTCACAATAGATTTCGTTGCAGAAATAAGAGGAAAAGTCGTTAGAGTTGCTCTAATAAATGCACGTAAAAGATGAGTCGTCGCAAATGACTGTAACTACCTCCCACGGAAAATATGTAAAGCCATCCGCTGACTCTTCGTTATCTAAATGACTGTACTCTTGAATTTTTTCTTCTGCGGTTATTCTTTTCTCCGGAATGGCAACGTGGAAGGCGTGTGATAAAGAATCGAGTAGAGCGAAACAAAAAGCGTGACATCCAAATTATCGGGTGTTGGGTTCTTTCCCTTCCATCTTGCGCTAATAGCTGAGACTGGATGGGTATTGAGAGGAATTAATCCTTTCGGATTAGCGCGAAGGCGGAAGTGGACCGAGGAGATGATGACTGCCGGTAGGCGTTGAATCGGTGCATAGGAGAGATCTGGAGCATCATCTGTGGGGATTTACATTCACCAGGATAGCGCGAATGCAGTGGATTGGATGAACAAAAGACGGCATCTAAAGGCAAATTAGACTGCTTAAGCCGCGACGTGGTAGAGCAGTTTCTTAAATTGTGGAAACTGATCAACGAAGGGTACAAGAAAAATAATAAATGGTACGTGCGAATTCCCAGTGAGAACACAAGACCACTAGTACAGCTTCTTTATCTTGATCCGATTTTTTCATGAAAAGAAAGGGTCCGCGGTTACTCTACCACCGGGGTTGGGAGAGTAGCGGATTACTAACCGGAGGGGTGCGAGTTCGAAACTAGAAACAACCAAAGATCGTCGTTCACGTGGGGGGCTGGTGCACGTTAAATTTGCAGTGGCCTCAAATGTCTTCATGTCGGGGTGGTGTGGAAGCACCCCACTTCACTCAGCACTCCCCGTGGTCTGTCCGTGGTTTAAAATTACGAGGTGTCCTCGGATCTTTCCCTTCGAAAGTGATCACGGACCGTCCAATAGCGCGTTGTGTAGCTCCAGTGCGACGTTAATTCAACTACCTATCATAAAAAGAAAAGTTCTCGCCCACAAATTTTTTTTTTAAGTCCAGCTTTTCAATGGCTTCATAAAGGCTTTGACTTAATGTCTTCAAAATATGAGAATATGTTAACAGACAGTTAGGTAAGAATACAGTTACAGTTAGCAAATTCCTTCACGAAACACAATTCGTATGACATAAGTCTAATAGATCAGTGGAAATTCATATGCCTTTGACATTACGACATTGCATTCTGAAAATACAATGTCGTGCGATTTGAAGTCACAAATTCTCAAAACGCACAATATCTTTATTCAACTTCCTTACTAAACCAGATTATCACAATTAGAAAATTAAATATGTGACGTAATGACATAGAGCCAAAACGTATCTTCCTATACTTAAGCAATAGTGAACTGGTTAAACCGATTTAGGTATTTTAAGATATCGTTATAAAACAAAAGGGGTAGGAAAGTTTGGATGTATAATCCAAATTCAATTCCTATCAGAATCCCAAACCATCAAAATATAATTCATACTTCTAAAACTATCCATACAAACTAATGATCCAGGACAATACTATACGGCACAATTGAGCAGAAAAAAAAACATGATTTTAACTCTTCTGGTAGCTGTCTCAACGACGTATCCTGTCATTAGCAAAACTGGCCACATCTTGATGGACGAGATATCTCGTTCTTAGAAAAAAATTGAACATATCTAGATCTCGTTATCATAAAAAAATTGGTAACATCCTGATGAAGAGATATCTACCTCATCATTAGTAAAATTGGTCAGATCTTTATTGAGATATTTTGTAGAAACCACTAGGAGGGTTAAGAATCCTTGTAGAAAACGCCTTTCTATGACTGAATCAATAAAGTTGCCTGACAATCCAAGAAATAAAAGCCAATCTACACGACTTTTTATTCCACAAATGAAGCACGATTGAAAAGAATGTGAATAACAAGCCATCCTCTATGAAAACGACTAAAAACAAGAAAAAACGGCCAACCCAAATTAGATCATATGGTAACAGAGGGGAAAGGTTGAATACCACAGAAAGAATCCCTTTCATTGTTCCCCCAACCCTGCTCATAAATCGAGAGGATGGTGGTTGAAGATGAGGTCAAAAGGGAAAAAAACCATCCTCTCATTCTCCCCACCAGATGGTATGTGGTGGATGATCACTCATTACAGAAAGGGAAAGGTACCAGGGATCGCCCTCCTACAATTGGGCGAGTCGCCCTCCCCTGTTTCATACACAGACACACAAAAACCCACATTCATAATTTTGGGAGAATTCTGACAGGGCAGCGATGTCGCAACATGAAGAGAAAAAGAGGACTGATCATGTGAGAAGCCAATCCTTTGAACTGAAGTGTACAGACCCCTCCCCATCTGCTGCTTGTGCGATATTGCAAGCGTCAACATATGGGGTTGGTATCCTAAAAGTAAAAATATGTCGTTATATCTGGAGAGTAAAAGTGTGCTTATCTTATCTCTCCAAAGTTAAGTGCAAGTCATTCATTAAACGTTTTTTGTCGAAAAAGAACGTATTTCATACATAAAATTGAACTTCCTAGCTTCAGTCAAATCACCAAAATGAAGTGGAACTTACTTGACGTTGTCTGCCTTGAGCTTGGATAAATATGGCTCTTGTGTCATAAAAAAACACAACACAACCAACCAACCATGAAATACATTTAGATTTTTTGAGATCAACTAATCGAATTTTCAACTACTGAATTTTTAATTACTGTGGTAATTTTGAATTAAGATGAATAAATTTATATTAATTTGGATTATAATTGTCATTAATTTTTCTCTAAATACAAATTTATATGAATAATTTCTATTAGATTAAAATTCGTAACAATGTGTTCATTGAAATTCCCGAGTAGAAGTTTTCCTTTAAAACGGGCAGTCTTCACAATTGTTATTTATTTTCTCGAAAAATAAAATTAAATTGTAGAAACATCTAGTTTATAGCAGTAGAGTTACAGCTAAAAATTGAGATAAAAGCAATTGAAATTAAGATCTTGAAGAACTCCCGTTTTTTTAAGTATTAAGACACAATTTACCATGCTTGAAATTTAATTACTATAAATTGGCCTTATCAAACCATCCTTTTTACAATGCTTTTTTATTGCGAGTGTCCTTACATCAAACTAGGAATTATTATATTTGTGTTAAAAATAAGTAAAACTCATTAAATGGGGATAATTAGTAAGAATGCAATTGCTAGACACATATTTCACGAAAAACGAAAGTTTAATATTCAAGTCTTATTTTTCTTATTCCGGGATCAAAATTAAATATGTTCCATGATGTCCTTTCTTACGAAAAAAAGTCCAAAAGATGTCTCGGATAATCATGAATGTCCTTATATCAATATTCAATCAATAGTATTCATATCTTCAACCCAATAAATTCATAATCCAAACTCAATTATTCTTTTATATCCATAGAAAAGCAATCGAAAATCAGCCGATGAATGCGTTTAGGATCTTGAAGAACTCTCTTTCACAAGTCACATTTATCATGCTCAAAAATTAATGAACATAAATTGACCTTATTCAATTTCACTCATTTTTTTCTATTGCGACTATCCTCAAATCAAACAAGGCATGTAGGTATTTTAATTAACGTCGCACTGGAGCAACACAACGGGCTATTGGCGAAGGTCCGGGATCAAACCCGAAGAAAGCAAATTAAACTAGGCTTTATCATGATTGCATTCAAAATTCATGAAACCTTATTTAAAAGAGATAATCAATAAGAATGCAATTGCTTCGTTCATGTTCTATGACATTACAATATTCAGTCTTCAATCATTAACCCAATCCTTGTTTTTATAATAATAAGGAATAGAAAATCAAACGAAAATCAGTCAATAAGTGCGTTTAGTGTACTTTTATTCACGAAATAATGTTGAAATGTGATTTATGATGACAAGCAGGCTATTTGAGGGCATTTTGTACAAACAGGTCAACAAAACAATTCCATCAATTGCTACCCACCAAGAGGCGTGAAGAATTTAAAAGATTTGTCCTGTCAGTGGGGAAACAAAACAACCCTATCGCTTAAGTGGAGAGGTTATTTATGTCATCCACGCTAACGATCCAATGAACTCAACAGGTAGCCGGTAAGATTCCTTCTTTCGTGAGAACACACAAAAGATTTCTGGAGTCGGGTTACAGAAGGACGTAGGTTACGATTTCGAACGCAGGCAGGCGTTTCGTAGAACATTCCACCATTTCCGAAAAAGGCGTCAGCAGGGACATGAATACTTGCCAGACACGTGGAAACGCATGGGAAACCGACAGAGGCATCTTTAGGACGAGAAAGCAGCTTAAATCATGCGCTTATTGTTCCCCTCTCAGACACGGTTGCGATTTTCTCAAAATTAGTAGCCTCCGTTGCGCAAAGGGAGGGAATGAACTTTTGCGGAAACCTCCGGATGCGATAGAAAAGAGTTCCGGAAAATAATAAAACACCACAGCCCATCTAATAGCGAAGTAACAACATCAATAAAAGTATTGGCCTTGATGGCTCAATGACTTGACCGCAGCTACTGATAATCTGGACGCTGCATTGTGTGGCTTCAGGCAGACAGATAAACTTTGGCTGGGATTTTTGTTTGGTTTCCGATACCAAGTATAAAATTCGGTGGCGTTAAGTTCGGGAAATTATTGGGAAAGTGGTGCAAATAAAACCACATTAGCTTTTCCTTTGTGCTTTCGGAACTCTGTTAAAACAGAGCACTGCCAGCCTTTTTTATGTCCCGGATTGAAATTAGATCAGTTCCATGATATGCTTCTGGTGAAAATGTCCAAAAGATGTTTCGGGTCGTCTTAAATGTCCTTGACACCCGAAACACTGGGGAATATTACCAATATTTTCAATACTATAATATATTCAATATTTAGAAGTGGTGTGACCACTTCTAAATATTGAAAATATTTAGAAGTGGGCACACCAACACCAACTACATGACTTGAAGTTGGCTATTTCTCCAGGTCTTTGTCCTCTATACCAATGGTGTTGTGGTGCGCGATATTATCAATCTTATTGGCATATTTGTAATATATATCCCTTATAGGGAAAGGGCACCAACCACAAAAATATTGGGGCCAAAGTTGTTTCGGATCCCCAGAACTTGGTCTCCTGATGTGGGTGTTTATATCGAAATAATTTATTTGTTTACTCGGTTAAACGTATTTTAATATTAATACCTTCAGTCTGGATGGGGACTCGACGCCTTCCATAAAATCATTGTGGGGATGGCCAAAGGGATCGGGCTCCTGAGTTGGCCCCCGTGATCAGATTGGTTTGTTTTGTTACTCTGGCGATCATTTTTTTATACATGAGGAACAAGCCTACTACGTATAAGAACCTAAACATCAAATTTCAACACAATTTTAGCAGAAACGCAGGAATTGACATTTTTTCGAACATTAAATGCTTATTTTCATGATGATGAGAAATGCCTAATCATATTATGATCTGTTCAAAAGATATAAATACTATCCAAATGCTTAGAATTCTTTGACCCAAAAGTTAAATAGACTTTAACAGCTGCACAGTGAAAAAATATTTTTGTCAATTAAAGAGGTTTTGTTCTAAGCCGACGAAATATTCGTTACGAAAAAAGTATTTCAGGTGAATCTCGTCTGTCCGTCAGAATATTTATTCTCCGCACGGTGAGATGCAAATTGCATGACAACTAAGCAATATCGATGTAACAATTTTAATATTGATTGGAACCAAATGCGAGAATGAATTCATGATGGAAACAATGTACCAAACGAAAAAACGCGAAGAGAAACTTTTGACTTTTCGACGGTATATTTACAAGAGAAATATATAATTATGTAAATAAAACTAACACTAGTTATATAAACTAGCACTACAAAACATATAATTATTAAATGTATAATTATGTAAATAAAACTAACACTTTTTATATATAGAACTATCGCAATGGTGTCAAAATATGCACCAAAAAACCTTTTGCTTTTTTCAACATTACAAAAACTTTTCCACAATAGCACTTACCATAAAAAATATTTCTGTATTGCAATACATTTTTTATTTGGGATACATCTTACCAACTTATGACGTTTTTATAATGGAAGAAATTGCCTATGAGAGCCACACCCATTAATTTTTTTAGTAGTAACGCATAGAAGTGTCTGCCTGTCATCAATGCAGGTAGCAACATAAGATCCCGATGCTGCCTTTCCCTGGACCTGAACCATTTCAATTTTGGAGCCGGGTTGGTCCATGAGTTGGGAATAATATTCTGAGAAATCGCTGCCATCATGGAAAACATAGGGATGAGGCTATAATTTAAAGTCATAAAAGTCGTTTCTCTCCTCCCTACAATCACCGTCGATTTCCCCAAGTTGAAAATTAACCTATTCCCAGAGCGAGGGGAGCTCGTTAACGCTACAGACGCCAAGTCCATGAATTCCCCCACTCCTCATCCAAGTCGGGGGAATATTTTAAGGCTATACCAGATCGGGAGCTCGCTTGGCATCTTTATTACTACTTTATCAAAGTCGTACCGGGTTATCGCTCAACATTTTCCACTGCCCATAAAAACTGGCGAGCATGCAATCATCGTCTTGAATTCAGAAGGCATTTTACACAAATTGAACAGACACTTTGAATGTTTTTAATTTGCGTGTGGATTTCGTTATCCATAAATATATTTGTCAAAATTATAATAGTAATTTACATTACAATTTTTATATTATTGGGAAAGATATTTTAATTTTCGCATTAGTTGTTGTTTATTTATCACTATAATTTCGTTGTCCATAAATATATTTTAAAAAACTATTATTACAACTTTTATTTTTGGAAAGATATTTTAAATATGACATTATGTTCATTTATAAACTAACATTTTGTAGCTTAAATTTTTTTTCAAAATTATTGGTTATTTATAACGTAACTTTAAATAATTGGAAGGACATTTCGAATTTTGTATTAGCTTATATACTTATTTATAAACTAGTATTTCGTTTGTTCACTAGATTTCGTTATCCATGAATATATTTTTCAAATTTGTTTATGTAATAAATGTTGGAAAGACTTTAAATTTTGCATTAGTGTTTATTGAAAAACTAGTAGTTCGTTATATATCGTAATATATGTATTTCAAAGTTATTATTTATCTTAGAACATTTATTATTAGAAAGGCATAAAAATTTTGCAAGAGTGAACATGTTTATTTTTTATACATTAATATATTTCGTTTCTTCACTTTATTTCTTTATCAAAAAGAATTTTTCAAAATTATTATTACAATTTTTATTGGAACTCTT
Source organism: Meta bourneti (assembly GCA_933210815.1). Taxonomy (NCBI): domain Eukaryota; kingdom Metazoa; phylum Arthropoda; class Arachnida; order Araneae; family Tetragnathidae; genus Meta; species Meta bourneti. Next base: position 70,630,763 of record OW119925.1, read on the forward strand.
ATTATTCGAAAGACATTTTAAATTTTGCATTCGTGTACATGTTTATTAATAAACTAGTATTTCGTTTCTACACTTGTATTTCGTTTGTACACTTGTATTTCGTTATCAAAACTATTATTCTAAATTATCATTATAATTTTTATTACAACTTTTATTATTGGAAATACATTTTAAATTTTGCATTAGTGTATGACTTAAAAAAGTTTTAATCATGCATCATCTCTCTTGTTCCCATAGCAACAAATGATTACAGAATGGAAAAATCAAACAATTCCTTATCCCAACATGAAGAATGCTGCGTAATCTTTAAGAGTCTCACATTGAAGGATGTATTAATTTATTTGCAATTCTGTTTTATTTCTATCCTTGATCTATCGGTGAACTACAACTGACACGTGTTTCGCAACCTTATTCAAAACTACCAGATTGTTAGTAAAAATTAAAACACGGAAACACATGGGCTAAAAAGCAAATATAATGACAGAGACGAAATAATAAATTAAGTCATCAAATGGAATTATGAAATATCGAACACTCACAAAAGGTTTTTACATAGTACTGCAACAATTTGATTGAGATAAATTTATTTTTTGTAGAGCGAAAATGTTGATAAAACGATTTTGAAACGTGAAATGATTTTCTCCGTTCATACCTGGCAGACCTGGTTTACGTTGTGGCTCTTGATTCAACTGACTCTAAATGTGAGTCCCGATCTGGGAATGGATAATCGTAGTGTGATTCGGAATCTACTTTAAACTTAAATCCCTGTCTAATTAGCTAACGTGTGATAAAAACAAATAGAAAGTAAACGTAGCCGTTCATGATAAAGTAGTATAAATATGTTAATGTAGTGACAAGAAAGTTCTAGTTTTTGGAACTTAAATGCTTAATTGATATTCCCAAACCAAGTAATTGACAAAAATTAAACTAATGAGATTATTTGTCTCAATTTTTAGAGGAATAACGGACTTCTTAATAGAACGCAAGTCGTGTTACACAAGCAAGAAATCTTTTGTATAAAATAGTACAATTTCCAATTCTTCGTTTGATTGATGGCGTGAATAGATCTTACGCGGCTATTGCTTGTGTCAAACTGAACTGTAATCACATTTAGCTACGCCATAATTTTCCGTTTATAAATACATTTAAATTCTAAGTTTCTGTATCCTGTTGTATTCTAGTTATGTTTAATGAGATTGTCTATTTCTTGTTAGCGGTGGATTTTAAATCATGGTGAATCGAAAAATTACTTTACTAAAATCAGCCAAGCCAGTCCGGAAAAATATTCAATTGATACATTTACGCATTGCGTACATGGGCAGCTTCCGATTTGAGCGTCTGAGTAGAGAATTTTGAAACCGTAGTCCCTGGGATCAAGTTCTAAGAGATGATGTATTGATTTTTTTCTAACTTCGAAGTCCACTATAAATCATTCAATTTTATCTATTCGAATGATCCAAATTATGCCAATTTTCTGATGTTTATAATTTATGTGAAAATCTTAAAGGTTTTGAACGATCTGGTAATTTAATCTGAAACCTTATTCATCTTCGCTATTTCGTTTAGAAAATTGACCATCGCAACGAGTGAAGTATTTTACGGATTTTTTAAAACTTAAGTTTGTGTGTGTGAAACGTATTTTATATACGTGAATAAAACTTAAAAAATTGTTCGTTCGTTTTCTGTCACACTACAAGTAAATTGATTTCATATGCTTGAATGCTCAGTTTTGTATTTTCTTGAGCATTTTAACAAAATTTTAAAATTTTCAATTATACTCGATTTTTCTTTGATTTTTATATTTTAATGTTTTTCTATAAATTTGACTTCATTGGAACTAAAATACTGTATCCAAAACTACTTGTTTTAACTCTAGAAAATTATTTAAGTAAAATCCGACACAACGATGAAATAGTTAATCACACTATTTTTTTTCTTTTAGAACTAAAAGAATTCGATGAAAACATGATAAAAACAAAAGTAGATCATTCAAAAACCGAACATTTTTATTCAATCCTCGGTCAGATTTAAAACTCTCTATTCGTCAAACACTTTATAAAAACCAATCATATTCAGATATTATAATTGAAAATTTTTTAAGTTGAGCAATAATATTTGTTCAAAATATCGTTTGGAGAAATTTTAACTCGTGAAAAATTTCAGACAATGATATTCGTTCTTCACTAGTTTAAATTTGAAAAATAAAATTACACGATTTATCCTATATCTTACTTACACGCACATACTATATCTTAGTATATGTACTAAGTAAATTGAGAATTTTAAATCTATTTCCTAATCTCCGTTTGCAAATGGAAAATATCCTTTACAGATTTTACTACCCTTTTTTAAGAACTCTAGTTAAATTAATGATATACATATACAAATGATGATAAACATTTTGAGCAGTTTTAATAGAATAAATAGCAATCACTATTAAAAAATATATAATTTTTCATTTTGTTATCAGACAATCTTGTTTCATTACGAATATCTGAAAACAGTATATCATACTCAATTTGTATATAAATTTGTTGAAATAAATTTTCCTGAATAAAGATGTTCAATAATATTATACAAGAGATCTTGTATAGAGAATGTAAAGTCACAAAAAATACACAAGTTTACTCAAAAAGAAACAATGTCAAAGGGATCTCCCTACCTTTTGCCTCTGCCTATTTTATCCAGCTCAACATGTCTAAAATCATACACAGGTGCCATAATCTTTCCTTTAAAAAATGTAGCAAACGAGAACTTTATCACCACCGTTCGGCACAGCTGTTTCTCCTGGAGTGAGTTTCGAAGATGCACCTCGTACGTGATGCTCGCAGACACTACAGCAGTTCACCACCTGGACCCGGCTGCAATGAGACTCACCCTTAAAAGGCCAACCATTCATTCGGCTGACGTCACTTCCGCCGCGGCATCGGAACGACGGCTGATTGGCTGCCATCCCCGTGCAGTTGCTGTCCCGGACGGGTTGCCGGTCTCCTCGCCAAGCGTCTCTCGCCAACCGTTGCCAACCTGTGCTCTCATCCGAGCAAGGGATGAAAAAAAGACAAATGTAATGACATCTTTTAAGTCCGTTTTTGAATTGACGTTCAGCAACTGGGTCAGTTTCTCAATGGCGAATTCTCTTTACAGAAGCGTTAAGAAATTATTAAAAAGCGTAAAATGCCGCTAAACGTGTCAAGTGTGCTTTGGGAGAACATTAAGGTGGTTTTTAAAAAGGAAGTTTATATACAAATATAAGAAAGCAAAAGAGAGGGAGTTTTATATTATTTTTCTCCTATTCTTAAGAAATTCTGTTTTCCTTCTCTACCGTCTGACTGACATTTGTGTCATGGCAGGAGTATGTGTGGATCGTTGCTTTTGCGCAAGACATAATTTATTTTATGGTAGCTATTTTTAAAAATGTAGGATAACTCAATAAAAATATAGCCTTTGATGAAAATTGAGATAGTTTGAAAACAAGAAATAATAACACCGAATCCTTTTTAAATTTATAAAATATAGGGAAAATCTAGAAATAGAAATTTTTGTTAAACAACATGTGGAATGAATCCAAACGATAAAAACGAATATTTTTCTGGCTATTTACAAAGTGATAAATTTTAAAATATTTTTTATGTAAGAACGTTCTTTGTGACTCATTTTTTTTAAAATTACATAACAATGTTAGTTGCTTTAGACTTCTTAGGCAAGCCACATATTGGTCCAACATCAGTCCTGCGACACTAAATTGGCTGAAATACGCATGAGTACAGACTTATTTTCTGTACAGAATCGGAGTACGCATGCGCTGTCGTATGTTTTGGCGCATGCTGCCCCAGTGTGCGGCCTGGCTTAGTGAGATAAATATTCATATTTCATGCAGAAAAAAGGTACTTTGGTCCTCCAACGATCCTCAAGATCCAGTAAATTTTCATTCATCAAGATTAATAACATCAATGAAACTTAAAGGTTGGTTGTTTTGGGGTTTTATGACGCAACGGCAATATTTGGCCAATTTTGGCAATATTTGGCCAAACACAAGACCTACAACTTCAAGTAAAAAATGTTGTGAAAGGGGAAAAAAGAGGGATTGGGGAACAGAGTAGTGCGATGGCAGCAGAAAATGATCGCTTAGGCATCCCTCAACTTAAAGGACTTTAAAACAGAGTGCATGCTCTCGTCTAGAGATAAGGGTTGGGATGTGCTCAATGAGAATATTTCAGTTATCCCCGATGTTGCACGGAGAAGTTGCTATTTTAGACTGGTGACCAGGCCATGATTGCTTACGAGCTCACCTTTTCCGAACTGAAGTTGTAGATTCCCCTTTGTAATTTATGAGACTTTGGACAATTATGACGGCTGAACACTTAGACACATAACCTGCACTTAAGGGCTTTAGTTGTGTTCTTCAAAAGAATTAGAGAAATCGTGGGCTAATGTCCAATATTTGTCAACACATATTCACGTTTTATATAATATATGTAAAAATAATTTTTAAAGAAACTTTATGCCTAGAGTTATTTAAAAAATAAATCAATTTTCCAATTTATGAGGATCAATAATAGCACAATAGACCATTTAACACCAAGCCTGAACATTTTCTTTGTCGCTGCCGAATTGTTCAAAATTCTTTGATTTTTAAAAACGAAAATTTTATTTCTTGAATTATATATTGATTATATATTCTGTGGTACCTTTTCTATGTGATGTGGTTTTCCTTTCTGTTATTTTTGTGATTTTTCTCCTGTCATGTTTAAATGGGAAGAACGTATGAATAAATATATAATAAATGACCATCACCTACTATTCCAAACCTAAACCAAATACCTAAACTCCTTACCTATTTCCAAATTTTTCACATAGTAGGAAAAAAACAATTTTTTACTAACTTTAGAGTCTGATTACCCTTAGTTACAATAAGACGATAGAGAAAAATCACGAACTGAACTTTATCTTTAGTTCTGAAGTCAATAACTTTGAGTGATAAATTTTGGGCGATAAAAGTCAAAAATTGAGATAACTGTTGGATGAGTAAGTCACAAAAAATATCAAAAGTGTTCGTTGAAAAAATTACACTAACATCCGCAACGAATTTACACCGAAAGCAAATTAAGAAATTCCGTGTATTATTTTTTGATCCAACAGCTCAAACTAAATGGTTCTTTTTAAATCATGCAAACAATATTTTCAGAAAGATATGATGAAATCCTGTAGGCTTTGTATTGCGGTTAATAATTACAGCGGAAAAAACGACGACTTGTTCTATTAGAGTTGCATGTTTTTCGAGAAATAGCTTATCATTAAAATGGAAAAAAATGTTAGGGGATATCTCGGAAGAATACCGAGGGCAAATCATGATTCGCAATTTGATTACGCTGAGCGGATTGCCTCATATTATATACGATATTCTTGATCATCAAGTTATAGATTAGCATGTAGAATAAATTTTTTCTTTAAATTTACTAAACTTAACAAATTTTAGGCTTAACGCCATCAGATATAAAACCAGAAATATGTTTGTCCGAAGCTGCAAGAAATTTCAGCTTATTTCATCTAGAATTTCTAGATCAGTGATTCTCAACTTTTTTTTTGTCGCGGCACACTTTTAACGATTTCAAAATTTGGCGGCACACAAAGAAAAAGATAAGTTTAAAAGTTGTTTACTTACCTATAATACACTGTGTAAAATAGTTTATGATAATAATTGTGAATGCAAAATAAAATAATGTAATATGTACTACAAAAACAACAGTACGTTTATTAAGGGATTAATTACAAGGTAATAATAAGAATACTTTTAATGAGAAATTTGAGCTTGATGTTTTTTGATAATTTCATTTATATTTGGTCGTAAAAATGACAATGCTACTCTCATATCGTCTTCTACATTTAACAGTCTCGATCTTTTTTTCGTTTTTATGTTGGTTAATATTGAAAATCCGAATTCACACAAATAAGATGTAGATTTTAATATTTTAAAGTAATATTAATAATATTTTAAACCTTTTTTGGCTATCATGGGATAATCGCATTTAATGTTAATCCAAAATGAATTAATTGATTCTTCCGAATATTTTAAAATCAAATCTCGATTATTAGAAAGCGAAATTAGTTCTTCCTCTTCATTCAAAGTTAATTCAAATACAGAAGTATTCGTTATCACAAATGGATTACGAACCCAATCAAATTTTTTTATATCTAAATTTGGGAAATAATGAATAATTCTCTCCTCTAATGTTGTCAAATGGTCAATAACAATTTTATGAATAGTTTATTAAAATCTTTTGGGACTGACTCAAACTTTTCCAAATTGCCTTCCTGAGCTTTATTCTTCCATAAAGTTATTTGTTTTTGGAATCCCACCAGTTTATCTGTTGAGTTTAATATATTTTCTTTCGGCCCTTGCATACTTCAATTTATGTTATTAAAAATAACAAAAATGTCTGATAAGTAAGCTAGTTTAGCACACCATATTTCATCTTCCAACAAATGAACAAAACCATAATTTTTATTTTGTTCAAAAAACATTTGGGATACTGGAAACACTTGAAATTTCTTCACGTTGGGGCGAATATTTCACTTTATGAAAGGTCACAGTTATCGAAGATAAAAACAGTTAAAAATATGGTATTTAACTGTAAAAACAACAGTTTTCTTTTACATTGTACTTTTCTTTAATTTAAACAAATTTTACTCGTAATAAAAAAAAGCATTATAATTTTACTATATACATTTCTAAAATTTGGCGGCACACTCTAAGAATTTGGCGGCACACAAAAGTGCCGCGGCACAGTGGTTGAGAATCACTGTTCTAGATTAACGCTACTATTTTCAGCTCGCTACACCATTCCCTTCGAAACATAGAAGACATTTAATTTAGAACGTTACGCGAGAAATTGCCAATTTTTAATCAAACTCGAATCAACACAAAAAACAAAGGCTTTCACGAACCGAGCAATCAGAAAGAACTTAAGCCTGTGAAGCAGACTAAACTAAAAAAAACTGTTCGATGACGCATCGAAACTGAGGAGGAAACAGACTCGACTTGATTTGTATGGAGCAGAGAAAACTCGAGCGAAGTCGGGAAGTACAGCTAGTTATTCATAAAGGCAGTTGAGTTGTTCTTGTCCAGTTATTTTATTAGTTTTATTTAACCCTCGTAAGTTATCTCGTTGGTTATCTCGAGAGCAAATAGGCATTATCTTGATGAAGAGATATCTCGCCATTAGCAAAATTGGTCAGATCTTGACGAACGGGATATCTCGCCGAAACCACTTGGAGGGTTAAATGTACTTATTTGCTTTCACACTTCAATATTTATTACAATAGGCATTGTAGAGTCGAAGTTAACTATTTTTCACTCTCATAATATAAGTAGGTAGGTAGATGTTTAATTAACGTTGCATTGGAGGCAACACAACGGGCTATTGGCGATGTTCCGGGATCAAACCCAAAGGGAAAGATTTGAATAATTTGAAATAATTTTGAACCACGGTCAGATGACGAGGTCACACCTGCCCTGGCACCCCACTCTCCAAACTTCCACACCACACAAACGTGAAGACATTTGAGGCCACAACAGCTTTAACATGCACCAGCCCTCTTTGTACACGACGGCCTTTGATTGGATTCGAACTCGCAACCTCCAGTTGCTAATCCGTTTCTCTTCCAACCCACTCTTATAAGGATTATCGAGTATGGTATTCCAGGAAATATATGGTTATTCATAGGTTGGTGAGATTTCTCAATGAACAAGAGGATATATGCATGTTTTACTCTTACTATGTTAATATAAACAGATCTGTTAAAAGGTCAGATAATTTCACTTACTGCTGATAGACGATAAAACGAGTTACTAGTATTTACTACAACGCGCATACAGATGACATTGATGATGAAAGGAATTTAAAATAAATGATGGAAAACAATGTCCGAAAGGAAAAAAATGCTCCAAACGAGTAGAAGATATAAAAAAACATCAGTTTTACTATTTAGATTATCACAGGTCATGTATCGCAATGAGAATTTTCCGAGAACTGCTGTCATCTTTTAGACGAGATAATGGTTATTCCCCTTGCAAGCATCGAAAGTGCTGATAGACTTACATCAGAGGAGGCTAAACTGACGAAAGTAATATTGAAGCAGTGTGTACTCCAATATTGACACAAACCAAACACTCAAATTCCTGAGAAATCTGTTCATGAAAAGTGGAGTTCTCATTTTCTCAGTTTCAATTTCATACCATTCTTGGAGCTACTTCGGGTTTTGTGGATTAATTCTAAATTCAATGAAACTATCACTGTGCAAATCAACGTTTATTTAAAGTAATATATTTACAATTAAATATACAATACCAATAAAACAAAGCGAAACTCCCCATGGCATTAAACTACAAGAAGAATGAATGACTTAAAGCTGATATTTTGCATTCTTAAAAACAAAACATCAGAACTGTTATCGTTTGCTTGACTAATCATCTTCGCTTTACCAGATTTTCTCTAGAAATTCTATTACAAAAATAATGTGGAAAGAATGCCTATTTTAAGCTTGGTTATTAAAGAATCATAGTTGTCCCCCTCATTCATTCAAAACAGGCAAATCATATGCATAATGAATCAAATACAAAAACAAATCTTTAGAAAATACATTTAACCCCCTCCTTGTCCTATCGACGAGGTATCTCGTCATTAGTAAAATTGTTTAGATCTTGATGGACGAGATATCTTGTCAATCAAGCAATATACAATTTTAGCCTTCTGTTTCCAATAAAGCCTGATGATAACATGGCTTCTTAAAAGCACTGCCACGCCTAGATTATTAATCTAGAAGGTGGACTAAATTGGTATCGCAATTTCTCTATTTAAGAGGAAAAGACAAAGATTTGAATTGATTGATACGCCGATCCAAGAGAACCATAAATGGGGAGGTTCTGATTTTTAAATTTAAAACTCATTTCTTCGAGGAAAAGAGAAGTTTTAAAGTGACTCTCTTCAAGGTTGCCATGGCTCCGTGGGTTTGCCCACTGCCATGGCTAGATACCAGCGAGTTGTTGCGTATTTCTCCCTTCTGTATAAGTGAAACTTTTTCTTTCTAAAGACTTTCAGCAAATATTAAGGCATTTTAAATGCACTTGAAAACTAAAAGGAAAAATCAAATATTCTTAATCCTCCGAGATAAATCGTCCATCAAGATCTGATCAATTTTGCTAATGACGGATTATATAGTAATATTTCCGATTTTTTTTTATGATGACTAGATCAAGATCTGGTCAGTTTTCTTGTAATGACGAGATATATCGTCCATCAAGATCTGCTAAGGGTTTCGCTAATGACCCGAGAAACTTCGTCAAAACAACCACCAAGAGGGTTAAGGCTCATGGGAACCATACATATTCTGCTTACTTTATATGACTGAATCAGTATAAAATTAGAGGAGACAGAAAGGCGCACAGGGGCAAATAAAACTCATTGTCCAAGAAAATATGAGTGAAGCCAGGGATAAGACTTAGAACTTGAAACGATCTTTGGTGCCTTGAAGCAGCGGTGCGAGCCTTGGGAAACCGCCTACTCATGTGAATTATTCAGGGGTAGCAGTTATTTAGGTTCATAGAGATTGGACTACAAAAAATTGAATCTAATCTCAAGATGTGTGTCGTCAAAGGCTACTGGATGCTCGAACTGATTGGAAGAGGTCTGATGGAATCAGACCTTCTGAGCTTTCAACTGACCGAACATTGCATCGTATGGGCTATGAAAACAGATGGCCGGTCATAAGTCATTTCTCCTTCCGGAAACCAAACGCTATCAGTTAGCTCAGAGAAACTCGAAACCTATTTACTCACATCAAATAAAATTACTAAAAGGTAGCTTCAGTCTCAATAGCGTAACTTTTTCTGTGTGGTACCAATGTTTCTGTATAGATTGGTCAATATACGTATAGTTATACTTTTCGAAGGAATTGATTCCGCAATAGAATGAAAAGAACTTTTGAGCATGTTTTAGTCGTTGTGATGAAACATTCAAAAGTTGTTCATACTTCCAAATTGAGTTTCCTTTAATCAAATTAAAATCTATAAACAAATATTAATGTCTAAAATTTTAAAAATGATCTATTTTATTATATACCGTCTACATCTATTTGGATTTTATTTCAAATGACTTTAATTTTGGAACAGAATAAAATTCGCTATTTGGACGCAAGATTCTCTAAATCACCTTTGTTATTGATTTTGATTTGGCAGTCTTTCAAACTCTAACGATTGAATGTTTGATCGTTGGTTGGAATCTATTCAAAAGAATCGGAACTAGATTAGTACAGCATTATTAGAATTCCTACTTTTTAAGTACATGGAGATCGTGTAGGTCAAAAAGTACATACGATAAATAAATTAAAAAATAGGAACTGTAACATATATATAAAATTTGAAATATTTAAAAATAATACGTTGATAACATTTTGTAAAAAAGTGAACAAAACCAAATTGAATAACCTGTATGTAATATTCATTTGACGAAGCATTTTGAGTACGTAAAAATATGTTTCTCAATTGTTAAAATCATAGCAGTTAAGAGTTATGCCAATTATTTCACAAAATTATTATGAAACTCCTTCATAAAAAGAACTATTTGAATTACAAGAGATACTCTATTTCGTACAAGTATTCGGAATAACCACATCACATTTTTTTTTCAATTGTCTTTTAATCAGGGTCTGTGAGTTGCAGCAAAAAGAATTCTTAAACTAAATGTAATTTGAGCTGGAAGTTTATTAGCCTTTTTAACCCTCCAAGTGATTTCGATGAGATATCTCGTCAATCTGACCAATTTTTCTAATGACGAGATATCTCCTCATCAGGGTATTGCCGATTTTTTGATGATGACAAGTTCATGATCTGATCACGTTTTTTCTAAGGACGAGATATCTCATCCATCAAGATCTGGTCGTTTTTGCTAATGACGAAATTTCCCGTCGAAACAACCACCAGGAAGATTAAGTAATAAACACGTTGAAGTGTTGCCTCTTCACAGTTGATACATTTTCACAGCCAGAGTTTTATAGATAAACTTGAATTTCCTAGGAAAAGAACATCCTGTTTTCTTTTCCATGAATTATTTTATGCATTCATTCCAAGTCTGGGATAATATTAATGCTTTGTTTTCAGACTAAATGAAAAGCTTGAATAAATAAATTCTGGGTATAGGACTGAAAATAAAACAGTAAATGCGTAAACTCGTTTCGAACTGAAAAACTTCAAATGCAGAAAGTAGAACACTGAATAGAAATATTTTTGGAATAATTCTTGGACTGGATATAGATTTTACGGGGTATGCAGCAAGACAAACGCAGAAGTTTTTCAATAAATAATGTATGATAACAGATTTTCCAATCCAAATTCGAAATTTAATGATTTCTAGAATATGACAAGTTTTCAAAGCAAACTTCAAATGAAGTTTGCAAGAGGCAAATTAGATAATACATCAATGAGATCGTTTTGTCTCCTGTGAATAAGCAGCATAAATATATGCCTGTACCTCGCTAAAAAAAATTTTCATGGAAACTCTAAGTGAAGACTAATAGCTTTATAACAATATATTATTATATATATTTTACACCGAACGAAAATTCAGGTTTCCAAAAAATTCTTAATGGGAGGGGATCAAGACCCCTATGTCACACAGTTCACATAGAGGAGCTCTCCTAGACATCAGAACACAGTGTGTAACAAGAGTATTTAGCCACCTCACATTTCTAACTATTTTAACACATTTTTAATTATTTTTATGTTATATAGAGGTACTTAAAATAATACTTTATCACATAAACGCTCTGCCTTCCTGATCGTCTCCCATCAAAATTATCCAATAGTTATAAAAGGTTTACTACAATTTTAAAATATTAGTTATAGTAAAAGCTAGTTGAATTTACATCTCACTGAAGCAACACAACGGGTTATACGCGACGGTCAGAGATCAATCCCGAAGGTACAGATCCGAGGATAACACCTAGTCATTTTGAACCATCATCAGGTGATGAGGTCAACACCTGAGGTGGCTCTCTAATCTCGAAACTTCCACAATACACCAACGTGATCATGACATGAAATCAGGCACACAAAATTATTCGGCCACATTCCGTAAAAAGAACAAATGTTAAACAAAAACGGAAAAATCCATGTATTTTATTATATTGTTTTGCATTTTGTATAACTCCTTAGATCTCCATCTAACTGTGGATCAAAATTAAGCAGTGTTGTCTTCGGATCTTTTCCTTCGAGATTAATCCCGGACCGTCACCAATAGCCCGTTGTGTTGTTTCAGTGCGATGTGAATTTGATTACCCCTCTACCTACATACACCTTAGACAACTATCAACCTGCTTTTAGACAACTCTCATTGCTGGCAGGCAGCAGATATTTGGTGAAACCAGAGCCAATTTCACTTGACTTTGCTTGTTGATGTGGTTTCAATAGATTCCGCTATTTTATGAAGTAGAGGCGTCCTCAAATTTGAGGGTGACAGAGGTCAGCAGACTACCATCTCTAGACGGGGCAATGAACAATTGAGATAAATTTCACTTGATCATAGTTTGAAGGTTTCCCAATTTGTCAGAAATGCAATATGGAGCAGGCCTACCCTGGTTGTCGGGGCTGTCCAGGGACAATCTGTATTTAACCCTCAAATGGTTTCGATAAGATCTCTTCCACCATGATCTGACCAATTTTGCTAATGATGAGACATATCGTCACCCATTTTGTTATGGTGACGAGATCAAGACCTGGGCAGTTTTCTTCTTATGACGAGATATCTCGTTCATCAAGGTCTGCTAATGGTTTTTCTAAAGACGAGATAGGTGGCCGTGACAACCACCGGGAGAGTTGAATGATTTGCTTGAAGGTGTATGAACTCATGGACTTGGTCTGGATTGCGTAGACGAAATGAGCTACGAAATAACAACAGCATGACGTAAATATTTTATAATTTCTTCACTTTCGTCTTAAAGATAATGCTAGGGTACAAATCTTTAAACTGAGGGGCGCGGTCAGATTTAAGTTGCTTTGGTCTTTTATGTACCAATTAGACCTTTGTATCCAAGCATATCAAATGAAAGAAAATTTATACACCGTTTAGCAGCTTTAATGTACCTAGAATGGGCCCCTGTTGCCCAGTTGGGAGAATAACCGATTTGCATCCGGAGGATTGAGAGTTCGAAACTCGGTACAACTATAGACCATCGTGTACACAGGGGCTGGAATCTGCGTAGCCTCAAATGTCCTCAGGTTGGCGTGGTATGGAAGTTTGGAGAGTTGGGTGCCAGCTCAGGTGTTCACCTCGTCATCTGATCCTACTTGAAGATTATGTTGTGGTTGTGTTGCTCTTGAGGATTGATCCCGGACTTTCGCCTATAGCCCGTCGTCTTGGATAATTAACTACCTACCTGCGCACCAAGAACATTTATATCCTTTGCTTTAACCATTTTAACTGACGTTCCACAGCCCCTGAAAGGGTCGAGAGAATGCCGTGTAAAGAATACGTCCTACCTAGTAGTCTATATATCTGAATATTGTTCCGAAGGGAGAAAAATCGATACCGCTTCATTCGAAGTGTCGAATATCTGTTACAAAAATAATTGCTTTCCCAACCTTGTCATGATCTTCTAATCATGGGATTCAACGACTAAATATCTTCCCATCCAATCAGATGATAACTCGATACAAGTCCGACTGGGAAGTGGGATTCACCTTAAAAATCAATTAGAATCACTTGTATCATTTCCGAAACGTGATGTTGGTTTTGTCGTCAGAATATCACTGACAGAGAATTCCGTTCAGGTTTTCCAGCTGTTTTTTATTTGGAATAATGGCAGCTGCAAATAGATCGCTGTAATCGTTCGCGAATGACAAAGTATTTACGGTAATCATTTACTTGACAAAGTTGATAGCTATAATCAAATCAAAAGTTTTAGGGTAATGATTATAGCTTGCATTACTCGTAAGAAAATGATAGTTTTGTGGTTTAGTAAAAAGTCGTTAACCATTTAACACTGAACGCTGTTCAAGGACATAAGCCGTGCAATGTTAATGCGAAAGATTATGTAAACACTTGTAATCATTTTGTTTTTGTTTTACGCGTTTGCTCCTTTTATTGTTGTTTTAGCTACAATGCTCTATAATGAAAATATTTATTTTTGAACTTTTAAACTCCACCAAACAATTTATTCAAAATTTTAAAATACACAAAGACCATCTGAAAACTTACAAGGAATTTTAGCCAATATGATTCCTCATTTTTAAAAACATGTTAATAACATCTACGTCACGAAATATTGTTCTTTCTCTATGCACAAGTATATAAGTATTGAGAATGATGCTCTTCCCTTATGAACATATTGAAACTTTTCAGGCACATGACCCAGGTAGAGTTTGTGCAATTTTGTGAGAGCAACAGGTTTCTATTATTTAGAGCAAAACTTTTGTTGTATTGCGTTTTTAGTTTGATATGCTTATTTTCATTATCCTGTCAATCCCCGAACAATGTCGAAAACATAGAATTTATTTCTTAAATCAACATAATTCAAAGGCTAAATTTAATTCTGCAGATTTATGCTAAACTTTTTCAACAGGCTTGCATTTTTCATTAACTACAAAGCACTGTCGTATAGCTTATTAGTAATTTTGATAAGCATTCTCTGTGCAACAATGACTGAATAATCATCAGCATAAAACAAATAAAAACACACAAAAACAACGAAAGGAATTTAAAATAATCTTGTATGTACAAAATACAGATACTGAGTTTGTCTCAGATGTTTCAGTTAAGTTTCTACCATATTCAGTAAAAGCATTAATGACCCAAGTTTTATTGATATTTGCATTGATGAGTTCTGGCCATGAATCTAACGAACTGTTAAAAAAGAACATAGACGTTCAATAGTTATAAATTAATCATTTTGCTATTTATTCTCAGACTTCAGATAGAATTCGATAAAAATTATTTCTTCGCTGGAAACTTGGTTTCTAGATATTCCAGATGTTTTCATATCCTATACATTCAAACAAACTATCATTAAAATATCGTCAGCTTAGAGCAGGAACCCATTAACTGACAAATGGAATTTTTTGGACAATGGAAACTATTATCTTTTGGGTAGCAAAATGTAAATTATAAGCGTTTTGACAGCGTTATATATCTTTTGAACAGATTAGAATATAAAATGTATTTCTCACTATCATGAAAATAAGTATTTAGTATCGTCGAAAAAAATGTCAGTTAATGAGTTTCTGCTCTAAGCTGATGATACGTATATCAAAAACCTTTTCTTGTACGTGACGTATTTTTCTGTTTGCCTAGTTTTAAATTGCATTAAAACTAATAAAAGAATTTGTTGCATTCAAAATTTTTAAATCATTTATCTCCCAATAGATTTGCAATAATGTTTTGGAGCCATGGTGTTGGCCAACCCAATCTTACTCAAATTTAAAGAAATATATGTTTTAATTTTTTCTATGCCCGAAGTGACCAAGACTGTTAATTAAAATTTTAAAAATAACAATACGAATTATTATTTTGTTTAATATCCTCATGAGATAATTTCTATACAAACTAAGAATCCTCTTAAGTTTTCCAGCATTTATATTCTTAATATTTTAACAGTAAATAGAATAAAGAGTAATGTTTGATGTGAAGAAAACTTATAAGATGTATTTATAAAAGTGATAGTCAAATATTGGTTTGATTGGTTGGACACGAAATTTTTATCTGATATTTATTCGGTTTTCGATAAACGTGCTAAAAAGAGAAAAAATGCTCCTGTATGGTAGCGAATTATTCTTAGTGTTGAGTTCCAAGAATTGAAAGAGATATCTATTATTCTAAAGTATGAATTATTCTACGAAAATTTAACTTTCTAATCGAAAATTAAATGTGATGCTTGTGTTTTGTTTTGCGTGTGATAAATTTTACTTAAAACTAGAAAAATTTAAATGCATATGAGCATTAAAATTATAAATTCCTTATATATATATTTTTTTATCGTTTTATTTATTAAACGTTGAATATGTACCAAGAGGTACCCCACAGCTATGTCCCAACCAATAACCCATTTTACTTATTAGCTATTGAAAACTCTTAAACTATTAGGCTGATCATACATCACTCTCTCTACATAGCATTTCTTACTACTGAAAAAATAATAAATGCATGTTAGCGAACTTTTATTTGACTAATTTCATTTATAAAATATAAATTTTAATTTTGAAAATACAAACTCAGCCTCATTCGAAATAGAAGCGAGATTAATTTTTTTTCTACAAACATGAATGTCTCCAAAACAAATGGAGAAATGGAAGTCAATGTTATTCATCGCATACATGAACAGCATACAACTATTTCTTGACTGCAAAAAAACCCCTGAAAATAAAGATGTTCCCAATATCTCAACGTGTCCTACCTTCTTTACTGTATTAAGCATTTATTTTTTAAATTGGTAAGTAAATCGTGTGCTTGGAGTAATAAAATTAGGAATGAGCCGTAAATAATTGCATTACTAATTAAAAAATAATTCATTAGCATCACTAACTATTTTCACAACATGATTTCATTTGAAAAATAATTTTATTTTATGAACTATATACCCTTCTATATCTATATAAAGAGAGACAGAGATCCTTCCTTCAATTATTTTAAAAGTGGAAACAAAACAGAATAAAATTGTACTTTAATTTGATCGACAATGCGAAAATGAAAATCACTAACATTCTTATGAATGATGCAAAAAGGAGAAATGTAAATGTCTTTTTTTCCTTGTATGAAGTCAGGAAAGATGCCAAAAAGGGATAAGAGGCCAAGGTTGTACTTTCTCTAGAGCGCGACGGACCGCAGAATGCGGCTGAGGTGGTTGCCATGGTAACCTCCTCCACGCTTCCTTTGTCAGACTGGCATAGACATGCGCGGACTTCTACTTTTGAGGAAAAACTTTTTACATTTTTTTACCCTTTCTTAACCTTGCACTGAAACTATTTGTATGAAAAACTGTTTTGGTATGCAACAAAAAGAGTCGAATTTTGAAAACATAGCTGCAAAAGGAATGAATCATGAAAGCAGTCAATCAGTAGTTTTAAGTGCTGAAATACGTAAAATTCTATTTTAAACCTTTATGTTCGCTGAAACATGATTTTCTCCGTATTCAAAAGGAATTTTTTCAAAATGTTTACTCTTTTTTTAATATGTTTAGGAACATTGGTTCTCGATTAAAGAACTTTTAAACTTTATTCCATAAGCATTGAGATGGGAACATATCTTTTCAGATGAAAAATGGTTTTGTTGGATATGAAAAGATAAAGATGTTCTAATGGATATCTAATTAAATACGAAAGATATATTTATTTCCTATATTTTGTATCGTTTTTGAGATGTTCAATTCACAATTACTGCCGAGATCGATCCTACTTTGTAACAAAATACTGATAAGATACCATTTAAAATGTTTATTTGTTCTTCACGATTCCTTGTGATGCAGGGGAGCTTGTCCTCCAATATTCATCTGCTCGATCTTTTACGCTCTGAGAATGGTGTTTTAGTATAACCTTTCTTAACCCTCCAAGTTGTTTCGACGATATATCTCGTCCATAAGGATCTGACCAATTTTGCTAATGACGAGATATTTCGTTATCCAGATATTACCGAATTTTTATGCTGCTATTTTTCGTGACAACCACCAGGAGGGTTAAAAGAGAATAAGATGATTTCAACTTCGTTCCTCTCGCTAATTAGTGAATACTTTGTCGTCATTAGTACGAATCTCAATTACAGTGTTATACAGGTGTGGAAACATCTTGTGTAAATTTAGAGGGGAAGTAGGAAATACACACACACACAAAATAAATCGTATTCACAAAGGATGTATGCCCACTAGCGCCATCTGGATGTGCTAGAGGGTTCATTAAGGCGCAGAAATAAAAGACAGCAAGTATGTGAGCATTTTTATTGGCCCTCAGTTAGTTTGGCAACAGTTTTTAAAATAGTACGAGTAATGTTCCGGTTTCACATAAAGTCTGGTGTAAATGTTCAAATGCTATGCGATTCGGCTCACATCTATCGAGGTATCATTCAAAATACAATCTCATAGAGAACAGTCCGTTTCAGCTTGCTTCCCCACACGCTAGAAGCATGTCAGCATTCGAGAAATGGTACATGTTACCTGCACGAAGTCAGGTCCAAAATGACGATGGCCCAAACTGGCTAACTGCCACGCTTCTGTACAGAGCCATCAACCACATTCAGATGGCGCTAGTGGACATACATCCCATTCAAATACGGTTTAATTTTATGTTCCCTACCTCCCTAAAACCTCCAAGTGGTTTCGACGAGATATCTCGTCCAACATCTGGTCAATTTTGCTAATGACGAATTATATCGTCGAGACAAAATTGCCCTATTACTCCAAAGGAATGAAGATACAAGTAGGAAAAAGTTCCTTGCCTAAAATTGGTGACAAATTGGAACAGGTTTTTGCAACAGAAGCTGGCTGCGACAGGGTAGTTTTCGATGCGAAGATAAACCACTGTGAGGATTAAAGTCTCTCCAGAAGGTTTTGAAACACTGTGTAAATAAGTCATAAAAGAAAGAATTATCAAGGTGTTCTGGTTTGCAATTTTTTGTTTGGTTTGATTGTAATATGTATTTCTTATCTATAAAATCTCATTTGCCTTTAAAATATATCTAGTTAAGATAAAGAAAAAATTTCAATAAGAAATATCCTGAAAATTAAAACAACGAATGTTGAACCAAAGAGTAAGAAATAAGTTGAGAAAATGCTCGTTTGAATTTTTTAACTTTTTCCGACTGAATAGCAATAACAAGATTGTTGTGGAACTATGGATTTTGTGTTATTCACTTGTCGCTTCAGGTTATTCTGGAAATAACAAAGCTCTTTGTTTTAAAAAATTCGAATAAATTGCTTGGATCAGAAAGAAAAATGCAGGTTCATTTTAATCACACGCGTGCAAAATGTCAAGTTAACTAACTGCCTTTGTATGCAATGAATTTTATTAAATTGGTTTTCCAGTTTTCAAACGAATTTCACATCTTTCCATCAGGGAAGAAATTTGGAGCTTCGAGACAACATTTCATGGTAGTGACTAAGTTTTGAATACGTGCATAGATAAAGTCTCTTCCTACCTCTTGAAATATTTGTTCTACTTGTATATTTTATGATATCCCTTCCTTCTATTGTTAAAGGAGCTAAGGCAAAGTAGTTTGACAAACTAAAGATAATTAATAATTCCACAATTTCATTGGTTCTACTTGTGAATCCAAAAAGGGTGAAATGTATACCAAGCTTTTTCTCACACAAAAATACACCTCGTATGCATGGTCAAATAGATACACATTACAACATATATTTGTAAATTTTTTTGTCAGTGTTTTTTCATTACTGAAAATTTTGTGAAACAAAATAGTCAAACAAAACAATTAAGCAATGAAACAATGAACAAATTTATATCGTTCTTAGTTTATTAATGAATGTCGAAATTTTCCTAACCAGCGTTCATCTTCATGTGTGCCAAACGAAAACCCAATATACAATTCTTTAATGTAATCTTGCTGACACTTTAATCACTCGAAAAGGGACTAAAAAGCCTCCATCTCCAAGTTGAATTAGGAGCAGAATCGGATAACCAGGCTATCTCCCGACAAAATGAACAAAATATTATTTGAAATAATGAAAAATACTGTTAAAAACAACCGAAAATAGTCAAAAATAATGAAGACCTAAAGCAATGCAAAACCGCTTTTCGGACTTGGAAGCTTTCTTTGGTGGGCAGGTTTCAGAATCCACCATTCCAGGGTTGAGTCACATCACCCTGGAATGTGTGTTTATGAGGTTGAAAATATCTAAAGAACCCATTTCCCATTAACCTCTTATACTCCCTTTAGCTTGCATGAAGACATTAATTTTATGCGGAGATGAATACAAAGCAGCGCAAATAAGGAGAGAAGAAAAGATTCCGCGGTGCTAGATAGGCTATATTTACATGAAAACGATACGGCTTCACTTTTTTCTTCCTTTTGAATTCTTCACTTAAATGCGTACAGGTTTTTACTTTTCGACTGATTTTTTTTGTACTTAAGGGTAAAATATCTAACTTCAAGAAAAGATATTACTCACTTTCCCAATGAATTCCGTCTCATGGATAATAATTTATCCGAACTAAGTTTTGGCGTATGGTTTCATGAAAGAGTAAAATATGGTGGGAAAAATTGAGTATTGGAGAATTCTGAATACTTAAATCATAGTTTAATAACTTTATATCTTATACGCACACTAATCCAAAACATACAAGTGCTTAAGCAAACCCTTGCATATCATCTGAGCTAAACTTTCTTAATTGCTTATATATAAGGATAACAAAGTGTCGTTATTCAATTTCGTATCTTACTTCAATCCATCTTAGTAAATATAGTATCCGTATTCGCATAAATGACAGGTCAAGGTAGCCCAGTTGGAAGAGCAACGGATTAGCAACCGGAGGGTAGCGAGTTCGAAACTCGGTTCAGCTAAAGACTGTCGTGTACACGGGGGCTGATGCACTTTAAATCTGTCGTGGTCCCTCCTCACGTTGGCATGGTGTGGAAGTTTGTATAGTAGGGTGCCAGCTCAGGTGCTGAGCTAGTCATCTGACCGTTATTCAAAATTACTAGATATTGTCCTCTGTTCTTTCCCTTCGGGATTGATCCCGGACAGTCGCCAATAACCCGTTGTTTTTCTCCAGTGTGACATTAATTAACTACCAAACAGAATATTATTTTTAAATAAGGATAATACTGCGAAAAACGACCGAAAATAGTCAAACAAAACAATGAAGACCTAAAGCAATGCAAAACCGCTTTTCGGACTTGGAAGCTTTCTTTGGTGGGCAGGTTTCAGAATCCACCATTCCAGGGTTGAGTCACATCACCCTGGAATGTGTGTTTATGAGGTTGAAAATATCTAAAGAACCCATTTCCCATTAACCTCTTATACTCCCTTTAGCTTGCATGAAGACATTAATTTTATGCGGAGATGAATACAAAGCAGCGCAAATAAGGAGAGAAGAAAAGATTCCGCGGTGCTAGATAGGCTATATTTACATGAAAACGATACGGCTTCACTTTTTTCTTCCTTTTGAATTCTTCACTTAAATGCGTACAGGTTTTTACTTTTCGACTGATTTTTTTTGTACTTAAGGGTAAAATATCTAACTTCAAGAAAAGATATTACTCACTTTCCCAATGAATTCCGTCTCATGGATAATAATTTATCCGAACTAAGTTTTGGCGTATGGTTTCATGAAAGAGTAAAATATGGTGGGAAAAATTGAGTATTGGAGAATTCTGAATACTTAAATCATAGTTTAATAACTTTATATCTTATACGCACACTAATCCAAAACATACAAGTGCTTAAGCAAACCCTTGCATATCATCTGAGCTAAACTTTCTTAATTGCTTATATATAAGGATAACAAAGTGTCGTTATTCAATTTCGTATCTTACTTCAATCCATCTTAGTAAATATAGTATCCGTATTCGCATAAATGACAGGTCAAGGTAGCCCAGTTGGAAGAGCAACGGATTAGCAACCGGAGGGTAGCGAGTTCGAAACTCGGTTCAGCTAAAGACTGTCGTGTACACGGGGGCTGATGCACTTTAAATCTGTCGTGGTCCCTCCTCACGTTGGCATGGTGTGGAAGTTTGTATAGTAGGGTGCCAGCTCAGGTGCTGAGCTAGTCATCTGACCGTTATTCAAAATTACTAGATATTGTCCTCTGTTCTTTCCCTTCGGGATTGATCCCGGACAGTCGCCAATAACCCGTTGTTTTTCTCCAGTGTGACATTAATTAACTACCAAACAGAATATTATTTTTAAATAAGGATAATACTGCGAAAAACGACCGAAAATAGTCAAACAAAACAATGAAGACCTAAAGCAATGCAAAACCGCTTTTCGGACTTGGAAGCTTTCTTTGGTGGGCAGGTTTCAGAATCCACCATTCCAGGGTTGAGTCACATCACCCTGGAATGTGTGTTTATGAGGTTGAAAATATCTAAAGAACCCATTTCCCATTAACCTCTTATACTCCCTTTAGCTTGCATGAAGACATTAATTTTATGCGGAGATGAATACAAAGCAGCGCAAATAAGGAGAGAAGAAAAGATTCCGCGGTGCTAGATAGGCTATATTTACATGAAAACGATACGGCTTCACTTTTTTCTTCCTTTTGAATTCTTCACTTAAATGCGTACAGGTTTTTACTTTTCGACTGATTTTTTTTGTACTTAAGGGTAAAATATCTAACTTCAAGAAAAGATATTACTCACTTTCCCAATGAATTCCGTCTCATGGATAATAATTTATCCGAACTAAGTTTTGGCGTATGGTTTCATGAAAGAGTAAAATATGGTGGGAAAAATTGAGTATTGGAGAATTCTGAATACTTAAATCATAGTTTAATAACTTTATATCTTATACGCACACTAATCCAAAACATACAAGTGCTTAAGCAAACCCTTGCATATCATCTGAGCTAAACTTTCTTAATTGCTTATATATAAGGATAACAAAGTGTCGTTATTCAATTTCGTATCTTACTTCAATCCATCTTAGTAAATATAGTATCCGTATTCGCATAAATGACAGGTCAAGGTAGCCCAGTTGGAAGAGCAACGGATTAGCAACCGGAGGGTAGCGAGTTCGAAACTCGGTTCAGCTAAAGACTGTCGTGTACACGGGGGCTGATGCACTTTAAATCTGTCGTGGTCCCTCCTCACGTTGGCATGGTGTGGAAGTTTGTATAGTAGGGTGCCAGCTCAGGTGCTGAGCTAGTCATCTGACCGTTATTCAAAATTACTAGATATTGTCCTCTGTTCTTTCCCTTCGGGATTGATCCCGGACAGTCGCCAATAACCCGTTGTTTTTCTCCAGTGTGACATTAATTAACTACCAAACAGAATATTATTTTTAAATAAGGATAATACTGCGAAAAACGACCGAAAATAGTCAAACAAAACAATGAAGACCTAAAGCAATGCAAAACTGTTTTTCGGGATTTGAAGCTTTTTTGTTTGCAGGTTTAAGAATCTACCATTCCAGGGTTGAGTCACATCATACAAGTGGTATGTTTATGCGGTGAAAATATCTAAAGAACCCATTAACCTCTTGTACTCCCTTTCGCTTGCATGAAGACATTAAATTTTATGCGGTGATGAATACAAAGCAGCGCAAATAAGAGGAGAGAGAAGAAAAGATCCCGGGTGCAAGATAGGCTATATTTATATGAAAATGACACGGCTTCACCTTTTTGTTCCTCTTGAATTCTAAACTTCACTTAAATGAGTACAGATTTTTTGGTTTTCCTCTGATTTTTTTTTGTACTTAAGGGCAAAATATCTAACTTCAAGAAAAGATATTGCTCACTTTCCACGCAATTTCGTCTCATGGATAATGTTTTATCCGAACTTAAGTTTTGGCGCATGGTTTTCTGAGACGAAAGTGAGTAAAATATGGCGGGGAAAAATTGGTACGTTGTGTCTAGGGCACAAACCGTAGTTTTTACGTAAATACTCGGGCCTGATGTTGGATTGTGTAATGAATAAAGCAGACATAGACCTATTTTCACTCAAAGTTTCTTTTCTACCCTGATTTCTATCTCCCAGATACCTCATTACTTTTGTAGTAAAACTGCTGAGGTCTATATTAGAGTAATGAGGTCTCCTATGTAGTTTTAGCAATATTATTCAATTCCATAACTCAAATAAAGCATATTTAAACAAAGCGGCAAAATTGGCGAATGCGACGTTACGATAAATTTCAATCACTTTCATTGTCTTTCGTTTAGATTGCATAGTTTATTGTGTTTCTTTTTTGGATGCAAGAATTGATTAGTTTCTAAAAAATGAAATTAATTCAGTTTTCAATGATTAAATAAAGAAATCCACCTCAATCATTAAGGTTCTTAATCCACAACAAATTTGCTCCAACGGTTTTTCAAGGTTTCCGCCAGAAAACAGGCCTTACTAAAATGCAAACGAAAGAAATTGTATGCTTATATTAAAGCAATTAATACCAAAATACATAAATTATTATTATGGCTTAAAATTATTTGCGGGCCGCCGTGCTGTGTGGATTTCCCCATGCGCTAGCAACGTGCGAGCTGTAGGTGATGCAGGTTCGATTCCTGTAATTTACCCTGAGTATTCTCTTCGGTATCAGTAATCCTTTCCGTGTGTGTTTATTACTTGATGTCGTATGACTTGTGGCGTGTGCTTGGTCAAATATGGACCTTGGCCACAAAACACAACCAGCTTGATATTTTTTATCTAATTTTGCATGTACTCTCCGGTTTTAAACATTTAAAAAGGTTCAGAGATCACCGATGAACATTAGATGTATTACGAAAATTTGAAAGATGCTATATCTCATAGCTTCTCCAACACTGCCATGTTAAGCTAATTCAAGTATAGTCTACTAGTTCATTATACAAACTGTAAAACATACAGTAGTCTCAAGCGATAGCGAAGACAATGGTTCTGTGTCTACTTTCACCATCTGTATCAACCTTATCTATAAAGAACAAGATTGGGTAAACACCATAGCTTATTTAACGAATTGAAACGTCATTCGGGCACAATTGTGCGTACATTACGACTCTTAGGTCTAGATACTGTCATCTTAACTCATGGGCACACTGCCCCGAGCCTCATGATTGAAGGGCTCCTTGGTTTTATAAGTGGTTCTATTAGTTATATTGTGATTCTAAGTTTAAACAATTATTCCCATTTCAAAAGAAAAATGCCGTTTAAAATTAATAATTGTATTTTTATCTCAGAAATTTTAACACCACCTAAATTTAGCTTTGTAGGAAAACCTACCCAAATTAGCTCTACAGTAAAACACCGACCTTTTAATGAAATAGACGGAGTATGTATGCTCAGCTTTATGCTATTTCTTCCGGTCGCTCGGTTTGAAGATGTCACATGGTTGTGGGAAAAAGCATGAATCCTTTTGTAGAATAAATTATGGATTGGTTGATGTGATTATTCAGCGTGATTAACCCTCCAGGAAGTTTTGACGAAAAATCTCGTCCATCAAGATCTGACCAATTTCGCGTATGATGAGGTATCTCTTCTTCAAGATATTACCAATTTTTTAATGATGACGAGTTCAGGATCTGGTCAGTTTTCTTCTATTGACAAGATACATCGCCCATCGAGATCCGGTCAGTTTTGTTATTGACAAGATACCTCGTCGAGAAAACCTCAGGAGGGTTAAAAACACTAGTTTGTAACACTTCGACATAGTAAAACTTCTACAGTAACACTTTGTCAGCCAATCGGTCCAAGTCGATTCCCAAAGCCCACGTGACTTACCCTTCTGAGATCTTACGACAGCGATTCCACCCACATGCTCTGTCTATTTCATTAGATGGTCAATGCAGAAAAACCCTCTCACTATTCTCAATGGACGGACCTGACTAAATCCAGGCTTCCACCGGGAACGCGGTATAAAACGCGATGTAAAAATATACTTCACGTCCTTACCACGCGGAACTAACTACGAAAGAAGTAAACGCCATAAATCGCTTTGAGTACAACGATTTATATTTCTATCCCGGAAATCAAACGACTGCTCCTCCCCAATATTAAACCCCAACCTCTATCAAGAACACTCTATCTAACCACTTGTTTACTTTCATTCGATAAAAAAGGAATAGAACGAAGTCTCCTTTCCAACCTAGGATGAGTTCTAACCAGAAACCCCACCAAAACAATGCTCCCACTTCTCCTTTTACCTCATTTCCCGAACGAATGAATCCGAGAAGGAAGAAGATAAAAACCACCCCTTTGAATTCGAAACAACCCCACACGTAATCGAAGCAACAAGTATTCGATAACAAAAGATGCTCGAACCAGATCGACGTAAACGGACGACAAGGATTTCACGTGATTCGAACAATAGGGATGGTGACCCGAAAGAGGGGCTGCGATCTGACACCGCTATCGGTAATACTCGGTGGCAACACAACAGTTTAATCAGATCGTTTGCAGCAAAAGAGGTAATGGGTATCATTTTTGTTTTTTTGCAAAAGGTGGTTCAACGTCGGGGTCTTTTGTTGTCCACTGAAGGAAACTGGATTCCCTCGATCGGTTTTCAGTTCAGTTCTGTATCATTAGTGGCAGACGATGCTTATTTATTAATCTTTTCCTGGGATCGTGAGAGTTGCCAGATTCGGAAGATGATCTCTGGGATGAAGATTATTCCGCGGAATAATGGATGATGCCGTTAAACTTGAAACAAAATAGATCACGCCATCGGTAACAATAATAACAATGATTCGGTTGAGGATAATGTGTTCTTTTGCAAATGCGATAGAGAGGGTAGAAGCAATTGTTGCGTTCCTTTTCGGCTGATGAAAAATCGCCTGGCAAAAGGCAAGCTTAAGCGTGTTCCCAATCACGCCACACCTGTGAATAACAGCAAACGATAAAATCTCACCTACATGTGATCTATTTATTTGTTGGTAAGTAAAAAATGTCGTAGAATGAACTATATAAATAGAAGACGGGCATGAAAATAGAATGAATTAGGAAAAAATTAAATACAAATTTACAATTTCTGAACCTGTCCTTGTATGAGAGGCATTTTCTGTCAAGCTGAATGTCGATGAAGATATTGTTCCTGCGACACACATCACTTGGCTTGTTTTTCGAATGATTCCAGCACTTCGAAAATAAAAATTCCAAAGCATAAATTCCGAATTCACATATCGTTATATAAACTGACAAAAAACTTGTTTACAATACAGCTGTTTAAAGACTAACTATTAGTTTTCAAGTAAAAAATCAAAATTATATGCATTTTGTCAGTATTATACATCTTTCAGATTATAGTACGAATGAACAAATGCCTGGCACTTGACTACGTCATCGCCATCTGGCTACCCAATACTTCTGTACTCTGTTACTAAAATTAAGTGTAGTGTAGGTGTCTAAGTATTGAGCCGTCATCGGTTGTCTACTATTACATAAAATAAAGTCAGGAGAGTCAACAATATTACAAAAACATAAATGGGCACACAGTCATGCCGTTAGGAAACGAAACTCAGCTAATAAAGCCTTCCTTGGTGAGTCTGGGACCACATCACTGGAGGAAAGAAGGCATTACCAAGATTTATCCTTGGCAGCATTGACGGCCCTCTGGACAGGTTTAACCGGCCCTCAAGCCGAATAAAGTCCTTCGGATATGTTTACCGGCTCGCAGACCAGATACGGACCTCCAAATTTATTTTTATCAGGATCGCAGTTCAGATATGGCTCTCCGGACACGTTTACCCAGCCGACAGTCCATATTCACTTCACCAAATATGTTTATTAGGACAGCAGACCAGATACTAGACATGTTTAACCTGCCCGCTGTGCAGATATGGCCCTCAGGACAGTTTTACCTAGCCCGCAATCCAGATACATTCCTCCAAATATTTTATCAGGCCCGATCCTCCAAATCGCAACTACTAGCTTGCAGTCCAGAAAGTCCTCCGCAAAGGTTTACCAGACCCGCAGTCGATATCGGTCCTGTAGTGCTGGTTTGATTTATTGCTGGACTTTTTGTTACCTTTTGCAATTGTATATTAAGAGAACACGTTAAAGGAGTAGGGGATGTTCACACGTATATCGTCATTGGTTAAAATTTTGTGCAAGATAGTTGTCCTAAACCTGACCTTCTTTAATTCAACATAATATATATTTTTCTTTAATAACTGTATTAGGTATTGTGGAAATTATCTTAAAGATTTAATAGCAGAAAATAATTCAAACTTCCTCGTTTAAATTAAATTAGGTTAACACAAGTTGGAATAAATTGAAAAATAAAGGCACATGTTTGGAAATGATTGCTTCAATAAATATTTTACTGATGCATAAAATAAAAATAATGAAAACAGATAAAGTTGCGTGCTCAAATCAAATCCGAGTCACCACTGAAAGCTTCCATTTTTATTATGTATCCTTAATTGCTTATATTTTCATAAACGTAAATTTATTTTAGGACGAGTTATACATAAAAATATTAACATGAGAAGTTATACATATAAGCTTTACAAGATGGAAGGTAACTTTTTTAACCATATACTTGAAGTTGTTAGCTAGTTTGCCCAATTTCTAGTTAAAAAACCAAATAAGTTACACCCGTGTGTATATATCTGGATTTTAAATTTATCTAAGTGATCGTGTAAATAACTCTAGACAAATTTTATGATTTTAATTGTGTGCAAAAGTACTGTGTAGGATTTTTAATATTAAATTTGTATTACTTATTGTGTGTGAAATCAATATTTTATAAAAACGAAAGATAAATAAGAAACAGTAAACTTATAAAATTTATTGTCACATTCATCACATTTTAAATCCACTGAATAGATACATAAGAACTGAATAAATGAATTTTTAGCAAGTACACATCTTTACAAGTTCTTATTACAAGTAGATATAAATTATTTTACTTATAGTTCTAAAAATCATAAATACAAAATTATGTTTATAGTTTGAAGTACAATATCTAAGAGCAGTTGTCATAAATTTAATGCTTTTTAAAAAATAGGTTTCTTCAGCTTAATAAATTGTAGAAAATAAATGTTTCGCTCGATTGAGGAGCATGTTTTATGTGTGCATAAATTTTCACAAATATATTTAATTCATTCAAATACTCTATTTCGAGAAGAAATAAAAAAATGTCCTCTGCAGGTAGAAAAGAAAAGAGCGAAAGATTTCATTTCGCTGTGAAATGTGCTTTTTTTTATCACCACCAAGCTTATTTATCGAGTTAAAGAACGATATAAATGTTGAAATGTTCACAAATATTGTACGAAACAATCTAATTATCTCAGTATCTCAAGATTAAAACATATAAGGAAGAAAGATGAAACTGGTTTTTAAAAGTGGAAAAATAATTAAATTTTAATGTTAGGTTTGTTTAAATACTAAGCAGAAAAAATCAGTGTGTCAAGCAGATGTTTTTACAAAAGGAACTTTTCCAGCTGCGCAGATTGTTTGGAATTAATGCAAAAGAATTTTCGTTTCGTTTTCCAATTTTTTGCTTTCCCAATTTGCTATATTTTATGCTTCATGAACAAGAATAAATACGCCAAAACAGTATTTCAATTTCCGTTCAAGCACTGTTTTTGTTTTTCACTTGAGAGAACGGCAATTTGTTTTCCGTTACTCCAGTAGAAACTTATAGGCCCAAGGGAAGTAATTTGAAAGAAAAGCTCATTTGTCAAATGCAATCTTATGAAAGATTTTATACATATTTTAAAACATGAAGGTTCCCTAAAGCGCATAATGTGGTTCACATTTATAATAGTTTATGAAATGCTTTAATCCTACTTTTAACAAATCGATTTTATTTAATATATAATTCTTAAAAGTTTTAAACGTTATCTTTTATTTTAATTATTTTCTTATGTAATTACACAGATGGGTGAATACAAAACAACTTTATTCAACAATTTAAATGATGTACTTAAATTCATATTATCAATTCATAACATTTTTATCGTGTAAGATATAAAAAAAATATAGCCAAAAAAAAATTCATCGCCAAGACAGAGAACGATTTCGAACAAGTTTTTAAAGTTCGGTTTATTATTTTTGATATTTTAAGCTCTTATATAGATGTACAATTTACAGTAGCAACCACATTCGAACATCAGTTATTTTATTTTAAACATTATTTTAGATATACAGTGGCTCCAAAAGTGTTCGTACACTTTAAAAATTTGTAGAAAAAGCGCTGTAGCCTGGAATTGAATTCTAATATAAAGTCCAATATTTTTTCATATCATCTCCATGTGAGTCTGAATAAAACTTAACATTATTTTAAAAGTATTGACTAATTTTCGTTTTATAAAAATGAAAATGCAAGGAGGCAGACAAAGAACACGTCACAAAAGTGATCGTACACCGAAACATTTTCGGATAAATTCATAAATAAAATTATCGTTTATCGCTTTTTTTTATTTTTGCATTGTGGTGACATTTAAAAAATCGTTTGACTTTAATCTTTGCTTGCTTACTTCGTAATATTCTATTTATTATTTAAAAATGGCTCGTAGTCGTAAGGAAACAAAGAACAGCATTCGAAAATTGATTATTTTTCATCATAGTAGTGGTAAATTAGTGTTCGGAATATCTCTAAATTAGTAAATTTATCCCATTCTACGGTGCAGTATGTGATAAAACGCTTTAAAGAAGAAAATCGGATCGAAAACAAGGTCAGGAAAGGTCATCCGGCAAAGTTAACTCAACGTGATCAGAGATTTATAGTTAGAAAATTTGTGAAAAATCCACGTTTGAGTGCTGTAAAAATTTCTACAGAATTTACTGAAAAATTTTCTATTTCAATTTCATCTGAAACTGTTCGACGAGTGCTCAGATCAGCTGGATTAAATGGGCGTTCTGCCCGAAGAAGATCTCTTGTAAGTGCGAAAAATAGAAAGCTTAGGCTTTCCTTCGCAATGATAAATAAGCCCAAAACGATGATAAATAAGCCCAATGATAATCAATGATAAATAAGCCCAAAACGTATTGGAATCATGTCTTATTTGCAGATGAAAGCAAATTTAACATGTTTGGTTTCGATGGGCGTATAATTGTATGGAGAAGAAAAAATGAGGAACTTAATCCCAAGAAATTAGCTGGAACAGTAAAGCATGGCTGTGGAGGTGTCCTTGTGTGGGGGTGCATGTCAGCATCAGGACTAGGTAACTTGGTATTTATTGATGGCATAATGAATCATGCTCTTTATTTAAATATTTTAAAAGACAATTTAAAATTATCAGCCCAAAATTTGGGTATTGAAAACAACTTTGTTTTTTATCAAGATAACGATCCTAAGCACACGGCTCTCAACGTTCTGGTGTCTATAATTGTCCACAAGTTCTGAAAAACAACCTCAGTCGCGAGATTTGAACCCAATAAAACAACACATTTGGAGAGAACTAGAGGTTAGAGTACGAAGACACGACATTAAAACGAAAAGCGAACTAGAAACATTAATGATTGAAGAATGGAGGAGCATTGATGCAGAAATTACAAAAAAAAAACTAATGAACTCTATTCCCAGACGTTTAAAAGCTGTTGTAGATGCTATAGGATATCCTAATAAGTACTAATTTACCGAAATATTACAATATTTACTAAGATGTAGAGATTTTTTAAAGTGTACGAAGACTTTTGTGAGGTAACTTTTTGTTACTTTTTGATTATTGATTTTCCAAAAAAAGTTTTACTATGTTTTTAAAATATTTTATACAGTTTTAAGAACAAGTTATAGATGTTATCAAAAAATTCCCATTCTGAAATATTAATTTTTATTAATGGATAGAGCAGCATTTCATTGAAATTCGTAAGTGTACGAACACTTGGGAGTCACTGTACATTGATTACAAATCTATGAAATATTTTTTATATCACGGGAAATGTTCGCAGATTGTATTAAGAATTCCAAAGTTAGAACATCTATTTTTATCACATTAGCAAATATTGAAAAACACAAAAAATGAATGTAACATACACGTAAATCGCACACCTGTGAAATGTAATGTTTCCACCTTTAATAAATTTGGAATTACATCCATATTATTATTATCCATATTATTACAGCATCGTAGAACCATGTTAGCTTTCACTTTCAATGCATTTGCTATGGAAGAAGGAATGCGCAAACTATATGCGCGTTGGAGAGAAGAGTCTAAGGATCATGTGACTATGCTTTTGGACACATGATCATTGAGACAAAAAGTTGCCATAGCTCACTCTACTTATATATATCCTTTATGAACGTCACCAACACAACGATAGGCTGCATTTTTAATCAAACCCCAAAATGTATCATGCGATAGCATTTGGTAGCGAAATTAAAATCTTCACATTCCGTTTGGTCTGTTTGTTCACACTGAAAGTAAAAAAAATGTTTGTTGAAAGTATGAAAGAAAGTAAAAAAAAAAGTGTTACATTCACAAGTAAAAAGATTTTCATTTTGCAAACAAGTTGATATATATATATATATATATATATATATATATATATATATATATATATATATGTGTGTGTGTGTGTGTTTTAACCTCTTGAAAAACAATATTCCCTATATTTATCTACTTATCCATATTGTATACGTATATATTTATAAATGCGATAAAAAAATCCATTTACATGATAGTGAAAAAAGAACGTGCATATGAAAATATGAGACAAGGAAACAAGGCACACAATAGTAAAAAGTTGTATCAATATAAGAATAAACAAACCTTACCATCAAGAGCAGTTGCCAACCAAACACACTGAATAAAATTTCGAAATAATAATCTCCGAATAAACTCAAATGGATTGAAAGAAAACTAATCTTTTTTGAATAACCCAGCATGTTTATTTCAACGAAATCTAAAGGGAATCACTGTATATTTAAAAATGCAAACATTCTCTTAAAATACAAGATGGAAATCAGCGCTAAGATTATTTCTTTTCTAAACAATCAAAAATTGTATGAGAAACTTTATATGCAATTCGCAATGGATATAAAACCACATAATCCCCATATTTAGTCGAAATAAATTTTTTAACGCATAGAAAATTAGTATAAACAGCACCGCACCAAAATATAAATCTTTATTTTTGAATGCTCTATAATATTGAACGATTTTTTTCTCGAAATAGTGATTGCTGATTTGTGCCTTGGAGTGGTGCCGACGATATTATTTTAAACGTTTACTTTTATCGTCTGTTCAACACAATTTACATTGCATATGATTAATTTCATGCAAAAATTTTTAATTAATTGTTGGAATTATAGAATGAAAATCGGGGCTTTTTTATACCAAATGTACATAATATCGTCGGCTTAGAGCAGAAACTCATTAACTGCATTTTTCGGAAGTGTGTTTTTGACATTAAATGGTTGGTTACATGATGAGAAATACATTCACATGTTCCAATCTGTTTGAACTAAAATATAAATGTAAAAAATGCTTATAATTGTTATTTTTGACCAAAATACTAATAATTTGTCTTTAAACAGCTGTACTGTAAAATTGGGATTTTCGTCAGTTAATGAGTTTTTGCTCTAAGACGACGATGTATTATCAATTCATATTTATCAATTCCAAATTAATATAATGAATAAATAAAATTTATTAGAAAATAAATATTCATGTAAATAAATCGTTCCAAAATATAATCAGGTATTTAATTGAATATAGTCTAAATAAAATTTAAAACCAATTAAACAAGTGAGATACGATCGCCAAATTGTTTTCAAAAGTGTATTTGTGGAATAAATAGTTATGATTATTATGAAATGAAAAAAATACATACGAGAAGTGTCCAAGCAAAACAGATCGTAAATTCAATCAGTCATGCGACTGAATAAATTCTAAAGAACATTTATTATCAAGGACATGATCAATTGTTTTCAAAAGCGAATAATGACATGAAACTTAAAATTATAAAATAATTAAATTTTTATTTCTGTTATAACTGTAGCGTTTCTGCATTGAGAATCGGATAAAATCGTCATTTTTATATGAATTAGATTTGGCATAAAGCCCATTAATTCTCTACATTTAAATAAAATTCAATATCTATGCGCATTAATAACTTGTAATATGGCTAAGTGTTTTTGAATACGAATATAATACATAAAATTTTATTGTGATCGATCATTTTGTGACTAATGAGTTATAATTGTGAAAAGACTTCATCATCAAACTATAATCACAAAGCGATTAGATGTAATTTAATTTGGTTTGGATTGATGCATGGAGATAGAGAAGATATCTTCTGCTGATGCGTTGTGAAAATGATCGAAATTCGAATGAATGTTTTTCTAATTCCATCGTTGTTCTATTTCCAGGTACACTTATCAAGTGGAGTCATCGCTTTTACGAGAACACAAATCAGAATAAGGAAATCGTGATCCACGCACACATCGAATAAGAAGTTTTTTGCAAATTGGTTATGGTTCTTCGAAATTGCGTGAAATGAACTCAAAAGATAAAGAAAAATGGCGATTTTGTGTGTGTGTGCAATTACATTTTAGAAATACTGAGTTGGGCAGGTGAGAAAAATTTAATAATGGGTGTTGGAGCTTAATGCATTCTGAACATAACAAAGGGAGCTGGAATCTGTTTTAAAACTCAGTTACATTATGCTACCTTAGAAGTCCAAGAAGGCAATAATTTCAAGCGTTAGGAAAAGAATTATGAATAGATTAGTCTTGGAAATAGATCAGGGAGTTATTTTTAACTCCCTTAGAGTTTAGGCTCCGTTAACAAATGAATTAGTTATTTTTTCTCGAGTTTTTTTGTATGTTGAGTGTTTATGAAAGATTTGTGGTGAGCATAAAGTAAAATCTTTTTGTGTTTCTGTGGCTGATGGTTGAAATGTTAACAGTATTCTGTAAAGTTCAAATTTATTTGTTTATTCTCCAAGACAAACCATGTCAAAAACATATCATTATGTCAAGATTCTAATATTTGTTCTTGGTAAATTAATGAAATTATTGTTATTTGCCAGTATGTTTATTGTATTAAATTTCCTGATTTGGAGAAAAATAGAATACTGCAACACATAACCATGGATAAAAAAAGAATGAAGATGTTGACTGGTTCAATGAATTAGAGATAATTAGGCAGGTAAAAAGTAACTAATAAAAATTCATCAAAAATTAGATAAGCATAATAAACTGACTCGTCTGCCAACATAGTGTCTTTTCTCTTAGGCTTAATATTTATTCTAAAAGGCTTAACATTTATTCTAAACTAGCAGAATAACCCAGCGTTACTCGGGTTAAATTGGTTAACTAATTTCCGTTTTCGTTAATAAATTGTAATTCTTCTATTCATCCCATGAAACAACTACCACTCTAATAAAAGTACACAATTGTTAAATACTCAATTTCACAAATGTAAATAAATGTCATATTTAACATTTTCATTTTTGTAGAATTTAAATTTTTAGTTAGAAAGTCTCTAGAGTGCCAATGTTACCCAGAATGCATGGAACAGTTCAGAGTATGCGTATAAATAATTTGTATATCATTTAAAAACAAAAGCGGTTCCCAAAATTATTATACAATGATTAAAAATGTTTTAAAAACTAATTAAACCATTATTTTCCTTCATTACAGTTATTGAACAAAAGCATCAAATTCAAAATCCAGAAATACATCTTAAAACAGAATTTAATAAAGCTTCGAAAGAAAAGTAGTGAATGTATCTGTTTTTACACAACAAAATAGATTCTTAGAATATGACGGACACAAATTTAAAAAAGCAAACAACTAAAAAAATACCAAGGTTGCCATATTAGCTACCAGTCCTATTTTAAAACGTTTTGTTCTGTATAATTTTATTCCCTTTATCATCTGTCCCAAATATTCATAATTTTTTATCTTTCGTAAAGAAAAAATAAGGCTCGAAATACACATATACTATTAGAATTTAAATTCCATAAAAATAGTTTGAAAAATAATTGATTTTTCAGAAGTACTGGTAAAACAATCCAAGTTTAGTAGTAAGTAGTGCAATCCAAGTAGCTGGAAGGCAATACTCAATATACCTTCCAGCTACTCCAAAACTACCAAATTATGGTTGATTTAAGCATAGTTACTCAGATGTTAAACTTGCCTAAATATGTAAGCAAAGAAATTTGAAATAATGCATTCACTAAATTGAGAAGTGGCGTATAAAATATTAAACATCAATTTAAAATATATTGAACAAATCTTATGTAATACTTGTACAAACACACAGACACAAAATCGAACATAGAACGGGAAGACGGA
The DNA here is from genome assembly GCA_933210815.1 of Meta bourneti. Taxonomy (NCBI): domain Eukaryota; kingdom Metazoa; phylum Arthropoda; class Arachnida; order Araneae; family Tetragnathidae; genus Meta; species Meta bourneti. The sequence goes on from OW119925.1 coordinate 70,666,631, forward strand.
CAGACAGATTTATGCAACTAAGTAGTTCAGTCACTAAATGAATGTAAGAACTCACAGTATGCAGTTTCACGAAAATATATTCAACCGTTTGGACGTAGTACGGGCACACACATAGATAAGACAGACAGACGCCAAACGCGCTAGAGACGGATTTTCATCAGAAGGGTCCAAAACGGATAGGAAACTTGAAATGGATCGAAAATATTCAGTGTACAAACACTCCATTCTTATTTATATAGATATCTCAATATTCTTTGATTGCTGCAACCAAGCAATATTCTTATTCGCAGCTCGCACGCGCAGTACTACTTGAAGAAAATGATAAAAATAATTTAATCCGTTGGCAGAGTCAGGCGACTTATTTTCATACGTAGACTGATGCCACCACACATTCATATTCAACATTTTTCAATTTCTATGCATTGCATAGAAAATTTGTGGTTTAAGATTATGCCTTTGTGTACATGGTTGTTTATGTTCTTTGTATTGGGTTATACCATAATAACCAAGTTAGTTTTCTTGTGAAAAATCTTTTATTTTAATGAACAAACAGTTGAAATATAAGGAAAGGTTGGTTGATAGTTCATTATAAAAACAGATTCATTATCCACATATCACAAACCGGTTGCAAACCATAACTAAAAAAGGAATTTCTAGTTTTATTTGTAGAAAGACTGTAAATGCATAATTCTGCTAGCTGTAAAAATGACACAATTGTGGATTCTAGTGGAGGGAAGTCGAGACTACAGTAAGGATGAGAAGCATGTATTTACAATCCACCTATATAAAGCAAGAAAAAATGCTGTACTGAAAAAAATACTTTAAATTATTCGAAACATGGGTGGGAGGAATCTATATAAATAGAATGGAGTGTTTGTACATTGAATATTGTCGCCCCATTTCAAGTTATTTATCCATTTTGGGTCAGTCTAATGCAAAATCATTAGTTCCCACTTTTGGTGTATGTCTGTATGTGTGAGACCGCACCTCATCCAAATTGCTAATTATGTTTTCATGAAACTGCATACTGTGTGTACTCACATTCATTAGTGACAGAACATTGCATAAGTCTGTCTGTCCGTCTTCTCGTTTTAAGTCTGTTTTTGTGTTTGTACAAATATCACAAAAATTTTATTCCGTGTATGTTAATAAATTGTTATATATTTTATAAAACATATTTTAGTTTAATGAATACATTATTTGAATTTCTTTTGCTGACTATTTAGGCAAGTTTCATGAGATACTGAGAAACTATACTTTCAAAAATCAACTTTAATTTGGTAGTTTTGGAGAAGCTGGAATGTATATTGAGCATTGCTATGACTCGGATAGTTTTACCAGTACTGCTAAAAAGCTGTTATTTTTCCAAAACTTATTTTTACGGAATTTAAATTCTAATACTTCACTTATTTTTTTCTTTTAAAAATATAAATAATTCCTGAATATTTGTGACAGATTATATGAAGAGAGTAAAACATTCAATTTTACACTAGAGAAAGGTAAAAATTTATTATTTTGTGTCCAATATTGCTAAAGATGTGTGTTCATTTTCTGGACGGCAGGTGTACATTTCGATTAACTTTCCTTAAACATCTGGTGTAACAAACGTGGTCGTAGAATTTCTTTTTATGAAAAGAAGTAAAACATGTACCGCGAAATCTTTTGAACCCAGACAGGTAGCTAATTGAATTTTTTCAAAATATTTTAAAATTTTGACAGGTTTTCTTTACAAAACGATGAAACTTGCATACCTCGTCGAAACAATCACCAGGAGATTTAAATGATGTTGGTATTTTTACGAAAGAGAATATTGATTATTCTCTGATCACTTTTTAATTTATAGTTAACCAATTAAATCCGAGTTAGGTAGGATAATTCTGCTAGTAATAGATAAAACTGTCAAAATGGTTGACCTTCATTAAGTTTTATAGATTGAACGAGCCAAAACCGAATAATTTGTACTGGAAAATAATTTCTCAAACAGTATATACTGTTTGGGGGTCAGGGGTAAAAAATAGAACATCAGTGAATTTTGGGGGAAAAGAAATGTGAATGTGGCATTTGTGAAAATGGCGAATTTTAAATCTAAGAAATATCAATGGGATATTGTATAAATAAGAGTCAAAAAGGATCAGATTCATAATTGATACGTTTGCACTATTAAATCCAACCAACCACAAATGATTCTACTTCCTAACATTAACTTTAGCAATACCATTTCTATATAATAATCTGTCTCAAATTAAGAAGACAGTGTTACTTGTGTGTCAAAGGGCCCTCCCCCTTTTCATACAGTAACCATGTTTCAATCTACACTACATTTATTTCATTTGGTGCATGTTTCTATCTACGCTGCATTTATTTTATTTGGCGCATATTCTTGGCAGCTTATTCCCCTCTGGCATTCTTATGTAACTGTATTCCCAAAGACAAAAATTATCACTGCTCAAACTTTTATTCATATCGTTTAATAGTTTACTGTGCATTAAGAATAAAGTTGTTGGAAACATTTGAATTTTTTTATATTTCTTATTTTTATAATTTTTAGTATTTTCTTGTCAATTTGCCGCTTTTGAATTTTGAGTTAGGTAGGTAGTTAATTAATGTCGCACTGGAGCAACACAACGGGCTATTAGCGACGGTCCGGGATCAAACTCAAAGGGAAAGCTACGGGGGACACCACGTAATTTTGAACCACGGTCGGATGACGAGATCACACCTGAGCTGGCACCCACTCTCCGAACTTCCACACCACTTCAACGTTAGGACATTTGAGGCCACGTCAGATTTAGTATGCACCAGCCCCCTTTGCACACGACAGTCGTTGATTGGATTCGAAATGTTGGAACCTCACACACAGGTTGTTAATCCATTACTCTTCCAACCGGGCTACCGCAGCCCTTTTGAATTGCGATCAAACATTGACTTAATTTGTCGATTTTACATTTCTAGAGATTAGCGACTATTTGTGTAACTAAAGCAAATTATCAAAGCAGCGCTACGACGTGAAATGCCCAAAATGTGGTAGACTTTTAAACTATATCAAATGCCGCTACTGAGAAAGCCGTACGAAAAGAGATAGTGTTCTTTGAAACATTCGAAATATTTGCTTTAAATTAATTGAGCTATGCTACCTGATGGCCTTTAATAATACTTCCTTATTTTGTTTTTACTTTTCACTTCAAATTTACGTTGAATATGGAAACAAGAAATTGAACTACATTCGAACCTTGCTTATAATTTTGAACCGCGGTCAGATGACGAGTTCAACACCTGATCTGGCATCCACTCTCCAAACTTCCACACCACGCCAAAGTTAGGACATTTGAGGCACGACGGATGTAACATGCATCAGATCCCACGTACACGACGGTCTTTGGTTGGGTCGAGTTTCGAACTAGCAACCCTCCGTTTGCTGATACGCTACTCTAACAAACGGGCTACCGCGTCCCAATCCGAGTATAGATTATTCTTAATCCTTGATTTATGAATCTTTCACTAGCAGTATAGTAATACTAATACTGTATATATATTTTTATATTTTGCAAAGGCTGTTTTGTATTTCTACGTCCTTATCCGTGTTTCTGGTTGTCGGAGGTGACATAAGCTCAGATAATCAAGGTTCTACTATATTTACTCAACGGACTCTTACAAATTTTCTATACCAATTTGTCATCAACCGAATCCGATTAGTAACGCCAGGTTGGTAAGGTTCGGATAATTCGAATTTGATTCTTTTGGAACTGGATTAAAGTTGAAATATAACGGAAACTAAATCATCTAAGGCCGTTACTAACACTAACGAATGTAATATTTACAAATTCGCTAACATGTATGATTTATTTATTTAATTGGTTTTTATCTACAGAAAAAATATCCAATTACAGGAAGAAAAATATATGATCCAACAAATACAAAAGAAAGACATACACAAATACAGTTATAAAATAGATAAAAACAAAACGCTTCATTGAAGCAGATTACTTATTGTATTGAAAGCATTAAAAATATATCAGACTCCGATAAAGAATTATAAAGTTCAAAAAAGTCTATTTGATAGCGCAAAATTGTTACAAATATTCCTTTTAAAAGGCTCAACTTAAATAATTGACAATATTTATAAACGAGGCTGGCGAACAACTTTGTAACTCTAGGAGCGATCCGAATGATTATTGGTTTTTGGGACGAACTTCTGGCAGTTGGATTATAGACGCAGTAAGAGACAGAGTACCTTCCCATGGACCGAGCATTTTTCTTGTCTACTCACCACAGAACGATGTATTCGCTCGTGAATTGTTCGCGACCACACTCAGAACACCGGAATCGAATGTTCGCAACTCTTTACTAGGTGACGGTGAACGTTCTACATATGGAGATGGCAACACGACGTATTACAGCTCGCTAAGAATCAAGAAATTTTTCTAATGTTGCTTTTCTCTTTTCAGCCCATAGGCTCCATTAATCTAATCCCCGGCACACCCATTTATGAATGTATCTGCCAATGAACATCCCAAAGGAAGTTACAATGGTGGCACTTCAAATTATGGCGCCTCAAATAATAGCATTCTAAATGGTGGAGCTTCAAATGGTGGCATTCCAAATGGTAGAGCCTCAAAAGTTGGCACTCCAAATTATGGCCCCTCAAATAGTAGCATTCCAAATAGTGGTCTCAAATGGTGGCACTCCAAATGGTCACATTAATGGATATTGTTAGTGACTCTCATTTGCTCATTTGTTCTCTATACGTATTGTTTTGTATAATCCGGCTCCGGTGATCTGGCATTTGAATCACTTGGTTTGAACGAGTCTATTAGTTCGCTTAAGGACGTAGTAAAGACATAGTAAACGTAAACAATGTATTCCTACAATTACGTCTTTATCGCGGATTCTGGGTACGAGTTATTGTTCGATGCTGGAAGCGACAGGAGATATTACGAGTTAGCGAAACAAATAATCACCTGTGGCGATCGTCACAGATGATTTTGCATATAGCAGTCCTTTCTCCTTAGAGCCTTATTTACCTTTCTACAAATGGATTTCCCCAAGGTTATCTGCCTTTTGAAAAGAGCCGATTTAACGAGCCGGTCTGGTTTATAAAAAAAAAGTAAATACCTCAAAGTTCCAACTTCTCGATTTAGCGATTGCTACACGTTGCGAATGAGAGGGATTTTCAAACAAATCAGATAGAATGTGAAGTTTTTACTTCCGCTATCCAAATGCTCTCGCATGATGCATATTGTGGTTACCTTAGATTGTAGTTTATCGCTGATTTGGCGACGTTTGGCTTTTAATCTAATTGGTGGTAACCAATCAACTATCACGTATCAATTCGGAATTCTTTCTTTGTAATTTTTACAGGCGAAGTGCTGAAATCCTATTCCAAATACAAACCGAATGACGTCACGTTCGGAATATGAACAGGAAACACTTTCCGCCGCAGGAACACTATCACCACCTACATTTAGCTTGACAGAAAAATCTCATAAAAGCATCTAATACTTAACAATACTAGGTAACAAAACGTAACTCAACCAACTGTTCATTGAGTGTGCTTTAACTGTTGTCTGTGACTCAGTGGGTTGGCCCATTGCACAAGCAGCCTGCGAGCTGTTGGTTGCATTGGATTCCTTTAACTACCCTAGGTGTATTTTTCTCTTCTGCATAAGTAAAACTTTCCTTTTGTGTGTACGTTCACTTACTTGCTTGGCATTTGATTGGAAAAACATTGCTTAGAGCAGCTTCGCAAAATCTGGCTCTTGCGCCATAAAAATCAACCAACCATTTCCTATCGTTATGAAGCATCAGATATTTTCACCACATTTTAACAACCTTAACTCTAAGGACAAGATTTGGAGATACTACCTTCTTTATTAACATGCAGAAGGGAGTATGTAGCCTAGGACCTACAGATTTCACGTGCACTTACACACCCCGAGACAACACAAGCTACCAAATATTTCGTTTTAGACACGGTGATTGGTGGCCTCGCATCTCATCCTACGAAGGATATTTAATCCCAAGCGTTTAGAATCTCAACGCTAAATGGAACAAAGGGTTATCTCGCCAAGAAAAACTCACGCGGACATCCTGGCACAGGCATTGTAATTTAATTATGTCCTCGAATTGAACGAGGATTTGCGTGTTTTTCTGCTCAAATGGTCTAGGATCGTTTTCTTGTTGCCTTTATCTCTCGGAAAGGTTATACTGTGTTATCGTTTTACGGCGCTGCATTTCCCGGGCTTCGCTTCTTCTCTCTTTCGATGTCTTGTTTATCTTCCGAGGAGCAGCCTTTATTTCTTTTAACTCGTGACCACGGATAGGGTTTCTGCCTCTTGCGCTTGGAGGTAAATAAGTGTCGAATTATTGATGAGCAGGATTTTCAGCAGCTTTGGTCAGAATATCTCTTGTTTGGGGAGGGAATTATTTTTTGACGTGATTACGTCTTTAAAATCGGAACAGTACTGAGGGTGGTATGCGTGAAATGTCGAGCGTTACAAAAAAGTGTTGAAACTCTTTTGTCTTATGATTTTAGAATTAGAAGAAACATTCAGAAGATAAATATAGCGTCGTGTAGACAAAGGATGTCCGCATCTGACATGACCTCCGGACGACTTCACAAGCGCACTGAGCGCGGGGAAGAGGTCCACAATATGTCGAAATTCTACGGTGCTAGGCGAGCTTTGGGCCAGTGTAAGTTTGGATTTCACGAAGTGAGGACTACGTAGGTGGTGTCATTCGAAATCTGTCAGACTTCTCTACAATCACAAGCCTTTAATCAATAAAATTATCCTCCAATATTAATATCAAACTGCCCCTCAATCGTTCAAACTGTAAATTAAATGTTGAATATTCACAATAAACAATCGTTCAAACTTCGTGTGTCTGTTTCATTCATTCCTCGATCCAACATCAGGCACAAGTATTCACGTTAAGACTACGGTTTGTGTTCTCGACACAATCTACCAATTTTTTCATTACAAAGGAACTTAACCGTCTGAGGGGTTCATACGCATATTTCCACCTTGCAACCTACAGTCTTCCCTGCGTGACTTATAACCAATTTTGACCTTCTTGACCAACATTATCTTTCCAATGGATTATATTCTAAGGAAAGAAGCAATGGAATCTTTCTAAAGATTGAAAGAATTCGTAGATTCTAAAGAAAGATGTGGTTATTTAGTCATTAAGTGTGTTCAACACTACACTACTCGCAAATTGGCACTCAGAGAGCTAATCCCCAGGTGTCATAAAGTCAGAGCATAGAAGAAAACGAAAAATAATAAACAGATCAACAAGAGCGCATCTGAGTCAAAAGTTCTCTAGTCTTCCATAGCGTGCCTTCCTCTGATGCTGTCGAGCATTATAAACGGCGATCACAGTCCATATCAATCATCTCTGCACAGGATGCATTCCAGGTTATCATAGATGCCAATGCAATGCAAAGTTTTGGCCATGCAATCACGCTCTGTTAATAATCTTAAAGAACCCACCCCCTATATAGCAAGAGCCGAAGAGATGCCATAAATGAACTTCCCATTTTTTATGTTTCGTGTTCTCAGACATTCTGGATTTATACCTGTCTTTTAATTTATTTTCGATTTTCTGCCTACTAATAAGGATTTTTACCATAGACGTAATGAAATAAACGGAGCATGTGCGCGCAGCTTTATGTTATTTTTTCCGGTCGCTCGGTTTGAAGATCTGTCTCGTGGTTGTGGGAAAAAGCATGAATCTTAAATTATTGATTGGTTAAAGTGATAATCCACCGTGATTAAAAGAATTAGTCAGTTCAATAGCCGATCGGCCCTAATCGATTCGTAAGCCTTCGTGGATTTTTCCCTTCAGAGCTCTTACGACATCGACTCCGTCCACATGCTCTGTCTATTTTATTATCAGATCGATGGGTATATCATGTTGACTGCGTGTCTCCTTTTTGAACAGTTGGTTTGCCATCACATTTCCATAAATACCACAATATTAGGCGATCAATTGTAGAAGAACTTCAATCTCCGAGACCCCAGGGTCTCCAGTTAAGGCAAAAAATGTGCCAAGAAATTTTTTTTGCGATAACAATCATTTTAAAGAGGTAAATGATAAAGTGGACATTATAGCATATTTTCGAAGTAACAAATAATAAAAAGACTAGAAGCATAAAAAATATCTTACTTTCACATTATTCTGCAAATAAATATAATGGTAGGAAGCTGGTGTTTATTTTTGATAATTGATTTCTTTCGAAGTGAAATTTACCTATCGTCGACATAGAGCACAAACTCATTAGCTAGCAAATTGTTTTTCCTCTACAGGTGTTTAAAAACCCTCAATTAGTTTTCAGGTAAAAAAAATAACATTATAGGCATTTTGGTAATATTATACATCTTTCAAGCAGATTACAGATAGATGGAACCAGAAGGCATAGTCATCATAACAACTTCCTGGGAATTCACACCTAAGCATATATTCACTTGCCTTACAACAGTAGCTGCTCTTCAAACCATCGATTACCATCCTGAAGAACAAACAGCTTTACAGCAAGAAGATAATCAACATCGCCACAGTTGTGCAAAATTTACTCGGAGACATCCGACTCAGAAATGGATACAAAAATAGATTGCAATATGACAATGTATTTCTCATCATGAAAATTAGAATTTAGTGTCTCTGAAAAAGCCAGTTAATGAGTTGTTTCTACTCTTAGACTACGTTACGTCTACATTAATCTCTTTTGGAATTTTCCTCTTTGGATAAGACTGCACATCTTTAAATAATATTTAATTAAAGACTTAAAATTTGTCAAATCCTGTGTCAGACTACTAAAGGCTGCAATTCAAATATTCTAAAAATGTTGGTCTGTTTTACAGATTTGACGAAGAGACTAAAAGTCGTCACGAGAATTTGCTCAAATGTTTTAAATGTTTAGTGAATTCTCTTATATTCATTAATCACATGACCGTGGTTTCAAATTTATGAAATGCTGTTCTCGATCTTTCCCTTCGGGGCTGATACCGGACCATCGTCAGTAGAACTTTGTGTTACTTTAGTGCGACGTTAATTATCTACCTACCCTTATATTCATAAAAAGTATAAAATTATAGCTCCTGAGAAATTTCTATTTCAATATTCCTTTGCGGAGTGAACGTATCAATGCCTTTTACGAGTTTTTTTTATTCAATTCTTGCTAAATTTAGTCTACCCCGTTTCATTACGTGATTTTACCATCCAAACAAACGAGCAAACTCCCACGCTTGACAAAGAAAAGGACCAAACAAGTGTGCTTAAAGAACCAAGGTTAAAAAAAAACAACCCTCATCGGGGATAAGTATTTTGAAAACATTGGAAATACAATTTCCACTCAATTACAAGTCCATTATCTCAAACGTGTTGCTCGGATACTGGTTCCAATTCATTCTGTTTGCGGAAGTATAGTCGCCTTTTCGAGAAACCCAATGCTTGTATAGGCAGTAATGATCCCCTCCTGAATTGCAGGAAGGTCACATACTATCTCCGATCGAAGCGATCTTCAAAGTAGAGGATTACGAGTTTTAAAAATCGAGTAAGTCTTTGACTTCTCTGACCTTCGGAATTAATCCTCTGAATCACCTGACCGAAGCACTAGACGTTTCATTAGTAAATGAAAGACCGGCCGATACACATCTCTTTGTGGAGGATCAAGCGTCTTCGGGTTATGTGTTCGGTTCTTTTTCAGTTTTGGCGACTCGTCTTCGATCATTCTTCATGTTTCCGCCATGGTAGATAAAGCACTGGTTTTGATATTTGTTTGTTTTTTCCCGAGTTCCTTTTCGGGAAGATCGTGCCTTGATTAGAAAGTTGTGGAGCGTAAAGTCGAATGCGCGTTTTTTTTATTTGCTCGAGGAAGTGCAATTAGAAGCTGTCAGAATCGGAGGCAATTTGGAGATGAGTTATTTTGACAAGTTCCTATGTTTCCTCGTGGATAATTATAAAATCTGTTGTGAATTTTTCAACCCAAGACGTATGGCTATTCAGCTGTTTTTTTACATTAAGGAAAAATTAAGGGGAAACGAGCATTCTAACAACACAAACCTTAATATTTCTTTCTTTAAAGCTGCGAAAAATGTTTAGTGGTCGTGCTTTTCTCGACGTTTAATATTTCTCTGGGTAACACTTATAATCTTAGATTTAGATAGGTAGTTGAATTTGTCGCACTGAAGCAACACAACGAACCATTGGCAACGGTCCGGGATCAATTTTGAAGGGAAAAATCCGAGGATAACACCTCGTAATTTTGAATCACAGTCAGATGGCGAAGTCAACACTTAAGCTGGCACCCCACTCTCCAAACTTCCACACCTCATCAATGTGAAGACATTTGAAGCAACAGCAGATTTACAGAGCCCCCCCCCCCCACGTGTTCGATCGAGACTTGAACTTGCAACCCTCCGGTTTCTAATCCACGACTCTATCAACGGGACTATTTCGACCCTCAACTCTGCTTGGAAATCCTCTTATATTAATATAATTCCCAAGAAAATTAACATTGGATTTCAGAGAAAATACGGCTATCAAAAAGTAAAGGGTTTGACAAAAGTTATGAAATAATTGAAACGGTAGGTAGGTAGTTAATTAACGTCGCACTGGAGCAACACAAGAAGTTATTGGCGACGATCCGGGATCAATCCCTAAGGGAAAAATTCAAGGACAATGCCCCGTGATTTTGAACCACGGTCAGATGAGAATGTCAACACCTGAGCTGGCATCCCACTCTCTAAACTTCCACACCACGCCAACGTGAGGACATTTGAAGCCTCGACAGATTTACCATACACCAGGCCCAGCGTACACGACAGTCTTGGGTGAACCGAGTTTCGAACTCGCAACACTCCGGTTGCTAATCCGTTACTTTTCCAACTGGGCTACCGCGGCCCCAATTGAAACGAGAAAGAAACAATTGAAACGGGTTAATGCCAATGATTTTAGAAAAACAGCAACTTAACCAAATCCATTTAAAGTAAAGCTTGCGGTGTTTTTTGTTACGGTTTCAGAGCAAGATAGAATGAAATCCATTTTAAGCTGAATTGCACTTTAAGTATGTGATTAAAAAGTTGAAAATGAAATAATCTTCAAAAGTAACTCAAAGTGAAGGTAGGTGGATTATTTTAGTCAGCTGGGGTTGGCTGTGAATTAGGTAATCGGTGATATCCAGACGGTTGGAGGTCTTGTTGAGACGGATTATGTTGACGGCTGTTTTGAGAAGGATTAGTTACAGCAAATGCTTTTAAGAAAATTCTAAAATGCTTCTACTCATCCATGTACAATTACCCAGATCATATCGTTGTCTTGTTGATTTATTCAAAGCAGCATTTTCAGACCGTCAAGATAAAGAAAGAATTGGAGATGAGCGTAGATATCGATGGGTTGGTGTTTTGAGGGAGTTTATGGCGCAAGGGCCATATATGGCCATGCTGCGCCAGACACGACAAAAATATCAAGTAATAGACACACACTCAATGAAAGATCTTACTGACACAGAAGAGAGAAATACACCCAGGAATGCACCCGACAGGAATAGAATCTGCGCCGCCTACAACTCGAAGGTTACTAGGGCAGTGGGCATACCCACTGATAGGAATCGTGTAATTGATTTTGGTATGGTAAGAGAGGATCTCTATGGAAGTCCTGATCTAGTGTACTTTTTGAGAATTCTTGGACTCATGGTCTTGGTATAGCAATATATCTAGGCCGTATGGAATAAGAAATAACAATATGCAATTGACTAAACCAATATTTGTTTAATAGTGAAATGGAATCTGGGATAATATTTACTCTGCTTAAAAAGAGGGAAATAACTGAGTTTGACAGGAAAATATTCAGGTACATCGTACATTTATTAAAGAGAAGGTTAAATAAATTAATAATTTAATTGAAATGTAGTGCAGGTCTCGAGAGTTTTTCCGTATTGTTTCTGCGTTCCCGATAACGTAATAAGCTGTGTGACCTTTCTCTATGTATTAAGAATCACCTTTCTACTAAATCCATGTTTTTGATTTATTATATTTAAAGACTCAAAATATGGTAAACTAAACAATGCATCACTCGAACCATATTTCCCTTAATCTATAAATTCATCACATTGGGGGTATTCTCGAAATGCTTATTTCAAAGAAAATTTTGACAAAAAAACTAAGATATACCAGTAATAACACAAGTTTTCATCGGAAAAAGAAGTTTTTAGTTGTAGAACGTATTTAAGAAATTCAATTTTTGTAAAATGAGGACAGTGTCATGATCTAGTTATGAAGCACAAGACGTTTTACTGTATCTTTAACAGTTTCAGTCTATTCATATACAAGAGTATGCAGTGCATATGTTGATCCTAATCTCCGAAAGCTTTTTTTGCCTGCTTCAAGTTGTGAGGGGTATTATATATCTGTCTTTTAACGGTAACAACCCTTACATACTTTGAAGCTATAGGTAATTAGAGGAACCTTCAGGCTTTGTGTGATGAATATGTTTATATTTGTAGTAAAAGGTTGCGACGATAACGTCCTTCGTCAATGGCAACTCGTTCCGACATAGTTATTTTTCTATGTAACTTATAACAATGGGTTTGACGATATTTCGTCTACCGCCGCGGATATTTACTATAATTGCACAAATCGAACAACCACAAAACAGGGCATGTTCCTTCCCCTCATTCTTGGTACCTCGCAAAGCGCCCTAGACTATCGTTGCTTTTTAACCCTCTAAATGGTCTCGTCGAGATATCTCGTCCATCAAGATCGGACCAGTATTTATAATGACGAGGCACCTCATCGGACAAAACTGATCTATCGCTCTCTCAAAGGGGAAATGAAGATGGAAGCAGGAACAAGTTGACCCTTGCCCAGAACTGGTGACAATTTGAAACAGTTCTTGTATCAGAGACGGGCCACTACAGGGCGGTTTTCGACGCGAAAATAAACCAATCACCAGGAGGGTTAGGTTCAAGACTGCTTTGGCAAGAATTAAAAGTGGACACACAAGATTGGTTGGGTTTTGTGGCGCAAGAGCCAACACAATACAGACATCAACTAATAGACATACACACACAAGGAACGTTTTACTGTCACAGAAGAGAGAAAATCACCCAGGAAGGAATCGAACTACAATTCGCAGTGGGCTAATCCACTAAGCTACGACGGACTCACGCGTACAAGATTTATGACTTTTGTGAGGGGAGGTAATAAACCAACTTGTCCATGCTCCGCATCCCCAGAGAGCCCTGTCCATATTTCATGGACCTGGAACAGCTTATGGATGAACAGTTTTTGAGTGACACGTGTGTAAAACATGGTCTTCTGGACTTGGTCTAGGTTGTACCTTGACCATAGGGATGATTGATAACAACGAAGGTTGTTTATTGAATTTTGTCAAGGGGCATCCTGTTCTAGATTTCAAGCATAAATAAAAAAATTAAACCCTCCTGATGATTCTCTCGACTAGGTATCTCGTCCTTAGAAGAAAACTGACCAGATCCTGATGGACGAGATATCTCGCCATAAGAAGAAAACTGATCAGATCTTGATCTTATCATCATAAAAAAATCGCCAATATCTTGATCACGAGACATCTCGTCATAAGCAAAATTGGCCAAATCTCGATGGACGAGGTACCTCGTCCAAATCACTTGGAGGGTTAAGAATTTCGCATTTCATTAAATTCGATTTTATATATTCATGTTCCCCGAGGAACCATAATTATATCCAGTTTCTTTACACATTGAACAATTTTTAGCACAATGTGACAATGACAAACCCACCGAACCTTAAATCAGCTCCCTTTTCACCATCCCATTTAGTCGCGCACATTGAGTATTCCCGAGCAACAAGGTAACAGGTGAACACTTCACGGCCACCTCTCCATATTGTATTGATGCAGTGATGGGTGTTCTCGAACATCCGGGAAACCCGCCACTTTCACTCGGATGGGGGTTGTCTGACCGTCGCCAGCTGACCGGAAGGGGGCTGTCAACAGGTGGGGAGAGTTTTCCTGTCACGATAAACCGGGACCATGCGATGCCCCCCTCGTAATAGACGAGACTCACAATGGGTTACAAGAAGTTAGTATGTTTGTTGGGGAGGGAGTGATTTAGGTGTCGGTGGTTTCCTGTTCTATTTAAAGCTCTGGAATGTTTTATGGTAGCCTGAATGAAGTGGTCAGGGAAATCAGGAAAACGAAACAAGAAGCGAAAGTATAATGCACAAGCGTTGGGATCTTTTCCTTTCAAAACCTCAGGGATTTTTTAACAAATTTGAAATTAAATATGAAAAAGTGTTTGCCAAAGGCGTGGTTTTATTGCATTTTTAGGCGATAGGTATAAGGAGGTATACATTATAAGAAAAATATCAAAAATTGAAAAGATTAAACAATCAATTGGGAAAATATTTATTTGTTTCTCTCAAAAATATTTTTAAAATACTACTCCTGGAAAGTACAATGATATATGTAAGCATTCAAAGTGTATCACTATATTTATAAGCTATGTATGTCTGCTATCAATATCTTACCTTTAAGTACTCTTGGAAAATTCTATGGAGTTAGACCAATTACTCGTCGCTAGCACGCGGAAAGACCATGTAACACGATAAATTTACAATTTTAACAGTTTCTGTTCCTGTACCTGCATAGATGCTACAATTTGTAGATAAGTGTTGTAATAAATTAATGTTTGATTAGTGATTTAGTGACTTTATAAATTTTTATAATGGGTAAAGTAATGTTAAAATACGCAAAATAGCGAAGTTTCATGGAAATAACCAACACTTATACTTCTGAGTATACATACATTGCATTTTAAGCTTAGTTTAATTGCTCTTTAACCCTCTAAGTGTTTTGACGAGGTATCGCGTCCAAGTTCTGCTCAATTTTGCTTAGGCCAAGATAAAATTGCCCAAGAGGAATGAAAATTGGATTTTCATTCCCCTTGGGAAAAACAAATTTCCCTTGCGCAGAACTAATAATAGATTCGAACAGATTTTTGCTACAGAGGGTGGCCACTATAGGGCAGTTTTCAAAACGAAGATAAACCACCAAGAGAGTTGACTGAATTAACTATCAAGGTTCTGACAGGAAGTACTATGACCTCATGTGAATACATTCACTTTTCTAGTTTTACAGTGATATTTCGAATTATTTCCGTTGTTTAATTAAATCAGTTTCCCAAACTTTGGCTCAACGCTCCATTTTTAAAATATAATGTTTTGTCCCTGGGAAACAATATCTCAATTAAAACTACAAATGTAGCTGTGCCTATAATTTTCGAATTTCATCAAAATATTTATGTGGCTGTGTAATTTTAGAATTTCAAAAAGCTGGTTTGGAAATAAAACAACTTGGAACTGGTATTATAAAGCAATATTTATTAAAATAAAATATAAATAAATTGCACAAAATCAATCAAATTAGGAAAATAATCACTAATGAGAAGGATGAGTCCCAAGTACTAGCTACCAATTTAAAGTATTGTACAGCAAACTTGATGTAACATGCAGATTCCTGTAGCTTTACTTGAAAGAATCTGTGTAAGTTGGAAGTAGATACATGCCAACAGTAGTGTGTTACGCCGTCTTCTTCGATCAGCTGTAACTTGAATTTTACAATGCGTTATTCTTATAACTTTTTGGATAAAAGAGTTCAAACATCGCCTAAAAGAAAGAAATGTCAATGCTACGAAAGATAAATCTTGGGAATGACTTTTCTTTCCTCCAGTGACGTCGTCCCAGACTCTCCAAGGAAGGCTTCAGTTGCTGAGTTTCATTTCCTGACTTATGCACACTTACTTTATTGTAATATTGTTGACTCTCTTGACTATTTTATGTAATAGTAGACAACCCATGACGACCCGACACTTAGATACGTGTGCTGTACTTAATAATTTTAGAAAGAGAGTATAGAAGGAAAGTCAGCTGGCGAATGACCTAAAGTCAAGTGCCTGGAATTTGTTTCATTCATTCTTATGACTTTATCACTGTAGTGAGTCTGGTCAAGTGGGTAAGTGTTTGCTAAAAATGTTTTAGCATCTTATTACCCACTCTTGCTTCTCAACAGCTTATCTACTTCCCTTGAGGCCAACATTGTCCACAAGCTTCTTTCAACGCCCACAGGGGGCGGTAGCGTCCGCTTTAGAAAGTTATGATTCAAATGGTACAGAATATTCATCTCGTGAATTTAGATTTTTGACTTTGAGACATTAAGTAGTGCGATCGCCATCTCTCGATAACGCTGCGAATACTTAATATACTATCGATTCACTCGACTTGTCAGAATTAATACCCATCGGGCCGTGAATACATTCTCACTCATATTTGATCTACGATAACAGGACGTAAAAGGTCTTTGTTGCCTCAGATAACGGCGTCCCATCTTTACGCCCATGGGAAAAAGAAGATAAGCCGGGTGCGCGGGGAAAGTTCAAAGGAACTTTGGTGAGAGTAAAGTGAAGTAAAACGCGACGAATGTTAAAAGGATTATCAAGAAGGAATCCATAGTTTTTCACTCTGAATCCACGAATGGAGAAGCGATGAGGCTTCGTGGAAAGCGTTTATATTTCATTTTACCTTTGTTTTGTGAAGTCTGTTAGCGTCTATCCCAGCCAATAATTATTCTTCAGGCCACTGGACATTTCGAGCTAAAATTGGCAGCTCTTGTCTTGACCTACTTTGCAGCGATGCTCACTCAAGAACAGCGACATTCATGAGGGGTGTGCGTTAAGTGTGCCACTTGCACCACAGTCAACTTCGTACCTTCGACTTCTTACTGGACATTACAACCTACAAAGACTCTTACACCTCATTGGAGTAGTAAGATCAGCTATTTGTCCACTTTGCTAACTGGACGAAATGACTGGAGACAACCTCAAGGATTGTCATAAAATTTTTGATAATGCAACTGCAAATACTGTAGATAGTGTTTTTTAAAACATATTTTATCATTTCTGAGCAATTGACTGGGGTACAGTTTCCCCAGATTAAATACCATTTGCCTCTACGTAACAACAAGAGGCTTGGTTATATGATCGTGTTTAGGGACTAATAAGACTTTCAATCTATAAAGAAATTCTACAGGAAAGAACTGAAATTTTTTATTGAGAAACAAAGCTCGTACCTCAAGATCATTGCCTAGAACTGTAGGAATCACTGACTTTGATCTCTCATCGGACATGACTACCTACAAAGACACTTACAACGTATTTGGAGTAGGGAGATCAGCTATCTATCGTCTTTGGGAACTCGGCGAAATGACTGGAGACCACCTTCAAGCAATGCCCTAAAATTCTTGACAATACATGTGCAAATACTGTAGATAGTGTTTTCTAAAACATTTTATCATTTCAGAATTCTATTCGGCTCCTCGTCGACTGATGGCCTAGAGGTCGGAAATAGGCGTAGCATAAAAAAAGTTGGAAAATATGGGTGTCTAAAAGTCAGGCACAATATGCCTCCATCTTTAACCCTCCTGGTGGCTGTCTCGACGAGATATCTCGTAATTAGAAGAATGCTGACCAGATTTTGATCTCATCATCATAAAAAAATCGGCAATATCGTGATAAAGAGATATCTTGTTTTAAGCAAAATTGGTCAGATCCTAATGAGCGAGATATCTCGTCGAAAAAACTTTGGAGGGTTTTATTAAACGCGTCCAGCAATTAAGTTTTTCGAGATTATTAATTTAAACTTATTTGTTCTTATATTAGGTCTTTTTGCGATTGTAATAAAAGATACTTATGAATCAACATATTTTGCTCTTTACAAGAGAATTCTAAAAAAATCCACTCATCAAATATGGGGAAAGACCCATCAAGTGCTCAGATCCTCCCCGAAATGATTTTGCTGAATACATGCTGAAGCAAGTTATATCGGAGAAAATAGCAGTTTCGTAAATCACCGAATTAAAATGAACGTCTGGATATATCAGTAGTTGGAAAACAGTCGAAAAATTCAGAAAGGCAATATTCAATATTTCGGTATTCAGGGAACCGGGATTGGGCAATCATTTTCTGAATACATGTCTGATGAAAGCACTCTTAGAAAATCAAACGTTTTTGAGAACAGGGGACGTTTTGTTCATTTTTGCACGTGTCAGATTATACCTCAGGAACGGCCAAAATCATCAATACACTGAAAGAGCTTAATAATAGAATTAAAACTGAAAATAGAAAGTGGATACTTGGAAGTAAATCAGGAAATCATTTTATCATTTACAAAATAATTTTTTAGTTTCTAGAGATGGTTATATTCATACTTCTTTATAATTGTTTTTGATAAATTTTATTTCATTATGAATTACGGAATGGAAAATAAATGTAAGTATGTGTTGAACAACTGTATATTATTGTAGGGTACATTTTCATTTTTTCAAACAGCTAAAAACAACTAGTTCATGCTGGAAATTCTTTATAACATCAACTTCAAAAGGAGAAACATATCTAATTTTGTTAAATATTTTTAGAATTTGCATCCTTTTTATGCCTCGTGTTTGTTTCGTGAAAGTTTCCAAATTCAGAACACTATATTTACAAGATAAAGATGCTGTTGCCAATCAGATCGAGGAGACTGTAAAATAAATATTTATTAAATATATCTACTACAGCATAGATTTAAAATTTTTCCTCCAATGCTCTTACCTATTATTTTAGTCTGATTTCATGGTTTGCTATTTCTCATGAGTTTTAGAACTACGAATCCAATTATACTTAATCGTTGTAATGTCAGTATTTTGTCTCCAAATTATTAAATTTTGTTTTGTAATTTAAAAATCATTAAACATGAAAAGTTGTTTTTAAGGAAGATTTACTAACATAATAAAAACTAAATAATAACATTAGTCATAAGTGATTGATTTTCCATTGTTTTTCAACTGAATCAAAACTAACTTATATAAGAGAGAAGAAATGTGTGCTTAAAAGCATACACTCATGAATAGATCCTTCTGAGCATAGGTCGACTAATTTGATGTTTGTGATAAGCATGATGGAAGGAAAGGGGAATCAGCTCATTTTGAATTAAAAACCAAGAAATTTGTCTTCAATTGACCCATATTCTCAATGGGATAGATTTAGAGAATAGCAGATTAAGTGAACACACAAACAATTAGAACTCTGTAAACTCGTAACAAAATGGCACTGGCTTGCATCCATTACAATGAATGGGAATGCAGAAAATGATTTATACAACTTTTCCACGCTACTGTATCTCTCCAGGCTATCACGACTGAGTACATATAATCTTCATTGTGTTTGCTAGCACTAAAATGAAAGGGAGAGAAATCTAAATTAGTCTTTGGTAATAAGAACGATGACAACTGTGTACAATTCTCCTGTCCTTGGAGGGAAAGAACAATGGTGCTCATCTTTTCAAATAAATTCTTCCACTGAAAGCTTCTTAAAAGAGTTTTATTTTTAATGCTTTCTCACCGAAAAAAACGGGAATTCGTTTTATATAGGTTATTAAAGTATGCTATTGCATGCTTATAATGACCTCTATTGTTTGGGAACCTTAATTGTGGAAGTTTAAGGAAAAGAAGTTTAATTGCATGATGGTACTCTTTTTCAGTTCTTAAATTTAGGTAATGGTTGTATACGTGTTTTTCCCCTTCAGATGGAATTTGAAGATCTTTTTTGTCGTAAATAAATGCCACTTAGACTTATTATGACTGGAAATAGAATAATTAATGAAGTTTTTTACTGTGCATTGTGGCTCGAAAGGACAAGGGAAAATTTATCACTGCTTGTATAATACTCTATTTTGAAGTTTTAAACTTCCTCTGAAGTATCTGCCATTTTTCACAATAGATAATTGTTCTTTTGATAATTCACTTGTTTGGACTAGATTTTGGAATAGAAAAGACAGCTAGTTTTGATTGCTTTCTTTTGTGATTTTGACATGCCTGAAAAATTTCAGATATTTCAGTATTTTACCGCTCTATATTCAAAGAATATTGCTCTACATCCAGAGAATATTGCTCTATATTCAGAGATCACCTCTGTATTCATAAAATACTCCCCTGTATATATTCACAGAAATATAATATAATTTTTCTACTCTGAAAAGAACACTGACCTATCTACAGTTCTATTTACTATTTTCTTTGATACAAGTAAGTCTATTAAAAATGTTTGGTAATTTATGAATTTACTTATTTTCTGAATTTCAACAAAAACACATTTCCTATGAATATGAATGGCCGCCTAACTGATATAGCTTCGTCCCTTGTAATGCCGAAGTCCGAAGACGTCAAAGATCGGGCTTAGTTAGGTAGGTAGGTAATTAACGTTGCACTGGAGCAACAAACACAAAGGGCTATTGGCGACGGTCCGGGATCAATCCCGAAGGGAAAGACCCAAGGACAACGCCTCGTAATTTTGAACTACGGACAGATCAACTGGCACCCCACTCTCCAAATTTTCACACCACGCCAACGTGAGGACATTGAGGCCACGACAGATCTAACGTGTACTAACCCCCGTGTACACGACGGTCTTTGGCTGTCGGGCTTAGGAAAAAATATTTTGGTAGCGTGGTTTATTGTAACTCAGATATTGTGTGTACCTAAATATATCGGGATTAGGTCAGGTTTATGTTCTAGTTTTGTTCGGATACACACAACAATGAGGCGTTCGACGGTAAATGTGATTTTTAACCCTTCAAGTGGTTTCTACGAGATATCTCGTCTATCAAGACCTGATAAATTTCTCTATACTTGACGAGATATCGTTATCAAGGTATTGTAGATTTTTTGATCATGACGAGATCAAGATCTGGCCAGTTTTCTTCTAGTGGCAAGATATCTCGTTCATTGCGTTCTCGTCAATTTTGCTAAGGACGAGATTCCTTGTCGGGACAACCATCAGGAGGGTTAATTATAAATAACCTTGTTTGTTGATGTTGTCTGTCGTGTGTTTGGTGCAACTTTGCCAACTGTGGCCCTTGAGCTTGAAACCCAACCAACCATCTTCAAATGCATCTAAGGTGTATTGCCATAGTTGGTTCTAATACGTATCAAATCGTGACGTGTGATCTTGACCACAAGACAAAACTTTTAATAGAGAGAGCAACCGATACAAATATTTACTTCAATGTGTTTGGAGACCGAAAAGGAAACTGAAAATTCATATTCTTTTGGCCGCTCTCAGGGACATATCTTCTTTAGGTATGTGCAGACACACAATCCCGAGGTACCAGAGTGATCTGTCTTCCCTTCCGTTTTACCCTCGCCTACCCTTCTGCTTTTCGCTTGTTTTCGTCCCTCGTTGTCTTGTATTGGCGTAGCTTGGTCAAATTTGGCCCTTGCGCCATAAAGCCCCAAACCAACCAACTATATTCTTTGGCCGAGCCCAAAGTGAACCGGGAGATTAGTGAGAAGGTCCTTCAATATCTATATATTAATACGTGAAGAAAAACTTTGTACCCCTTTTTAAGCACATTGCGCGCACGGAGGAGTATGAGATTTGGCATAATTTGCCACCTCATAAGTTAGTATTGAAAGTTAATTGCATCGTTTTGCTGATCAGAAACTTAAATACAAAGGAAGCATTAGTCAATGGAACAAGAATGCGCATCAAATTTATGCATCGTAATACTATTGATTGCGAAGTTTTAACTGGAACCGCACGCAAGAGAATTTTGATTGCACGTATAAATTTAACATATTCCGGAACTATTTTAACATTTAACTTTCAAAGAGCTCAATTTCTAATTATACCTGCATTTGCGATGACAATTAATAAGTCTCAAGGACAAACATTCGAAAAATTGGAATTTTATTGAGGCAGCCAGTTTTTACACATGGTCAATTGTACGTCGCAGCAAGTAGAGTTCGATCATTCGATGGTTTGAGATTTTATGTTTCAGAATATAACGGTCAAGGGCATTTAGCAAACGATGAAAGAGTTTTTACAAAAAACATCGTCCATACAGAAGTTTTGAATCATTAAATTCATTGTCGAACTATTTCAAGTTCAATGGACAACATTTATTTTTTTAACCACCCGGTTTTTTTTGTTTCAATAAAAAATATATAAAAAAATACGAAGCACGTATTCCTTATTTCATTTTTCATTTTTTGGATTTATTTTTTATTTAAATTTTATATAATTTGAAAAAGATAGGTAAATTAACTGTGTAGCCTTGGCGAAACCTGTGGCCACTATAGCAATAAAAAACCCAAGAAAATGTCAAACAACGTGCTATTGTTTTTTAGATATGGCTTAACCAAGCTATACCGCATTTTTCCTATGACGTATTTGTACATGCTCGCAGCTTACGTAATAGAACAAAATTCAAAAAAATTATATGCAATGAATATAGAGGTATACTCTTTGACAAAAGAACCTTATTAACGTTCAAACTTAAAAATTAAATGAATTATGGTCGAATTTCGACCACTGGGCGACCACTAGTTTAAATTAATTATTCAAGAACTCACTTACCTTGGTAAGTTGGCTCAAGTCTTTCTGTTGAAATCAAGTCAACTTAGCTGTTGGAATTTCACTTATCTAGATTGGGAATCTAAGCTACTACATTCTGTGTTATGAAATTAGAGGAAGGATGAATCTTGGTGGCCCCTATTGGGGCGGGGCAAGTGTGGTGGGTCATGACCTGATGCCCACCTATAGATCAGCATGATTAGAGGAATACAGAAGGAAACAAGAAATCAATTTATCGATCCAGGAAAAGTGGGCCCGGTGACCTAAATTTGCCAGAGGACGGTAATTTTTATGGGTGGCAGAGAAAACCTATTTAAGAAGTTAGACACGTTTAGGTGGAAAAATAAAAACTAACGTGAATCAAATGGAAATCATGAGTAGTTTTTCTCTTCACAACAACAACGCTAATTTTTCTGCAATAAGATAGGTGGTGGAATCTGCGTCGCGCTGGCAGCAACACAACGGGCTATTGGCGACGGTCCAGAATTAATACCGAAGGGAAAGATCCTTGATAACACCTCGTAATTTTAAACCACTGTTAGATGACGAGGTCAACACCTGAGCTGGAGCCCACACTCCAAACTTTCACATCACGCCAACGTGAGGATATTTTGGTCACGACGGATTTAACGTGCACCAGCCTCCACGTACACGACGGTCGTTGGTTGGACCTAGTTTCGAATTCGTAACCCTCGGGGTGCTAATCCGTTACTCTGCGGATCAGACACAATAAGGCGTTTGACGGTTAATATGATTTTTTTAATTATAAATAACAAAAATAAACAACAAATAAGGAATTATAATGCTTTTATCGAATGATTCCATCTTCATATACAGCTAAGGTGTATGATAATAGCCGGTTCTAAGTACCAGTATAAAAATACTTTTTGAAAATACCAATTCACGCAGTTTGTTCTTAGCCATCCACTCGTGATTCGCGATGAACGGTTTGCCCAGCCCGGATTTACTCGAAAGGATGAAGTATTCATATTTAGAAACAGTTGCCAAAATTGAAAAAATTCCCTGCTAGTACCTAAAACTATGGACAAGCACGCCAGATTATTGAAATAAATTGCGCATAACGTCATTGTATACAATTATTATTTTTAACCTTTCTGCTTGTCTCGAAATACACGGTTCCAAGAACGGAACACTGCCTTCCTATTGTTCGCGTCCCGTTATGCACAAGACTCATCGAATTCCGAACAGGTGATCAACTAATCCCCTCCCCCTTTGTCTTCGATCCGGAATTCTTGCGTGTCAGAAAAGACAATGGAAGCACCTGAGACCGACATTCCCGTTAAATTGTAATCGTGACTCCCAGGCCCCTCCAGTCGCCATTCGAAGACCACAAATAAAGCAAGAGTCCCTACGTCCAGCACATTTTTCGAAAAAGACAAGACTGAAAGGAAATAAAACTCCAATCCTTGGTTCTGGAAACTTCTCCATCAGGTTCCATTAAGGTTTGAGTTTATGTCCCTGCGGTATGCGAATAATGAATTCGAATTTCGGCGAACTTAGGTCTCGCGTACAATGGACGCTAACAAACTCATAAAACTTTTTTAAAGAGGCGGTCGCGTATATTTCCACCGTAACATGCATATTCTCTTGTGGCTTGGGGTAAGTGACTCGTGTAAGAAGACTTGCGTCATTGGGGTTTCGTATATCATCTCGACCTAGGCTTGTGGCGAATGGTATTATCAATAATAATTAAACAGACTGCAACGTCATGAGACCCTTCTGCTTTTCGCTTGTTTTCGTCCCTCGTTGTCTTAGATTAGGCGTAGCTTGGTCAAATATGGCCCTTGCCCCATAAAGCCCCAAACCAACCAACCATATTCTTTGAATTGAATTGATTGAAAACAGCTTTAAAACAAATTAATTATATTAATTTTACGGTATTTACAAAGTTAAATAATTTAAGGCAGATTTCAAGGATGATATAAAGTTAAATGAAAATAGTTTCAGTCACACGGTTCCATCGGAGCGAACCATCTCTACGTCAGTACTCTTCCAAAACCTCCCCTCGAGGGGTCAGTAATCAAGGTCACCTCCCACAACCTCACTTCACCTCACCCACGTTAACGAAGTGACACAGTTTAAAAAACGAGGGTCTGCTGAATATTTCTTTATTCCAACCCGTCGTAAACTCTCCAGACTCTTCCATTCGGGAGGATTCGTCATCGACGGCTAATTCACGTTAGAGAGGAATTTCAAGCCCCCGAAGAAGGGAAACCATGACGCTACAAGACCAAAACACAAAATTGACCATATTTTATTGGCAGAATGCAGTGTTTGTTTTGTTTATCTGGTGCAAGGTCTAGAGAAGGACAAGCTGTGCCAAACACAAGATAATAAGAGGCATAATTGTTTATATGGTGCAATGTCCAGAGAAAGGCAAACTGTGCCAAATGATAGATAACAAGAGGCATAATGGCATAAGGTTCAAAGAAGCCAAACTATGCCAAATGTAAGGTAACAAGAGTCAGAGTGCAGTGTTTGCTTTTTTATATGACGCAAGGTCCAGAAAAGGACAAGCGGTGCTAAATGCAAAATAAGAGGATAATACAGTGTTTGGTCTCTTTATATGGCGCAAGGTCTAGACAGAGACCAACCTGTGCCAAACGCAAGATAATAAGAGGCAGAATTCAGTGTTCGGCTTGTTTATATGCAGCAAGGTCCAGAGAAGGACAATCTGTGCCAAATGCAAGATAATAAGAGGAAGATTAAAGTGATACACAATTATGTACAATAGAGACTAAAGTCCCATGAACAAGAGTAATATCATGATTCCATCGACTCAAGTTCAATGCTTCAGTAATCCTATAAACCAGTATCCCAAACTTTTTTGCTCAGATCTTTCCCCTTAGTTTTGATCCCGGACCGTTTCCAATAGCCCGTTGTGTTTCTCCAGTGCGACGTTTTAATTAAATACCTACCTACCTACACAAACTTTTTTGATTCAATGGCCACCGCCCATTTCAAAGACAATTTTCTTCGAAGTCCCATCTAGAAAACTATCACAACTAATAAATTAAATATCTGTATCTATAAATTTTGAGTTTCACCAAAAACATTTATGTAGTTGTATGTGTAATTTTTGAAATTCAAAAAGCTACTTTGTAGATACATTAAAATGAAATAACAAAAAATGAGTTGCACACATAAAAACACTAGATTCCACACTATTATTTTAAATTAATATCAACCAAATCAATAAAATTAAAAACAATCACTAATAAGAAGTATGAACCTGTTGTTTTGCTACCAATTTGTCTGAATTCATTTCTATTTTCGTCAGCAGCATCCTTATATCGCGACGGTCCGCTATTTGCAATCGGTTCCTCTTTAGACAAAAACTTGTTGTCACACTAAATCCATGCTCAATTAAACAGAATGAGGGAAATGATGTCAAACATTTAAGTCAAAAGTGTGCGTAAATACATGCCAACACTCACTTGGATAAATTTCAAGCAATTCCTGAGTGACGAAACCCCCGAGACATGTAAAATACCAAACTTTTCGACAAAGGATAAGGAAAGGTGCGAAATAAATTAAATGAAAATTCTAGATTTTCTTTATAGAATAATGAATATAGTAACTAGATTAAAGATTTAGAATATTAAAAGATTAGATATATTAAAAGATTTGAATCTCATTTATTGAAAAATGCTTTTATTAGAATCAAATAAGTGCGTGACGGAACGGGAAACACCATGTAAAGAAATGGGACATTCTCAATGCAAGAATAAAAATTCCTATTTTGTTTTGAACTATTTTTATCATAAATGTTATAAGCCCATAAACCTATGAAGTAAAAAAATCAAGAAATAATGGTTTAAATAACGATATGTATATGCCCAAATGATTAATGGATTAAACATGCATTTAATTTACTCTATGTGTTGAAAATCAAGTCCAAGGGGAAATATCGTTGACAGTTATCCTTTTTTGGGGTAGCCAGATTCTTCAGAATTGATAGCCAGACTGAATCATTAGACTTCAAACAAAACTAGCAGCTATCGTCACTTTTCTTATCAACGACATTTCAAATTCATCATTATCAACATAATCAACTGACAGAATTCATCATAATCAACTGACAGAATTTGCTTTCACCACGCCCCTAATAATCCCGTAATTATAGCGAGTTGAAATCTGTCATACAATTATGTCGCTTCCACCGTTAATCTGTATTGACCATTATTTGTTGTTTTACATCTAATATGTTTTCGCGAATAGGAAACCTGTCTTAATCTTTAATTTAACTTAAGGGATACAGATCAAACATGGACATTACAGATGACGGCCAAGTGCAAGCTGAAAAGAAGTGCAAACTGAATTTATAAGACGCCGACCGTTTAATACTGTTCTGATTGGACACTGACACAGTTAAAGAATCCCACACAGTTAAAGAATCACTCACAGTCAAAGAATACAATTTCGACAGTCCCTGAATCACACTTCACAACTTTCGAAAGTCCCTGAATGGAATTTCACAACCTTTCGACAGTCCCGAAATCGAACTTCACATCAAAAGTATCGGATCAATATCGTATCCACGGATTTCTTGGATTGGTTTACCCATCTATGGTTCCATATTTGCTACAGTAGGTCTAACTAGATTGGGATCTATAGCTTAAAGAACACGGATTCTTTGAATCGGAAAATATAGAGTTAGACGATAAAAAACTTTGAGCAACCACTCTTCAAGACGGTCCTGTCTTCTCTCACTCTATGACTCATTACTTATCACTGTTATCAATGTCTTATTCTGAAGATCGCAAGCCTGTAAAGGTAAGTTGGTTGTTTTTTATGGAGCAAAGGCCATATTTGGCTAAGCTATGCCATTCAGAAGACAGACATGGAGAGGGGGCCAGCTCACGTGTTGTTCTCGTCATCTGACCGTGGTTCAAAATTACGAGTCGTTGTCTTCGGACCTTTCCTTTCGGGATTGATCCCAGATCGTCGCCAATAGCCCATTGTGTTACTCCAGTGTGAAGTTAATTAACTACCTACCTACCACAAGACAGACAACGTCAAGTAAATGGACATGCTAGGAAACTTTTACTGGTACGGAAGATAGAAATACACCCAGATTGAGTTAGCGTATCAATCCTGCGCCACCTATAACTCGTAGGCTGCCCCAACCCCCAGTCCTGACAAGACACCCCGGATCTCCGCGACTCAGTGGGTTTGCCCACTCTGTTAGCAATCTGTGAGTTGTAAGCGGTGGAGGTTCAATTCCTCCCTGGGTGTATTTCCCTCATCTGTAACAGTTAAGCTTGCCTTGTGATTGATCGAATTATGTCCATTTATTTCACGTTGTTTGGCGCACCTTAGCTAAATGTCCCTTGCGCCACAAAACCCAACCAACCAAGACATCTCACAAGTTATGGGTGCTGGAAACGATGTGAAGGGGTGGTTTTACGCTGCGGTACAAGCTACCTGTAAAATTTATCATTCGAAGAACTTAAAACCAGAGGCAGCCCATTCTTATTTAGTATACTACACAGTTATCAGTTCATTTTAGTAGGTTTAGTACGACTAACATTATCAAACGCATCGAGAAACTCTACCCCTGCTCATATATACCTTATCTTACAAGATTCACTTACCAATCTGTGGTTCCTTAGTCTCATACTATATCTATACAAGTGGGGTACTTAGATTGAAGTGTTGCAAATATCATACTCTTATAACCATCTAATAGGTTCGCAATCATACCGTTCTGCAACCTGCAGTCTTCCTTGCATGACTTCTAACCAATTTTGACCTTCCTGAGCAATAGAATCTTTCCTGATTCTTTCACCCAATAGATATGGTTATTTTGTCAAGTGTGTTGTAGAATAAAAGCAATGCTACACTACTCGGAAACCTTGCGACACTCGGAGAGATAAGAACGTTTTAAACGGGGTTGCATCCTTTTAGAAGGTTTAGTTTTCTTAAATTGTCGATTAAGCTCTATCATCTCATGGTGCCCACTTGACGGATACTGGTTTGGAAGGATTGCTCCGTAGAAATTTTCTAACCTGTAGAATGAATGTTAAAATTGAGTACCCAATTGATTCAATCAAATAAGGTTTAAATTGAAAACATGCTTAACAGGCACTCTAGTTATTGTTACCCACTGAAGGACACTGTTTTGAAAGGATCGCTGTACAGAAGTCATCCAACCCAGCGATTTCCAATCTTTTTCGTATCATGGCACCACATAAACTAATTACTAAAATTTTGCGGCACACTAAAAACAAATTTTGTTTGCCGATCTGACAAAAAATAGGTGTAATTTTTATTGATTTACAAAAAATAGTGATTACCTACTATTTTCGCTCCCAAGTGACTTAAAAAATATTTTTGAAAAAAAAAACATTTATTTATTATATCTGTAATAAAAATAAGTTCTAAAAATTATTCATACGGTATTACTTAAAATTATTTGTGAACACACTTGTCAAAAATTCAAAACTAAACCCTTGAAATGAAATAAATCTTATACAATTTAAACCGTTTATCCATCCGTGAGGAACACCAGCGAAATTGCGGCAAACCGGTGAAAATCGCTGATCTAAATATAGAATGATTGTCAAAACTAAGTATCCAACTGATTCGATAAAATACTCTAAACTTATAAAATGTAAAATATGCTTAACGAATGTTTTAGTAATGTGTAGATTGCGAAAGCACAAACTCAGAATTAATTGGGTGCGGTAGGTAGGTATTTTAATTAACGTCGCACTGGGAAACAACATAATGGGCTATTGGCGACGGTCCGGGATCAAACCCGAAGAGGAAGATCCGAGGACAGCACCACGAAGTTTTGAATCACAGTCAGATGACGAGGTTACATCTGAGTTGGCACCCCACTCTCCAAACTTCCACACCACGTCAACGTGAGGACATTTGAGGCCACGACAGATTTAACATGCACCAGTCCCCTTTGTACACGTCGGTCTTCGGTTGGATTCGAACTCATAACCCTCCGGTTGCGAATCCGTTACTCTTCCAATCGGGCTACCGCGACTCTAATTGGGTGCGGAGAAGTTTTAAAGAAGTAAAAAAGCCTTTTCCATAATTTTTATACAAAATAAAAAAGGAAATATGTTCTGTAAATCTGTGGGTAGGAATTTTAGAAATATCTAGCTGCTTCAAAATTAGAATCATGCGTGGTATGTTACTGGAAAAGAAATTTAAAGAACTTCAGTTTAAGAATGAATTCGGATGATTTTATCAAACACAAGGAAGAGAGCATAAACTATGAACTTCGAGCCAGACAAAAAGATCGTGTTTATTTTGAAACAACTAAAGAATGAACTTTCGGGTTAAGAGTTTTTCCTGAAACTAGCCTTTCTGTGTTTGCCTATCACATTTAATAACTTGACTATACTAGAAGTTCTATTAAATAACAGTAAAAATTGTTTTCTTAAAAAGGGGGCAAGTGCGCGACTGTAAAATAATAGATATGTGACCTCTATATTCGGTTAAAAACAGAATTGAATTCAAACAATTGCTGAAAGCAAAAGAAAGGAATGAATACTTTTCTGAAACCTGTCACGGCTTTGAGTACATTTCACAATGATAAAGCGTGATTGATATTGATAGCCAGAATGCCAAATCTATAGAAAAAGTACACCAGGCCGATACCGTTTAGGTGGAAATAAACCAGAAATGGATTGCTTTCCAAAAGGACTTAACAATTGGATTAGAGTTATAACGAAATAGTGATTCAAAATTGAACCTTGATTGTTTTCTGTCTGATTCAACATCACGAGGAGAAATCATACGAAATTTGACAAGGTTTTATTATATTACTTCCATATCACATTGAAGGAAGAAAACAGCAAAAATTCAGGTTTTTTTCTCTCTTATAACTTTTTCCCCAATGCAAGCTTATAGATGGTTCGACCCTTCAAGCACTAATTGGAGAACGTGGCTGTCTCAGTTTTACACTGGGAGGTGCTGGATCCGCCGGGGCTGCCAAGGTCCTTTCAAGGAGAGACTGTAGAATGATTGAAAGACCACCTGTAAAAGAAATCCCTTTATTAGTAGCAATGAAATAGCAAAAGACGTTGCATCATGTTCTAATGTTGGCAAATGCCGAGCGTTTGCCAACAACATTAGAACATGATACAACGTCATTTGCTATTTTATGCTCGAACATTTGGTAATTTTCTCGAGCCCTATTTGATGTTCGAGCATTTAGCAATTCGCTCGAGCCCTATTTCATGCTCGACCATCTGACAATTACGCCATTAGGTCACGAGCTCTCCAGTATTTCTACACGAGTCCACTGCAATTCTTAAGTGATGTGCATCCGTTTAAATGATCCGCGTTGAAAACCTGTCTAAAGTCACATGAAATACAGTTCAGAATCAATTAAATTTAAATTTAAACGATGTACAGGATGTAGATGAACAGGCAAACAATCGTGCTCAGTCAAAAGCCTAAAATGAGCAACCGCAGCAGATCTAGGGACTTTCGGGACGAGATACCTTATTTGCAGAAGAGCACTCCAGCTGTTACCCTCAGCAGCCCGGATGCAATCGGGTTTCTTTTTAGAGTTAATCCTTTTAGTCATAAGAATTTTGCGGAGTGAAAGGAAAAAGGTCTGTAAGGCTTAAAATTTACAGCTGTTCCCTTTTTGATCAAGAGTACAGCTATAAATTTCTAATGTTCATGCTACACCTTGTACTATTAAAAATTCTATACATAAACTTGGTTATAAGGGTAGGTGCAAAGAAAAAGCGTTACACTAGTGAAAGAAATAGGAGAAAAGGCTTGAGTTTGCAAAATATATGTAAATAAATCATTGGAATTTTGGAAAACCAAAATATTCAGTGATAAATTAAATTTTAATTTGTTTGGATCCAACGGCAAGAAAACGGTTTGGTGGAAAAGTCAAAAGGCCTCAACTCCACAAAATGTGGTTCCAACAGTGGAACGTGGAGGAAGGGTTTTGGGATTGTGTGGCTTGCATTGTACCTGGTAATTTGGCTTTTATTGATTGAGTTCTCAATGCACGAAAATATGTGGATGCATTTCGAGCTAACTTATTTGACAATGAATCAAAACTAAGGCTTCAAAATGATTTCCGCTTCCAGCAAGACAATGATCCCAGTGAGGGTGACTATAGAATGGCTGTTCCATAAAGTTCCCCGTAAATTGGAAACACCTTCCCAATCCCCAGAACTCAGTCGAAAACTTGTTTGGATCAAAGACTACAACATAAGTTTTCAAGTAAAATATAATTTAAAATAATTATTTTGAACCAATGGGAAAATCTCTCGTCCAATTCATCGAAAAAGTTTGTTGAGTCAATGACATGAAGGTTATGAGCTGTAATAGACAATAATAGTCTTTTCACCAAGTATTAACATTCGTATTCTGCTTTATAATTTTACTGCATTTCTCTATGACACCTTTCCCTCTTGAAATTTTGTTATTTTTTGGTTACTATTAGTTTCATAACAACTTTCGAATTAAGATGCTTACAAATTTGACAAGTTTATTTCATGAAAAAAATTTCAACTTCGATTTATAATAATAAAGTTAGTACGAAAGAACTTTGCTCAAATACTTTTTTCCGCCAATGTACCTACCTTTTCCAAAATAATATACATCAGCTCATGCATAATTAGTTTGACACGTTCTGTTATGTTTGTTCTAAATCAACTAAAAAATCAGTGTATCTGTTGGATTATTGAAGTCATGTCCTATGATATTACCGCAATTGTATAATCCCATTATTGCAAAATATATATATTGTTTAGTCAACTGTACCCAAGGTAGGTAGGTAGTTGAATTTATATGGCACTGGATCAACACAACGGGCTATTATTTCCAAGGACAAAGATCTATTTTGCTATGAAATCTAGATTGATTGTCCAACGGATTTGCATGAAACTCTCTCTACTCAAGCTTGAAGTTATTATTTGAGGTAAAAAAACACTCCAAATGTATCTATCACTATTGTCCCGTAAAAGAATTGATTTCACAAAGCAAGTATCAACGCGAATATTTTTTCCTCAGTGGTCTAGTTACTTTTCGTAGCAAAAAATGATAATTGTTATTATTTTATTCTATATTAAGCGTCGCATTTTTGTTTATTTCGATCGGAATTGCGTTTCTAATTTGTCTGAGCTCTTTTTTAACAAATGTGTGTACATATACGAGGTGTTTCATAATTCATGAATAGTGTTTTAATTGTTATCTCGTTAGTGATTGATCTCAAATCTACAAAGTTGGAGAAATTAGACTTTTATATGGTATCCTAAGCCGATAGTGCCGATGTGAAAAGTGGATTCGCCCGCTGTTTTTATGCGTAGAACTCGTATGACCCGTCTTATGTCTTCAACCCTCCTGGTGGTTGTCAATAGCAAAACTGACCAGATCTTGATGGACGAGATATCTCGTCATTGGAAGAAAACTGACCAGATTTTGATCTCGTCATCATAAAAAAAATTGGTAATATATTAATGAGATATCTCGCCATTAACAAAATCTAGAGCTGTTATGGGCAAACCGATGCCATTTTGGGGTGGATGGATGAGTGAATTTTTATGGCACAAGCCGGCTTGAAGAAACTGAGCCAAACACCTAGTAAATTTGATACAAATGAAATCTCATTAGAATTTTAAGATAACAGAAACCGTTATACATAAAATATGGTATATTGCCTGCTAGATGAAATCAAATCGTTCTATATATAATTAATGTTACTAATATCAGTGAGAAATAAAAATATATTTGGATGATTGGTATCCCCAAAAGGTCTTTTAAGTTAGGTTGAACAACCACCAAATTGGTTTTGTGTCTGTGTTTGTAAAAACTGTGTCGAATCGATAAAATATCACAATGGCAACGTGAAGGAGCAGGTTCTCAGCATAGTAAACGTATGAGTGAAATACGTGACCTATACCTTTTGTAAGCCTTGTCAGTTTTACATTATGATTCTTATTCGAATTTGTTTATTTAAATGTCTTTATTGATGACTGACATGAAGTTTGTATGGGTTTCTTGATCCCGAGCTCTCTGCAAGGATGAATCTTGTCCTGGGATTTCGGTTTAAAATTATTTTTGAGCTTTTTGCTGCCGTGTCTGTTCTCTCCATTATCTCAAGTCTCACGTCCTGGAAAACAACGCAATAAAATCTCAAACTCGTTCTTTTTACATAAAAGAATATTTGTATTTCTCTTATAGAATCAATGGGCGATTTTTAGCCATATTTGCAATCAACACTTCAAATGAGAGGGATTTACAGAGTAAAAAGAACAGATGGAAAATAGGGATTTTACTTGCTATCCAAATGCTCTCATATACATACCTTAAGCTCTGGTTTATCGCCGTTTTGGTGACGTTTAGTGTTTAAACTCACTGTAGTTGATCAATGAACTATCATATACCAATTATCCTCTGTAATTTTTTTGTTGCAAAGTGCTAAAATCGTATTTGAAAAACAAGCCACTTTCGAAATATGTATAGGAAACAATTTCCACCACAGAGAAACATTAGCGCCACCTACCCATTTATCTCCACAGAAAAATCCTCTCATATATCAAAGTAAGTCTAACTATCAAGGCATCTGGAGAAATACTTTAGCTTGTGTTCAGAAAGGACCGAGGGAATGAGAGGAGAGCGATACGGGCCTTCCCTCCATGAAGGCATTCCAGGAGTGAAGGAGAGTCCCCAAATCAAAGATCTACGGATACTCCAGTTTTTCACAGGTTTTGTCTCATTTATAACGTTTTTCTATAGGTTTGGACTCCGAAGTACATCTCTATGTGCATGCGGATGTGATGGTTCTCCCACGGCTGTGGTTCTCCCCTGCACTACGCCATGGAATGTCCGCTCAAGAAGTCCTACCATCCGATGGTTCTCCTCTGAACATCCTTAAGTGCTTGTACATGGGGATCCTATGATTCGACCCTGCCCTATGCCATGGGAATGTCCACTCACGAAGTCCTACCATGTCAGATACCATTCAGATCATGTAGATTTTGAGTGGAGAACAAATTCATTCCACCATATAGGTTGTCGGAGCTAGATATTCAAACTGCAAGATTTCCTAGTAGCTCACGGCGAAGAACTGGAAACAGTACTCTAGAATTTTAATACTAAAGATCCTCGAACCTTTTAGGCTCATAAACATTTTACTTCTTTCTTTTTTTCTCTTTTAAATTTCTTCTCCCAAGGGTACCCATCAAACTGTAGAATCCTTTCTAGAGGATCGGTAAGGGACTTTCTTTGTGCTTTGTATGTGTGCTTAATCCTATGATAGTCGGGGATATTCTTTAACAAATGAAATCGCGGTGCATTTGTCAGGTTCTCGATATTTTCTTTCCTTGTGAAACGCTCATTAACCACTCCTGGTGTTTTATCTTCGCATCCGAAACTGCCCTGTAGTGGCTAGCCTCTAATACAAAACTGTTCGAAATTGGCACCAGTTCTGGGCAATGCAAACTTTGAATCTCCATATTCCCTTATAGTATAAGGACAGTCTTGTCTCGACGAGGAATCTCGTCATTGGCAAAAATGGACGAGATATTTCGTCGAAATCACTTGGATGGTTAATTATTCATTTAAAAAATAATACGAAGTACATATTCGCGTGGTTTGTTGGTGTATCCTGAAATATGAAGTATATTTTTTTAGTGTATCCTGAAATACGATTACATTTTTACATAGATTTTTAGTACATCTTGAAATACGTAGTATATTTTAGGACATACTAAAAAACAAACTAAAAAGTGCATTAGTTTAATCCTCCAAATGGTTTCGATGAAATACCTCGTCTATCAAGATCTGACCAATTTTGCTAATAACGAATTTTATCGTCATCAAAAGTATCGATTGGATTCCGAATGATGAAGATATTGCCGTTTTTGATGATGACGAGATCCATTTATTTCTAATGACGAGATATCTCGTTCAAGATCCGGCCAGTGTTTCTAATGACTAGATACCTCGTCCAGACGACCACGAGGAGGGTTAATTTATAAATGATACATATTTCAGTTATTATTTTCATTGTTTAGCATTGTAAAACAAAAGTCACCTTGCACCTGTCAGGACCAGTGCGACTAATGGAGGGTTAATGATCATTGAAAGTATATAAAAAAATATCTTCTGAACTGCTTCCAGTTGAGAACTTCTGACAATTGCATGGATAATAAATACTCCAAACGACTGTCACAATCTCGTCACTATTTTCAACAATCAGTGAACCCATTTAAATTGGTCAAGGCTCTCGTTTCCGAAAAACGTCTAACCGAGAACCAGATTCCACGACAAAAGAAGATCGATTATAGGGAGGAAAGAATTATTTTTCTGTGTCTAATGAGACGTGAGGTCAGTGCGTCAGCATGCCCCTTTAAGGTGTGATCGTCGACTAATCAGAAAAAGAATTGATGACCTATATTAAGGCCTCGAAAGAAATCTCGTACAAAGGACAAGGTAGGAATCACTGTGGAAGAATGTTTATTTTGGCGTTGTTTACCATTTCACAACTTCGGAGATGTCATTGAAAAACCTAGTTAAGGAAATGATTTTTAGATATAATTGTAGGGGGATTAACTTCCATCTGTGTTGCAGATTGAGCTTTCGATTAGAAATTATTACAGCCAAATCCATGATAGATTGAGCTTTCGATTGGAAGTATTTTGATTTGACGTGCGTCCACCTCTGGTGTGTCCCAGAATACCAATCGGAGGAAGGTAATTGAAGCCTTTGCAAGAGTTTATCAAAAATGTTTGAGTTTTAATTAGAATATAGACGAAAGTTTCTTTTATTGAGGTTTCTGCATTTTAGTTGCATAAAGCACTATGATAGATACATTGAAGGTTCATTTGATATTTGTATTTCATGTACCTAAAGTTATGGGTGATCTTAAAATCTTGGCCCTCAAAGGCACATCTTCTTTAGGTGTGTACTGGCAACACAACACGGAGGTACCCGAGTGATCTTTCCTCCCTTTCATTTTTATCCTCGCTTGCTCTTCTGCTATTTGTATTAATAATATTGCGATAATTGTAATAATATGCGATAATTTGTATTAATAATATTGCGATTTATTCAAATCTGTGACATGAGATACTTTTTAGCAGTGTGGACTGGTAACTAACACAAATAATTTTAACATAGAGAAACACATAGGCACACAGTGGATTCCGTTGCACTATTAACCGTCTTGGTGGTTGTCTCGACGAGGTATATCGTCAATAGCAAAACCGACCAGATCTTTATGGACGACATATCTTGTCATACGAAGAAACTGACCAGATTTCGATCTTGTCATCATAAAAAAGTTGGCAATATCTTGATGACAAGATATCTCGCTGTTAGCAAAATTGGTCAGATCTTGATGGATGAGCTATCTCGTTGAAACCACTTGAAGGGTTAGTATAATGATTATCAAGTTGATTTCATAAACACTTCATTGGGGTACTAGTAAACTCCGACTATGACTAGTAGAGACTTAGGAGAGTTAATTTTACTCTGGGTAGAGACCCCTCTAAAGTTATAAATGAGAAAATCCCATCAACATTTCCTTTTCTACCTTTGTGTAGACTCGTTGATGTCAACAGTCATTCGACACTAAAATAAGACGACAAAAAGGTCGATAAGGATTAGATAAAGCAATCTTTCTCCCTAAAGCTTGCTTGACTTTCCCACTGGTTGTCTCTATCAGGTATATCATCATCCGCAACTTGCCGTGTTGCGATGGACGAAATATCTCGTCGTTAGAAGAAAAGACTGACCAGATCTGTATCTCGTCATCATCAAAAATGTGCAATATCTTGACGCGATATCTCGTCATAAGCAAAATTGTTCAGATCTTGATGGACGGCATATCTCGTCAAAACCACTTGGAGGGTTAAAGTAAAATAATGGAATGACCCTGTACTACGCGACGTAGACGGGGCCAGGTCTCTTTTCGGTTCTGTCCGCACTGTATAGAAGGAATGCGCCAGATGAGTAATGGACATCCGATGTCCCACTTCCCCTTGAAAAATTTTAACTATCATTAAATTTTGTTATGAGCAATACATTTTGTCTTGGATCTCTTTCCCTTGGGATCTCTCATGGGAGAGAGATCCGAGGCAAGAAACGGTTGGGGCAACAACCTTTAAAAACAAACGAATTGAGCTGATATATTTCGATTTAAAGGTTAGGTAGGTAGTTGAATTAACGTTGCACTGGTGCAGCACAATGGGATATAGGCGACGGGATCAATCCCGAAGGGAAAGATCTGAGGACACCTCGTAATTTTGAACGACGGTCAGATGACGAGGTCAACACTTGAGCTATTTCTATTTAATGGAGAAAATAATCAATATAAAATAGGAAAAACCATGGCATAGTTTAATAACCCAGTCTTTTCGGAATTCTTTTGTGATTTCATCGTTTACCTGTATTGAGAATGTCAGTAATTTTCAAGCCCTATACTAGGAACCCAATGAACTGCTTTGCTTGAAATCTGAAGACGGCCCTGATATAAGAGTCGTAGACAGTGTCGAAAAAGGCGAGGAAAACTGAAAAGCAGATAACTCCTAACTCAACACGAAAAGCTACATTTCGAATAAATGTGATTAAAACGGCGATAAGGTGGAAACTTTTCAGACATTACAATCACATGGGGTAGCACACAAGGTCAAGGAGACCAGTTTATTTTGCAATTTTTTGTAAATTCATCTTTTACAGGTATTGAGAATGTAAGTATTAATTTTCAAACCCTACTAGAAACCCAGTGTACTGTTTTGCCCAAAACCTTAAGACGGCACTAAAGTAAGAACTGCTG
Source organism: Meta bourneti (assembly GCA_933210815.1). Classification (NCBI taxonomy): domain Eukaryota; kingdom Metazoa; phylum Arthropoda; class Arachnida; order Araneae; family Tetragnathidae; genus Meta; species Meta bourneti. Next base: position 70,704,868 of record OW119925.1, read on the forward strand.
TAGACATCGTTGAAAAGTGTAGCGAAAACCGAAAAGCAGGTAATTCCTAACTCAAGACGAAAAGCAACATTTTAAGTAATTGTGATTAAACGGCGATAAGGTGGAAACTTTTCAAACATAACAATCACATAGGGTAGCAGCACAAGGTCAAGGAGCGCCAGAACCGCATTTTCTTTCTGCTTCTGTTTGGTGGTCCGTCTCGTGTGACATCTCTGCGACCTGTTATTAGCCGGGCTTTTTCTTGGGAGGCTTTCTGCAATGCCCCTCCAAGCGAAAGAAATGGCCCTCGCACGGCTGGTGGAGTGAAACTCCGTCCTGACAGCAGTCAATGTATGCAAAAAAGGTTGATTCCCCCACTTGTTGCTGCTGCCCTTGTCCGCATCGCTGGGGATCTTCTTTTTCCCACTTGCCGGATTCTTTTTAAGCGCACGTTTCGTCGGCAAGCAGTGCGTTTCTGTTTTGTGTCACATAAAGAGACACCCTAGCAGGCCGGAGCATGGCAGTCGATTTATCTTCTCAATTAGTTTTTGGTTTTCTGCATGGGGTGGGTAATGACCTGTTCGTCAAAAAGATTTGGAACTTAATTCTGCTTACGATCCATGCTCTAACGTAACGTGGCCGCTGTGGCTCAGCGGATCAGTGTTAGCAGCCCTGAGAGTTGTCTGATTCGTGTAATTTACACTGGATGCATTTCTCTCTTCTGTATCTATAAAGCTTTCCTTGTGTATGTATGTCCAATACTTGACGATGTCTGTTTTGAGTTTAGAGCAGCTTGCGCCATAAAACTCAACCAACCAATCTAAGGTACCAGGATTGTAAAAACTGGTGGTAGCCTACACAAGTATATATGAACACAAATATATACTAGATAATAACCATTATGGACGCTGAATAACCAACGTGGTCGGATATAACGGAAAATATATAACGTGGTCAATGATTGCATTGGTGCATGTTTCCAATCCAACTACTGACCAAATGCTATAGCTTCTGCCACATGAGTGGACACCATGGGATACCGTCAGAAAAGTGGTTTCTATTTAGAAGTCATGATGGCCAATGATCATACCACGGTGAACACATCGATTCTGGTTCGATCACCAAATTTAAGCACCCTCTGGCGATGTCCTTGGTTGAGTAACCACCTAGGAATACTGTATGGCATGGGTATCTTACTGTTTTTAAGTGGAACTAAATATATCGTGCAAGGTGTAGTTGAGAACATCCTATCGCTTATATCACTACTTGCACCGAATTGTACTCCCTTACTCACTTGTGATCTCTTAACGCGTAATCGAACCAGATCCAAATGCGTGTGAGCCATACAATCGTCCAGAAACAAGTATCGGAAAGTTGAATATGTAGTGCTCGGAAAATGCTCACGATCTGCTCACGAGCAGTCGAATTCCACAGTGTAGAAAGGGAAAATGCTCGATTCGAGGCATCTTACACACAAGAGAACAACTCTTTAGAGGGAACTTCCATGATCCTACAAAGATATCTTTTTTCTACGACTTTAAAATGTCATCTGCCGAGAGCTCAATCAATTCCATCTGCAGGTCTTTAGCACTTGCCTGACATTCTCTTATTTGTTAATTTTTACTGATGGATTCAGATCGACGCAGATTAACCCGGATTCTATTGGTGCGAATCAGCCCTTAATCCTCCAAGTTGTTTCGACGAGATATCTTGTCTATCAAGTTCTGACTAAATCTGATAATGTCGGGCTATCTCGTCAAGATGTTGCCGATTTTTATATGACAAGATCAAGATCTGGTCAGTTTTCTAATGACGAGATACCTAATCAAGACGACCACTAGGAGGGTTAAACAACTATAAAATGTCTCACGTCTGTTTTCAGTTGGTAGTTATTTAGAAAGAGCGTTTTTTAGCTGTTTTTGCAAAAGTACCTTTTGTGATAGAATTTGTAAAAACAACTGAAAGAGCAAATGCCTTTCCTGTTTACTAACCTGTTACCTGTAAACAATTGTGTTTTAGAATGCAGGCATTCTAAGAAAAAAAAGTTCGACCTCTCCTCATTGTTCTTCACTTGTTCACACGCTGATGAACAATAAAGGCGTGCGCAAGAAGATGGATAACAGAATCTAAGATGGCCGAAATTAACCAGCAAATACCGGAGAAAATTTGCCAGATCTTTGATTAATGCTCTTGTTTTTGTTTCGATTCCATTATGCCGTGGTTTTTATGTCTGAATTTCAATTATAAGAGCAAAAGACTTTTTCATCAGGAGAGGGAGAGTCTCATTTCTATTTTCTTCTGAAATATGTTTAAGCATTCTCACTACAGAGAGCTCTAGTTTGTGTTAACTCTCCAAGTGGTTTCGTCTAGATATCTCGTCCATCAAGATATGACATTTCGTTTGCGTTATATGTAATGAGGTTTCTTCTAATGACGAGATATCTCGTCCACCAACCCTCCTGGTGGTATCTTGTTATCAGCAAAACTGATCAGATCTAGATATCTCGTCATTAGTAGAAACCTGACTACATCTTCATTTCGTCATCATAAAAAATATCAGCAATATTTTGGTGACGAAATATCTCGTTAATAAATGGTAACTGTAGAAGGCATATATTTTATCTTACCTTTCAACCATTCATTCAGATCAACAAGCAAAAAATTCAGTATTCCATTCCTGTGGAGCTCACGATTTATTTTGATCTCTAACGTGGTATCAAAAGTACAAATAGTAGGCTTTCCTCAGTCTTAGTCGACTCAGTCAGAACGACTCAGATTTTAAGATGTACAGTCTTAACACAAAACAAAACTTATCTGGAACGTTAATATATCCGCGACACTTTTATTCCATTTTTGACCAAATTTTGCTCTCAAACATGCATGTGTTTCTCCTTCAATGAAAAGTACGACAATGGTGGTTTGATTCCACTTACATATTCTGTATCAGTGAAAAAATCAGTGTTGCCACACATAAAATATCAGGTGGCGAAATATGAAAATAAAAAGATCTAGTTTTCCTAAAAGTGCAAATTTTTAATGATAGAAAATATTAAATACCCAGTTACAAAAACAAATGTTACTTAGTGGCCATTTTTTAAGTCAGATCTGAAATCAGCACCCAAAAACTAATTAAAACCGGCTAAATTTGTTAATGTTGTAAAAAGCTTGTAAACTAGTTAGTGTAAGCAACATAAAATGAGAGTTATTTTCAATGTAAATAAGCAAACCAGGCAAAATGCGAAAATTTTACTTCCGCGACCCAAATGCTCTTGTATGATACAAATCAAGATTACCTCAGAATGTAGCTTATCGCCATTTTGGTGACGTTTGGCATTTAATCTAATTGCCATTGACCAATCAACTATTATATATCAATTCGGAATTCATTCTTTGGAATCTTATTGGCAAAGTGCTGAAAACGAATTCGAAAAACAAGCCAAGTGACTCCACGTTGAGAATACGAGCAGGAAACACGTTCTGCCGCAGAAACACTACTGCCACTTATATTTAGCTTGACAGAAAATGCCTCTCCGAAGTTTTACTATTTTTTGTTATATGATGCTTCCTTAAAGGTTCTACGAAGCAATTAACAAAACTACAAATTTTAATGAAAAATATAGTTACAAAAAGTATCGACTGCCATAAAAGTTTAATGGTGATTATAAATCTGGAACTTCTTTTGTTTTCTTTTAATTATTTATCGTCTTCGCTCGTGGAGATGCTATGTTTTTTCTGGAAGCAAATAAAACGCATACAACTGATTTTCTCCTATAACAAATTATTATATTTTTGCAAATAAAATCTTTGAAACAAGCAACTTATCTTGTTTTGTCGTAACAACTCATCCGTCGTTATTGTACAGTAGAAATTTGACATGGAAAATATATGTTGGCTAACTACGGTAAAGCTAGAAATGATTTTTCTCATATTTTGCAAAAGCATTATAAACGTGTTTACTTACATTATACAAAAGGTAACCACTGCGTGGTCTTGAACAAACTATTTACTTGCAGTGAGACTGCTTATCTATAAACAAGATACAACTAATGGATGGTGTTAAATATGTTTTTCAAAATAAGTTTTATAATTCCTATAACTTGTTTACAAATATCGTTTGGTTTTATTATAATTCAAGGTATTTATTTAAATAAAATAATCTTTCAAAAAAGAGTTTCAAATGTGCTTAGATAGTTTAGTATCAAACCGTGTTAAAATTTTAAAACCAATCAAACTAATTTAATACTTAAATAGTTCATTGATAAAAAGGACATCTAATCTACTCGGAATTTCGTTTTTTATCATATTTTATTGCATCGTTATATGAGTGTCATATCTTAACATCGTTTAACGAGTATCATACATTTCCATCGTTATCCGAGTGTTATACCTTAACATCGTTTCACGAGTGCTGTATCTTAACATCGTTATCCGAGTGTTGTGCCTTAACATTGTTATCCGAGTGTTATACCTTAACATCGTTTCACGAGTGCTATATCTTAACATCGTTATCCGAGTGTTATGCCTTAACATCGTTATCCGAGTGTTATGCCTCAACATCGTTATCCGAGTGTTATACCATAACATCGTTATAGATCAGTTTGAATTCCCATTATGAGGTGAAAGTCCTCCACCAAATAAAACTATTCCATTAATTTTCATCTAGTGAATATTAAATTAATTTGTATGATAAAAGTTTCGCAACACAAAGCATAATTCACATCGATTTATGAGATCATTTCCCAAGCACCCCGGCAACCAGCACACACCCTTCGTATCTCAACCCAACCCCGTTCACTGCAAAGAATCGTCCGATTTGACCCCAGAAGTGTATCTTCCATGGGAACTGCCACACTATCAAACTAAAAACCAAAAAACCCACTATAAACCTTAAGATAAAAAACTAGTGCAGACGATTTTTTACATTTTATTTCTTCCACCCAGTTTTTTATCGTCTGGTGGAAGGAATTACGTTGTGTAACGTCAGTATAAAGACCCCCGGAGGTCCTGGGGAGGATTAGGGGGTAGGCCGTCGCTGGATCCAATGGCATCTTTTCAGGTCTTCGCAGATGGCAAACGATATTTCTTCTGCCGGAGGACCAGAAAAGGGTGCGAGGAAGAAAGGAGAGAGAGAGGGGGTCGGAGCATAGAATGAAGCATATTCTAAAGTCAGGTGTCATATTTTTTTTGTAATTGGTATTTAGAAGGAAAAAGCAGGTATGTCGTGATGGGTATTGTGTGAAGGAGGCGATACGGCAAGTACCTTTTTCTTCGGCTCTGACAAGTGTATTATAGTCGTTACGCATTTGAGGTGTAAGAGAAAAGGGAAAGTCGAATATATGACACAAAAGTTCTGCTTTGTCGTGCTATTTAATTGAGCTGAAACTTTTGAAATGGAATTTACAATCGCCTTGTTTTAATTTTTTTTTGCTGTAGTTCTTTGGGTGTGGTGGTATCGTGAAGCGTTGTTTTGGTTGTTTTTTGTCCATTGTAAATGACAGAGCAGCTTCTATTATCCTGGAGACTGTAACAGCATCAGGTTGGCTACTTGACTTGAATGGCTCTAGGTCCAAAAACAATATCGTGGTATCAGAAAGAATATGCTATTTTCCATGCTAAAAAAACAAATGTACATACATTCGTTATGGTACTTCACTCACATTAATAGCAAAGGCAAATATTGAGCTATTGAATCATTTTCATGAATAATATTAAAATACAATTCGATGAATGAATAAATTTAAAATTCCACATGAGAGGGAGTTTCAGTGTAAACAAACCAGACCATCTGCGAAGATTTTGCTCCTGTTGTCTGTTGTTTAATGTAATCGCCCATAGAAGTCTTTGTATCTTTCTTTGTGCTGCTAGAGCTGAGTCACTCTTTACAGGCAGCATGTGTGAATGTTCTACAGCTTTCTTGGACGTCCGTCCATTTTAATGGATCTTATTGGTTGCGCTGCAATCCTATCCTATTTTTATATATATGTGTTGTGTTTTCAATAAACCAGCTCTTTTCCCTTTTGCGATCCATATGGCCTGTGTCATTCCTTTCCTCTGAAGGAATCGTATTTAACATTGTCCAAATGCTCTCGCATGATATATATCGGGGTTACAGTAAAATGTACGATAAGTAGTTTATCACCGTTTAGGCAACGTTTGGAGTTTAATCTATTTGAAATTTTTATAAAACCCTTACCGCTCAGTCTACCCAGAGGGTGTAAGGCTATACGAGAGGAGGTCTGGAGGACATTCGTCAGGCCCCATAAGGTCTTCAGGGCCCTTAGCCTAATTGGAGAAACAAATACAATAGATTCATACAAAACAAATAAAAATAATGAACGAAAGTAATGTTACATAGACTCTGCATCCCAAAGGACAGCTTAACTACTTAGAGACTAGTGATTATAAAATTTAAAAGTAAGCATAGAAATCAAACAATGGAGAAAGTAAGCATAATAATGAAATATGCATATACATACATAAGCATATGTATATCCATATATACACCATAAACATATAAATCTATTTGGTATTGACCAATCAACTATTATATATCAATTCGGAATTTATGCTTGGGAATTTTTATTGGCTAAGCGCTGAAATAGTAATCAAAAAACAAGCCAAGTGACATTACGTACAGGAAACACGTATCACCGCAGAAACACTACGGCCACCTATATTTAGCTTGACCGAAAATGCCTCTCCATGCGTTTTCTTGAGAAAAGTGACAACTCAAAGAAATAAATTGAACAAGAGAAAAGAAAATTGAAAATGTTCACGTAGATCTTACTTTTCAATTTAATAACTGTCGAATTCCGACAAATTCCAGACCATCCACAGAAACCGGTACGCGTAAGATAAGTCAGTCGCATCGAATAGATTAATCTCAGGCGTAGAGACCAGATACGGCTTTCCAAATATTTTTATAGATCCCGCAGTTCCGAATTAATAAAAGCCTTCTAAATATTTTGATCACGCCCGCAGGCCAGATATGGCCCTCCGAATAGGTTAGCCCGCCCACAGACCTGATACGACCCTCTTAATATTTTTTTCCCTATCTGCCCCAGCCAGATACGGCCCTAATAAGTGTACCCGGCGCGCAGACCAGATAAGGATAAAAGATATTCCTAAAGGATGATCATTAATAAAAAATAAATAATTAAAAAAGTAATAAATTATAACCTAGCGTTATTTCGCAAATAGCTGCATTGAAATTTGCACAGTTAGATTTAAAGATAATTGTTTTTCTTGCTCTTGACGCAACTTGTCCGTTTTTAGATCTTTCACCACAAACCCCAACCGACCACTCATGGATCTACTTCCTAATTAAAGTCGTTCCGGTTACACACTGCAAGGAGCTTCCCAATTTGACTAAAGTAAGCATTTCCGAAAAAAAAGTCGCGGTTTTTTTTTACTGACGAAACAATCATTAAGCCTCAGAGTATGAGAAAGTTGCCTGGCATAAAGAGATAAAGGAATATACTTCCAGTAACTGACGAAAACCACAACGATGCCATAATGCGTCATCTGATGATATTTTTAAGCGAAAAACAATTGCACCTCTCTTGCTTTCTTTGGGCGAAAAGCAATTGCACCTCTCTTGCTTTGTGCGAAAAACAAGAAATTGCGCTGATGCAGCCACTTAAGATTCGACGCCCTTTTTGATTCTGCTATTGCAACTGCTTACAGTTCTCATTTTATTCCGAAAAAATTTTAAATAGACTCATTTCGCTTTTGTTGCCTATCTGATCCGTTGATGTGTTTGGGATTCCCATCTCTTCCATTATTTTACACTTTATGAGATGAATTTTCAGTGAAAACAAATCACCGGAAAACGATTTTATATCCGGTTACCCAACGGGAAATGCGTACATGAGGCACGTTCTACCACAAAAACGCAAGCACCATCTACTTTTAGCTTTACAAAAAAGTCTCATTTTAAATTACATCATATTTTTCATAGAAAAATATCAAGGTAGATAGTTAAGTTTTTATGTCGCACTGGAGCAACACAATGGGATATTAGCGACGATCCGGAATCAGTGCCGTTGGGAAAGATCCTAGCATAGAGGAAATATAAAAGTAGAGTGAGCAATAGTAACTTTTTATGTGCCCAGGATCATGTGAACGAAACTAGTAACGTGACCCTTGACTACTATTGTCTACCGTGTAGATCCTAATATTCAACATCTGATTGATCCACGGGACTAGTGAAGACACCCATGTATTGATTCATTTAATTGGTCCGTCCGACATAAAGTAATTTTGGCGATTTGATCATTTTTTAGCTACTCTATAGAACACCTATTCTTCGTGATTACGATATCTAAAATAGAAATTTGAACTCAAACGAGAACATTGAAAACTATTGAAAGAATTAATAAAGATTATATTTTGTTCATCAAAGTGGATCAACATCGAACTTGGAAAGTTCTTAATGGTATCATTAATAACTGAAAAGGAAACCTTTTTTTAATACGCCTCTGTATACTAAAAAACTACAACTATATTATTTATTCGTATTTCAATGATAGCCCTGATATGATGCCCTAAGATAACCTCTGTGCACTGTTAATCATCTCAAGTTAAAGCCTTGACCAAGTTTAAAACAGTTAACAAAATAGAATTAGAAAATAATTAATCACGTGACCACTGTTGATTCAGTTATCAAATTGCATTCTCTAGACAACCCAGTTAATTACTGCCGAATTCTAATGCTCCTGAATAAATTGCTAAAAAAATACATAAAATGCAGGAATTCTTTAAGCTATCAAATACAGGAAATTTCAGATTGGATTTATGGATATGAAATTCTTCCATTTCAGTAGTATTTCAAGAGAATATCAAACTTTTAAACAATAATTTCAAATTCAAACACGAATGTGATATTTGAATGCTTGAAATATAATTTCGCATTTAATTTGAGTTTTCAGGGTAATTGGGTTTCTTTGTGAGGGGCGTGGTAATTCAGATAGATATTCAACTTGATGATTGAAACAAGCGGTCACGTGGTCAAATATATCCTGATACTAGTTTTTTAGCTTGTTTATGGACACAAGTACAAACTCTGTTTTCCTGTCCCTTACGACAAATTTCTATAGAATTCTAAAATGTTTAGAGATGTAGTTTATAGAATCCTATAGAAATGGCCCGTTTTTCTATAAGCTATAAAGTAACCTCTATAGAAATCACTATAGAAGTCTAGCAATCTCTATAGAATTATATAGCTCATTTATTTTGTTTCAGGACTTTACTTTCCTATAGAACTTCTCTAAACAATTCTATAGAAATCTCTATATAAGCTCATTTCTTTTGTTCTACGACTTTGCTTTTCTTTAGAATTTCTCTGCATAATTCTATAGAAATACATTTCTATAGAATCAAAGTTCGTTCTCCCTATAGAAATCTCTATACAATTCATCGAATTTTTTTCTATAGAAACGAAATTTCGTTTGTTATAGATATCTCTAGACCTCCTATGGAATTCTAAAATTTTTTAATAGGGGGTACTAGCTTATGGATCGTATGATTCACAATTTTAAACTATATGCAGATAATTTCGCTTTTATAATTGAATGAATAATTGAACGTTTTCCAAAAACATATTGCTGAGTATAACCTCAGCAGATTGAAGAAAAATATGTATTTTATCTATCAAGAAGGGGCAAAGTAATTTGTATACACACAGGAAATAAACAAAGATGAGCTTATAATGATTAATTGCAAACAACAAAACTGCTAATATTAAGAGTTAATAATAATTGTTATTGCGAAATAACAGAACAACGAATCCACTGTTATCCTAAAATAATAGTTTTGCTCATCTCTAAAAATGAATTCTCCTATCATATGTAATTCATGTTATTGTTCCTACACTTGAGTACCCGAACAAAGTACCACTGACGTCTGTTATTAAAATAACTAAAATTCGATCCTGTTCACTTTAATTTGCATTCTTTTCAACATTAAAGCTCCATGTTGTTCTTCCTTTGTCTTCTTAAAACCTATAGGTTAATGACACGAGATTATACTAACAAAAAAATTTGTATTGGTCTGGTGAAACGTAAACGATTGATGCTTTGTTTAGACTATCTGAAATCACCATGGAATTCAAAATAGAACATCAATACGACAGAAAACGTTCCAAAGAATAACAAGGAGGAAGGATTAATTAGGGTTCTTTTTATAGCTGGTAAGGAGTTTCAGAATAAAGGAATCTGTTTACAGTAAAATGTAAATGAACTCTTAAAAAATAACAAATCATTTGCATTCAAACTCAAACTGATGAGCCATCTGTTAGAAAGAAAAAAGATATTGCCAATCCGTGTGCTCCAACAGTTTCGAATGAGTGATTCCAAATAACCCTTGAAGCGTCTGAAAATAGTTTTTATTTGAATAAATTGTCTTCTTAGAACAGAAACTCATTAACTGGTATTTTTTTCGGAGACACTAAATGCATCTTTTCATTATGAAGAGTTATTTTCATTATGAGAAATGCACTGTCACAAATTCTAATCTGTTTAATCAATTGTAAAAGGTATAAGATCAAAACTATACTGCACTAAGCCGGAAAAATTTGTGATAACTGTTTTTAGTTCATATCGGAATTTTTTTGAAGTATATATATATATATATACTGCGAGTTAAAATAAAAACCAGTCAATACACTGAAATTGATTAATTTAGTTGGTACCATCCCTCTGTATTTTCTCGTGCTCTTATCAGAATCTAATGTGAATGATGCAATATTGGATTGAATATAATTTCTAAACCCTCCAGATGGTTTTGACGAGATATCTCATCCATCAAAATCTGACCAATTTTGCTGACCAGATATCTCGTCATCAAAATATTGCCGATTTTGTTATGATGACGAGGTAAAGACCTGGTCAGTTTTATTAAAATGAAATGTCTCGTCCATCAAGATCTGGTCAATTTTGCTAATGAAGAGATACCTCGTAGAGACAACCACCAGGAGGATTACTACTGATTAAACAAAACAAAAATAAAAAATATATAGCAAAAAATCTATCCAGCAACAAACTAAGACATTACTTTATTTGGTAACAAATTACTCCCGTTTCACTTAAAATGAGATTTTTATCTTATTTTCTTTCTGAATCAATTACCTCCTCAACACTTATTTCTATCACGTGATTTTTAAAAAAGTGTGATCGACATTCCACTTTAATCTAGTTTCTATCGTATAACACATCTGGCCTGACTAATCATAAGTTAATTGCTTGAATTTAGGTCACATTGGAGCAACACAACGGGCTATTGTCGACAGTCCGAGACCCATTCCGAAGGGAAAGATACGAGGACAACGCCTCGTAATTTTGAACCACTGGCAGATGACAAGGTCAATACCTGAGCTGGCTCCGAACTTCCACACCACGCCAACGTGAGGGGATAATTTGAGGCGGCGAGAGATTTAATGTACACGGATGTCTGGTTGGATCGAGTTTCGAATTCAACCCTTCGCTTGCTCATCCGCGATTCCATCAACTAAGTTACCGCGGACCCAACTAATAATTGGACTACATCAAATTAAATGATATAACAAAAATACTGGCATTTTTTTGTTTATTGTACACTCATATTCCAAAGTTAAGCATGATTGCTGTTTATGTCAATATTTCAGAAAATTTACACCGGAATGGAAGGAACGCGGCATGCGGGTGTAGTAGGGTTATAGAAGAAACAATGCAAAACAAGGATAATAATGACTTTTATTACCCAAAGAAAAGGGTTTAAAGAAAAAGGTTCACAATACGAGTGTCAACTTTAGTGAAACAGAATGATTAAAACAATGTGATGCTGAAGTTTAATACGGTGTGTGGGAACCTCTGGTAGCCACCCATGCTACACAATGATTTCCCATACTTTCGATGAGGGTATGGATGAGTTGGGTGCTCAAAGAGTTCCAAGCCTCACGGTGAGCAGTTTTCAATTCCGGAACGGAGCTTGGTGGGTGACGGAGGGCTGCAATATGTCTCCCGAGCATATCCTACACATGCTCTATAGGATTCAGATCAGGAGGGTTGGCAGGCCACTGCACGCTGTGGATACCTTCACTTTGAAGGAAGGCGTCGAACAGGGCTGCACGGTGAGGAGGCGCGTTATCATCCATGAATATGAAACCAGGACAGACAGCACCTCGAAACAGGCGAACGGTATGCTCAAGGACTTCGTATCTGTGTCTTTGACTGGTAACAGACCCCGTGTCAAAGATGTGGAGGTCTGTGTGGCTGTCCAGCATGATGCCTGCCCAGACCCTGCCTCCCCCTGAAGGAAAACTGTCTTTCCGTGAAGTTCCCGGGTGAAAACGCGTTCCACGTTCTCTCCAGATCGTGGTACGACGAGAATCAGTTTGCAGACTAAATCCGGACTCGTCACTGAACATTGCCCTACTGTTATTTGAAATTAGCGCTCTAAGTGTCACAGATTTCCAATAACTATACTATTGCTTAAACCCTAAAACCTGTTTAATGACTAAATAGTCACATCTATGAGAGGAATTTTCAGTGCAAACAAATCAAGCAGTCGGAGGAGATTTTACTTCTGTTGTCCAAATCCTCTTCCATGATACATATCTTTATTACTTTAAACTGTAGTTCATAGCCATTTTCGTGACGTTTAGCGGTTAATCTAATTGGTGTCAACCAATCAACTGTCATTTATAAATTCTGTATTCATATTATGTAATTCTTATTGGAGGAATGCTGAAATCGTATTCGAAAAACAAGTCAAGTAACGTCACGTTCAGAATACTACTGGAAACACGTTCAACCGCAGAAACACTACCGCCTCCTATATTTACCTTGACAGGAAAGTCTCTCATTGGTTAAGCGAATATTTTGAAAAATTGCCATGGTCAAGGACTGGTAAGCAGTTATGGTAGGAAAGACTGCAAATTACAAGTCGTGCATGATCCACAGAGAGCTAGTAACATCCATTAATTGGAACGAATTGATAATGCTTTGAGACTCAGAAATATTTTTGCATTTCATAACTGGAAAAAGTGGATACTTTAACCCTCCAAGTGGCTTCGACGAGATATCTCGTTCAAGATCTGGTCTTTTTTGCTAATGACGACATACCTCGTCGAGACAAAACTGCTCTATTACTCCAAGGGGAATGAAAATCCAAGTAGGAAAAACAAATTATTCCTTGACTAGAATTGGTGGCAGTTTGGAACGAGTCAACGCAAAGGTAAACCCACCAGGAGAGTTAAGTAAATACCTTAAAAACACATTTCATTTTTTCTACTAGAAAAACTTAATAAAATAACTGGAATGACTAAACAAACGAGGGACGAAGGGAATTTTAATTTTGTTTGCAAAGTGAGAACCATGATTACGGATTTAGAGAAGGTTCTGTTCTCTATAAAATGGTATGTTTAAATTTTCGCTAGTGTGAACGATGCACGAATAAAGAGGGATGGTTCATTTTCTTTTCCGTAGACGTCCAAGCGATCGACAAAATTTTAGTGCCAGATTAAGTTCCAGATTGAGTGCGAGATTTCAACTGTCTGCCTCCAAAATATCAATTGAATCCCTCTGTCCAAAGTCAACCACCCTCGTGCTCTCTGCGTCACGTGGTTCCCAGCTGTCTTTCGAATTTCCTGAAAATCGCACAATGCGTCCTTCTCTCTTTTGATGCATTCGAAATCACCCTCCACATCCGGAGTGCACCATCATGCGGAAGACAATGCTACCACACAAAAAAACCACAAACAATAACGTTAAAAGAAAACATGCGAATAACACAATTCCCCGCCTTCACCGACGCAGCGGAAGACATTTTTTGTGGTTGTCTTGGAAGGAGCAGCGATAAAACCTCGAGTGTCAAAGCGAGTACTTACAGAGCCCAGTTAGGGGGGCTCAAGACGGATAGGTCTCTTTCCAAGAAACGGTTATAAGGCTACGTTCGCTCAACAGCAATTGGAGCCGTCCCTCTTTAACAACAATTGGATCCTGGACTGTGCATTTCAATAATTCGCTCTTATGTAACAAGTAAAAGCAGAAAGAAAAAGTCTAGATTCCTGGAGTGAGGCAACGGATTGTTCGAATCGGTGGGCGGTCCATTAAAAGAAAACACGTGTTCCCTTCTGGAGAATGTTGCAGAGCAATGGCCTGGCGGAACTGGACATGGTGGAAGTGACATCGGAATTATGGCTTTGGCCTGGATCGTTTAGGAGGTTGAGAGAACGGAAAGGGAGCCATGTTGAATTAATTTAATAGGCATTGGTGAAAATATTAGTTTTCATTTTGGTTCTCAGAACTCTCTTGGGGACAGATTTAGTGTGTCCTTGAAATGTTAGGTTTATAAATTTTAATTCTTCCTGGAAAAAAATAATTTTTCCAACAAGCAAAAGCAGAAGGAAACGACATGGTGGAAGTGACATCGGAATTATGAGTTTGGCCCGGATCGTTTAGGAGGTTGGGAGAACGAAAAGATAAAGCCACAGTGAATTAATTTCGCTAGTTAATCTTTAAGTAGGGAATTGCTGAAAATATTTAGTATCATTTTGGTTGCTGGAACTCCTTTGGGGATAGATTTAATGTGTTCTCGAAATCTTAGGTACAAAAATTTCAATTTTTCTTTGGAAAAAAATTAACTTCTTCAATTAACAACTAAAAGCAGAAAGAAACTGGACATGGTGGAAGGGATATCGGAATTATGGCTTTGGCTCGGATTGTTTAGGAGATGGACTGGATTGGGAGAACGGAAAGATAGAGCCACGGTGTGTGTGTGTGAATTAATTTCGTTCGTTAATCTTTATGTAGGACATTGTTGACAATAATTATTTTCATTTTGATTGCTGGAACTTCTTTTGGGACATATTTAGTGTGTTCTCGAAATGTTAGGTTCAGAAATTTTAATTCTGGAAAAATAAATTTTTCAACAAGTAAAATCAGAAAGAAAAACACGAGATTTCTGATGTGAGACAATGAATTGTTCGAATCGGTGGGTGGTCCATTAAAAGAAACACGAGTATTCTCTTCTTGAGAATATTTCACAGTGCAATGGCCTGACGAAACAGAACATGGGAATTATGGCTTTGGCACGGATCGCTTAGGAAGTGGATTTGATTGGTTGAAAGATGGAAACACGTTGAATTAATTTCGATCGTTTACCTTCATGAGAAAATATTTATTTGCATTTTAGTTGCTGGAAAACTACTTTGGGGACATATTTAGTGTATCCCCAAAGTATTGGGTTCAGAAATTTTTAAGGGTTCTTGGAAGAAATTTGACTTTTTAACTAACCACACACACACACAAAGAAGTTGATGAATAAATTGTTTTTCTTTATCCTCTATGGTAATTTTTTTTTAAGCGATGACCAAGTAGATGGACTGCTTTAGTACTTATTATCAGTACTTAACAATTATAAATAATAATTAAAGGGTTGTAAATACAAAAGTTAAACATTCTCGACTTAGTACAAAATTACAGCTAAAGAGAGAAAAACTAGAACTTTTTGCTAAGGTCTTAGTTACCACAGGATCTACCGAGAGCTATAGGGGTCGTTTGTTTTCGTGATCTCACTGGATCCTAAAACCTTCAAAAACATCTCTATCGAATCGGCTTGTCAAATTCTCCAACTTGCTCTCTCTCTCTGTGTGGTCTTTCAGACATGAACCCACCTCAATAGTTGACCTAATCTTACTGACATCGCAGTGAACAATACTGCTGATGGAGGTACGTATTTTGTTACTGTTTTTAGACTATATTGGGCTGCAAAACATAGACTTAACCCTCCTAGTGTTTGTCTTGACGAGGTATCTCATCATTAACACAACTGACCCGACCTTGATGGGCTAGATATTTCGTCATTCGAAAAAATTGACCAGACCTAGATTTCGTCATCACCAAAAAGTCGACAATATCTTGCTGAGAAATATCTCATCATTAGCAAAATTGGATAGATCTTGCTGAAGAGATATTTCTTCATTAGCAAAATTGGTCAAATCTTGATGGACAAGATATTCGTCAAAACCATTTGGAGGGTTAAGACGAAAAGGCTAAGTTTTGGTGTAGGATAAAAGAATGTTCTTAAAGATGTTAGTATAAACTTGATTGTTTACAAAAAAATGGTAATACTTTCAAATGAATAACAAAATGATGATCGTTTCAACAGCCTTCTACAATGCAACCATTTTGACGAAATTGAAATTTAGATTTGATTCCCTCCGGACTTGAGAAATATCTATCTTTATGCATATTTGTTTCATAACTAATATTTTATTCCATCGAGTATCTGGAACTGTTTGACAAATTCCAGGAGTAGTTGGAAATCAAGCCGTTTTCCAATGCGAATTATCTGAAAATCAATCAATCCAAAAAGTTTTTTAGGCTTCCCTGCATAGTTACGTACATAGCGGAAAAGATTAATTTACATGGTTAGTCTCACCAGTGTGAATTACCCTCAATTGAGTTCTAATAGTACCTTCGACGTTGATAACACGTTATCAGAAGTAAATTGAATAGTAAGTGCTTAGTTCCGGTCTAATTGAGAATTACTAGCTCTTAGTTTTTAGCAATTGTGTGGCGTGTCCTGAATTAGCACATACGGGGTACTTAGACATGTCATATTAGTTTTACTAGTTTTACTACCCGGCTTTCCCGAGAGTTTTTTCTGCTTTAAACAAACTAAGTCAAGTCGCACCTCTGTTTCCTCAGCAGTTTCCTTGCGTCATCGAACAAACTTTCTGAGCTTTGTCTGCTTCACGTGCTTGTTTTCTTTCCTCTTTCCCATTGCTCAGCGACAGCTTTAGAAATTTGTGTTGGTTCGAGTTTGATTAAAAATTAGTCTCTTTTTGCGTTATGTTTTACATTGAATTTTGCTTCCAAGGTTCTAAAGGAATGACGTAGCCAGCTGAAAATACTTGAGTTGACCTACAACAGAATAATCCAGACAGAATAAACTGTGCAAATTTCATGACACCAGAGTTCAGCTATCGATGGTCTGCTCCTTCAGACAGATTTTCTGCTTTTTATAAAAGATGAAAGGATAAGAAAAGATAATATACTTTTATAGTACAGAAAGCACTCGGTGTTGAGTTTGTCGCTCCATTGTAATTTTTTATACATAAAGGCTAATTCTTCAGTGTCAGGACAAAAGGGGTTAAGCCAAAATGGCTACTTCTCAGAATCTTAAATTGAACATGTCACTTTTTCCCACAAATATTCAGGAAGAAAAAGAAGCACGCCATGATACAAATAATTAAAATTTGGATTCGTAGAATCATTTAGTTTAGATTTTAAGTATATTGTATTACTTTTTAAACTAATGATGCATTTGGCTCCTTTGCATCCATCAAAAGTCAGACATAATCCTCTTGCCTGACACGGAAGAATTATCCCCTCAATCTTGGGGACGGATACAACAATTGAGTGGAATAATAGCTTGAACAATAGTGTTCGACTGTTATGCTCTATATTATTTTGCTGTACTGTAACACTTTGTACTGTAACACTTTGTACTGTAACACTTTGTACTGTAACATGTACTTTTGTAACATTTGTACTTCGTATTGTAACATATCATAGCTCCCCAGACCTTGGAAACCCAAAAATACTCTTTGAACAACAACTGACCGTCAGTCTATAAATCTCTGAGTGGATGTGTCTGGGGATTTTCAAACAGATGGGAAGTTCAGAGACCCCCTTAATGGTAACCGTTCCTCGGATGTTAAAGAGTAACTGGAGAAGATATGACCTGGATCCCTGACCCTTCGTCAGGGAGACGTGCTTAAGCTTTCGCAAATAACGGAGCTTCTCTGCTCCGATGGAACCGTGCCCTGAAAAAAAAACCTTAATTAACCCACCTGTCTTAAAACCCTGTTGAAAGCTACCCTGTAGTGACTAGACTGAAACAAAAACCTGTTCGAAATTGTCACCAGTTCTGGGATAAGGACATTTTTTTCCTAATTTGATCTTCATTCCCCTTTGGAGTAATTGGGCAATTTTATCTTGATGAGGTTATCTTGTCATTAGTAAAATTGGCCAGATCTTGATCTTGATGAATGAGATGTCTCGTCGAAATCACTTAGAGGGTTAATTTTTTACTCAACCTCAAATGTTTTTAAAAATTCTTTAGATAACATAAATGCTGTAATTTGAATTTTATAAACATCGTCGGCTTACAAGTGAAACACGTCAGAAAAAGGTTCTGAGAAAGGGGAAGTGGAAAAAATTCTGCTGCCTATGCTTTACTCACTGTGTTTCTTAAAAAGGAATGTAACCTTCATACAAAGAAAAATAACTTAGTGGACTTCACCAGTCTAAAGATCAACGCATTCTGGTCTAAAAAAGCTAAAAAGCTTATTTCTTGAAAATTTTGACTTGGTGGATATCACTTGTAAGTAGACGATATGTTATGTTTGTAACAAAGTTGTTTTGTTTCATCCAATCGCCCCGACTTAAATTTAGTCCAAAATAACGGATATCGAGAGATGCAAGTATCGATAACTCAAGTATCGAAACAGTATCACTCATCTCTAATTTGGACTCCGTCTGGATGAGAAGTCTCGGTTGTAACCAAAAGATATTTTGAAACTTAACATTTTCTTTGTGTCTTCTTATGTCTAAATTGTAAATAGTCTGTATATAAATAAATGAAATATTTAATCTCCAAAAAAATTGATTATTTCATTACAATTAATTTCTGTTGAATTAGTTAATCGTAAATTGGATCATACCCCATAACCACACTCTTCGACGCCATATATTGTACTACAATAAAACAGGTAGGTAGATAAGTGGTTGTATTAACGTCGCACTGGTGCAATATAACGGGCTATGGTGATGGGATACTGTTAAAGGGATCTTGGATCTTTCTTTTCGGGAACAGTCCCGAAAAGAAAGATCCAAGGACAACACCTCGTAATTTTGAACCATGGTCAGATGACGCCTACAATAAAACAGAAACTGAAATTATCTAGTTATGTTCATCTGTCCGTGATGGCAACACGAACTGTCATAGCAGTGAAAATTTATTTCGGATCACAGATTACAGAAAATTTCGAGAAGCTACTTAGATCTTATTTAAGGGAAGAATTTCAACTTTGTGGTATATAGGTTCGTTGGAAAATCTAGTTTCCATTTCATCCATTAATTTATCGGCAAATCAAAGACTTTACTTATTGTTCGCAATAGACTTATGGAGAAAAGAAACTGAAACGGCTCAAAGGAATTTTCAAAATGATAAACTAAATCTGCGTTCGTGCAGTCGCAGTTCGAAATTGTATATTTACAATACGTTTCTTGGTCCTTAATCAAAAATCAATCAATAAGAGAGATTTGCACACCAAAATTATTCGAACCAAAGTATTTTCTATTGAAAATAATTTCACAGATCCTCGATTTTCTTAAATTAAAGAACTCACATTAAATAAATAAGAACTTGTCTCACGCCACTGGGATTGCCAGATCTAGCAATGAAATGTTTTCGCACGCTTCTGTTGAACTTTTCCGTTTCTAAACGCTCGCATTATTTTTCGATTTCTATTAGTTTTAGCGTCGGTACTTTAAATCTCATATTTCCAACAGCTTATTTTCCGATTAAATAAAAAAATTTAGAGCTTTTCAAATTTAATATATATATTTCAGACTCCTAAAAAAGATTTTCCTTGAAAAGGTGTTCCATCCCTTTAACAGTATGGTTTTTATAGGTATTATTCAACTGGAATACATGGCAATTATTGAATCAAAATTGGAAACCTGGGAAATACATTAAATCCGTCATCAAAGTATACTCCACCTTTGCAGGGATATTTTACAGAAATTCGTAATAAAGTCATTATGCGAATGTCACGCTTTCCCGAAATTGCCAATTTGGATCTTTTGTAAAATTATACCTTTCACTGGAGTTTAAAATTTTTCCGACCACAAATTGCAGGTTTAATTTCACGTATTATGAATCTTCTAAACGTAATTCAATTTTTAAATATTCAATTCCTAGGTAAAGGAAGAGATTGTTGGCGTAATAACAATAATTTCAAACTGCCTCCCCATCGGAATTGAATTGAAAAAAAAAGACGATCAAAAGCGATAGAGAACAATTCGTCTGTGAGATAAAACAACCATTCCAAAGGATTTCCGGCCAAGATTATGTCATTATTTCATATCAAAAAGCTATAGAAATCATTTCATATCATCTTCTTTTTCTTTGGAAATCATAAAACGAATACATCTCGCGTGAACGAACAAAATGAATCCGTAAATAGCAATCACAAGCCGTAATGCGATTTATTATTCATTCTTCTTTGTCGTTATTATTATTCGTTTTTCGTTCGCTTTTAGTTGGGATGGCGTGGCAACAAGACGCAGGTTATTGCACTTGGAATGCTTCTTTTGTGTCTGATTTGTTTGATTTCGAAGTAGCGCTACTATGGTAGAACGAATGAAAAGAAAGGAGAGGGGGAAATGATAAAAAAAGGTCAAGGTCAAAATGGGCCGATTGATCTACGCGTTCCGGCAAATGCTGTTTCTGGATATCTTCTGAGTGTAGGGGGTGGGCAGAAAAAGAGCTTGTCACACCTGAGTAATCGTTTGGCAAGGGTGTAGCAGTTTTGTCGATCGGATCAAAACTCTAATCATCGGTTTTGGTTCGAAAGCGGTGATTTTAAACGAAATGGTTGAGAAATCCGGCATCGGTAATATTCCCTCGTTTCAATGATAATCGCTTCCCTTGACAAGCACTTAAGACCAGGCTTTTATCAATGAAAAGGATCAAATCTCACAATTTTTACCAACTTATTAAACCATCTTTCTTTTCTACATTTATCAACTTCAATAGATGATGTTTAGAGATTTAAAACATTTTGAAGGAATTTATAAGTCCTTATCTCCAGCATTCAACCTACAGGCCGCGGTAGCGTTGTTGGAAGAGTAACGGATTAGCATCCGGAGGGTTGCGAGTTCGAAACTCGATCCAACCAAAGACCGCCGTGTACATGGGGATGGATACATTCGTTACGAATTCGTTACGATGAATACATTCGTTACGTAGATTGTACATTCGTTCGAATGTACAATCTACGATGGGTACATTCGCCGTGTACATTCGTAGATTTGTCTCAAATGTCTTCACGTAAGCGTGGTGTGGCAGTTTGGAGAGTGGGGGTGCCAGTTCAAGTGTTTATCTCGTCATCTGACCGTGGTTCAAAATGATATAGTGCTATCCGCGGATCTTTTCCTTCAAGGCTGGTCGCGGAACGTCGCCAATAGCCCGTTGTGTTGCTCCAGTACGACATTAATTCAACTACCAGCATTCAATCTATGGCGCATCAAAGATATTTTATGTTATAACTCTTCTCAATATGACACCCCGCATTAATCTCTAAAGCACCTTTTGTGAAAAGTATTTGCTTTTGTTCGAGATAAGCTGATTGAAATGACAACATTTTACTTTTTTTTTGAGGGGGGGGGGAATGGCCCTGAAGATATATTTCGTTCTTCCAAGGCTATAACTGATGATTAGTATCAAATAAATTTCAGTGTGGGGTCATAAACATTCTAGATTCTACTCTCGAGAAATATTAGATCTCGATTTGGCTTATTACTTGCAGAGATGTATATTCGTTACTAATACGTGATCAAGGGATGCTCTGATATGCTAGTATTTATCGGAAACATGTGATTAACTGCTACAGTATTGTTATACATATAACATACATTTTTAATTGTTATAAAACTCATCCATTGTCTTAAAGTTTCTGCGAATGATTTTCAGTGCAAACAAATCATAGGAGAATTTTATTTTTTTGTTATCCAAACGTTCTCGTTATAGCCAGTTGTGTTGCTCCAGTGCAACGTTAATTCTTCCTTGTCAGGGCAAAGAGGTTAAATCAAAATGACTACTTTTCAGAATCTCAAGTTGAATATTTCACTATTTCTTACAAATATACAGGACGAAAAAGAAGCATGTCATGATGCAAATAACTGTAATTTAAATTCGTAGATTCATTTAGTTTCTATTTTAAGCATATTATATTATTTTTTAAATAAATGATACACATGACTCCCTTGGAACCATCAAAGTCATACTTAACCAATTTTACACTGACACGGAAGAATTCACCTACCTACCTATCTACCCAAAGGCTCTCGCTATTGGGCTTACCTTAAAATGTAGTTCATCGCCATTTTGGCGACTTTAATCAAATTGGCTTTGACTAATCAACTATCATATATCAAATCGGAATTCCTTTTTTGGAATTTCTATTGGAGACGTGCTGAAACTGCATTCGAAAAATAAGCCAAGTGAAGTCACGTCCGAAATACGCACAGAAAGCAGTTCCACCACAAAAACAACCGCTATCCACATTTAGCTTGGCAGAAAATGCCTCTCATTCACACACAAAGTTCCACTAACGATGCAAAATCCAGTACGTGAGGAGGGTTTCAGCCAAATCTGGTAACATTTCTATTATTCCTGTTTCCTTTAAGTGTTGGTAGAATAGAGGAGATATCAAAGTAGAGTGAAAAATTATAACCTTTTATGTGCCCAGGATCATGTGACTAAATCTAGTAGTAACGTGACCCATGATTACTATTGTCAACCATGTGGATCCTAATATTCAACATCTGATTGATCTATGGGACGAGTGAAGATACCAATCTATTGATTCATCATCTGATTAGTCCGTCCTACAGAAGTAATTTTGGTGATTTCATCACTTTTTAGCCACTCTATAGAACACCTACCCTGTCATAAGATATTATTTCACCAAATGGTGCGATAAGATGCCAAATTAGACTACTTTCATCTACCACGAGGAGACGAACATTCATTATCTGATTGGTCCTCAGGTCGGGAGAAGACGATCATCCATTGATTCATCATCTGATTGGTCCACGGACAGCAGTAGACTGGTGATTTCACCACTTTTTGTCGCCACTATAGAAATACGCATTCAAACATCTGCCCTGTTATAAGATGTTATAACTCCAAATAAGACGACAAAATGGCAAATTGGTCTATCAAGTCATTTTTTCACAGAACGGTCACTTGACTACTAGGTGACATGTTGGTCACACTTTTCAAGATCCTTTCAGTAGCAATGCTCAGTCTACATATATTTCATGTCTATGGTTGATAGCCCTTTCTTTTAAATTGTAAATATTAACAAGATACTTTGACGCCATCTTGTATTGGCGAGAAATTTTGCTTGGCCACCTTCAACGTATCAGAATCAGTGTCTTCACCCGAAGTTTGTCCGAAAGTTGAAAATTCACCTTTTCCGTAACTAATTATTGTTTCTATAAAAATTGACAATATTTTCAATAGATAATTAATAAAATTTTTACCTTAGAAATAATGGATTTTTATTTTGCTCCATAAAACTGAAAAATACGATCTGATGACGTGATAAAGGTTTTTTGTTTCCTTAATACCCAAAGAAAACACAAATTAAAGCGAAGTGATAGAAAAAAAGACAAATTTTAATGAAAAATAAATTAAAATATAGTGGAAGCTGGAAACTTATCAAATTATCTATTTACAATTCATTTATTTTCATAAAATCCACCGAAACGCTTCACAAAAGATGAAGTTCGAAATTTATTTAACTATTACTATTCATCTTTCGTGGCACTCAAATAAAAATTCGTTATGCCTGATTTTTCAGTTTATTGTTAGTACTTTCGAAATCCATTTTCTATAGTGCGCATCTCGAAAACTTTACGCATCACTTGCTCTCAAAGTTTAAGAAAATACATCATATTACAAAAAGGAATTTGCATTTTTGATGTATTAGCTTTAAGGCAAATCTTGAAGCTTATGTTTGCCGAGGGCATAGAACCAGGAACTGTCCCCTATAAAAATATATAATTTCTTTACCACAGATAAGGAGTTTTTTAAACTTATTTAAATTCTTGATATTTGGTCAAGAATCATTTAACTTTCGACCCATTTGCACAAATCTCAACTTTCTTGTTCCATATGGTCGCATACAGTAAGTACAAAGCCGGACGTAACGTATGCGAGGGATTTTCAAAGCAAACAAATCAGATCAGAGAAGATTTTACATCTGGGTTCCTAATGCTCTCGTATGATATATATTGGGTTTATCTTAAAATGTATTTGATCACCGCTTTGGGAATGTTTGGCGTTTAATATAATTGATGTTGACCAATCAATCATCATGTTTCAATTCTAGTGTTGGACATTTTGAGTGTGAATTTGGCTCATGGGTTTGGATTTGGATCATGGGGCATGGATTTGGTCTAGATTCTGCTTAGGTAGGCTTTAAGAAATAAGTAACAGTGTAAGTGTGTTTAGCCTACAACATTATCTATTCAATCTAGTCGAGCTACCCTGTGTATTTGGCAACCCACTTTGTTTATATTTTTGGAATATTTGTCCCTCATGAGTTTTTTAGAGTAGAGAGGTTGGCAGAGCCCAACCATAAAAATTATTGGGGGAGCAGCGAGATTACGACGCTCCTCCGAGAAGGACTTGAATTCATTAGAGATCAACCCAGTGGCAAGCATCACTCGATATGTCTCCAAGTGATAAGCCGCTTGGATAAATTTGTGTGGCAAGAAACTCCTAGCCCACCTCCAAGGATTCGGAGGTGGCATCAGGTCTACAGGCATCAGAACCATGACAAGGTGAGTATGTTCAAGTAAGTCGAATTTATGATGTTCACTGAAATAAGATATAGATGCATATGTGGAAATTTTATCCAAGCTTAAGCCCAAGCTAGACTATAAAGGTAGGTAGGACGAATAAATAGAGATAAGACTCGATTCGTCCACCGATTTAAAGACACCGATTAGGGGTCGGCGAATGGTGTCTAAATTTTCAGTTTCACACTATGTTAATAACGATTTTCGTAATAATTTGTCGACACCTTTGCTATATTTTCCTCGATGCCTTCCCTACATACGTAGTGACTTCAGCTAGTCGAAGCGGAGGGGCTAGTCGAAGAAGGGGAGAACACGGAGATCAGGACCGTAGAAGTTGTCGTCTCCGACCAGCCATCACTGATCGAAGGCATTCAAAATCACTTCAGGTCATCGAATCGCAAGAGCAGTTCCTGACTGCCCAACGATGGCAGAATACGAAGTACAGAACTGTGAAACGTAAATCACTCAAACATCGTCATAAATGAAGGAATTCTCGATGGGTAATTAACAATAAACCAAACTCTACAATCAACGGACGACTTCATTTCATAGCTGGAACTTTCGTTTTCCAGGCTCAAGACGACGGCCGAGCCCTGTAGTTAGTCGCGAGCCATTAAAGATTGTAACTTTCGGGACGAATTAACATGCAGTCGGATGGCATCGCTTTTGTTCTGCAGTCTAGCGTGCGTGAAAGCAAAATGGTGGATCGCATTGCTCGTTAATTCCACTTGCCCCAGGCTTCAGACATGGTGTTTGTTTTACGATTCGCGATAGGTCAAAGATATGCTGCTCACCCCCGGCACGTGTTTGGGAACTAGAGTTGGATTAAATTGTGAAAAAGAGAACGTCTGATTCGTGTTTTTACGATGCCCCTTGGCTAAATAACATCAAGTTAATCAAGTATTGTATTCACACAATGTATTTTTCCACACAAACTGAGTACTATTCCACTTCTACAATTGGTATAGTGTGAACTTTTGATGGACCGGAACTATTTGAAATCCCACTTTACTTATGTCCATCTCATTATGTTCAGATATATGAGTTTTGTATACTTCAAGATATAGATAATTTCTTTTTGCATTGATATTCGAATGCTGAAACAATTGTTTATGGAATAAAGCCATTCGCATTAGGTTTCTTCTTCAGTGCTGGTCAAAAACGTTATTATCTCCCGGTTTGGTCCTTGTGAGTTCAGGGTTGTTATTTATCAAGCTCGTGTGCAAGACTGCAACTTTGTCTACCCAAAAGTACTTGGTAGAGTTAAGTTGCACTGCTATGCATACTATTGTTTATTGTAAGTTAATTTTTGTAGTGGTGGATAAGTTCGCTATAATACTCCCTCTCCAGAATTTAGCTGTAACTGAATTCAATAGATGCTATCACTATTTGACTGATTTCCAATTGCGTAGAACCGTGAGAATTGTATTAAAATCGCGGGTGTACTTCTGTACGAGTGGTTAACCCTCCTAGCGGTTGTCTCGGCTACTATAGTATTATTCAGCATTGATGGCATAGCCTCCAAGTTTGGTCCTTGTTAGTTGACTTACACTGGATGTAATTCCTCTGTGTCATCAAAACTTTCATTGTGTGTATGTCCATTACTTGATGTTGTATGTCGTGTTTAGCGCAGATTGGCCAAATATGGACCTTGCGCCATAATACCCAACAAAACCAACCTTTATGATTATTAAAATTCTGTACAATTACTGATCACTCAATACGGTCATTGTTTTTTAGGCTTCAGGTATTTTTAAGCAACAGAAGCGTATTTTTTAATAATAGTTAAACAAAATGTGGAGTTACGGACATTTTGACTAGCAATGCCATATTAGATATTACCAATTGCAGCACTTCAAAATACTGATACATCTTTCCTATACGTATTCCGAACGTGATATCACTTGGCTTGTTTTTCGAATACGATTTCAGCCCTTCGCCAATAAGAATTTCAAAGAATAGATTCCGAATTGATATATGATAGTTCATTTATCAACGCTATTTATATTAAACGTCTCCAAAACGACGATAAGCTACATTTTAAGGTAACCCCTATATTAATTATGCGAGGGCATTTGGGTAGCGGAAGTAAAATATTCGCTTTCGATTTGGTTTGTAAGATTGCACTGAAAATCCCTCTCAAACAGTTCATTTTTTGTTTTTAACAAGGCAAAAATACTGCGAAAAAGCACATTCTTCTTGAATAAAAATCAAATACTTATCAACTCCATAGCCAACAACATATTGTACGTAAGCTTGAATAGTAGTGGTAAGGAGATACAAGCTAAAAACTCAAAAATCCTTTCAGAATGAAATGAAATTCATGCCTAAAGAGTTTTATGCTGATATGAATTACTATTTAGGTATGCAAATTAGACTAGTTTGAAAGGACAATACTCCATTAAGAAAGAACATTTCTTCGAATGTCATGCATAGAAGCTTATATCATTTGTTCGGAGTAAATGCTTGCAAACTTCTAGAAACGAATCTTCTAATATATTTAAATTGTTATGGATAGTAGATGTTATAGCAGCACACTTCGGCGGTAAGACATTCTGATCGAAATTCGATTACCGTTTTAAACTATGTCAGACAAAAAATAATCACGTTTATATATCTAGAAATATCATTTAGACGGAAGCAAGAAAGCATCCCTTAAAAGGTTTAAAAGTATTTTCAATCCCACACAATAAGTTATATGATTGATTATAAAGAAATACAAGTAATGAATATATAATACATTTAAATCAGATTGGAGATCAAAGTTATGACCTCACAGAATTCGTTTAAATAAATGCATATATAAATTTGAATCTTTAGTGCCTTTTCTTTGACATAAATTTATAAATTTGTCATAATACTTGGTTTTATCTATTTACCAGTAAAAGTCGTATTTTCAATCTTCGAGACAGATTCTACGTAATAAAAGAATATGTTATCACAATACATTCATTCAAATAAATTTGTTATGAGGAATTTTCAATTCAAACGAACCTGACGGAAAGCGAAGATTTTACTTCTGCTAACCAAAAGCTCTCGCATGATACTTATCGAGGTTACCTTAAAATGTAGTTTATCGTCGTTTTGGCGACGTTTAGCGTTTAATACAATTGGGGTTAACCAAATCAACTCGGAATTTATTCTTTGGAATTTTTATTGACGAAGTGATGAAATTGTATATGAAAAACAAACTAAGATCTGACTAAGTGACGTCACGTTCGGAGTACATACGGAATATATGTTCCACAGCAGAAACACTATCAGCAATATTCTGATCAGAATATTATTATCAGTATGACTCCTTAGGGCATGGGTTGTTTAATTGCGGCATGCATCTTGTCTTAAATTTGAAGGGGTTGTGGTAGCCCGGTTGGAAGAGTAGCAAATTAGAAACCGGAAGTTGAGAGTTCGAAATTCGGTCTAACCAAAGACCGTCGTGTACGTGGAGAGATAGGTAGGTATTTAATTAACGTCGCACGGGAGCAACAAAACGGTATATTGGCGAGGGTCCGAGATCAAACCCGAAGGGAAAGACCCCGAGGACAGCACCACGTAATTTTGAATCACGGTCAGATGACGAGGTAACACCTGAGCTGGCACCCCACACTCCAAACTTGCACACCACGCCAGCACGTGAGGACATTTGAGGCCACGACAGATTTAACGTGCATCAGCACCTTTGTACATGAAGGTCTTTGGTTGGATTCGAATGCGCAACCCTCCGGTTGTTAATCTGTTACTCTTCCGAACGGGTTACCACGGCCCTCGAATACGTGGTAGCTTGTGCATGTTAAATCTGTCGCGGCCTCAAATGTCCTCACATTGAGTATGGAAGTTTGGAAAGTGGGGTAACCTCATTTGTGACCTCGTCATCTGACCGTGGTTCAAAATTTCGAGTTATTTGTGAGATTCACATCATTTGCTCTCTGTTGTGCGGAGGTGATTCCATATGAAGACTCATACAGTGAATAACAAGTAGATAAAAATATAAAGTAACTAATCGAAATTCAATAAATATAGAA
The DNA here is from genome assembly GCA_933210815.1 of Meta bourneti. Lineage (NCBI taxonomy): Eukaryota > Metazoa > Arthropoda > Arachnida > Araneae > Tetragnathidae > Meta > Meta bourneti. The sequence continues at coordinate 70,733,513 of OW119925.1, forward strand.
TCCTAACAAGTTATTAATATTGCCTCAAATAAAGATCGTATCGTTCCCTTCGGTATTGATGGCGGACAGTCATCATTAACCTGTTGTGTTGCTCCAGTGCGATGCTCTAATTCAACTACCTACCTACCTTAAAATTGAAGTTACAATATTAAATTGTTAATTGCTTTTCTTTCGATGTCCTGTCTGAATTTTAACCCTATGAAGACAATAAATGTTAATTTTAGCATAAACTCAATAATAGACACAAGATTTTTTTACTGGACCATTTACAGACTTATCATTTGATTCTTGTTTTCGCAGTCAAACGATGTCATTGATTCGAAGCATAATATTTAATCCACGTATTATCCATTCTTCAATTCTTCACACGCAATCCGTCATTGATCGTCTGCGATAACAAAAAATGCCGCCTTTTGTATGTGGACATATTGCGGATATCTCAATCCTCTCGTGACGAACCATTCCGAGCGTTACAAGAGGAACAATTAAAAACGCATCCATTGTCATCGGTTGGCGGGTCTGGGGCAGTTAAGTAAAGCGTGACGATCGCTTGCCGGCTCCCTTTTCGTTTGTGTGTGTCTGGAACCCCCTTCCTATCAAGATCGTCGTCTGACTCCTGATCTGTCAAATCGCTCCCTTCATTTATCAATCTGTCCGAATACCTGCACACTCCGTGAATCCGCCATAGGACCATTTTGCTGACGTCATCACAGGTGAACTGGAGTGAAGAGAACGATTTGGGGATTGGTGGTATGCCTGGCAGTGGCATAGCTTAGTAAATGTTTGATCTGTCGTGGTTTTAGGTTTAAGGTTGTCGTGAATCGATTTGTTGCTCTACTGTCTCATTTTGTTACACGAAGGCTAAGTAGTTGTCTTTGGATTGGAATTAGTGTCTTCGATACAAGAAATCGGCCTATGTATAAGATTTAAAAGCTAAATATGTTATACATTTCGTACAATAAATATTCTAAATTTGTTGTGGGGATTGATCCCGGAGCGTCGCCAATGCCCGTCGTGTTGTTCCAGTGCGACGTTAATTAACTACCTACCTCTAAATTTGATGAATGAAGGGGTTAGAATAATAGCGAATAATTCTCAACTTTAACTGAATGGAGTTACACATATTGTGGTCACCTATATTACTGCGCATGCACTAATACAGTTTAAATGCAGAGACGGTAATTCAAATTAAAATGGGGTGATTGGTTGAATTTTTAAGACACAGGGTGCCATATTTGGCCAAGCTGCACCGTACACAAGACAGAAAATATCATGCAATGGACATAATGTACACTCAAAGGGAAAGTTTTTATTGATACGGAATTGAGAAGTACACCCAGAGAGACTAATCAAACGTATGCTGCCTACAACTCGCAGAAAGT